>JAEQBH010003414.1:0-600000 GCA_016808115.1 Tetrastigma voinierianum
GGATTCTCTCCTAGATAAATTATTCATTTGGTATATTATCATATTCACGCTGGTGGGTTGATCGTGCCTATAAGATATCCTCTCTCCAGGTATATTCGCCTATCTCACTGATAGGGTTTACTGCATCTCTACCTCAACCCTGGACTCCAAAAAGCTTAAATGTTTAAACCCTAAACACAACATTTGAAACCAGGATATCTCTATTCACCAATTTACCAAGTGTCGCTTATTTCATATCCCTCGGGAGCCTTTGACCCGATCTCTCGTATTCCCAGCAAGAACATGCCAATGTTGGCCAAACACCACCATGTAAATAAATCATAGAAATAGAGCAAGTCGATATGAAATCCATTAATATACTAAATAGAAACGAAATTAATATTTAATCCATACAAATGTAGCAAGATTACAACAAAACCCTAGAAATAGATCTAGAACATAATGATGTTCATTACAACCATAGATTTTTGAATCATTAAATGTTCGAGAAAAGAAATACAAATACAAGAGTGCACACGATGTCTCGTTCACGCATTTGTCATCTTTGTTCTCATCCGTCCGTGCCCTCCCCCCGTCTCTCCCTCAAAAACTGGGTCATCATCGATTTGTATCTCATAATATCGCTGATTAAGTCCAGGAAATGTCACGACGATGGGCAATGAAGACTCCAAACAGCCACACCTCAACGCCGTGACGTTGAAATGCCGACGCTAGGAGCTAGGTTTTCACCCTCTTCTTCAAGTCTCCACAAAGCCTCCAAATGCTTTTATTCAAGCAATCTATAGTGCACAAGAAACCAAATATCATATATAGAGCGATAACCACACTTATTACTATATGAAATGGAACAAAAACATAGTAAAACGTGGGTATATCATGAGTGCTTTGGACACTCATCACACCCCAAACTTAGCTTCTTACTTGTCCCCAAGCAAGAAACGGACTCAAAACAAAACACACTAAAAATAACACACCAAAACGCATACAACATAAGTGTGATACACATGATGCCAAAAAGAAGGATCCAAATGAACCAAACTTGCAAATCTAGATTTTTCCTCTAAAATTGGAAGATCCTTAAGGTTGTTAAAGTTTCTAAGAAACTTAGCTAAGGCGACTAGTTGACCAACAACCCAACCCCTCACATGCCTTCAATGACTTTCAAGAAATCTATGTATAGGTGATTCATGATCTCCAACATATAACAAGGTTCCCACTCCCCAACACTTAAGTTCAACTCACCTATTTGGAAGAGTCTAACTAAGAAAGGATAAGAACACACCCATTTTATTCACATTAAACTACCTAATCATGAAAGAAAACTAATGCCTATAAGTTTTAGCTGAGTGTCTGATGAGTGTAAAACTCATCAATGTTTTGAGTTCATTTCACATGCTATTTTGAACATTTTATATCCATATTAATGTAAAAGTCATAAAATTTCCTCTAAACTTGGGTTTTTAGGATTATTGATGAAAAGCAAGAGACGGCAGATAAAATGAGTTTATATATAAAACAAAAGAAGAGTCAACCGTGTGTCTCACACCATCGAAGATGTATTTCTCTGTACTAGATGAACTACTTAAATGGTCTCACTCCCCAGGTTGTATTCATCATTCAAAGATCTTCCAACGATCTCACACCAAAATTCGAAAGTTCAAATGAAGAAGTTATGTCATCGGGGTTGGATAAGAAAACAAGTCCTCAGCAGATTTTGTCGCAACAGCTAAAGTGACAAGTTTTCATGATGCCAGGTAACTGTGATTTTGTTCAAAACAGAGTTAGCAACAAACTCTGTCTTGACAAACCCAGATTTTTTTGCAACAGAGTTAGCAACAAACTCTTTCGCAACAAAACTAGATTTCGTCGCAACAAAGCCAGTGACAAAGCTTTCTTGCGACAAAACCCAGATTTTATCGCAACAAAATTAGCAACAAACTCTTATCCCAACAAAACTATTATTTTGCAGCTACAAAAAAGTTTTCTAAGACAAAATGCTAGGCCTTTTTTTTTTAGTCTAAAACCATTATTGATTCGTTTTCAAGCCCATTTCACCTTGTGACTATAAATACTAGTTTTTAGAAAATAGGCAACTAGAAGGTGGGAAAACACCTCTCATGGCTTTTCTCTCTAAACTCCGCCATTTTCTTAATTTTGTCGCAGATATTTTGAATTTAATAGATCTTAGAGCAGTTTTATATAGATTTTTATTTCTATTGAAGATATTTCGGTGTGTTGTATAATAGAGATTCATTTCATTATCGTTTCATACAAAGATTGAAACTAAAATCGGATTTTCTCACCCTTATTCCTTGATTTCTTTTCTTCTATTTTTCATTTTTGTTTGATCGGGCAGACGATTAAATCTAGTAATGGACATTAAACACCGCAAGGGTGGGGATTAACCTGTTGAAACATTCAGATTTTCAGATTCTTAGTTATTTTGTGAGTTTGAATACTGAATTTATATAATTGATATTGTTCATATAATTAACTATTCAGAACATTAGTAGCTTATACCCAGAAAAGAGTTGTATCTTTGCTCTGATTTCCAGGAGGCCCTTTGAGTGACATTGAGATGGAGATTCCTGAGAGTAAAGAGTAGTAACTTGGGGGTATGTTAGACTAATATTATGAAACTAATGAACTCTAAGAGATTACTTTGATAGATCACCAATTTACTCATGGCGTGAGGATAATTAGATGATGTATTAGTTTAATGTTTAGAAGTCTCACCTAAAATTGATAGAATGACCTCGATCCCGTGTTAGCATAGATCTAATCAAGGAGAGAGATAACTTTATTAGATTTGATGGTTGAGGTACCAATTACATTGGAGAAGGCTTGCATTATCCTGTCTATAAGGGCAAAAATTCTTCAGTCCTAAGACTTGAGCAGAATGTAGCCAAAAGAAAATATCCAGATCTTAGAAAGAGACAGAGCTGTACAAGTAACTTATTAGACTCATGTATCTCGAAAGGAGCATGATCTCAATTAGTGAAATGTATGGCGTGAGCAGGAGAAATCTAAGCTATACTACATTGTTTCGACAAATCCATTCAACTCATAAATTTTATGCCTACGAAATGCAAACTGCTTTAAATAATTATCCCCACCTAGTGCCTCTCTTCATAACTTAGAATTAAGTAGTTGTTTATCTCAGAGATTTTAGATTATTTTAAATCAGTTTTTGTTTCAATTAAATTGATTTTATTCCACATCTTATTTGATCGCCTAAATAGTGAAGAGCCCTTGTAATCGGGATGATCAAATTCCAATTAGAGAGAACCTCCAACCCGTGGCAATGAAGAATCCGGAATTTAGAACCATTTTATTACTTATACGACTGGTGCATCATGGGTGTGGGGTCGAAAGTGTTGCGAATACTTTTCATTTCAGTATTTGAGTACACTTACTTTGTTTCAAATCGCTTTGAGTATTTACTACATTCACTCCTCACTATATTATTGTATATAATAAAATCATTTAGCCTCTTTATAAGTTTTCGCACCATTGTTGTGGGACTTTAGTTAGTCTTAGTAAATATGTCAAAAAATCGTCAACAAGTTTTTAGCTTCGTTGTTGGGGACTTTAGTTAATCTTTGGTAATCGTGTCAAAAAATTGGTCAACAGTGTCCTTGGCGCCTTTACTAGGGATTGGCGCGGTTCACTTTCTCTCATTGGAAGTTGACATTTCAAGAAAGGAGACTGCTAATTTAGGCCATTTTTATTTTTATTTTGGTTGTGATTTGCTTCTTAGCTTTTTTTTTTTAATATTAGTATTTTTGTACTTTATTTTTTCTTTTTTTCTTCTTATCAGGTACTTATGGAGGAATATTCAAGGGAAGATAGACTTGCCTCCATAGAAGCTAAGCTTTACTTCCTTATTCATCATTTGGACCCAAGAATTCACAATGACTCACTCATGGAACAAGAAGTATTGTCTTATTAAGGGAGTTCAAACCCCACATTTCAGGGGGAAGAAGAGTTGTCTCCTATTATAGATTTACATCTTACATGGAAAATGGAACAAGAAGATGATTAGTCTTCATGAGCGTAAAATTCCTCAGCACTTAGATGTCTTCTCCAAGTCGGGCCACTAGTGCTAGATTGAAAACGAGAAGTCAAATAGGACACCGATTATTGCTCAAATAGTGCCAAGATTTTGTACCCCCGTTTATTACATGTGCTTTGAGCACTCTTTGCATAATAATCAACCGAATTAACCCGGTTGACACGCTAAGGCCCTAGCGATGCTACCGATCGCCAGGGCAAATTTTGTAGCTTATGAGCTAATCATGCCAAATGAGCTCAAATTAACTATGAAGAATCCAAGATGTTCATAAAGTTGCATATCATAAGGCGTAGTATGTGCGTGAACTTGCAATTTTGCAAGGGTTGTTTCTGGACCGAGTACTTCAACACCACTCATGCAGCATATCTCTATATCACCCCAGGATTTTCTGGCTATCATGGATGCAGTCCGCACTTTTTCAGCCACTTCAGCCTCTTTCGCGGCTACCCATACTACCTTGGCCGAGAGGATGGCTCGCACCGAGGGGCCACCTGCTTACTCCCCGGGGACCACGCCCATGCTTTGGTCATAACAATGCCATCCTCGCGGCTGATTCGTGAGCCACCTAAAGCCCTTTGTACTTCTCCATCGCATCGCCAGCCTCTTCGGGGCTTCTAGTAGTCGCATGAAGACCTAGCCATCCCCGGTCTACCAACAAATTAATCGATCTTCTTGTAGCAACAGCGCCAGAGACACTTCCCCATCTCGCCCTTCTCATCCGCCAGTCATATCCGCAGACCGCTTCAAATTTACCATGATGATGGTGTCATTCCTCCAACTGCCCACACTTGAGGAGGTAGCACTTCCTTCCTTAACTTTCCAATCCGAGCCCCATTGAGGACAATGTAACGTTTGGTTGGGGGGAGAGTTAGTGAAGGAAGTGGCTTTTATATTATGTTTTCACTGTTATTTTGAGCAAGTCCATTTTGTGTAGTTCAATGACTTGTTAAATAGTTTTTGAAGATGAAAATATAGACATATCTTTGTATTTTCACTACATACCGCAGTTTACAATTAGCGCTTCAAATTGCAACCTTTTTTTTTTTTTTTTTTTTTTGTGTATTGCATAGTCCATGGTAAGAAAAATTGAAACATTGTCCCACTTCTGTTTTTGTTAGATTGGTTCTATGCCTATCTAAGTAGATGACTAGTTGAATTTCTATTGTCTTCAACCTCTTTCTTCCAATTTGAGCTAACCACACACCGTGCACATTAGGTTTCTCTGATAAGCTACAAAACTGTCTTGCCACCTAAACCTTGTAAAAGTCCTGCTTGGTACTTTTGACCATCTTTAATAGGCTAGGACCCCCCTGAATAAAAAGGCCAATGAGTCTTTCAAAAAAAAAAAAAATTTGTGACACTTTACCTTGAAACCCGAGCATAGTCCGAGGGGTATATTGTGAAAGTCTTTAAAGCCTAGTGCCCTAAGCCAACTGGTTGGGAGCCACCGACTTTGTGCTAGTTACATGGGTGAATAGGCAAAGTTTAGCAAATCAGAGTGCTGGGTTTCTAGCCCACAAAGTCTCGGGGCTAAACCCGAAGAGTTAGTGGTTGAGATCCTTATGACTTGATGCCTCTAAGCTTCCAATTGGTCAGGAGTCACGTGACCCCCGTTACGTGACATTTGTGAGTTAGATACTCCTAGTGACAAATCCCTACAACAAAAAAGCGGAGTTGTGGAATAAATGGGTCCCGACGACGAGGCCTGGTCAGCCTGCTAGGTTTTGGCATATGCAGTTGGGGGAGAGTGCAATATAAATTTATTCTTGAAAGCTAATCAAGCTAACACTTAGGTTTTGGAGGAAGCTCAAGGTTGGTGCTCTAGGAAAGGAGGCTCTTTTGATACTTATCTTTGCATAGTGTTTAGTCTCTCAAGATAGTTTTTGGGGCATTATTTTTTGTGACTCTTGTTGTTGGTTGCGCATTACTTCCTAATAGCAATTTTTGTGTACATATATTTTCTATTGTTGTTTGCTTTCTTCTTTCATCGCTTTAGGACTAGCAATGTGTTGGTTAGGAGTGATTATCGCTCAAATAAGGTTATTTCACCTTGTTTGCCATAGTTTTGCTAATTTTTTGTGTAATAATCTCAACCAAATTAACCCGGTTGACACGCTAAGGCCTTAGTTATGCTACTTATCGCTTTTTGTGGAAAATTATGTAGTTTTTATGAGCTAACTATGCTAAAGTTCTTGAGAGAGCTCAACTCGAAGAAGCTAAGATAAACTCGCAGCCGCATCGAAGCTTAAGCACAGCAGCGTGCCAGAAGAGTAAAAGAAGAACCTAGCAATTTCGCAAGGGCTGTGAAGCTCCTCAAGAACTGCGAAATTCAAGTAGTGGTTTCGAATTTCGCAACCCCGGCAAAATTGTCCTCCACCCTTTAACTCATGATCTTTGTGGTTTTTGGGGTTTTCCCTAATTACCCATGTAACAAAGGGCCAATTCATATATTTATGTAATTTTGCATATCAAGGGCAGTATTTAAACTCCATGCTGCACTGTAAAAAGGGAGACTGGTTGACTGAATCAATACATTTTTTTAGGGTGCAAACCTGCCACTCCGCCTTTTCCACTTTCTCTTCTATTTTCTCCCATTTTTCTGCTTCACAAACACCCTCTCGAGGATGACAACTCGCAGGATTGTAGTTAAACCCCTTTTATCCCTGAAGAAGATGGCTACCAAGGCGGTGGGATCTAAAGGTTTTGAGGGTTTCATGTCTTTACTAATGGTGTATCTACTATCATTTATGTGTCTCCTCTAACCCTCAGTTCAAATCTCTTGGACGCACTTGAATGACTTGTACTGCAATCTTTAGGTCTGGGTGATGTTTATTGTTAGATCCACTAAGATTCGGTAGTTGCCATTTATTAGTCATTATGAGGTGGGGCAAAGAGATAAGTTTTCACTGTAGGAGACCATTAATGCCCAATAAATGCTACTAAAAGGATAGCTTATTTGGGGCCGCTTAGCCAATGAAGATCCTGCTCAAATGACTATAGGTCATCCTCCCTTCACATGAGGAAAAGGGCTCCGGGAGAACCCTTAGTTATCCTTAAAACCCGAAACCAAGAGGTCCGACACTTCATGGTTTCCTTTTTAGAGTTTTATTTCATTTCATTCCAGCTTTTCAACCATTACACTCCTATTTTTTATCAAACCTAAAATCCAAAACAAATTCACCATTTTAAACTTAATCGTGCAAGTCATTTTGTGCGAAGAAACCCATCCCCTCGTGTTCCCACCCCAGATCCACTATACTACAAAGAGCTACAAAGCTACGCAAAGAGGAGGAATTGTATAAATTTGTTTATTCCTGATAATTCCTACAAGTGCATTGAATTAGACACTTAGTCCAATATCATAAATTCTCTAGACCTTCCTAGTAACACTTTTCCAAATCCTAATGAATGGCGGATACTCCTTGCTAGCAGTAGAAATTTCCTATCTTGAAATTTGTGGAAGAAGGTGAAAATGAGCTAGAAATTGAGAAAAAGTCACTCCTAAACAACTTAGAGAATGAAAAGTCATTAGTGGATAAACTGAAATTTGAAGAAGAAAGTCAAGTGATGGCTATTAAAAACATCTTGGTGAAGATTAACATTTTACTGTAACACCCCGAAATATACCCTAGTAGTTTTCGGACTTGTTTATGATATATTATAAGCTAAATATGAATTTTCGGAAATAAAAATTAGAGACCCAAAATGAATACTAGAGACAAGGGTAAAGTGGTCATTACTACTTGAGGACATAAATGGCATAAATCAATAAGTTAGTATGCAATTATGGAATTTGAGGAAAAATTAGTGTGTCAAATTAGAATATGGCATAGTTGAATTGCAAAAAGGGAGGAACCTAAGGACAAAAAGGCAAATAAGGAAAACTGAAAAAGTAAAATGGTTTTTATTTAATTGATCTGTAGCTAAAACAGTGGCCTTAAGAGGAAGATCAAAATATCTTTATATTTTGGTCTCCAAAAGAGAGAAAACGTAGGGTAGAAAAGGAGAGAAGAGAAAGGGAGAGAGGAAGGAAGAAGCAGTTAAGAGAAGAGAAGATAAGAGGAATAAGATTTGGTAGCCAAGATCAAGCTAACAAGGTATGGATGTTGACTTGTATGGAAATATGACTTTATTTATGGATTCTATGAGATTATGTATGACTTTCCATGCTTGTATGATTAATAACTTGTCCCCAATCCTGTTTAGGTTTCATCTTTAACCCAAATGCGCAATTATGGAAGGTAAGCTGGTAAAACTTCTAAACTAATAAGAAAGTTAGGAAATCCTCCCTTTGATGTGCGGATTCATGGTTAATGACAAGGACTGAGTTAGGGTTTAGAATAAACCCCAACAAATCCTTGCTTTAGTTTATATGGTTAAGACCCATATTAGAATGGTTTTTGAAGAAATTCATGATAGGTCTTTAAATAATATAAGGATTGAATGATAAATTGAGTAGAAAGAGATCATAAGATGAATTTGAAGTGGTCTTGAAGTGTTCATGAGGCATGAGTTGACGGGGTTGAAACACATGGAAAATGGGAGAAATTACACAATTTGGGCATTTCGGGTGTCATGTACCGGTACAAATTGAACTTGTACCGGTACATCACCTCGGTTTTGGTCGTGTTTTGGCCAACTTGTACCGGTGCGTTAAGATGTACCGGTACAACCTGCTCTCGCTTCCAGCTTGACCAGTTTTCGTATTTTGGCCATAGTCTCCTCATTTCTTATCCGATTTGAGTGATTCAAGTGGCTACGTAAAATAGACTCTGCTGAATCAAACTAAAGAGAAGGTATCGTCAAATTCTGATTCTATGGCCTAAAATTCACTCAAAGTGGGGCCATGTGCAAGAAAATTCCTGCATCAGCTTTGACATAGAGTAGTCCGCTGTTTCGACGTGGACTTCAGTTTCGGTGTCTGAATTGGGTGATTCAGCTGAATAGAACCCTTAGCACCTTAGCTTTAAAAGAGTACAATGACCAAATATGAAGCAGACCCCGGAAAAAATTAGCAATACAAACCGGCCTAGAAAAATCGACAAATGACTAGTTGGCATGAAAGCCATAACTTTAGTTCGATGTGATCCACTGGATTGATTCAACGCCTGGCAAAGTAGATTCATAGAGAATAAGAATATATGAATGATGATTCCACATACATCATACTACAAGAATATGAAGTGCCATATGTAATAGGCATGAAACAAGGAAATGTAGAAATGAAAATGTAGTGATGTGTTCATGAAACATGAAATGATTATGAAATGAAATGAAATGAAACGAATTGAAACATGATTGTGAACATGCGAGGCAATATGTCATGAACATAATGTGGTTAATATATGATTGCCATCACATATAACCAGAAAATGATAATAAAATGAAGCGAGTATACGAAATGAGAATATGAATGAGCATGAATGAGTATATGTGAAGTGAATACATGAATGAGTACACATGTTAAGTATACGTGAATGAGCATATAAACGAGTATACGAAATGAGTATATGAAATGTGTATTATGATTTATATATCTTTAAAACATAATACGTGTAAAGTGATATTAGCCTGAAAGGTGATTATGATCGGTTATGAATGCTAATTGTGATATATATATATACATATATATATTGATTTGAATGATTATTATCCGAAATGTCGGTCATACATAAATGATATGAAGACAAATGCTATTGTGATCGGTTATGAACGTTAATCAGAAAATATATATATATATATATATATATATATATATATATATATAAGTATATATATATTGATTTGAATGATTGTTATTCGAAATGTCTGTCACACGTATGCATGTGTGCATGTATTTGAACGATAAAACAATTACCTGATAAAAGTAAATTTGATTGAAATGTATCATTGAATGACCGACATGACCGATTCACCAACTGAATTCACAGCGGCGGTAACCAAGATTTGACTAATGCTAAACACATTATATCGAATGACGTGATATGATAGGATTCACTAACCTAATTGCTGCGGAATGTCGTAATTCTATAGCTAAGGCGTAGATTCCATAATAATTAAATGCGAAATCACATTGCTACCGACGACAAACGTAGTGATTCAACAAACTGAATCCGCCGTGGAATGCCGAATTCTACAGCCAATGTGAATTCGCACACTGAACGCGAATCGTTACTGTCACGACAAACATACAGATTCAGCAATCGACCGTCATGAATGTCAATTATAGTTAAAGTGAATCATATTGTAAAATGCAATCAGCACTGTTACTGGGAATGACAAATGGCATGTGATTCAGAAGTGAATCACGTGAATGCCGACTTCTATAGCCCTATGTGAGACAAGACACCGAGTGTGAAATCACATTGCCACCGAATGACAAACAAAGATTCCCAAGTGAATCATCGTGAATGCTCTAATTTCTTATATTATATGTGAATTCACTAACCGATGTTTAAAATGGCATTAAAAATCAGATTGTTTAAGTATCTTTTTACATTACAATTTATTACAGCAAAAAGGCATCATTTTTAAAATGCATTTTGTTGAATGTAAAATGTTAAGGGTCTTTGAAATTATAAGGAGTTTATGGATCGTTCGAAAAGAAGTGCTTTCTCGCCAGAATTAAAAGTCTAAAATGGAATAACATAAACAAATGTTTTAAAAGATAATTGAAAATGCCGAGTAAACCGGTTCCAAATATGATCCGCCAACCGTCAAGTCGGGATTCGGTCATGACACTTTTGAAGAAAAATTTAACAAGACGAAATAAATGTTTTGATTTAAACGTTTGAAAGTAAATCGTTCCAAACTTGATCCACTAATCGGGTCAAGTAGGGGATTCGGTCGGCTTAATTTTTGAAATGAAAATTTATAAATGAAAACAAAAAGGATTTAACTGGCATCCTGTATCACGAAATGTACTTCAAAGGGAGTTGATTAATGGCTTCTTGGGCTGATAGTGACAAAAGAGTCTAACATGTATTGGTATTAGTCCATTTGAACCCTTAGAAATTGAGCATAGATTTGATTTGTTCTCGAATTGCCATTGTATACGTATAAGTTTACTTTGAATATGATTTGATCTATCATACATGTAGTAGATATGAGTTACAACCTGTAAAATACATGATACAGGAAAGTAATATGAACAAGATAATGATAAGGAATCTGAAAAGAATAAAATCTACATGTATAATATAATATGAGTTAGAAGTCACATAAGAATATTTCTAAGAGTATGCATAAGTATTAGTAAAATGTAAAAGATACTCATGACATTATTGGTCGTTATCGTCTATATGTTCCCAATTGTTGCAGTTTAGCACGAGTGTTCAATCCGTAGGTAATCGAAGAGGGAGATAAAGAGGACAGACATTCCACACCAATTGTGACGTGGCCATCTCAGAGATAGGTGCTCACCAAGATCGTTCGATCTCCGATGTTGTATTAGATATGTATATGTATTTGTATATAAGTGAATGTGACTTAGTATATGTGTATAAATTTTTAATGGATACCATTTGTGGGTAGTTCATTTGTAAATGTAAATGATTGTTGGTTATGAAAAATATTGTTCGAAAAAAAAAAAAACAAGTAAGAAGTCCCAGTAAATAGTTTCGCACTCGAAACAAAAACCGATTCGCGAATCGGTTTAACGAATGGCGGACATTTCTTACTCTTCTCATGGATTGCTTGACTTCCAGGGCATCAAGGGACCACAAAATTATCAAATATTAAGAAGACCACTTCCTTCCTCAAGCCAAGCATGGATTAACGTCAACAAGGGGGAGCTCACCTTGCTTGTGGGTAAGGAGAAAGCTAAGTTAAATCTTAACCAACCATTACCTTTAACGGAGCAAGAAAGAACTATGTGCACAAATATGTGTAGCTTGCTTGTTTTAAAGAAATTGTGGCTGAACCACCATCCATAATTAAAGGGGATTCTGAGTTTTTCCTCTTCAAAACTGAAGAAATCATCCTTGAGCCATCAATGGTTATAAAAGAAGTGCCTGGGCTCCAAGATGGATGATTGGCCAAATGGAAGCACTAGTACTTTTCCAAAGAGTCTAGTTAGACTATAAAAATGGAGCAACTTCTTAGGAGGCAACCCAAACTAAGTAATAAGGATTCTATCCCCTCTCTATTTCTTTTTCTATTTTTGAAGGCTTCCATTTGTTGCTTTTTTTTTTTTGATCGCGATGAAAATTCCAAGAAGGTTTTAACTTTGTTTGTTAGTGCCTTCATAATAAAATAGGGTTTGAAGCTCAACATGTTGTCATGACTAGTTTGCATAAGCAAAAGACTGTATCAAAGGGTAGCAAACTGATGTCAAGGTCTGAAAATCTTCAAGGTTTCAATTCAAAGTGGCCGAGACTAGAAATGGGAGTTCAATTTTCCCAACTCTCTCTATTACCCTTTTAATTTATTGCTTCCTTTTGCTCATTGCTAGACATTTAGGACAATATTCATATCAAAGTTTGGGGGTGTTTATTTTTGGTTAGTTTATCATGTCACACCCCGCATGTTGCACATGATAACTTTGAGAATGAAATTTTATGGTGCTTTTATGGATAATGACTTTGTTTGATGCTTTTCAACTTACGTCTTAGTTTTGGTTTATTTAGTTAGTCAAAGTTTTTGAGTTAATTGAGTTTTGCTTGGAGTAGTTGTGAAGTCAATGACGATCATAATTGAACCCTTGAGTTATGGACAGTATTTAATATAATAGGACTTAATGCTTAATGATTTATCTCTCTAATAGGCTATTTAGTCATTGGTGTCTCAAAATTCATACACTTAGTCACTAAGTACCCTTGAAAAGCGCTTGCTTGCTAGAGAATAGTTTATGAGAATCCATCTATCTTTGATCTCCATAGGTTCTAGAACTTGTTCTATTATCGCTTGAGGCGAAATCCTAGGCAACACAACAATTGAAAAATGATATAGGTCATCCTTGAAAAGATTGAGCCTCTCAAGCTAACCCTATTAATATGCATATAATATTCCTTTTAAGACCATAAATGTTGAGCCCATAGCAAATGTAAAATTTTGTTTATAATAACCAAGTTTAAGCCAATAACCTTCCTATACATCATTACCCCTCAGTAAAGAACCAAACTCACCCATAACATGAGGATTTGAACATGATTGAGAAATGTGGTGAGGAGCAAGTTTGGGGGAGTTATTTTTCCTATGAAAATAACTCCAAATTGGTTGAAATGAATTAAGTTGAAAATCAAAAGATGTTGGTAAAAAGGAAGGAGAAAAAGAAAAAGAAAAACATAAAAATATAAAATGAAAACGAAGCAAACATAGAATAAAAAGCCGAGGAGTGAGCTCCAGCCTCGTAGCCTTCCCTCTTCCTAGAGTAAATCCTAAGGTGTCTCAAACAACTGGCACTCGAGGCCACCGGTCTTGGAGCTACTTATTTAAAGCTCACTAAGGGTTGGTAGAAAGCTCAAGGGGGTTTTGACATTGCACCACTGTAATAACCTTGTCTTGAAGAAAAAGTCTTCTTGGTGTTTACTGAAAGAATGTAGAATTTGTGAAAAATGTGATATGAGGAGATGGGAAGGATGCCCCAACAGATTTTAGGTGTTTGAGAGTGTCATCGAGCTAATGGTAAGAATCAGATGGAGTAGGAGCTGTCAATGCAGTAAAATATATGTTTCGTGTTGCCAGCCTAAAATGACTAATGCACTACCCCCTTACCCAAGCCTTACATTACAAGCTTATAAAGACCTACTTGATCTTTGAGATTTGTGTGTGCTCACATTATGGAGAGTGATAAGAACAACAAGCCTATGGAACCTAAATAAATTATCTTAGAGATCCGCATACTTATCTCAATTTTCATAAACTTATTCACAGCTTGCAATTGTTTGGATAGGGAAGACCACACACACACACACTAGTGAGAACCATGATCTTAAATTTCTGTCTATTATGAGACTAATTCACCATTAAAAATGAATAAATTATCTCTGATCATATTCTCCTATTCTTGTAAGGGTAATTCAAGCACATATCACATACCCTTACAAGCTTGATTACTCGCCTTGGTTAAATAAAAGTGAAATGAACTCTCTTCCATTGCTCGGGGACAAGAAACTTCCTTCTTTCTTGCTTGAGGACAAGCAAAATTGCTTGAGGGTGTTTGATGAGTGTAAAACTATCTATAGCTTTATTCATTTCACATGCTATTTTGAGCATTTTATATTCATATATTCATGTAAAACTCATAAAACTTCCTCCAAACTTGGTTTTGTAGGATTATTGATGAAAAGCAAGTGATTTAGCAAGAAATGAGAGATATATATACGCATGATCATCAGTGTCTCGCCAACGCCACCGGGAAAGTTGAATTTTTCTAAAACTATCTAAACATCAAATGGCCTAAATTCTAATGGTTGTATTCTTCATTCAAAAGAGCTTTCAAACAAACACCTCACACGCCAAAACTGAAGTTCAAATGAAGAAGTTATGTCATCAACCGTTGGAGAAGAAAACAAGTCCCTAGAGATTTTATTACTTATTTGTGTGCCAGTTGGACAAAGCTTTGTCGTGACAAAACCAGATTTTGTCACAACAAAGTTAGCAACAAACTCTGTTGCGACAAACCCAGATTTTTTCAAACTAGAGTTAGCAACAAACTCTGTCACGACAAACCCAGATTTTGTTGCGATGGAGTTAGCAACAAACTTTGTCGCAACAAAACCAGATTTTGTCGCGACAAAGCCAGTGACAAAGCTTTCTTGCGACAAAACCCAGATTTTGTCGCAACAAAATTAGCAACAAACTTTGTCGCAACAAACCCAGATTTTGTCGCAACAGAGTTAGCAACAAACTCTGTCACGACAAAACCAGATTTTGTCGCAAAAGAGCTTAAGGCAAAATGCTAGGCCTTTTTTTTAAGCTCCGAAAACTGCTTTTTAGACTGTTTTCAAGCCCATTTCACCCTAAGACTATAAATACTCGTTTTTTTTAGGTTTTTTAGGCAACCCAGTGTGGAGTAACACCCTCATGGGCTTTTCTCTAAACCTGCCATTTTCTAGTTTTCACGTAAATTCTTGATTTTTCTTAATAAATCTAGAGTAGTTTTATAGCATATTTTTATTTCTTATTGAAGTATTATTTCTGTTGTATAATAGAGATTCAAATTATTAGATGTTTCGCATAAAGATTGAAACTAAAACTGGATTTTCTCTCACCCTTGGTCTCTTGGATTTCTTTCTGCTTTTCTACCTTTTTGTTTGATCGGGTGATGATTGGAATCCAAGAATGGAACATTAAACACCCTCTGTGTGGGTGGGGACACTGTTGGAACATTCATATTTGTATATTCTTAGTTATTTTGTGTGGGTTTGAATACCGAATTTATATAATTGGTATTGTTCATAACAATCGATCGAATATTAGTAGTTTATAAATTTCTCCAGAAAATAGTTGTATCTTGCCTGATTTCCGTGAGGCCTTCTCCTCGAGTAACACATAGATGGAGATTCCCGAGTAAAGACAGAGAACTTAGGGTATGTTAGACTAATACGGAACTAATGAACTCTTAAAAAGATTACTTTTGATAGATCACCAATTTACCATGGTGTGAGGATAATTATGATGGTTAGTTTAATGTTTAGAGGTCCCACCTCAAAATGGATAGAATGACCTCTATTCCATGTTAGTATAGATCTAATCAAGGAGAGAGAAAACTTTATTAGATTTGATGGTTGAGGTACCAATTACATTGGAGAAGGCTTGCATTATCTTGTCTATAGGAGCAAAAATTCTTTAGTCCTAAGACTTAGGTGTGAAGTACTAAAAAGGAAAAATATCCAGATCTTAGAAAGAGGATTATAATCTACAAACTAATTAGACTCATGTATTTGAAAGGAACATGGATCTCTAATTAGTGAAATGTATGGTGTATGGAGAAATCCAAGCTATACTATATTGCTCTTGGACAAATCCAGTATTCAACTCACAAATGTTGCGCTTTCAAGGAAGTGCAAACTGTTTTGTAAATAATTATCCCCATCTCTAGTGCCTCTTTTCATACCTTTTAGAATTAAGTAGTTATTTATTTGGTAGATTTTAGATTAGTTTAAATCAGTTTTTGTTTTAAATTAAAATTGATTTTATTCAACATCCTATTTGATCGTTTAAATAGCTTAAGAGCCCTTTGTAATCGGGTGATCAAATTCTAATTACAGAACTCCAACTGTGGGTACGATATCTAGACTTCGGAGTCCACTTTATTACTTGTATGACCCAGGCACTTCATGAAAGGAAGTTGAGTGTTGGTAATTACTTTTCATTTTTGTTTTTAAGTACACTTACTTTGTTTCAAATCAGCTTTTTGAATATTTACCACATTCACTCCCTTTGGGCTGCCATTTTCATATAATAATTATTTAGCTCCTTAAGTGTTTCACGCCTATTGTTGGGGGACTTTAGTTATTCTTAGAATTATGTCGAAAAAAATTGGTCAACAATTTTTTGTGTCATTGTCTGGGACTTTAGTTAGTCTTTGTAAATGTCGGGTACCGATCAACAAGTATCCTTATAGCTGGGATTCATTGGTGACTTCAACCGCTGGTTGAAGAGCACCGTTCATTTAGTTCCCTCGAATCTCGCCCCCGAATACTCAACCAAACCTAAAGGCCCTAGACTATGGGAGGGATCTATCTTCTATCCCATGTAGCGGGCAGTGAAGTCAATGGCTCCCCGCCAGTTGCCTCAAGGCATTAAGTTTTGAAAGGCCCTTCGGACTGTTCCTAGGATTCCGATTGGATGATCCCACTTATTCTATTCACAAACATATTTTTGAACTTTTTCTTTTGCTTTTTTTTTTTTTTTTTTTTGCATCCTGCCTCCTTTTTTTTTTTTTTTTTTTTTGGGTGGGGGCTCACTATAATTCTCTTGCAAAGGTGTCCCATCAATTATGGTTAGAATTCCTAAGGCAGAAATGAAGTAAACTAGGTTCGAGGCCTGTATACACTAGAGATCACATGTGCTAGGAGCAGACCACTCCCTGAAATGGTTTCTTGAAATAAAATGAGGATGGCTAAACTAAGTCATTCCTACCTTTCAAGCATACAATTTCAGATCATTGAACAACCTAAAGATCCACATTCTTTTTCTACTTGGGCTTTTTTTGAAAAATTATGATCAAAATGGCCTTCATTTAGCTGCCATGGCATCACACTCACTCATGACCCCTTAAACATACCTAAAAATAAACACACAATAATGCTAAAACGACCTAAAACACGCAAACACAAAACCTAATCACCAGATACCTAAACAAGACCTAAGGTCCAAGAAATAATCGGTGCAACTGGGCAACATATTCATCCATAAGTCATCCATATACCTCAAACCATCATACATGAATTGAATCACGACACCAAACCGATCGCCCACACCCCCCAAACAAAAACGGACAGTGTCCTCGATGGCATGAAATATAAAATGAGGGTGAAGAAAACTCCCCTAATGATCACAAGGATCAATGGGTGGTGGTGGTGGCGTGTGCTATGCTAGAATCTAGGCGAGCTGGTACTTGATTATCTCCTGGTTGCGTAGTACGGTATCCATCTTGGCCTTTAACTCTTCCATTTCTTGGCTCATCAAGACCTGATGTTCTTAGGTTTCATCCCACAGGCATCAACCCTGGTGGAGATCGTGTGGACTTGGTCCTCTGGCGCTTTATAGTGATTTGGAAATCCTCCCTCCTGAGGTGCCAAGAGGATACAAGCCGCGGTATTATTTACATCCCATCTTGGCTCATCCTGCATCCCAAACCTATATCAGAGTCTGTTCTCTTCATCCAGGTCATCGAATCACATTTTTCTAGGCCTCAAAATGTCCCCGCTTGTTTTTCTTTAACACTTACTTGACTGGGGTATCCAAATCATTTATTTCCACTGTACCCCACGTGTTTTCTTATTAAAAAACCTATAAATAAGTAGCTGAGTGCTCCCTGAAAATTGGTTTTTTGCATCCTTGTTATAAAAGATACAACTTCAAGGGATCTCTGGCTCACATCAATGGGAACAATCACCAGATCGTGATAATTGAGCGCGGCCCTCTGTCATCAATGACAATAATATTGGTCATTCAGATGTACACAGATGATGAAATTTATTATACATACTCCTTAGTGAATAGCAACAGCCTATCTTGAAGGCATTGTGATCATTGTTTATTTTTTCTCCACTATCGCTTATGTATAACCCCGGGGACTTCTAGGTAGTTGGGATTTTCCTGTAGCCTATCATAGGCTTCACCACTTGTCGACTCTAGGTGGTAGATCTCGTTGATAGACTTCGCACTGAAATCTACCAACACCCCTTGTACCCTAACTTTTTTCAGTACCTAAGCGGCTAGATTGGTGTAGAATTCGCGAACCACCATTGTGGCAGCCGGCTTTAGGGGTTGGCAAAGCACCTTCCACCCTTTATTCGTTATAGTTTTTCGAAAGAAGTCGTAAAGGTGGTGAAATCCTTTCTCTTTGATGAAGACAATTCTTTAAATGAGGTTTCAATTTCCTTCAAATGGGCAAACACATTGACAAACTTATTCCTATCAAAGTCATCTTGTTGTCATCTGATCTCAACTCTCTTTCTTTCAAAGGCTTTGCTTTTAAATATGTTTGAACTAGTAGCTCAAGGGTTAAGGTTATGTGTTCTGTAGTTTTCCAATCATCACTAAACAAGCACCTAAACTCCCAATGTGCTCAAATCACCCTTTGGTAGTTAAACAATTCCAAATTTTTCTGACTTAGGCAATTTATCTAACACTTGGTGGCCATTGTTTTGAAATGATTGTTCTCACCCTAGACTTAGAGCTCCACAACCTTAAATCACCCACTTTCATCTTTTCTTTATAGAAAACAACCAAAGAAATTGTGGTAACAGTTTAGTTGTCACCTCTAATCACTCCGAAATCTAGAAATGTCCTTTCCCATAACTATGTTGAACAATGGAACTCGAGGGTTTTTTGATCACAGGTGTTCTAGGTCTGGGGAAACTCTGTAAACCTAGTCTTGGAAGTTTTTTAAGATGATTGAAGAACTTAATTTGCAAAAACAAGCTAGAGAGGATTTAGAAGCCTGCATTGAGTTTCGAAAATATGACCGTTCTTGGTCTTAAAACATGATAACGTCGCGACGTTCCCGAAAGTTGCTCAAAATGATTTAGCCAACGTCAAGGGATGTGTTACAAAGGATCTGCTTTGGCCAAAGCTCAATGCCAAGAGTTTTTTTCATTTTTCCTCAACGCGTGACATTGGGAACAAACGTGTAACATCGTGACGTTGAGAACCAACATCGCGACGGCAGAGAGTGTTTGCAGACTCACTGATAAAAGTTTCTAAGTTGTAGAAAACTCCCTTAATGAGGTCCCCACTTAAACCCATATAGGGCCTCTGAAGCTGCAGTCCCTCATCACCACTTCTCGATCAAAAGTTTTCCAAAATACAAATAAACAAACAATGCAATTAGGTTATAGTTTACGACTTCGAGAAAACCAAACAAAAAGCAATAATTAAAAACACTTAGACTCATAAAGAGAATGAAAGAAAAACTCAAAAGGCTGCTAGGTTGGCTCCCAAATAATTCTTAATGTCATTAGCCTCGACTTCCTTGAATCTCAATGTCCCCGGTGACGGTGGGTCTCCGTTTCTGAATTCCCATCGTGACCATTTCCAAGCAGTGCTCGATTGATGGCATGTTTGCTTGCATGAAAGTCCACCCCAAAGTATGACTTCAATCATTGCATGTTGACTTTAAAACTTCCTTTCTTTGGATGCATGATGTCTACTGCTCCATAGGGAAAAACTTGAGTCACGTGAACTACCCAACCAATTGGCCTTTAATTTCCAAGGGAAGAGCCTATAAGTTAAATAAGAGGACTCATCTAATCTCGAACAAACTTTCCTTACAATATGTCATTACGCGTACTTTCATCTTCTTTATGATCCCAAAGATTTTCGTAAGCCTTGTTTTGGAATTCTTCTAATTCACTGAGCTACAATATGTGTTTCTCACCGGCCACCTTACTATCCATATTCAACTACCTAGTTGCCTAATATGCTCTATGCTCCACTCCACCCAAAGTGGCATGCTTTCTCCACACGTAAATCGAATGGTGACATCCCTGTGGGTGTCTTTAAATAGATGTCTTATAAATCTAGAAGATCATCTATCTCCTTTCTTGCCATAGTCTTTCTGTACTATCAACTACTTTCCAAGATAGACTTTATTTCTCTCTGCCAACACCTCCGTCGTCATTAGTCTGTGGGTGGTATGCAAGTGATGTGCGATGTCGAACACCATATTTTCCTAATACGTTGTCAATAACCTTGTTGCATAAGTGAGTACCTCCATTTATAAACGCAAATCAGTGGGAGGCCGAACTGGAGGAATATTCGTCATGCAGGAACTTCGCTTACCACTCCGCACTGGCTAGTGCGTACGTATAGCCTCTACCCATTTGGAGATGTAGTCCACAAAAGAATGTATAGGTTTTTAAATGAAAAGGGGAATGGTCCCATAAAATCCATCTCCCAAATATCAAATAGCTCTACCTCAAGAATGGTCTACAATGGTGGTTCATCCCTTTTTTATATGCTCCCCATTCTTTGGCATTTATCACAAGTGCATACACAAATTCGAGCATCCATGAACAAAGCAGCGTAGGAAGGACCTTTCCAACTGTCCTCTATCCCCTGAAGTGTCACCCACATTCTAAAGTGTGGCAATGATTTAAAATACTCTCCATTTCCTCCTCAGGTACGCATTTTCTTATCACTTAATGCATACTACAGAACAGGCTCCTCCCAAAGAGTAGCTGCTCGCTGCAAAGAATCTCTTCCGCAATAGCTAAACTCTAAAGGAGACTACTGGGCCACTAAGTAATTCAGCAATCCATGAACCATGGAAAATGGCCTTGTATATTCAATTCTGCCAAGAGTTGTTCATCTAAGCAAAATCATCATTGAGGCAACATTCCTTACTAGGCCCTTCCAATCACGAGAGACGCTTCATTATTTTAGATTTTCAAATTCCTTTCTTATCTTTTATTTCCATCAAACTCAAGTAACAAGAATACCCACTTTATCGTACCTTAGTTTTGCATCCTTTCTTAATACCAAAATACTTCATGGGCTGAAATGGTCAATGTTCATTATTACCTTGTTACCAATCAAATACGACGACTGGCTAAAAAGAAAAACACAATCGCTAAAAGCTTTTTTTCCTGTCATTTTGATAGCTTAAATACAAGAACATTCAAAGTTCCCTCACATAGTAGATAACTTGAACATCCTTCCTTCCTCGACCTAGTACCCCCTCAGCCACGTAGTCGCCGCATCACACAGTTCAAAAGAGGTCCCAAGATAGTGCTTCGAACTAATTTCTCCTTCAGAAACGAGAATGCTTTCATACACTGATCATCAAATTCAAAAGGGGTTCAACTAGTAGATTCAACAAAGCGTTTGGCTATTTTGAAAACTTCCTTATGAATTTTATAAAATTCAGGTGTCCCAAGAAGCCCTTATTCCTTTCATAGCAGAGATGGGGAGGTAGCTTCTCTATCGCTTCAATTCAAGCTTTATTCTACCCCAATTCCTCTGCTGGAAACTGCCCAAGCACAATACCTTCCTTCACCATGAAGTGGCACTTTTCCCAATTCAACACAAGGTTGGCTCTTCTCATATCTTATTAGTGCATGCCTCAAAGTTTTCGCTATTAACTGCCAAAAGACTTCCCCAACACTGAGAAATCATCCATGAACACCTCAATTGTCTTTTCGACCATGTCTGAGAATATAGCCATCATGCATCGCTGAAATGTGCCTGATGTGTTACATAACCAAAATGACATCTGCCTGAATGCGAATGTACCATAAGGGCATGTGAATGTAGTTTTCTCCTGGTCCTCTGGGATATAGTGATCTAATTATAGCCCGAATACCCATCTAAGAAACAATAATACTTATGCCCTGCTAGCCTATCTAGCATCTAATCCATAAACGAAAGTGGGAAATAATCCTTTTAGTCATTTTGCTCAACTTCTCGGGTAGTTCATACGCATTCTCACCCTCGACACCGTTTCTAGAAGGGAGAGCAATGCGTTGTTTTCTCGTCTTAATCACCGGCGCCTCCTTTCTTAGGGACCACCATACCGGACTTTACTCACGAACTGTCAGAAATGGGGTAAATCACTCATGCATCTAACCACTTTAATACTTCCTTCCTTACATTCTTCTCCATGCTTCCACGGAAGGTTTATGACCATCTTCCAACAATATCCGATGCATCACATAGAGGAGCGGATCCCCTTCAAATCTGCTAAAGACCATCCAATAGCATCTTTGTGATCTCGAAATACTCTCAAGAGCTTCTCTTCTTCTACTGCTTTTAAAGATGCTGAAATGATCGCTAGTAAGGTTGAGGATTCCCCTAGATTAGGTAGTGGTTTTTTCTCCAACTGTGGTGGTCGCTCAATTGAAGGCACTAAAATTTGTGCATTCTCTCCCAAGGGTTCGTAATACTTTATTCTATTAGGTTCAAAGGAGTCCATCCATTCCACATGCCTCTTCAATTCCTCTCACCTAGTTCTCTCTTATATCACTTCTACACAAGGCTAGTTCCAAAGGGTCTCAAACCACTTCTCGCTAGACACTATAGCTTCCACTACCTCTTATCATAAAGCATGTATCACTCGTCGATGCCATACAAATTATCATCACATTCAAACCTAACCTCATCGCCTTGCACTCTTAATTTCAATTGTAGCACTCTTCTCAACAAACTCAAATGGCGGATCCGAACTAGTTCCCGGATGCTCGCTGATTTTATTACTTTTATTTATTTGTTTTTTTTTCAAAGTTGTCGCGTATTCAAATCCCCTACCAAACCCAGTCTGCTGATCCGAACCGAGCCTGATTTACCCAACCATTTTCATATATCTTATCAAAACATTTTATTTATGTCACTATCGAAGTTTTCTGGGCTCATGCGAAGCTGCTTTCAAATGGTAGGCTTATAAACATTTACTTTTATACAATACGCGGAAGCTGTTTCAAATGGTAGGCTTATAAACATTTACTTTTATACAATACGTTTACAAAATGGCGTATCATGCCTTTACAAAATGATATACAAAACAATAGTTCAGAGATTAACTCTTTTGTTCACAAAATGTCACACGTTCAAAAAGAATGGTATGCATATGACGGGTATATTATACAAGAACTTTCTATGATCAAGCCATCTTTGCCTTTTTTCCTGTTTACTCAAAACTTGCGCATAAATAAAAACTACATGCTAAGCATTTTCATGCTTAGTGGTTCTATACAATTCTATCCCAATTTTCAGTTTAACACGACATGCATTTATCATAAAACCATGTCTTTTATATCAAACTATACTTATTCATTTCACATGCTTCACTTTACAAATCATTAATCATAACAAAAATATGCATTTCTTTTCACATGCAACAAATCATGCATCCTCAAATCATGAGATTCAAACATATACTCTTAAGGACGATGGTTTACACCCTATTTTCACTCATCAAAGTTTGTTATTTCACTTTGCTCCACACACCATGATGGATTTCGTTCGGTGAATCCCATCCTTTTTGTCATTTGGTAATGTGCTTACACATTTAACAATTTTGGTTTCCCATCATGACGGATGCCGATTGGTGCATCTCGCCATGTGGTCATTTAAAAATTCCATACGCCATCATGATGGATGCCGATTGGTGCATCCCTCCAAGTGGGACATTTTAACAATGCCATACACCATCATGATCGATGTCGACGGTGCATCCCGCCTACGTGTGACATCAATAATTTCGGGGCTGTCTTCATGATGGATGCCGACAGATCTCGCCATGTTGGTCATTCGTATATCGATTCAATTCAAGATGTCAAGAATTGACCACCTCGCATACCGATTAATCACTCACAAGCAATTAATTGTCAAACATTTCAAATATCACATTTTCAAATCCATATGCACTTTCATAATATCATTTCAAGGATATACTCATTCCATATACTCATTTCAGGTTTATTTAGTAATTACCAAACACTTGAAATATGAATATAATTTCGGTGAACAAAGAACTAGCAATACTTCAATCGGAATAGAGGTCCGAATAACCAACCCGAAGCCGCCTAGCCTCGTTTCCTTCCCTCCTCCCTTCGACTCGCCCTAGGTTAGGTGATCCTCACCCGTCCCTAGTCAATAACAATCACGCCACTCTTAGTGGATAAACAATTATTATACATTTTTAGTGAATGACAATTAATCTTTGTTAACGGTTTTAGGTTAAGACACTAAGTCTGCCCAAAGACGAACTCGCCGAGGTGGCGAGGTATGGTGTGTTTTTCACTTAGTTTCATTCTTATTTGAACCCCCATTAATTCCTTTTTGTTAGTTCCTCAACAACGGCAAATAAATTACGACTTATCAAGGCAAAGTATGCAAAATATATTGTTAAACAGATATCGGGTACTGATCCCTTGTTCTGGCACTCAAGCATCAATCCCTCCTCTTCGGTGAATAGGGTGTTTACCAACTTCTTTGATACCAAAGAACAATTCTTCGTATTAATGGTACCGAGACTCACTTTTCTAGACGCATCACGTGTGTGGTTTTGGCCCGTAATGGCAGGTGATTTTTCCATTTCTCACCCACAAAAACTCAAATAACTCCATCCAAATTCATGTATCTCATAACCCACCATGGAATCCTACCCAAACCACTCCAATAATGGGTTAGAATCAATAAAAACCTCTTTTTCCCAAGTTAGGGCTTTTCCCCAAACCAAAACCAATGTTATGAAGCTGTGGTTTTGTTCATACCTTTAATCCCTTTGAATCTTCTTCACCCAAGATGCTTGATCACTTAGAAGCAAGAAATGGGAAAGAAATCACACCAACAATCTTGATCTTCTCGCCTTGCCCTAGCTTTTCTTCCTTTTCTCCTCTCAATCTCTTCCATATTCGTTTTTGCTCATAATGAGCTCCTGTGACCAAAATTCGGGTCTTTAAAACCCCTCTATTTCCCTAAGGCCTTGTTTGGCTCACCAAAAATCCATTTTTGCTAAGTTCTCCTAATTTACTATATAGCCCAATATTTCATTTTTATTTGCACTTCAAATCTCAATAATCACACTCCTAGACATATAACTTAGTCTCAAATGACCCTTAGGTCCCCATTTTCCTCCTTAATCCTTTGTTTCTCGCTGCTTTTCATTATTTCATTTCTCATTTTTCTCTATTTTAGCACTTCAATTTACTTCCCTTTTTCATTTACCCCTTTTTGCATTTAAGTCCATTATTGTGACCCCAGTTATGTTTGGCACGCTATTAGATTGCAGATTTACTTTGCACTCGACTGGACTAACTGGCTCGTGGACAGACCTGACAAATTTAATATTGTCTGTGTTTGCACGCCTAGACAAAATTACGGACTTTATCCCACGCTTATACATACACCCGAATTAAGGTGGTGTTTTGTTTTTTTTTACTTAATGCCGACAGAATTTTTTTTTTTAGCTTAATAATCGAATAATACATACTAGCATTGAGTATTGTTGTTTGTTTTTTAACATTAGGTGTAAGGTGATGGCAACAGACGTATAATTTTGATCGGGCCCAAATTTCATTCTTAATGGCACACGTGTTTAATTTAATTTTAACTGGTTTTTAATAGGTTTCAGCTTATTTTCTCAAATCCGATACGAAGTTCAAAGATTGTGCCATTCTCCTGAAAAACCCAAAAATTAGAAATTTTCAAAAATGGCAAAATGTTAATAAAAATAACAAGCCATAAGGGGTGGTCTCTCGTGAGAAGCCCAGGAAAATTCTAGATCTCTGGATGATGAAACGAACTCAAGGCTGGCAAATTGCCTCACGAAATCTAGTGACCTAGTGTACTGTCGACTATGAGATAAACGAATTCTTCCGATTTTTCCGGGTGATAAGTTGTCGAAGGATCTCTCCAGTACGAGATTTTTACGGCACCTCGAAAGTAGGAACATGGTTTCTGGGTAGAAACAGTCTCGAATGAAGTAATATGAATCATGTATCCAAAATAATAATAATAAGTCTACCGATTATATTTTAAAAATAATTTATTATTATTTTTTATTTTTTATATTTTAATATACATAATAATTATTATTATAATGTTTTTTAATAAATAATTTATAAAAATTCATGTAATATATTGGGATGTAATATATAGCTCTAATTTATATATTGTTAAATTTATATTTTATAATATATTATATCATATATAATAAGGCTGTTATTTTTTCATTTCATGTATTTATATTATTAGTTATTGATAATATATTAGTTAATAAATTTTTTGTTTAAATTTTTTAGTTTTACTAATTATTTTTGTAAAAACTATAAAATATTTTGTCCCTCAGCTTAGTCCCAGGCGAGACCCACTGATTGGGTTAAAAACCAAGACAAAAAAATAACTCACCTTCACTACTTGTCCTCTGGGCTAATGTCCAAGATCTACCAACGTCAGACCACTAATTTTGTCCAAAAAATTAGCCTACATCCCCCTCTCGTCCCGCTTTATCAAACACTCACTTCAGTCCTTATTTTTACAAATCTAAATTTTCCTTTACACTGGTTAATTCTCCGAAGTTCGCATCAATCAACAATACATTCTGGTGATTTATCACATAATCATTTACATTTGACATCTGTCATATATCAATTTATTAGTTTTTCCCAGAAAAACCCTAAGTTTGGCTCAAATCATACCCGAAATATATAATAAAAATTATTACAAAAATTCTAGGGTATTTTTGGGGTGTTACATTAGTTCTCCCATTTGTACATCAATCATAGCTCTTCCTATTGCTAGAAATGGTCTACCCAATATAATGGGTATCTCCCTATCTTCCTCCATGTCCAACACTATAAAATCAACTGGAAAGATAAACTTGTCTACCTTACTAAGCACATCTTCTATCAACCCTCTGATGCTTTATTGATCTATCTTTCCAAATAAGAGTCGTATGTCTAGCTCCACCTAATCCTACCGTCTCCAATGAGTAGATAAAGGCATGAGGTTAATATTATTCCCAAGTCGCAGATAGGGCTTCTCTCAAAGATCGAAGTTCCTATCGTATGGAATTGAAAAACTCGCTTGGCTCCTGGGCTTTAGATAGTTTCCTAAAGAATGGCACCACACTCATCTTAAGGTTCACTCTGCCCAAAATCCGATAATCTTCTTTTCCTTGACAAGTATATCTTTCATAAATTTACAGAAGGCATTCTGCTCAATGCATTTGCAAATGAAATGTTGATATGCGCAACATCCTTCCATAAATTTGGCAAAGTGTCGGTTTGCAGCTTATTCTTCTTCTCAAACGCCGAGGGATACAAAAACCGGTGTAGTGGGTTCATCTATACCTGCTCATTTCTCGGGGCCTCTCTTTCATTTCATCTAATTTCTTAATGACTTCTCTTCTGGGGTCGCCTCCCTTGCATCTAAGTCTTTCGGACCGGCCCGGTCTACCTCCTCGCTTCCACTCTTACCATCGGGTGGTTACCCCTATGTTACTAATTTAACACCCTTAAGCAGATACTTTTTAACATGTTCTTTTCCTTCTCTTCTCTAAGCTTACCTCCGGAAGCTGGCAATGAACCTTGCTGCCTCTCAGTCAACAAAGTGGCCATTTGGCCCATTTGCACCTCCAAGTTTCTCAATTGTGCATCCTAGTTATTCAATTAGGGTCGACCGGATCCAAGATATTTCGCTCTCGTTTCATTCATAAAGGTCGTATGGGAAGTTAGCATCGGTGCCATGCTTCTCTTCCAACTCCACTTTTCTTTGATGGCAATTTGCTCACTTGGGGTTGTGGCATGCTGTTTTGATTATTCCTCCATCCATAGTTCTGATTGTTCTTATTATTACGCCAGCCTCGGCCCTGGTTCTGGTCTTGATTCTGGTATGTGTTACCTCCATACTGGCCCTGTTGTTGCGGCTGATTAAATCTAGTCACATATTGCTTCTGCTCTACTCGTTTGACCAAGTCCCGATCAGCATTCTGCACATCGCGCTGCCCTCCACGTAATTCGCATATCTCCCAAAGGGCTTGTCCCAAATAGCATTTACAATACATTGGTTGTGATTTTATACTATTTAGTGAGTCATGTGACATGGTTGGATCAACGCTTCATAAAATTTGAATCGCACCTCCTACCGCCTTCTTGGTATTATTTCCTATCCCCGCCACCGGGTTACCATCGTGTCCCCAGAATTCCATAAGGTTCGGGTTCGTAGTCTTCTTCATCAGCACCACCGTTGATGCATTCTATGATTGTTCTAAGAGGGAATCACCTCCAAAACCGTTGTAAAATGTATGCACTTACATCCATCTAGTCAGCATGTGGTATGGGGATCTCCTCAATAGTTCATGAAATCTCTCCCAAGCTTTAGCTAGGTTCTCCCCCTCTGACTGTCTAAAAGTGTTAATCTCTCGCGACCACCATGCTATCATCTGGAGGGAAGGAAAGAACTTAGTCTGGGAACTTCTACATCAAAGTCCATTCATAGGTATTGAACCCAGCCAAGTGGACTCAAGCCAACCAATGTTTACCTTTGTCACCAAAGATAGCGGAAACAATCTCGCCTAAGCGCTTCTTCCTCGCACCTTATCAGATTTGATCGTGCCGCATACTTCAATGAAGCTCTAGATGCGTGTTCGGATTCTCACTGCTGCGGAAACTAGATGTTCGAAGCATCTTACAAGTAAGGCCATTTTCAACTCGAAGTTGTTAGCTTGAATTGGCGGTCTTCGTATAGCAAACTGAACAATCGGAGGTGGTAGAGAAAACTCCTCAAGTAGCATATAAGGGTTATCTGGTTGTATGAATGGTTTGGGAGCATTATTCCTACCATTATTTCCATTTTTCCCTCATTTCAGCTCATTCCTCTCATGGCTCTGGTCTTGCTCTTCTTGGTTCTGCATGACTGCTAGATTTCTCGCTTATGCTTCTCTTTGATCTCTG
This sequence comes from Tetrastigma voinierianum, assembly GCA_016808115.1. Lineage (NCBI taxonomy): Eukaryota > Viridiplantae > Streptophyta > Magnoliopsida > Vitales > Vitaceae > Tetrastigma > Tetrastigma voinierianum. Next base: position 29,143 of record JAEQBH010003414.1, read on the forward strand.
AGTAATCTATTTGTGGTTCTCTTTGGCTCAAGATCAAACGAATGTAGTTCACATTGACCTTATCTTTGCATGCATGCAAAGCAACCTTTTTGAAACTACACACAAAAGTAGCAGAGACTAAGTTACAAGTGCTTGTGTAAACGAAAGAAAATAATAAAAAATAAAATAAAATTGATCCAAAGTAATATCTAAGTGCGTTGTCGTCAATATCAACACAAAAATTTCTTAACAACGACTCCAAAAAACTTGACAGGCTTGTTGTGAGTGTGTAAATTAGTGTCAAAACGTAGGCCGTACATGCAAGTATATGCGTCGAGGTTACGTAGTATAATGGCTCGTCAAGTGTCGTTCCCACAAGGAGAAGTGTGTTGAATACTGAAATTAGCTTTAAAATATTATTTTGACCTCAAATTTTAGTGAATTCTGACTAACTTAAAGAAAAACTAATCCTAGGTTATTTTCTAAATGAATTTATCAACGCTGGGTTTTCAGCTTTCCCTACCACACACTCAATGGATTCTAACCTAGCATAAATTATTCATCTCAAGATAATATTAAATTCATGTCGCAGGTTGATCGTGCCTGCCTAGATATCCTCGAGGTATATTCGCCCATTCAGCCGCAGGGTGTATCGATCTATGCCCCACTGGACTCCGAAACGCTTAAATGTTTAAACCCTAAAATCCACACTTGGAACGGATACCCTATCTCACCAATTTACCGCGTCGCCTACTCATATCCTGGGAGTCTTTATCTCTCGATCTCATATTCCTAGCAAGAACATGCCAATGTTGGTGCAAACACCAATTACGTAAATAAATCATAGAAATAGAGCAAGTCGATATAAAATCCATTAATATACTGAATAGAAACTAAATTAATAATTAATCCATACAAATGTAGCAAGATTATGACAAAACCTTAGAAATAAATCTAGAACATAATGATGTTCATTACACACAGATTTTTGAATCATTAAATGTTCTGGGAAAAAGAAATACAAATACAAGAGTGCACACCCAGGTCTCTGCTCATGTTTCAGTGTCACCCTGCTCTCGCCTGCTCGTGCCCCTCCCATCTCTCCGAAAAACTGGGTCATCATCCATTTATATCTCATAATCTCGCTGATTAAGTCCAGGAAATGTCACGACATTGGAAAGTCGCGACGTTGAGACATCGTGATGTTAGGCTGATGAAGACTAGCACATCACTTAGCCTCAATGTCCCGACGTTAGGACATCGCGACGCTGGAGCTGGGTTTTCAATTCTCCTTCTTCAAGTCTCCACAAAGCCTCCAAATGTTGCCTTATTCACCTATAGTGCACAAGGAACCAAATATCAGATATAAAGCGATAACCACACTTATTACTAAATGAAATGGAACAAAAACATAGTAAAACGCAAGTATATCATGAGTGTTTTAGACACTCATCAGGTTTCCCTCTGAATGAGTCCTTTTAGTTACGAGATTCCACTAATCCGAAAGCAGTCTAATTCCCAAAATTAAGTCCCTCGTAATCGGATCATATCCAAGTCCGTTTTATATCAAGTCTTCATCTTCTAAGTGTGCGAATCGATTAGTTCCCTGCTATGTCGGGTCACTTGATCTCAACTATTGAATTAAGTAAGTCATGAGTAGTGTCTAGTAATACAATATGACCCCAATTAACTCAAAGAGCTACAGGCGACTACTAACCCCTTCCATAAACAATTATCGCAAGATTCCGCCCTTTCACCAACTATACTCTACTGTCTCAAAGCATGACTGTGCGTAGCTCCCGCCAGACCAACTGTTCATGATCTAGTCCAAGTGATAAAAGTCCTTGTTTGGGAGACTCATTACTCATCAATCATGTCATCGAAGACTATCTTCATGACATTTCCACTTTGGCCAGAGATTATTGAGTAATGATCTTGACAAGAGGCCATGGGTATACCCTCCTTCTATCAGGAGTGATGAATATTCTATTGGCTACTCAATTACCTTTGAATACCTCAAACTATACTCGATCATCACCCAAAGAGAGACCTTAAAAATGCAACATGGAATGAAGTCAAAGTGGCTGTGGATTAATGATTAAGATATCCTAAGCACTCCCACATTCATGGATATTTGCACCATTGCTATGATTAGACTATCATCTACACAATAGATAATCCATAAGATTGTCTCATAGTAGATCTCCAATATACTTAGCTACTTTTAGCAAGCATCCACATATCAACTCTAATCAACTCATGATCACAGTTTATAAGATCCACAGCTTGATCCAATCAAGGAGTATGTCATATGCTAGTCTATTTGAATCAACAATGTCCAATCTCATCGATCCAATGACCGTGGATACTTAGATAATAACATACTCTCAGACGCGGATAGAATTTTTATTATCATGATCTCATCACGATTTCCTTCACGCTTATGTTACGCATCATGGACTCCCTGCTAATATGATTGAAGACTAAATCAATTCAACGTGCATCGACTATCAAATTAATGAACACTCCTTTAATAGTGTAACAAAGAGATGTCTCAATAAGGGATAAAGGTGTTTGCCTTTAGAGCAGAACTTCTCTAAATAGAAATATCTTAAGGAGGGATAAGATGCCTCTTTACCAATATGATGAAAGTAGAAATTTTTTATGTCTAGGGCATAGACTTCATGGGCCCATTCCCATCATCCTTTGGGAACATGTACATTCTACTTGTTGTGGATTACGTTTCCAAGTGGGTGGGGGCAATTGTAACCCCAAAAATGATGTTGAAATAATGGTTAAGTTTGTTCATAAAAACATCCTTACCCGCATTAGTGCACCAAGAACAATCATCAATGATGAGGGTACACATTTCTACAATATAGTGTTTGCATCCTTGATGGCTAAGTACGGGGTATGACATAGAAAAGGTTTAGTTTATCACCCTCAGTCAAATGGTCAAACTGAAATTTCTAATCGAGAAATAAAGAGTATCTTGGAGAAGATAGTAAACACCAATAGGAAGGATTGGTCCAAGAGGTTGAAGGACTCACTTTTGGGCTTATTGAACATATGTCCCCATCTAGCATGTCTCTATACAAGCTCATACTGAAACCATGTCGCCTTCCCACACGGCTGAGATTGAACATAGGAGCTTTATAAAGTTATATGAAAATTCGTGATTCCCAAGTCGTGAAAGAAGAGACTATTACAGCTCAATGAACTAGAGGAAACCCAGAATGATTCATATGAGAGTGCCCGGATCTACAAAAATAAAACAAAGAAATGGCACGACAAGCATCTACTTCGAAAAGAGTTCAAGGAAAGAGATCAAGTTCTAGTCTTCAACTCTAGGTTAAGATCCTTCCCAGCATACCAAACCTGATGGTCCGCCCCTACACGCTCATTCCGTGAACTCAACCGATGCCATTGGTTTAAGATCCGACATTGGAAAATAATTCAAGGCGAATGGCCAAAGGGTTAAGCACTACCTTGGAGAGCCAGCTCGTGTTAAAGAGTCGATCAGAGTGAGGGAGTAGTCCTAGTATTCACATCATGGAGATTCCACTTCGTTCAGCTAAAGACGTTAAACTAAGCGCTTCTTGGGAGACAACCCAAGCTTTTTACTTTTATTCTTTCAACTTTTCATCTTTGTTTAGTTTAGTTTTTCAATTTCTTCTAGTGTTTTATTTTGCTTTACCGAGGGGGACTTGTTTCCTTCTCTTTTGCAATTCTTCACATTCCTTGGCACACCATAACAACTTTCTTCGGTTTTCAAGCATTGAAGATGATTCATTTTGGGGGAGTTTCATCAAGACCCACTTCAACCTGAGCCCAATGATAACACTTGATCATTTAGGGAGTCCTTTGCCCCAACTCTACATATTCCATACATTGAGGACAATACTCTATTTAAGTTTGGGGAGGGGGGAAGAGATTTACATTGAACACATTGGTTGAATTGTGTTTGTGTGCATGTGTTTTTATTTTTCTTTCTTTTGTGTATTTCTTTTTAGTGTCCATATGAGTAGAAGTAAGTGATTTATGATTGATTTTGAGAGTGCATTGATGTTGCGCTTAAAGTTTAGTCAAAAAGTTGAGATACCTTGGCATTTATTTAATCTAGGACTTGAGATCGATCTCCTGGGTATGCTGCTCCAACCTTTCAAACCCCACTTGCTTGAGATAAGCTTGATTGGTGCAGTAGTATCACCTTTAAAAGAAAAGTCAATGTGCTCCAAAAGAGAAAGAAAGAGAAAGTAAAAAGTTGAAAGAAGAATGAAAAAGAAAAGAAAAAAAAGAAGAGGAATAAGGTGAGTTGATCCAATCGTGATCCCGCACGTCGAAGGGTTTTTCAAAACCCACGTCCTAAGTCAATCAAGCTAGGAGTCATCTTCACCACTCGCATGGATAAGATGGATCATCTCACAAGTAAAGCCACAATTTTGGAAGAGTTGTTTGGTGAAGTTCAAGGGGAATCCACGTCCTGCTAATCCTAACCAAAGGATCCCTGGGAGGACACCCTCTAAAAACCTTAGCATTGCACTGGTGGCGCATTCCAGCCCTGCCCGACCCCTGCTGTGAGTCCGAACCCGAAACCCTGGACTGCTTTTATTTCTTTTTAAAGTCATTAATCAAACCCTTAGTTGGTCGTTTATTAAAAAATTTCATTTTCAGTAAACACACCGAACCTTCGCTCGACCCTATTGGTGATCCAAGCTCAGGGAGTCCTGGCTTAATCTCGACATTTTCAATTATCTTATTAAAACATTTGTTTGGTTTTATTATTTTAGGATTTTGTAATAATAGACAAGAGTCTCATTCAAGCCCATAAACACTTACACATTCAAAAGACCATGTAACACTTATAGTTACAAAATGCATTTCACAAAAATAATGATGAGTTCTCAGTGTTTTAAGCAAAAAATATCAATAAAACCGGGAAGAAATGGAGTATGCATGACCTGAGCATACCCCCGTACTCCTTCTCTATGACTCGAGCTCCCTTGATTCGGGTCTGCTTCGATGTCTATCACTCCTCGTACCGCGCATTGATAAAACAATACGCTAGCATTTTCATGTTTAGTGGTCTTTATACGCTTCAGATTCATTTTGTTCTATAAATCATGCATTTATCAAAATAATGTGCCTTTTTACACAATATCAAGCAGTAATGTAAAGATACTTATACAAATATACTTTTCAATTTCCATCATTTTTCTACTTAGGATAATACATACAAGCAGGGGAATCAACATTCACCTAATGCATTCGCCTTGTCAATCCTCGTCCCGTTTGTTATTCAATACGCAGGGATTTTTCAATATCTCTACTGCTCTCAACATATGACAAAAAAAAAAGGAGTTCGACATTCACAACGTGATTCTAGTCAAGTGAATCCGCCCGTTGTCATTCGCAGGAATGTGATTTCTCGCGATAATACATCCTCTCACATATGACTATAGAAGCTCCATTATTCACGCACAAATTCGCCGGTGAATCCCCGTTGGTTGCCGCGAAAGCAACGCGGATTTCGCACAGACAAATACAGTACGCCCTTCTCATGACGACTGGCTGAGGAATTCGCCATGTCGTCATTCAATAATGCTTCAAATCAATTCTTATTTTTATGCAATGAATTTGCTTCAGAGCTCAAATACGCATACATGCAAATAGTTTATCAAACATTTCAAATACTAACCCATTCGAATCAATATATATGTATATATGTCAGAATAGAGATAATTTGAAAGTCAAGGGAACTAATAAGAACAAACTAGAATAAAGAACGTAGTATGGAACAAACTGGAATAAAGACGGGCTTATGAACAAAACCACTATCGATTCCTCGCTTTTCTCGATGTCAACTTAGTCAGGTTATCGTCTCACCCGCACCTGGTCAAATACAATTTATTCCCACTCTTGATTAATCAAATAATCATACAAACTTGTCGCTTCTAGGCAAAGCGAAACTTTTGCGAGGGCGGCGTAGGTAATGGTACATTGACTTAGTCTCATTCTATTCCCTAAGAGTCTACTTTGCTCTCATAAATTGGAATCATTTCAATCGAATTATCCTAACTAAAGTTGCGGCATTTTCATGCCAACCAATAAATTCTACCGATTACCGAGGGACGCTTTGTACGTCATTTTTCCGGTCTTAACTCACGTCACTCTAGTCATTTGCATTCTTAAAGTTTGGCAGTTAAGGGTCTATTCCAACTGGAATCACCCCACCTGGAGCACCTAGTCCTCAAGTTACATTCAAAACAACCCCGAATTACTTCTATGTTCAAAGCCGAACTGCACTGGGCTTGCAAGATCCACTTTGAGTGAATTTTTAGGCCACTTAGGATCAGAACTATGACCTATTCTTAAGTTGTTCTCTTTGAAGTCTATTTAATGTAGCCACTGAATCATCAAATCGGATAAGAAATGAGCAAGTTATGGCCAAATACGAAAAACTGGTCAAACTGGGAAAGCGTAATCAGGTGTACTCCACACCACTATTCATGTACTCTAAGACACCCTTGTTCTGTAGTGCACCTGGCATTATCATCGCTCACAGACCGGCACATCCTTCCAAATTCGCCGCTGCATTTTGTTATTTTCACTTTTGATGCCAATTCACCCATACAACTTTCTATAATCATACACTCCCCAAAACCAACTTGAATTCATCCAAAACAATTCCACAACACTTAAATTGGTGCTATGGAACCTCAAAAACAATAAAACTTAGGTGAAAAATCCCAAGAACACTACCTAAGGTCCACCACTTCCTTATAAAAATCACATAAATGTGATGATTCCATGGTTATTTTTCAATCACCGGGTAGCTCTTTACTCATAACTCAACAATTCAAAGGTTTGTGTGATCTTTACACAAAACCTGTAATCAGCACCTAATCTCCATACCAAAACCTTAGATTCATATCAAAACCCAAAAAATAAGGATTCCATACCGATCTTTCTCCTCTTCTTCTTCTTCCTTCTCTTCCCTCCTCTGCTCTCCTTTCCTCCTACCGGTTTGAAAGCATAGGGCAAACTTTGGAGACCAAATGAAATTTATTTTATTTCTTTTCTTCCTTGGGTCATCATCTTTTTCATTAATTGCAAATTTAGTCCTCATCTCTTAAGATTTGCACATCAACTTATTTATTTGTATTGTGGCCCACTCTACCCCTCCCTTTATGATTTTTATCTCCTTATGACATTTACAATGTCCTTGTTCTAGTGCCAAATTTCCTGGGTTCACTAAATTTATCATTTCATATCCTGTCAATTTACCAATTTTTCTCGAAAACACAAGTTTAAGCTCAATTTATACCCGCGTAATACAGTAATAAAATTTAGGAGTATTTTGGGGCGTTACACATCCCAATGTGCTTAAAGAGGTTTTGAATGCAAAATTTGAGTGATACATATTATGTCACTACAATTGCTATCGTAAACAGGTTTTCGAATTGATTTACTATACTCAGTGAACCCAAGTGTTGTTTCATCCTTTCAGAGTTTTCTCAAGAATTTGGTATCTATGTTTCTATCATACGTAACGCTCGAAAAAATACCCCCAACGCTTTATAATATGTTTAGGTGTGTAAATAAATTAAATTATATTTTTCCCAGTTTAAAATGGTTAAAAAAGAAAAATGATAAAAACCCGAAATTTACATGAGCCAAATAAATTTTGGTAAAATGTCAAATGAGGACTCCATGTCATAAATGAGTAATGTAAAGTAAGCCAAAGTATGTAATCTAGGACGAAATGTTAGTAAAATGAAAGTGAAATGAAGCTTTAAAATTAAAAAAAATATGAGAAATGATGAATTAGTGTGTAGCCAAACGTGGCCTTAGTCATGTAATGGACAATTTTTTTTCTTTGAATGCCATAACCCACATTTAAACGGAGAGAGAGAAAGGTGGGCACACTACTGCTTGAGAGGAAGAAGAGAAGAACATGGTGATTTTCCTCCATAGGATCAAGGATTTAGGTGATCAAAAAGAGAAATAAGAATAAATAAGAAGATTGAGAGAGATTTGAGGTAAGTAAACCAAACCCTAACCCCCTCTTTTCTCATGTTTGGGTTGGGGAAAACCCCAAATTTGAATAAAAGTGTTTTTATTGGTTTCTCTAAGTTGCTTTGGTTGTTCTCGATTGCCGTGGATCCTCAAACAGAGGAATTTTTTTATAAAGGAAATGTTGGGTTTTTAGGGGAGATGCTGTCAAAAATTTTCTCAAACCCATGTTTTTTTTTTTTTGCCATAACTTGACCATCACTCATCCAAATTGAGTTAATCAAATTTCAGGATAAACTAGACTTCTAGAGAAAAAAAACCCACCTAAAATAAGTATTCAAATATCCCGGGATCCCATCGTGATCCGTAAATACGCCGTGCGAGGCCCTCGTTTTCTGGCCCACCCCGGCTTAGCTTCAAGATGCGCGGTGGAGGTTCGGGAGCAATTTGGTATTTAGGCCATAACTTCATCACACCATCTGAATTGAGCGATTCAAATTGAAAACCGCACTTCTACGAGAACAAATATCCTCAAATGGGTAGACCAAATTGGACCCCATTTGGACCCAAAAATTCGCACCACGAGTGTGTCTGCCGAGTCAATTCCTCGTTTCGCCTCGATACGCTTTTGGTGTGTGTTAATCTCTGTATTTAGGCCATAACTTGGCCATCACTCATCCGAATTGATTGATTCAAATTTTTTAGTAAACTAGACTTCTATGAGAACAAATCTCCTTTAAATAAGTATAGCCAAATTTGGATCTCATTGAACCCAGAAATTCGTCAAAGTGAAGCTTTGTTTTTAGGTCAATTTATCTCGCTCCGATACAGCTGGGCAGTTTGAGCAATATTTAGGCCCTAACTCGCCATCACTCATCCTAATTGAATTATTCAAATTTCGAGTAAACTAAACTTCTGCAGAATCTCACCGAAAATAAAGCTCGTATCCAAATTTAGACTCCATTAAACCCAAAAAAATTCGTCAAAATGAGGCATATTGATGCCTAAAAATAATGATAAGAATGTCTAAGGATGAGGAAATGGGGAAAAATGAAAGGAACAATGTAACCTTAAGTTAGAAATAAGACCTAAATAGAAACCTTAGAATAAATTCAACTAATATATATGATCAAGTCATTTGTGATGGATTAGGGGCTAACGAGGAGAAAAGCCCGAGTTGAGGTCGAGATTTCGAGGACATGAATCGAATGACGACAATCTTTTTGGTTTGTTCTTCACTTCTCTCTCTATAATTCCAAAGTGTTTGAATGATTACAAAATGATTTGAATTACTGAAATGATTTATAAGAAAAAACATATTGATTTGTTTTAATTGATTTGGGGCAATTGATTGTAAAATGATTTGCATATAAAAAATTGCATAAGTATTGAAAATGAATTGTTTGTATAAATGTACATGTTATACTGTATTTTGCTATGAATGATTTGAACGCTCTGTAGAATATTAGATTAGAGATTGAGTTAAAGATAGATTGGTATATCGGTATGGGTCAAATTAAGCGATCACGTGAGCGAGCGTAATGAGTGTCACTCCGTCGTAGCCCGAGGCGGGGCCGATATCGGTGAGTGTTCAATTGATTTTTAATAACCGGTCGGCAGCCCGAGCGAGGATTATCTTGTGTTATAAAACAAAATGTTTTATCTTTGGCTGCGGCCCGGCGTGTAACACTGAAATATACTGATCGTTTCGACATGTTTAAGTATTTGTAAGCATAATTGTTTGTTCATGAGTTAAATGCGAAAGCTTAGGAAGCTTGAGACCGGAAATTATAAAGATTTAAGGATAAAGTGTAATTTTTTATCAAAGGCTTAAAGACATGGATTAAGAAGATTAGAGGCAATGATTCAGAACTTGGAATTCAAATAGTCAAGAGTTGGAGGACTTAAGTAAAGGAGATTTAACTTGATAATGGATTTTTGTTGAAGGCGAACATAGCCTTAACTTGAAAATATGATTTAAGACCAAATTGGTCTCAGAAACAAAAAAAAAAAGCGTGAAGACGAGAAAGGAAGAGGAAGAGGAAGAAGAGAGAAGAGAGAAGAAGGAGGAAAGCCAAGCCCACAAGGTATGGATGCTTGCCTGTGGTATGGAACTTGCATTTTACAAGTGGAAACTATATATTTGTATGGATTCTTGTCTAATTGCATGGTTAGAGTTTGCTCCAGTCCTAGGTTGTTAGGATTACATCCTAACCAAAGTTTTCTTGAAAGTAGGTGCTAAAATTCTAAATAACAAGACTATGAAACCCTCATTTTGAGGAGGGATTTATGGTATTGTGTTGTATTTACAACAACCCTACATAACCTTTATAATTGGTTTATGTATGGGTTATAACCCATAATATAGTTGTTTCTGGAGGTATTCATGATGTTTTTGATCTATGGATGAAAATATAAGAATAAGTGAAAATAATCATTCCTGCATTTTCAGAATTGTACCATACCTGTTTGTACCGGCACATTTTCGGTTCTGTCATTTTGTCAACTTGTACCGGTACAAGCTACATAAAACTTTAAGACAACCTATTCTGCTCCTATTTCGACCAGCCAGATTGCAGCCATGCTAACTCTCATTTTTATCCGATTTGAGTCATTCAAGTGGCTACGTAAAATGTAGACTTCATGAGAACAAAACTTAAAGAATAGGCATATCAAATTCTCGATCCTAAGTGGTCTAAAAATTTCCTTCACCTTGGGTACCATGTGCAAACCAAATTCATTCCAGCTTGAACATAGAGGCCGGGTTATTTCTGACGTACCTAAGTTCCTAAGCCCGACTGGGTGATTCCAGTTGGAATAGAACCCTTAGCACCTTAGCTTTATAGGAGCACAAATAACCAGTGTCAAATATGGAGACAAGGTACTGAAAATTATTGCAAACTGTTCCCAAAAATTGGTAATCAACTAGCGTATGAAAATGCCATAACTTCTGAGTTTAGATGATCCATTGGATTGATTCCAATTCCTAAGAAACGTAAATGCATCGAGGGACAAGAATACATGAATGATGTGTGGATAGGCATCATATCGTACAAGTATCTGAAATGCCATAAGGAATAGGCATGAAACCTGAAAACGAACTGAAACACGGCAATACGAACATGGTGGCGAAAACAAGATGTCATGATCACAAGAATGTGATTAAGAAAGGTTGGTAAGTTCAAAGATATATATCTGGCGACTACCTAGACCAAAGAATGAATGAGGATCGCCCGATTAGTACTGGCACTCCCGACAGTGCTTCTAAGACTTCGACAGTACTTCTGCATTCGATTAGTGCTACTAAGATTCTCGTCAAGATTGCATTCCTCACAGGCAGCATGGCACTTAAAGATCGTATCGTACCTTGGGTACTTATTGTAACGCGTCCCACTCATTTCCTTATGATTGGTCTAGTTAGTCTACAAAGACATATGATAAGACACCTAATAAAGAATAAGAGTAAAGATCCGAAAGTACCTCTCAGATTCTCCCAGAGAGTCCACGGGTACTCCCCTGCCTCCTCGATTGGGCCTCAGAGTACTCACGTACCTGCATTCGAGTAAGCCTATGAGGCACTCACGTACTCCCGCATCCGAAAATGTCTCAGAGTGCCTACCGTACTCCCGTATTTAACGCCCCGTTCGGTCTCTCGATGAAGTTCGTAGTACCTATGGGCACCCTGGCCTCTTATTAACCTCGCTTTTGATTAAGTTCCGTAGTACCTACGCGTACTCGTATTTCATCGTTTTGTAGTACCTAAGGGTACTCCTTCAGACCGATAAGTCTCCTGATCTCGATAACTTCCTCTGATTCGATAACTCCCGATTCGAATAAGTATATTTTGTAGTACCCAAGGGTACTCGTCTCAAGAACATTAGTATAAGTTCAGACACCCACGGTACTCGTATCTAAAGCAAGTACCAGTTCTGTAAAATAAGTATAAGTCCAGTAGTACCTACGAGTACCTGCATCGATAAAACCAGTATAAGTCCAGTAGTACCTAAGGGTACTCGTGATCCGTAGAAATAAGTATAAGTTCCAGAGTACCACCGTACTCTCGTGAATCCGCAGAAAATAAGCATATGTATCTATTATGATTCAGACCGCTATGGACTAATGTGTCCATACCCGATATGTATCTCGCACGCCCTCACCGAATTTTGTGGGCGGTGATAATACGACATGATGATTAGTTTCGACTTATTGTACTCACGATACCTTCGCACAAGGATAAGATCCGTAAGATAAGTATATATATGCTCGTAAGATCGTGATAGGTTTCGTAAGATAAGTATATGCTCAGAAGACATGAAGATCTGAAATACATGTCCGCCTGTAAGACCGCATAAGTTCAGTAAGATAAGTATATGTTCTGTAAGACCAGTATAAGTTCCGTAAGATAAGTATAAGTTCTGTAATACATGTATGAGATCTGAAATACATGTATAAATTCTGTAATACAAGTATAAGTTCCGTAAGACCAAGATTTACTTCGTAGAAGAAGTATAAGATACGAAGTATCAGTATAAGTTTTGTAGTACTTACGGGTACTTCCGTATAAGGATAAGTTCTGTAACTCCTATGGGAGTCCTGAATAAACATAAGTCTGTTAAGTATAAGTTTTGACTAAGGTTAAGTTCAGAATCCACTGAGTCCCGAATAAACATAAGTCTCTATAAGTATAAGTTCCTAACAAGAATAAGATCCGTGAACTCCTACTTGAGATCCGACAAGCTGTAAGCCTCGTTATAAGAAGAAGTACTGTGATAAGTTCATAATATAAATGTATGGAATTTATATTATCTGTTATTGTTTTATATGTGTTAAATGTGTATATGCACAAGATACATATGTTTCCCCACTAAGTCAGAAAAGCTGGGCACTACTTTAACTGTAGGCATTTAAGAAGACGCCAAGAAACATCCTCGCATACACCGCCAACACACTTGTAAGGGTTCACTACATGTAGGTTCATGGCTCGATTTGTAAATTGTAAAAGTACGCTTTGTATTTGTAAATGGACTCAAGATATGTGCATAGATTTTGATGGGCACCAATTCCAAGGGTAGTCTCTTTGATTCTATTATGTGCTGTGGCCATACCCACAAAAAGGCGCTGGCTTTAAAAAAAAAAAAAAAAATCAGGTCGAGTCCTAGTCCCCAGTCTCGCACTCGAACTTAGGTTCGATCCGCCGCCGGCCTGACCGTGATTCTGTAAAGTACGACACGGACCGTGCCTGATTCCGTTCTCCTATGCATATGTTAAATTTGATTAAAGGCAAATTCTCTTTTCTTCTCCTAACTTGTTTATTTGAAGCCCAAACGGAGTGAATAAGGTGTCGATGGAAAGCTTGCGAAGTCTCCTATCCAAAAACAATCACATCTCATCAGTGAGGGACACTTCCTTCCTAACTTTCCAACTGAGCCCCACGCGGACAATGACATCGTCAGAGAGTTACGGCTGAAGTGGTATGTATTTATGTTTTTGTTATTATTTTTGAGTGTTTCCATTTTTTGATGTTCTGGTTTGCCGGTTCTTCCTTTTTGTGAAGTCATATACTGGCTAACTTACTTTTTCAAAATCGGACCCATTTCGCACTCCATTTTTTTTGTGTTTTTGCCTAACTATTAAAAATTGAAACCTTGTCCAATTCTATTGATGTTAGATTGGTTCCATGCCTGTCGAGTGAATGATTAGTTGAATTCTCTTATTGATTTCTAACCTTTTCTTCCACCTCTAGCTGAACCACACACTAAGCATAATAGGTTTCAAACAATAGGCTTCAAAACTCCGCCTACCTCCTAAACATTGTAAACCTACCTTAGTTTCATAATCACTTGTAATAGGTTAAGGACCCCCATGAATAGAAGGCCAATGTGTCTTCCAAAAGAAAAGAAAAAGAAAAGAGAAAGAAAAAGAAGGAAAATTGCAACGCTTTGCCTTAAAACCCGAGCACGGTCCGAGGGGTTTATGGCGAAGCCTCAAAGTCCGTGCCCTAAGCCAATCAAGCTGGGAGCCACCACTCTAGTGTTCACTACACGGGTGGACGGGCGGAGTTTAGCGAGTTGTAGGTGCTGGAGGCTCGAAATCATTCGAAGTCCCGGGTGAAACCTATAGAGTTTGTAGTCTAAAGATCCTCATGACTTGATGCCCTAAACCTTCACTGGTTAGAGTCAAGCCGAATCCGTTACACCGACTTGGTGAGGTCGATTCTTTCAAGATTGCACCCCTACAACACAAATTGAGCCGTGGAACAAGAGTGGGTCCCGATCTATTTAGGTTGGTTAGTGTGCTAGTGGAGGCGTAGTTTGTTGTGGAGTACCTAGCAGCTTATTGTGGAGAACTAATGTTCAAACACTTAGATTTTGAAGTGGGAAGCTTCGTCATCTTCACCTAGATGGAGGCTCTTTTGATACTCGATTTTGTATGGCATTCATTCTCTCAAGATAGTTATTGGGCAAGGCTTTGATGATTCTTACTTAGGATTAGGCATTACTCATTCACAACATTTTTGAAATACCATATTTGTGAACATTATTTTGTTATCGTTTTGTATGCTCTCTCTTTCTTTCTGTCTTTCATTGCTAAGGGACTAGCAATGTGTAGGTTGGGGGTGTGATTAGTGCCCAAAAGTACTATTTTGAACCCTATTTTTAATAGGTTTTGATGCTTTTTGTATACTAATTAAGGTAATTAACCCAATTGACATGTTAGGGGTTCCTATTGTACTTCCGACGTATTCCGAGTCGCTTTTTGTAGTTTTCGCGTGAATTGGAAGCCAAATCGCCGTGGTTAACCAATCATAACAAAGCCGGGTTGATTTCCATCAATTTCATATGGTTTTCATCAATTTCGCTGAAGCCGGAATGAAGAATATCAAACAAGAAGAAATGGAATAGTGCAATGTGAATAGTAGCAGCATGGAGCAATGGAACAAGAAATAACAAAGGATGAACAGGGGAAAATTCGCCATAAGCTGAAAAATTCTAAGAGATAGCGAAATTTCGACAATAGCGGGCCATATGTAGCGAAATTTTCTGCTTGTAGCCAAAATTTCAGCCTTCAAACGCCCCGCTTTGTTTTTCTCCTTTCTACCCTCATCAGAATTATACTAGTTAGGTTAGATTGTGATTTTCATCCGCTTGTAAGGCTATATAAGCCAGGTTTCAGAACATTTTGTAACCTAACTTAATTTAAAGCATTCTATCACGGGCCTCGTTTTGGCCCTATTTTCTCTCTTCTCTTTCCTTCCTCTTTCTCTCACTTTCTAGGCAACCAAACACACCTTTGAGGTTGACAACTTAAAGGATGTTTTGGCTAAAGCCTCAACCTATATGAGAGTTAGAGGCTTGGGAAGTAAGGCTTGCATTTTGTTCCCCTGCTTTCACGTGAAGAGTTTTGACATTTTGGTTCCTAAATCTGTAACCTAGGTTTAAAGCTCTTGATGTACTTTCTTTAGCTACTACTGCAAGCTTTTAGGGTTCAATGTATTCTTAGCTTTAGATACACTGATATTCATTAGTTGCTATTTACGAGCCACTGGAGGTAGGTTAAGGGGCGTTATATTTCTTCACCGTAGATGCATCCTCATTGATCAATACTTGGTAATCTTAGGTTCAAGTGATGCTTATTATTAGATCCACTCCAGATCTATTGGCCCCTTTACGACCATTGTATAATACAGGATAGATTTCACCAGAGGGAACCATAAGCAATAAATGCTTTCTATCAAAAGGAAAATTATTAGTATTTAGTTGTTAAAGCAATGAAGATCCTGTCGAATCGACTATAGGTCATCCTCCTAACAGGAAAATGGAACCCCCGAGACCTCGAAACCTATCAACCCAACCTAGCAGCCCAACACTTCAATGCATGACTTGTGTTTTGAATGATTTATTGCATATGAAAGTGCATATTTGGAATGATCAATGAATCGTAAATGAAATTAATATATGTATTGTATTTGTGTAGCACCCCTTTTTCGGTCAGATCCGATTGGCGGATCCGAACCGGTTCCGGGATGCTCGTTTAATTCTTTTTATTTACTTTTTATTTATGTGTTTTTTTTTCAAAAGTGTCGCAACCCGAATCCCCGGCCCAACCCGAATGGCGGATCCGAACCGCAACCCGGTTTACTCCGACCGTTTTCATTTATCTTATCAAAACATTTTATTTATGTCATTTCATTTTATAGTTTTCAACTACAAGTCGCTTCAAATGGTAGGCCCTGAAAATTTCATTTTTATACAAGACGCTTACAAATGATTTGATTACACATTTACAAAATAATATACAAACACTACTCAAATATTAACTCTTTGTTCACTAAAATATCACTACATGTTCAAAAGAAATGATATGCATATGTATGTACTTATACGCCTGCAACTTTCAGATTTGATATGATCTTGCCTTCTTCCCGTTAATTTAAACTTGCGCATTGATGTAACTACATGCTAAGCATTTTCATGCTTAGTGGTTCTATACAGTTCTATTCTAATTTTTAGTTTAACACGACATGCATTTATCATAAAACCATACCCTTTTATATCAAACTATACTCATACTTATTCATTTTTACATGCTTTCACTTTACAAATCATTGATCATATCAAAATATGCATTTTCACATACAACAAATTATTTAACTCAAATCATGAAATTCAAACATATACTCCCAAGGATGTATTTAGTTTACAAATCTCATTTACGCTCATGAAAGTTTGTTATTTCACTTTGTCTATACAATTCACATTCAGGATGCATTCCATCTGAATCCCGTACTTTTGTCATTCGCCAGAATGTGTTTACACATTTACCCCTGGGGCCTCCCATCATGACGGATGTCGATTGGTGCATCCCGCCATGTGGTCATTTAAAAATGTCATACGCCATCATGACGGATGTCAATTGGTGCATCCCACAAAGTGGGACATTTTAACAATTTCATACACCATCATGACGGATGCCGATTGGTGCACCCACCAAGTGGGACATTTTAACAATGTCATACACCATCATGACGGATGCCGATTGGTGCATCTCTCCATGTGGGACATTGCATAATTTCATTGCCTTCATGACGGATGTCGATTGGTGCATCCTGCCATGTTGGTCATTCAGTATATCGATTCAATTCAAAATGTCATGAACACCAATTACACCAATTAATCACTCCTTATGTACTTAACAAGACATTTCAAATATCACATTTTCAAAATCCATATTGTAGCGACCCTCGAGCCTGATCCGACCCGGATTGGTCGATCCGAACCGAAACCCCGAGGACGCCCGGCCGAAGCCATTTATCAAATACATTTCATTCATAAACGTTTTCGTTCTCAAATCTTTGCAGAAGAGGTTTCATTTTGCGGCGTTTCCATAAACATTTACAATGATTCAATGCACCAATAGGCCCATAACATTTAACAAAATATTTACAATGAAGGCATTCCATGCTCTTTCAAAATGATTTACAAAATGGATGTTCAAAGTTCAAATTGTTTTTACAAAATATCAATGTTCAAAAAGATGGAGTGAATGTAAATGTCGAAGCATACTCCGCAATTCTTTCTTTATGACTTGACACTCCTCGATCTTGCCTTTTGTTCCTTGTTAACTCGGTATCTACGCATTGATTAAAAACAATACGCTAAACATTTTCATGCTTAGTAGTTCTATTCAATTCCATTCTTCGTTTCAGTTTGAGTCAAATTATGAAGTTTTACTAAACAAAACTTTTAAATCTTTTTGGATAATCAATGTCAATACAATACATATACAATCATTTATGGTTCATTGATCATCCCAAATATACACTTTTGTATGTTATAAATCATTTATAACCAAATCATACATTTCACAATGCTCTTTTCATTTCAATTTACGATCCCAGCTTTTCAATTCCAATATGTCAACAATTCAAATCAATTAAGTTCTGCCCTTAAATCTAATTTCTTAAATCCTATGTTTCGCATATTGTGATATCGGAATCAAACGCACGGCCCCGCCGAAATGTGCCTGGTATGAAAATACGGCTTTATAACACAAAGACGGTCCCGTCAGGGTCGCTATCTCGGTTATTAAAATCAATTTCGTGAACACGCGATACCGCCTACCGGCTACTGGATCGGGAGGACACATCAATACATTTGTTCATAAAGATCGCTTACTAATTCCTATTGGTATATCAATTTATCCTTAATGCAAATTAAACGGTTAACATTCTATTAAGGGCGTTCAAATCATTTATAACAAAATACAATACAATATGTACATTTGTATAAACAGTTCATTTTCAATTCTCATGCAAACATTTCACAATCATTTGCCTCAAATCAATTTAAAACAAATCAATATGCTTTTCTTATGTATTTAGAACAAGCATTTCAAATATTGAAAAGAGAATAGGAGAAGATAGAACAAACCAATATATTCCTTTCTTTCGGCTTTGTCTTCAATCCTGGCCCTAGGTTAGGTGATCCTCACCGATCCCTAGAAAATCACACACATCACATTTAGTGAACGTTAGTAATAATCACACTTAACGAATATCGCTGTATGCATTTGCGCATTTGCATTTTTCACTTAGTTTCATTCTTATTTGAACCCTATTAATCATTTATTAGGATTCTTAAACTATCGGTGCACAAATACGAGACTTTCAAAAATAAAAATCCGAAAATTTTTCCCCTATGAACAAAGGACTTCGTCGCGAGGAGGTCTTTGGTCTTCTGCCTCGCCGCGAATAAGGCCCATTTCGCCTAATTTCCACTTCCTTTTTTGCGATTTTTCTCCAAAATCATCAAAAACCCAAACTAAAACATGGGAATCACTCCCCATGACATCTAAATACCATCCTAAACCAACCATGAGCAAAATCCATGGATGGATTAGGGTTTTTCGAACCCAAACATCAAATACAAATTTCTAGGGCTTAGTTACATACCTCAAATCAATTTGCACTTGAATCCCTAGCTTCTTCCTTCTTCCTTCTTGCAAGATCTTGAGCAAAAAGGGAGGAATCACACCAATCTTTAGATCTTCACACACAAAACCCTAGTTTTTCCTCTCCCTCACTCTCAAAACGTTTTTGGCACAATGGCCATTCTAAGACCAATATGGTCTAATATCACTCATTTCTCCAAGGTCAAGTTGGCACTTTCAATAAACCCATATTTCTCATTTTTGGCATTTTAACTCTTCATTTCACTTACTTACTTACTTAAATCTACTTGGCATTTAAGTCATTCTCATTAGACCCTTAGGTCCTTATTTACACATTTCCAAATTTACCCTTTTCACTGGGTCTATTTTTCTGTTCAACTACCCTCATTTTAGATATATAATATTTAATCATATGTTTGCCATATTCATTTCACTTTCACAATTTATCGCTTTTCCTGAAAACTCAAGTTGGTCAATATACTCAGAATGATATGCAATAAAATTATTATAAAATTATAGGATATTTTTGGGGATTTCCACACATATGTCAAGCCACCCGATCCGACATGATCCGAACCGAAGTCCGGCGTGATGCTATCTATATATACTATACTTTACTCGGGACTCAGTTGACATGTTCTTACCTCAGAGGTCTGATCCACTAGTTGTGCACAACAACTTCAGTAATAACAAAACTATTTATACATATACAAAGCTGAAACTACCACCGGAGTGGTGTCCACTCACAATTTATACACATATACGTAGTCTCATTTACTCATACATTTAAAATTTCTATTACAAACACATCGTAGATCATGAAGGCCAATGTGATACACATTCCCAGCCATCTTCAATATGTGGAATGTCCTGCCCTCTATCCTACTGTCAGACTCACACTGATTGAATAATCATGGCTAGTTTTAACACTTAGTGGAACATACACACAAACCACCAATGGCTTAATCGGCCACAAGCTTATACATATGCGTATTCATATAACTTTTAATTACTTATCTATCACATATACTTTGCCTATTGCATATCAACTTTTCTACATATTCTATGTCTTTGGCATATCTTATCTACACTTTTATCGCATTCCCTGCTTTCTATACTTTACATATTCCTATACTTACTCATGTCTATTTCATGCTTGTATACTCGTGCATGTAATTATACATTCTATTCTCGCATACTCTCATATGAACCCATCTTATAATCAAGGTCTTGTACTTTATCTCTATATTCTTACACTTTCATATACTGCACTTTGTATACTTCTTCATCCGATACTTTCATCTAATTGATTTTCCTATGTTTTCATATACTATACTTTTCATATTCCTTTCTCTTTATCTACTTATAATGCTACTTGTTCATATCCTTTGTAATTTATACTTAAAATACATAACATATTCATGTACTCTGCTCATGTTCCCATTTTCAAGTATACCTATATTCATGTACTCTGCATTTCCTATACCGTTTTCCTATTATGTTTTCTGATATTAGTCATATACTATATATTTTTCATCTTATAATCGTTATATACTATACTTTCATGATATTCATATACTGCTTTTTACATGATCAGATTTTCATATGCTTTTCATGTAATCATTATCTGTACATTACTTCTGCCTGTAATCAAGCCTATACTTTCATCGTAGATAGCAAAGGTTATGCTTCACATATCACTGTCATATATTCTATACATGCTAGTTTTTAAAGCTTATGTCCCAAATGTTCTTAGTTTGACATGGAAACTATGTGTACCGAAGGTACTATCACTCAGATATGTGTGATTCTTGCCTCAATTGGAGGCATCACACCGTACGAGACAAAGGACCTATGCCATATGCTATCGGTACCCGAAGGTACTATCACCGCATGGGCATGATCTCTGCCTATTGTGGTGACTCCTTATGGGCCACCCGATCCAAACGGGATCACACACCACCAACCCGGGCCTCAATCTCGTCTATGAATGAAACGCTATTAACTCAGATTTTCCCATAGCATGCCTATCTATCCCTCTACCAGTCCTGCCAAGATAATCGCCTTATTACATTTTCTCAGACATATTCATGCATGAATAACTATTGTTATCATAATTGCTTATGCATATACACATACTTACTCGTATTCGCTTCATATCTCGTAGTTTTATATTACGTTTCTCATATATCTATATTACATATAGTCATCTTTTCTATCATTTAAATTTTGTCTATCATATTTCATGAATGCATCTATGCACTCTTGTATTCATGTAGTCATATATATCTTTATCTATTCATATTTCAAGAGAATAAACATGCATTATAACATTTATACATTTCTATCAGATTTTACTATTCTTGTACTTATTCCTATCATGTGATACTTTTACTCATTCATTATATTCATTATTACATGTACTATCATCATCTGCACATGTACTATTTCTATGTTTGTCATCTTTTGCTTATCTCTACTGGTCTACATTTACATATTCCTCATCATGTGTCTCTAGCATGTTCCATTTCATTCATCTCCATGATAACTTCATCATGATATCTCATCACTCGACTTAGTATTTGATTTATTTATCCCTGATTTATCTTATATTGTTATTTGTCTGAGATCATTATACGGTAGATTATATCAGATATTCTGTTATCACTTAATGTATTCCATCATTTGTGCACTTTTAGACCATCATATCTTACATTGAACATCCATTCATACGATTTGACTTATACCTATCATATTCATGTTTAATGAACATATCTAAATATTAATGTACTTTCTATATTTTTCTTTGTTTCATGGCTATTACATATAGCACTCATATAATTCTATGAAGTATGATGTCTATGAGAGATCACACCTCATTCATATATTCTCATTCTTTATGAATCTAGTTTATTTAAGCAAGAATTCGAATCAATCCAATCGGATCATCCAAATCAAAAGTTATGGCATTTTTATGCCAACTAAATATTTTACCGATTTTAGGACAGTTTGTATTACTAATTTTTCCGGGGGTCTTAACTTTATATTTTGACCCTATGTCCTTATAATCATTTAAATCTATGTGCTAAGGGTTCCCATTCCCCAACTGAATCACCCAATTCGGAGCAATCAAACCTGCCACGTCCGAAACAACTGTAGACTTTCTCTATGTTCAATGGATGCAGAATTTGACTTGAATACGGCCCCACTTTATAAATTTTTGGGCCACTTAGAGTCAGAATTTGGATACTTATTAAATATGTTTTGTTCTCCTTGAAGTTCATTTTAAGTACAATTGAATCACTCAACTGGATAAGAAATGAGCAAGTTATGGCCAAATACAAAAACTGGTCGAAACTAGAAATTAGAACAAGTCTCTACCGGGTAGAACTTAACTTCTACCGGTAGAACTTGGCCAAAATGACCAGACCGGTTCTACCGGCACAAGTTCAACTTCTCTACCGTGAGTCCCCGGTGCGCCTAGATTGTGTGTTTTTTCTCCTTTTCCATGTTTTGATATCCAAGCAACTCTATACTTCATCTACACTTCAAGACCACTCCATATGTCTCTTGTAAACCTTTCTACTCAATTTCCTCTTTCAATACTTATTTTCTTCTAAACAATTTATTCTAAATTACTCTCAAACCCACTCTAATATGGGTTATTATCCATACACAACCCAATCATGATAATTAGTTAGGGCTTTGTTCTAAACCTAATCATTGCTTACTATTAACCATGAATTCATCCTTAAAGGGAGTGATTCTATACTTTGCTTCAGACTCTTTAAAGTTTTATTCATCTTTACTTTCCATGATTGTTGGTTTAGAAATGAAAACCCTAGCAAAAACCCTAGATTTGGAGAGTAATAACTAATAACTATACAATTACACGGAAACCAGTTCACCAAAGCTTTAAAACCTATGTAATTCCATACCAAATCCAAGTTCCTTTTGCTTTGCTTTCCTCTTCTTCTTCTTCTTCTTCTTCCTTCCTCTTCTTCTCTCCTTTGCTCTTTCTCTCCCCGCTTTTTCTCTCTTTTGAGACCAAATTTGGGTCTTAAACCCATGTTTGTGCTAAGGCCATGTTTGGCCAAAACAAAACTCATTTTTACCTTTTAAGTTTCCATATTTGCCTTTGATCCCCATCTCTCTTCTTATTTCTTATTCTATCTTTTCTATTTCCCATAATGGCATATAATCTATGATTTATGTCATTTTGGCATATAACTTATTAAATTTCTCTATTTTGGCATCCCATCCTTTGGCTTTATTACCTTTGTCCTCAAGTGGTAAATTACCACTTTACCCTTGACTCTCGAATTAATTCCGGGTCTCTCGTTTTATTTCCCAAAAATTTCCATTTTGCTTATAATATACCCTAAACAAGTCCGAAAACTGCTAGGGTATATTTCGGGATGTTACATATGCCCTTTCGTAATATCATTTCAAAGATATACTCATTCCATATACTCATTTCAGGTTTATTTAGTAAACTACTAAACACTTGAAATATGAATATAATTACGGTGAACAAAAAAGTAACAATACTTGAATCAGAATAAAGGTCTGAAGAACTAACCGCCGTCTTCTGGGCCTTTGCTTCCTTCCTTCGATCTCGGTCCTAGGTTAGGTGATCCTCACCCGTCCCTAGTCAATAACAATTACGTCACTCTTAGTGGATAAACAATTATATACATTTTTAGTAAATGACAATTAATCTTCGTTAACGGTTTTGGGTTAAGACACTAAGTCTGCCCAAAGATGAACTCGCTGGTGCGTTTTTCACTTAGTTTCATTCTTATTTGAACCCCCATTAATCATTTATTAGGTCCTTAACTATTGCGTAATGATACGAGGTGTTCGAAACAAAAAATAAAAAATGCTCTGCTAGAACAAAGAGCTACACCGCGGGTACAAAGAATGCCACGTCGTGGCGACCCGACGGGTGCCTTTGGCACTCGTCCCGCGCTGGGCGAAGTTATCCCACGCCTTGGCGTTGGTCTACTCCGCGACGTGGGTTCCCTACGCTGCGGCGTAGAAGCTCGATAATGCCCAGATTTCCAGTTTTTGCACTTTTGCGATTTTTCTCCAAAATCACCCCAAAATCCAAAAGAAACTCTAGAAATTACTCCCAAAGGCATCCTAGACCAACCATAAGCAAAACCCATTGATGGATTAAGGTTTTTTTAACCCAAACATCAAATACAACTTTCTAGGGTTTAGGTTCATACCTTGAATCTCTTTGCACTTGAAGCCTTCTTCTTCAACAATCTTGCAAAATCTTGCACAAAAATGGAGAGATTCACACCAATCTCCAACTATTTCCAAAACCCTATCTTTTTCTCCTCTCACACTCTCTCAAAAATGTTTTTGCACAAGTGGGAGATTTCTAAGACCAAATGTGGTCTAATATTACTTATCCATTATAAGGCCATGTTTGGCTTCCTCATTAAATCCCATTTTCCATTTTTCTCACTTAAAGCTTATTAGTCTCCTTATTAGCACATTCACTTATCATTTATTTCACATTAGCAATTAAGCTTATCATTTGACCCTTAGGACCTTATTTTACAATTTCCAAATTTGTCCTTTTTTACTTGGGTTTATTTCTGGGTTCAATCAATTTCTTCTATTTTAGTGATATAATATTTAATCATATGCTCACATATTTATTTCACTTTCACAATTTATCGGCTCTTAAAACCCAAATTTTGCTCAATTTATACCCCGAATATATAATAAAATTATTACAAAAATTCTAGGGTATTTTTTGGGCATAATTTGCATCGATCATTCAAAAATATTCAAAAGCATGATTTAGAAAAATTGCATGATTTGACTTAAACTGAAATAAAATAGAATACTATATGTAACCACTAGCATTTTAAACGCTAAAGACGCTTTTTTATTATCACAGATATCGAGCGCACGTGCACAAGACACTACAAAGAATCAATATCAAAGCCACAACATGGATAAGTAGTGCGCCCCGCCGTGACTTTAGAAAAGTAATTACGGATATTAAAGTGGTATTTACGGATGTATATTTTCATCAAATATTTGAAAATGTGCTTGTAAGAATCGTATTCGATTATTCGAAATAATTCAAAAAAAAGAAAAGTGCATGGTACGTTGTCGGGCCTCTAGGTTGAGTGCCTACGATGGCGTTGAGCCATCATAAATGCTATTAGTTTAAATTAATAAAATTATTTTATTTAAAAAAATCATCTTTAAGACCAAAACTCACCATCTTCAAGTTGAAAGTCCACTATTAAAATTTAAAAGGTACCATATTTGAAATTATTCTAATAAGTACTATATTTGCTTTATTTATTATTACTTTTGAAAAGTATTATATGGTCAAATTATTTTAAAAAGCATTTAGGATTTACTTTACTATTTAAACTGTCCATGGTCTACGCCAGGTGTTTCCACCAGAAGCCAAAGACGTAACGCGGTAATCCCCCAAAAGACCATCACTTTCCACTTCCCTAACAGTTTTTCTAGTGGTGGGTTAGGTACTTTCCAGCGTTTTCCATGATAGGCAATGACCTTTGTCCTCACCCCCACCACCCTCTCTGTCACTCTCTCTGTCTCCATCACCGTTTGTTATCAGATCTAGGGTTTTTCTCCATCATTTTCTTGCCAGTATACTGGTGGTTTCTTCACTTTGATTATGGAGGCCATTCGCAAGCAGGCAAGCAAGCTGAGGGAGCAAGTAGCTAGGCAGCAACAGGTATTCTCAATTTTTTGTTTTTTTTCTGTTTGGATGGTGAGAAAAACGAATAAAATCGAGAAGAAAAAATGAAGGTTAATTTCAATGTTGAAAGTAGTTGCTCTCTTCGATGGTCCGCGACCAAATTGAATTGTGGCGAATTAGGTGTGGGTTCTATTTATTGAGGGACCGTTGTTTTTTCTTTTTTTGGTGTTTTGGTTCGGCTGCTGAAGAAAAGAGAAGAATAAAACGAAAGGAAGTTGATAATTTTGATCTTTTTAAGATTTGTAGCTCCACCTGGATGGACCTTGTTCTTTTCATTGCCATTTTCTATTAAGGAAATGAGAAGAAAATTTGATAATCTCAATCTTTAAGCTAATAGCTCTGCTTGATTGGGTGTTGTTCATCTCATGAGACCATTTGTTTTTCTCTTTTACTTCAGTTTTATGATCCTATTTGGTAATACATACATATAGTTATTTTCCTTTCTCGTTTTCAGTTTCTCTTTCTTTCCTTTTCTCTTTCTCCATCAGGTTTCTCGGCTACCAAACAGAGTCTTTATAGTTATCTTGAATAATATTTCCCCCATGAAATTAGATACTAATTGTTGTATTGTATAATAATCTTAGACAGCTTGGGCTACTTTCTTTGAGTATCAGTAGTTATATTCTATGAATGAGGCATATCTAGCTTGTCTAACTACCAGTTAAATTGTCATATGGTTGTTTAAAAAGTAAATTAAAAATTTTCAGAATGACTTTTCCCAATTAGGGCTTGTTCTCCTCATGGTTCAATTATGATACAAGTTCTCACTTAAAACAGAACAGATGTTCCTTCATATGATTTTATTTCCAGTCTCTGGTTCTATTATTTTCTTCCCCTTTCCCTTCTATCTTCCCGGAGACCGAGACAAAATCTTTCAAATTGTAGTAATTAAGGCATGGGTTCTCTTTTGGGACTTTTGATGTTATAGCATTTTTCTACTGAATTTTTTCCCTGATGCTCCATTTGGCTGTCAAGAAAAAAAAAAGTAAAAAAGTATGATAATTTGAGTTATAAAATTTTTGGATGCCAAAGACAGAACTCCATGTGATAACCATATTCTTCTCATGCTATATGATGTTAACTAAGAATATATTTCTCATTCGAAACTCCTAGAAAATACATTCACAATTTTTTATACGTAGTACTAATGCACAGCTCGCTTATATCCATATTTAAATTAACAAAAAATATCAGATGCGACAGCAACCCATCTGCCCAGTTTTTAGATCTATGGGAAATGGTATCTAAATCCAGAGATCCTTGTCATGACTTTAATAGCCTCTGGATTATCTACAGTCACATCAGATATTTTTCAGTAATTACTACTGTGATTTTTGCCACAAGAAATTCAATTGAAAAAGAAACCAAACTTTCATCATTCCCTGTTTTACTATAGAAATGATATTCTTTTCTTGTTCGCATATTTATATATTTATTTTTATAACCCGCGGGTTTTGTCGTATTCTAATGCTTAACGGTTTGTTATTTTTCAGGCAGTTCTAAAACAATTGGGACATTTTGGTATTGAACCTGTTGTTGTTGATGAAGGGAATGCAGGCAACTGCTAAATCCTGTACACT
This sequence comes from Tetrastigma voinierianum, assembly GCA_016808115.1. Taxonomy (NCBI): domain Eukaryota; kingdom Viridiplantae; phylum Streptophyta; class Magnoliopsida; order Vitales; family Vitaceae; genus Tetrastigma; species Tetrastigma voinierianum. The sequence continues at coordinate 56,431 of JAEQBH010003414.1, forward strand.
TAATGAGGGCAAACTAAGGTACTATCATCAAACTCAGACTGAAGTTTTGTACTAAGTAATGCTTTTAAAATAAAATCGAATTCAAATGCCGGTTTCCAAAATATAACCAGACTAGTGCGTTTGGAAACAAGATGGTTGAGCCATTGCCAGGAACGACGGCCTTTAGTTTAATCAAAGTATCACTGCTCACAACGCCGGCTATTGAATTTTAAAAATTTTCAAATGCCGGCATTGTGAACGACGGCTATTGAATTAAACTAAAGGCCGTCGTTCACAACGACGGCAAATGAACCTTTTATTCCCTACCAATCTTCTTCGCCCTTCCCCCGGGAGGTTTTGGTTGTTGCCTGGGAGGTTTTGGTTCTTTTCTACGACGAACGCCAGAATGGTCCATAGTGGAAGGTACGCGATGCTCTCGATAAAGGACAAATTGAGGTTCGCTACTAGCAAGTCGATATTCCATGGCTGAAATCCCGCCGTGTCTCTGAAGATATTGAAAAAAATCACGATAAATTGAAGCATGCGATCTAGTGGCGAACGCCACGCCGAGACTCCGAGCATCACAGCTGTGTTTTCCGAGAAAACCTGGACTCGACGCTGAGAGTGGATGTCTCCCCAAGGCCAAGAAATCAGCAGCAAGAAGGACATAAGAAAGATGAAGAAGAAGTCCTGGTGATCAAAGGAATAGAGCTCGACAGGAATAAGTTCGTGAAATTTGACGTGTTCATCAACGACGAAGAAAAGCGGGGCAAGGGAGAAGAAGATTGGTTCCGTGGATAAAGTAGTTTCATACCGTCTGCAGAACGACTACCCTTAGTTTGACCAACAGCCAGCTGCTCACAATGCCGATATTTGAAAATTTTTAAATTCAATGAGAACATGCCAGAACGCCGGCCTTGATAAACTAAAGGCCGTCGTTCTAGCCGGCTGCTCAAATACTCCTGTTTCCAAGCCATTGGATTTGGTTATATTTTGAAACCGACATTTGGTCCGATTTTTGTTTTAAAAAGCATTACTTCCGTACAAAACTCCCTGTATCTATATTCTTGGAATTAGAAAGTTGGCTTCTTTGACTGATATTTGGATCTGTAGGTGCGTTTAAGCTTCAGACAAAACTTGTAATTGATCAAAGTTCTAAGTTTCATTATTTTGAACAGCATTTTCAGAAGGACGTTGTTCGTGGCATTGAAGGTTTTGTGTCTACAAGCTCAAAGCAAATGGAGATAGGTACTATGGTTTACTTCTTTGTAGCATGTTGCTTCCATTACAAGACTAATGTGCAAAATTTTCATCCCATGTCTAGTAGAGATGGCGAGTATTTATAAATATGGACCCCGAATCAAGAGTGCTGGTTCTCCTCTTGCAAGAGCTGCTCTTTATACAACTCACGTAGTTCAATGGAAAAAGGAGACTGCTGGGGTCCTCTGTGATCAGGTAAATGCCAACATTTTGAGAGTTCAGTAGCATTTTGAGATGCTAGTTGCACCCAATAGCATGAAAACCATTGCAATACTAAGTGTTACCTAAAATAACATTCAGAGATCTAGCATTACAACATTCAAATATTAAAGACATTTTATTAGAACGTTGTTAAATATCAACATGTTGTTTCTTTTGATCTTATTGTATTTTTTATTGGGAAAAAATCATTTAATAATAAATTAAAAATGCAAGTAGAATAGGCCATCCTATGAGCCAAAAACTACAAATAACTGTATGGGAAAAAACTATAAGAACCTAGACTTAGATAAGTCTATGAATTTGGATCAATTATGTGAATAACAAGGCATAAAAAATCACTTGATCAAGTGTCTCTAACCTATAGGCCTTGCTTGTCAAGCTTCCATGTTGAGGCTAGGAACTGGAGGTGAGGTTGGTAGTTATTGACTCATAGCTCCTATAATTGAAAGAAATAAATATGCGCAGGATATAGTTGGGTTAGGATACATTAGCAGATGCCTGTACCTGTGCAGATGTCAATGTGTTACGCAAATTATGTGACAAGTTTCATATCATTCTAGAACCATGTTAGTAAATGAAAGCAACTTCCTGAACCTCTTGCTAGCATAAATGAATGAGTGTCAGATGTGAGATGTTTCATTTAGAGAAAGAAGGTAAACAACAAGCTTGAAGAAAGGTATTCAAGCTTGTGCATGTTGTTCTTTTGGATAACAAGAAAATGTTGAATGATATTATAGCTTACCAGTTCTTTGTATTACCTAGTAATCACAATGCTTATTTTGAATATATTTACTATAATCCCAATGGTTCATTTTTGAAGGTGGTCTTCGCTCACCTTTTATATATATTTGTGTCATAACCTGGTTATGCATCTGTAGGTTTCTGAGCCACTACGAGTATTAATAGCAGGAGCTCCTTTGGAGGATGCTCGGCACTTGACCCACCGCTATGACAGACTTCGTCAAGAGTGGAATCCCAGAAATGCTTTAATGCCATCTGGTCATATGTTTCATGTGGTACAGGAAACATTGAAAATATGTGGCTAATATTTTATCATAGGCAGCTGATGTGTTAAGGCGCCAAGCAAAGTTCAGGGACCCTGCTACTTCTGCAGAGAGTTCCATGAAGCTTCAAAGTGCAGAAGCAAAATTGAATGAGCTTAAATCTGCTATGATGGCTCTTGGCCGAGAAGCAACTGCTGCTATGCTGTCAGTTGAGGCTCAGCAGCAGCGAATAACATTCCAACGGCTTCTTACTATGGTAGTGTGTTTATTCATTAGTTGGTCCTTTTTTTTGCATGAGATTCTCCTTTTTTTTCTTTTTTTTTTGCTTCTCATAGCTGATTGTAGTAGCATCACACGATGTTCTGGGCAGATTAAGCCATATTTATTCTATTAATTTGATAGCAGATTAGTAAAGGCATCAAGGGCCTAATCAATCTTTGAAATACACTCAGATTCTGCCTGCTGTGTTATTACAAGAATGTCAAGAGAAAGTGAGTTATCTCCTTATCCAGTAGTGCTACCAGAGCTAGCAATGAAATTATCTGTGATTGTTTATGCTGGAATCATCTGCAGTCAAAGACTTCTTTTTCGTACATTAGTTCATTCCCTCAAATCTTTTGATCTCTTCTTTCAAATGCACTTCGTTAAACAAATAAAAGGAGCAGTCTCCACCATTACTTCTCTGTATTTTCACTCCAACTACTAAGCACCACTTTCCAGTCTCTGAGTAGCATCAGAGTGATCTGAAATAATGTAAACACCATAATCTGAGGCTCTCAGGCAAACGTGCAATGAGTCAGAAGATAGTGTACTGATTGTCATGCTCCAACCTCGCACTTTACAATGATCATGGGTAAACAATACAATGATCATGGGTAAACAACATAATTGCACTTTCCACAGTTTAGCCAAGCGTCAAAGATTTTTAGCTAAGAAACGGCCACTCAAAAGTCAATAAGTAAAGAATTTTAGTGAAACATATTGGCTATTGAACCATCCCTTCCAACCCCTACTTCCTTATCCAACTTTCTTGGGAATCACATCCACGAATTCCCTTATCGTTTCCACTTCCCAATATTAGAAAATCCCTTTCAAATCTTGCATGCTAAGAAGCATCAGCACTAATAACTGAAAAAAGTAGATGTTGGGGTTTTTTCATGTCTAGCCTTAACAATAACTCTGGAAACCTCAATTTGAGCAGAAGTTGCAATACTAAGTACCATGCCAAAACCTCATTCTTTGCCCATTTCCCAGAACAAAGGCATTTGAACTTGGTGAACTCGTCCATAATCCCCCACAGCCTTTAAGAAACCTTTCCCGTTCAAACTCCTCACCATGTTAGGCATCCTTGTATCTTTAGTCTCAATCTCATACTTCTCCAAGGCTATCCATTTTTCATGGTACTTACTTCAACTTACTTTGTCCAACTTTCTAATTCTTAATTCCTCTTTTTATTTGGGTGGGCCCACTACATCCAATAAACAAGGTGCATCTTACTCCTCCCACACACACCACCCCCGAAAATAAAAATAATTATGTTGGTTGTCGAGATAGTGACAAGAAGGTTGACATGACAAAGGACAAATGCAACAACCACTTGATCATAGTAAGCGACCTCATTTAAAAAGGTGTCAATGCCTTCAAGTTGCTAATATCCCACTTAAACATCTTCACTACTAAATCCTACACTATCTCAGCCTTAAATGGAACTCATAGCGAAAGTCCAAGGTATGAAGTGGGTAGCTTATAGACCCTGCATAGACAGCCACCAGAGTACATCTCCCACATGACCCACAAGATTGGACCAACTCTTCATCTAAATTACCTTGAGGCAAAATAGCAGTGAAGCGTACACATCTACATTGTTCGGTTGGCCTGGGTTGCTCCCGCGAAGAAGAGTCATCATCGACAAGTAGTAAAAATAGTGATCTCGAAGCCTTTTGATCGATGGCTTGGGAGCTTATCAACTCGATGCATGGCGCGCCTCCCCAGCACCATAAAAAGTGGATGGTTCCATTGGTTGAACGGAAGAGTGGATTGAAGTGTGGCTCCTATCCATCACAATCCCTTGTCCATGAGATTTTGATAGATGGGCCCGGTCTTATTTATGTGGGTTATTTCGTAAGATGTCACGTAGTCTCTTTTCTTTATTCTTTTCCTTATTTTTATCTTGTTTCATACCTCATTCAACATAACATGTATATTTATGTGTATAAACATATTGTGATACGATAGACCATCGCTAAATTCCATTCTCTTTACATGGTATCAAAGCCATTAAGAGATCGGAATATTAGGATTAGGGTTTTTGCCGTGTAGTCAATTCTGGCAACCCATTTGACGGCTATGTCTCATTCTAGTCTCATCCAACATGTTGTTGAGCCTTCCGAAAGCTATCATTGACATTAGAATACCTTCACCATTGACGAACTTTTCCGGCGACTCCACCTACAGTCGATAACCCTACCATCAAGCTTGTTGGGGTCAAATCTTCCCACCGAAGCAAGAATCTCCGAGAATCAGTTGTCGATGCACCCTCACGTATTTGATCTCATGTCCAGCATATGCAGGTCGCGGACCATTTTATTGACCTTGCATCCTTTTGCTGGGCTGTCGTAGCCGGCAAAGCAGATCCTTGTGTTTCCCTCTTTTGAGTGTCTGTTTCAGTCTTTTCTCCTTTTCTCTTGGGGCCGGTTTATGATTTTCCGGCTCTCGGTGCACCTTGAGCTGCGGGAGTTGTAATTCCTTTGAGTTATGGCCCCTTCCCTCGGATCCTCTCACGTGGTTTCTTAATTTTTGGTTGTAATAGTGAGAAAATGCCTGGCACCGGTCTGAGATACTCCTTTAGTCCAGTTGTCCTAAACTTTGATGAAGTCTTTACTTGGCTGCTTCACCATTCCTCCTACTGACTCGGTCCTTGCATGGGAGCATACAAATACTGCGTAATGACTTCTCGGTTTATGATTTCTCGGTCGAAATCTTGGCGACCTTTGGGGTGGATGTGGTATGGCAGGGAGTGAGGATGCGATCCTCAATGCTAGACCGCAGGTTGGCCTCACTCGTGATCGTTGCTACTAGTTATAGTGACCTCCACACTTTGCTCTGCTTGATCTTGATCCTCATAAGCACAGGACTTAGGGTCGGGCTAAAGCCTCAAGACTCATCCACACCTCATGAAGGAGTCATTCTTGCGCTTGCGGTATAAAGATTATCTCGCCTCACTCAGCTATAAATATAAATCATCACATTGTTCAGTAAATTGTTATTAACTTTTACTTGTCTTACATTCCACTCCTCGGTCTGGTCCATAGTTCTGATTTGGTTCCTCCTATCATCTCTTTGTTATGGGATTTTTCTTCCACACTATTACTTTCCCGCCCCACCCTGTCGGCTTAGACTAGTATTGCCTTTGCTTGTCTTACACATTCCTCCTCAATTGGTCCTTGGATTCTTGATTCTGGTTCCTCATATCATCTCTCTGGTAATAAGGATTTTTTTTTTCTTCCCTTACTATTACTTCCTTACCTCTTATGTTTTTTATGTTCATGATTTTCCCGTTAATCTTATTTCCATTAGTAAAGTTAACACAGTGATGTAAGCATTCGATTACCCACAGCGACTATGGTATACTGAAGGCGAGGCCACTAGGTACATCTGAGAAGACAATTAGGATGTCTGAAAAGAGCAGATCCCCACTTCATACACCCCGTCGATCCATAAAATCGGGATTATGGTCGCGAGGACCATTTGATGCGACAATGATTAGTAGCACTAATATGGGTCTTAAATCTGCTCCTTTGCACCCCTTTTCTTTAGTATCTTTTACAATTAACACACACACACTGCGCACTATATATATATATATATACTGCTCTGTATATCTCCCGATTGAAACTTCTTCATATCTTCTTGGCGTGGCAACTGTAGTTGAGGGCATATCTCTAATGGAAACCATTGTCTATGGGGTTTCATAAATGGCTCTTGAAATGAAAGAGAAAGGCAGGTAAGAGGCACTTATCTTTTGTAATTTAATCACTCTTTAGGAAGTGACGACATTCTTCCCGATTAATCTGGTTTCTTTCTTTAGTTTTGATAAGGTAGATAGATAAAGATGTGAACCAGTGAACCATTTGCTTTGTGAGGGCAGTATCTAGTTGAAAGTAAGTACTTGAGGGGACATCCGGTTTTCAGTTCGGGAACACTTTTTTCTTTCTTTTCTTGGTAGTGATAATACAAATCTTGTTCTCAGTGCTTTTCTTTTCGCAATCAAAAACCATCTCGAGTCACTTTATTTCTTTTTCATTTCTTTTTATTTTTTTAATTTATATAAGCAAAGATATTCATTATAGATCATTTAATGATTATTCTAGGAAGTGCTTCTGTCTTTCTAATGCGAAAATTACATCTGAAATTGTCTTCAGCTGAAAGACTACAGCGTTCATTGAATATTCTGTTTCAAGCCCCTTAATTGTGTTAGTCGTGCTTTATGTAAGGCATATAGATTCGAGTGCTTCAAAAGACCTTCGGTGACATGGCGGGATGGGGATAAGGATGTAGGAAGCTTCAAGTTCAAGTCCCTAAGTGCAAAAAAGAAAAAAAAAAAAAAAACTCTAGAAGCTGACGCATTCTCCATTCAACTTTTAAATTTATAAAGTTCTACGATATATGTGAAACTTATGATGGTGAGCTTGTTTTGCCCATTTGACTCAAATATGCCTCTTTATTCTCATTGTTGCTAAACAAATTCGTATTAGGCATTATCAACTTTTAACATATGTTGTTTGGTTGTGGGAACTCAACTTGCAGGTGGAAGCTGAGAGATCTTATCATCAAAGTGCACTTGCTACTTTAGAGAAACTATACAATGAGGTTTGTAATCATACATCCTGCTTTGTTTTTTTACTGTGACAAATTATGTACTGTTCTTGATGAGTATCAACTACCTTCATCAGGAGCTGATACTATTGTAATGATATGTACTGTTCTTGATGAGTATGTTTCCTTTCTTTCAGTATAAATATCATAGCTATCACTCTCCCGTATTTATCATTGGATTTAGATGGTTTAGAGAACAAAGCTGATCTTCATTTCAATCGATAATGGAAAGATGTTTATTCCTACCACATGAGTGCAAGTTCAAATAAATTTGTGATCATGGACATCGAAATCAAAATGGTTCTTTATCATAAAGTAAACCTTTGATCATCTTGACCATCATTAATTCACTGTGGTTACTCCTGTTTATGGAAATTTAACTGATATTGTCGCAACTTCACGCTTCTTGGTCTTTTTAACCATATTCTATTTTATTACACCATTGGCCACTATTTAATTATGTCAATTTATATATTGCAGCTTATCATCCTCTTGTGCTAGGTATTGTGTCACATGATAGATGATCTTGTGGTCATTGTTCTTATAAATGGTGGGAATATATTATTGTTGTTGTTATGTAGGAAATTAACATGGGGTTCTGATAAGGTTATGTCACATCCCACATTGGATAAGGGGGAAAGTTTTTGGCACCATATGAGTTTGAGCTCCTGGTAGATGTGTTTTAAATCTGTGAGGGTACCTTGGCTCAAAGCGATTAGTGTCTACATGGTTGGGTGTGGGTCATTACGAATGATATCATAGTTGATCACCATCTCTGTAAGGGTTTGTTTAACCTATGACCATAGGACACAATCGGATATCGATGTGCATGAGGTCAGGATGAGTGACTATCACATCCCATTAGATGGGAGGAAATTTTTCTGTTATATAAAGTATGGACCCCTTTCTTCTTTGAGACATATTTTGAGCATAATAGGGCCTTAGGCCTGGTAAACAATATTTATATAGTTGGGTGAAAGTTGTTACTGGTCGAGTAACATTTTTATCCACAATCAAGGAATTATCTCTTATGCATTATAGAAGTTTTACTCATAGGCTTATTCTATGATGTTTGATTATGGAAGAACATGATTCACCACATAAAGTTTTGGTTAGAGGATTTTTTGTTGGGTTCTAAATGTTGAAGGACAAATTTTTGTTCTTTCCTTGTTTTACTTCTTGTTATAGTATTGTAGAATTAGAAACTAGTTGGGAAAAGGAAACATGTATTCATGTATAGTTAGGAAATTTCATATTCTTTCCAATTTGGTTTGGGATTGTGTTGTATATAAATAGGTTGTTTGTGATCAATGAAAATTACAATTCTTCCTTCAATTATCTTTGATTACATGGTATCAGCAGTTTTTTAATTTTGCCACTAGGAAAGGCAAATTTTATTTTTGAAAAATTTCGGAAGAATCACAAAAAGAGGGGCGCCGCGTGAGGAGTTTGAAACACCGACGGTGGTCGTGAGTCACACCGGCCGACGCCGGGGTAATGTCGGCGAGATGCGACTTATCCCCCGGTCGGTGAAGGAGGCGCGTGAGTCTCACGGCGTGGTTTTCTCTATTTGCTGCGGTTCCTCGCACTGGCGTGAGGGTCAACAGCGTCGGTCAGCGGATTCCTTATTGGTGTGGTGCCAGCGATCCTCAATACCTGCTTCCCTTGCTGGCCGAATGTGTCTTTTGACCGGTTTCGTCGTAACCGACCATGTTCTTCAGAGGTTTTGTGACTTCTTCGACATCCAATAGCATTAATTAGTGTTTTATGGTTTGTGAGTCCAGAATCTAATCAAAAGTAATGCTTTTAGAGGAAAAATTGGGGCAGCCTTGGTTTTTTTTTTTTTTGCCCTCGAGATCCTCGTTCTTGTCGAACCTCCCATTAGTCAAGTATATTCTCGACGTCAAAACTCTCCCGATCTCTAGTCGGCAAGCTAACTGTCATCGAATCGATCAGTGATAATCTTAGATTTTCTCGTAAGGTAAATGTCAATGTGCTCACCCAATCTCTTCATTTGTTTCCTATAACCATTTGTCATCTTCCTCTTATTCCTTTATTGCATCACAGATTTATTTCTCTCCCCAACACTTGTTTGTAGAGCTTTATCTCCTTGCGGCTGGCGTGGTGCTATGGAGAAGAAATGCAAGCTTCAGATGACAATGGTACATGGGACTTGGTGCATTTACTTATTGGAAAGGCTGAATGCCGTTGGGTGTTTGTGTGCAGTTTAATCCGATGGAGTCTGTTCTTGGAGTGAAGGCTGTCTTGTTGCTAAGGTTATCTTAGACATAAAGTTGTTATTACGACATTTCTCCTATCTTCGGCGACATTTATGCATTTGTTCATCTCCTGCTTTGCATCTTATGATTAGGATTTGCATCGACGATGTCGGGAATGTCTTTACACCTGAGATCTTTAGGAAGAAGTTTGTGGGCAACCTCGAGGGGTTTGTTGCTTTCAGTGGGAAATAGGGAAGGTGTGTGGAGTCTTCGGAAATCTCTGTATGGTTTTGAAGCAAGAAGTCGCCGTCTTTGGTTTGGAAAATTCGGACAATGGTTGAGACATTTGGCATGCAGAAGAGTAAGTTTGACTGCTCTGTCTTCTATAAAAATTCCAACTATGGTATTATTCTACTAGTAGTGTATGTGGATGATATTGTCATCATTGGGAGTGACTCTAAAGATATATTATCTCTTTGTCCTTTCTTGTGGATTCGCTGAAAAGTTTGAACAAATCTGGCAGGTGTTGAAGTCATGAGAAGTAAGCAGGGAATTCTGTTATCTCAACGAAAATATGTACTTAATATGTTATCTAAGGCGGAAATTAGGCGCGGAAACCATGGTACTCACATGACTCACAATGTACAGATTCACTTGGAAGGAGACTATTTAGAACCTTGATAATCTGAGAAGTTGGTTGAAATTGGATTATCTTGTTAACTTCCATGGGATGTGCTGCTACTTGAAAAGCTCTTGGACGTGGAATATTGATAAGACGGGCATACGAGTGAGTCTTTCGGACATAGACTAGGCAGGATCTAAGGAAGACAGGAGATCCACCTCAGGATATTGTGTCTTTGTTGGAGGAAATTTGATCTTGTGGAAGAGTAAGAAGCAAAGTGTTGTCTTGCAGTCTAATGTGGAGTTACAGTATTGAGCCATGGCATAATTTGTATGTGAGATCATGTGGATACATTAGTTATTGATGGAAGTTGGCGCCCCGAGCAGGGGTGTCCAGTTGACCCCCTGCCGTCGGCCGTGAATACCTGTTTAATCTCGTGTGTGAACACATACACAGTAAAATGGCCTGGGCCTATGTCGATACTCATCTTCATAATATGACTATGTTCTGTTGTCAAAGGTTATTTTGTGCTTATCTGAATCGTATTAAAATCTACAGATTCAATACATATTATCCAAAACATCGAAGCCACAACGAGCTCTTCAAAAATCGGCCTCTAAGTGGGTCGTCATCTGAGCTCACAATGCTGAAAAAATATTCCTACTCGACGGGTTATTTATAAGCCGTGTGGAATCACAGCCAAATGGGTTCCTCTCCCACTAAGTGTATGCGATTAATAGCCAGTAAATCGTTGATCCTCTTGAATGTGCATATGCCATTCCATGTCTCGAGTATATTTCTTTCGAGCTGCTGCAGTCGTAATATGAGAAAAATAATCTTTGAAAACAAAACATTGTTGAAATGTGCTACGAGATCGGTAAAAGATGGGTACCTCAGAGAGGCGAAGATTGGTTGGTGAGGCTTGAAGCAGTCATTGGTCCTCGTAAGTAATCATTGGCGATACCACGATCAATTCTGGGAGAAAAATCATCTGTGAAATTCCTTTACTTAAGCTGAATTTAGTTTTCGAAAGTCGTATGCGTGGGTGGCTGTCTGCAGGTTGCCAGTGCATATGAAAATGCATTATGCCGTTTCGAAACCGTTTATGCAATATCAAATATATCAATGGTAACATTCTCCATTGCAATTCACATCGTAATTCAACAATATGGATCGAAACTAACACCCCAATTAACTCTTGAACAATTCACAATTTCATCTCAGATGCTTTTTATCTTGCGATTATGTTATATAATTGAGTAAATCTGAATTTATCTCATTAAGTATATCTGCGCGATTATATTATATAATTGGTAAATCAGCATGATTTGTTAATGGACTGTCAAATGGGCTCAAAAATTTCCCACATTGGTTCGAATTTTGGGACGATCAAGCAATATTTCGGCGGCAGCCGTATGGCGTTGCAATCGCACGAGGGTAAACAAGTAGGATAAAACCACTGTCTCGCGGTTGTCGAAGCTGCGACTTTGGTGTCCGCGGCGGCCAGCTCTGTCGCGTAGATTGCGCTGGTCGACGAAAACCTGCGATCCGATTTTTAAGTAGATACGAGAAAGAACCGAGGAAAAATAAAAATAAAAAATCCTCTCTGGTGACTCTCATCCGCTCTCGACATCTTTATATCTTTAGATTGGTTTTATGATAATAATATGTGTATTATTGTGTGTGTGTTATTGAATCACATGCTTATATTACTTCATTCGGGTCGTTTAATCGAAAAATTTTATTCTTTGATTCGATTCTTTTAAATGAACTTTATATGCATTTTAAACTTGATTTTCGTACAAAATCTCGTCCTTGAAGATCTTGACGATTTATCACCCGAAATTAGTAAAATATTAAATGTCTCGAAATTAATGACTTCTAGGTCACTAGATTTACTTGAGACAATTTAGCAGTATGTCTGTTTAGTCAATAGGATCTGAAGGGATTTTTAGGTTTTCATGAAATTACGATTTACTTTTGAAATTAATTTTTCTTGGGTTTTTACAGTGGGCATCAAATTTCATTACCTTGGCTTTGGTGTGATCATAAAGTAATCATGTCTTATTCCAACTTTCGGTATTTAAACGGGTGCATTTAAACATATTGAGATAGATTGTCATTTTGTATGTGAGAAGATCCAATTGAGGTTGATCTCTACAGGATATGTAAAGGCTCGAGAACGACTATAAGATATTTTCACAAAACCTTTGAGTGGGAATCAGGTAAGTTATTGTTAGCCCTATCAGTGCACACTAATATTAGGAAGAAAAGCAAACAAAAAAAAAGATGATGACAGTAGATGGTTGGATTTGTGCCTGGTTGTACCTAGACAGTAGTTAGTTATTTCAGAATTTCTGGCAGTGAAATTGAAAAAGAGGGTATATATGGTGTGTTGTCCTTGTTTTGAGAACATCTTTGTCTTGTGATTTTTTAAATAGGAAGGTTAGTGTTGGAGAGATGGGGACTCTCAAAATTCCTCCAATTCGTATAGAAATTTCTTAGGATGAGTAGATACCATATGAATACAGTGCAGAATTTCTTTGAAGTGGGTTTACTTGTTCTGCCTGCTTCTCTTCTCCTTCGGGGAGTTCTTAACCAGGTGGTATGAGCATGGAATGGGGGCTAATGTTGTTGGAAAAAAAATCAGAAAACAGGTTGGATGAAATTGAGAGTTGAATGGCCTCATTACGATCGGAGTTGAACCAAATGGGATCTCAAATAGAACGATTGAATCGTTTAGATGTGGATCGACTGAATAACACCATGGATTGGTGCGGAGTGGAGGAAAGTTTGCTTTCTACAGTTCGTCATGTTTGGGAAGCAAAACATTAAATCGGGGTCTTGATCTGCGGCCAGTGAGTCGACCACGGAGGAAATATTTTCAGAGTTCGCAACATCACGGAAGTGGTAGAGCGAAGGTGAGAGAGGAAGAAGAAACCGCGATGACGGACATGAGTAGAGGACACACGGCGATGGTGGCTTTTTCGGGCAAAGAGATACTTTGAAATCAATAGACTCACGCCTGTTGAGAAACTTTGTGCGGCTGAAGTGTGCCTAGAGGGCGAAGCGTTGGCTTGATATTATTATGAGGATGGGACACGGGGATTTCGTGGGACGGATTTTCGTGAAATGTTGCTCGAAAGATTTCGCACCTCACAAGAAGGAGCACTTTTGGATCAATTATTTGCCCTACGCCAATCCTCCTCAGTCCTTGATTTCAGGCTTCGTTTGATATTGTCGGCGCAGTTGAGAGGTTGCGGATGTAGTGCTAGAGCACCTGGTAGATAGCCTCGAGAGGACGTTAGGGCTGAACTCAAGCTATGGGCTCCAGTGGGCCTATCGCAAATGATGCGGGTAGCCTAAAAAATAGAGAATAAAAACATAGCAACCCAAGCCCAACGATCTGGGCTATCCTCACCCACAAACAAATCCTCCTCTGTTGGATTCCAGTCTCCCACCCGAACCATCCATACCCAACCCATAATAAGACCCACGACGCAAGGGACTCTCCAACGAAGTTGCCTTAACCGCCGACCCCAGACAATACCTAACCCACCCCCTTTGACATATGATGGAAGCGAAATCTGAGCGCGCAAAGAGTTATACTTCCCTTTGCGATGAAGTTTGAACCCGACCGTCTGAAGGAGGAACTCAGGTACTTTGGATGATGGATGAGGAGGAGATTGCGAAGGATGGGAAAAATGAGCCAGAATCATCTTTCCTGGTTAGCAAGCCCATGAACTCATTCGAAGAAATTCTTCCTCCTTCATTATCTCTCTCATCCCTTGTAGGTTTATCGATGCCCCACTCGCTGAAATTACGAGGGCAAATTGGAGACCGAGATGTGGTGGTACTCATTGATTCTGAAGCTTCACACAATTTTCTGGCAGCAACATTGGTGGAGTTAGGACGTCCAGTAACACGAACCAAAGAATTTGGAGTGGTACTAGGCACAAGGACGGGAATTAGAGCTATGGGAGTGTGTCGACAAGTAAAGTTGTGTTTTGCAAATCTAGAAATTCTGGCTGATTTTTTCCCGATTCCACTGGGGAGCTTTGAGGTAATTTTAGGATACCAATGGTTAGGCACCTTGGGAGAATCCTACATAAACTGTGGGGCAATGATGATGAGATTTAATTTGGGAAATGCAAGAGTGCAGCTACAAGGGGACCCATCGTTATGTAGGACCCAAGTCTCACTGCGATCCATGGTGCTGAACTATCTAGCGAAATTGGTATCATCTTGGACTTTGGGCGATATCTCCTGAGGCCCGAGGGATGGGGATCGCATGGTTGGGGTACTTGACAAGCACCCGACATCGGTGGCGAGTGCTAGGGAAATTTTCATATATATTTGCAACTCCAAGCAGGCTACCTCTACTCCAAGAGCATGATCATGCCATTGTTCTTGAGGAGGGAACTTCGCCTATTTCAGTAAGACCATACCGATACCCTCAGATTATGAAGAATGAGATTGAGCGATTGGTAGCAGAAATTCTAGCAGCAGGAATCATCCCGACTAAGCGCGACTCCTTCTCGGCCCAGTTCTTCCTAGTAAGGGCCAGTAATTGGAGATTACGTGGATTCTGGATCCTCGACCAGGCCCTTGTTCCCGTCGGTTCCCCATTCCCATAAGCGGGAACTTTTGGATGATGAACTACATGGGGCGCGATCTTAAACAAATTTGATTTAAAGTCGGGCATCATCGGATTCGGTGAGTAGAGGATATCTTAAAAAGCGACACCCCGGACTCATTCGGGATACTATGAGTTCCTGCACTATGTGCAGGGTTCAACCGTGAGCGTAGAGGTTGAGAATCAATTGGTGGCTCGGGATGCAATTCTGTTGGAACTTAAATATCATTTACACGAGCTTAAGTCGAATCGGCGATCGACCAATGTCCGCCGTCGAGATATCGGTTTCAACATCGGAGACTTTGTTTTTTGTGAAGCCTTCGGGCCTTCACAAACAAGCAAACACTATCGCTAGGTTCAATGAAAAACTTGCACTCCGCGTTATTTTTGGACCATTCGAGGTGTTACAACGCATTAGTCCAGTCGCTATCAAGCGAAATTGTCCTATTTGCTAAATCCATGATGTTTTCATGGAGTTCTTTGGTGGAACATTGGAGTGGGGAGTTAGATCGACTATTGGTCATGGGAAGGCGGGAACAAAGGTCCTCATTCGCTGGAAAGACCTACCAGCTTTTAAGGACTCTTGGGAACCTCTTGAGACAGTCTAACACCAGTTCCCCAGTTTTAACCTTGAGGACAAGGTTAGACTTTGGGTGGCGGGTAATGTTAAGCCCCCTATCCAAATTACCTATGTGAGAAGAAAGAAACAAACAACAAAAAAAAGGGCAGCATGACAAGTAGATGGTTGGTTATGCCTAGTTGGCACCCTAGGCAAGTAGTTAGTTATTTTCATAATTTCTGCCGGGGGAGGGGGTGATTTTCTCTGGAAAAGGGTTAGTGTAGGAGAGATGGGGGACTCTCGAAATTCCTCCAATCCATGTAACAGGAAATTTCTTCAAATGAGTGAATACCATATGAATACAGTGCAGAATTTCTTTAAGTCATTTTGAGAATTGGGTTTACCTGTTTTGCTACTTCTTTTCTCCTTTAGGAGGTTCTTAACAGTTATCTTTGTAAAAAGTTGGGTATGATCAACATCTATGCTCCAACTTGAGGGGGAGTGTTATAGTATTGTAGAATTAGAAACTAGTTGGAAAAAGGAAACATGTATTCATGTAGAGTTAGGAAACTTCATATTCTTTTCTATTAGGTTTGAGATTGTCTTATATATAAATAAATTGTTTGTTGTAGAAACCAAGAGAAGAATAGTTGGAGGAAAGAATTCCTTGTGATTTTTCATTGATGTTAGTAAGTATAAATACAAGAGCTAGATATATACAATTGGTAAGGTGATCGCGTTTCTAATTAATTTTCATAGCATTATAAGTAAAGTATATATTTACATTCTATAACATTCCCCCTCAAGTTGGAGCATAGATGTTAATCATCTTGACTTGTTACATAAATAACCGACATGCATTGGGCGCTGTGAAAATATCGTGGTGTTCTCCCGGTCTTGCGTATCACATAGAAATCAAGCCGAGTTGTATTTTCTCAGGAACAAAATGATAATATATCTCAATATGCTTAGTTCGTTTATGGAATACAGGATTAGAATCAATAATATGAAGGCGGCTTAGTTTGTCATACCAAAGTTTCACGGGGGCGGTGTACCGTGCGGCACCCCAGTCGAGTTGATGAAGCCCACGTGATCACAATGCGGTGTGTCGTGCTCACATGTCGAGACTCTGCGCTCGAGCGGAAGGCTTGACCTCTTGTTTCTTCTTTGTCCAATGATGCCCCAGGTTTGTAATAATGCGATGTACGAAGTGGATCTCCCCATCTTCCTTTTGATCACTGCTAATTAGCATCTGTGAAACTACTTAGTGCAGCAATGTGTGATTCTTGTATAGAATCTGCGTCTCGGGGCTCCTTTTCGAGTGGCATCAGAATGCGAAACAATGATCAGGAAGACATGTGTTGACTTCTGATCGCTACAGTATCTTGATATCGGTGTGTTACTATAAGGTAGTTCGACTTCGACCAACTTTACATATCTCTGCGAGAATTAACAGAGCAATTCACCTTATCTAGTAAGATGTAGGCTTTGTGCCATAGGGGATTGACATGACTTTACTGCCAATTTTCTTGTTTCAGACAATAGTACTAGCTGATATTTCCTTTGAGATAAGAAGATTCCACGTTTGCTCCTCATAACTTCAACCCCTAAGAAGTATTTTAGCATTCTTAAGTCCTTTGTGTGAAATTAGCCATGAAGAAAGGACTTGAGTGAAGATATAACTACCATATCATTCCCAGTAATGATAATATCATCAACATACATAACTAACAAGATATCACCTGCTTGAGAATTTCTGTAAAAGACAGAATGATCGGATTTGCTCTTCTGCATGCCAAATTTCTCAATCACTTCATTGAACTTGCCAAACCATGCATGAGGACTTTGTTTTAAGCCATATAATGATTTTCGGAGACGACAGACTCTACCAATCTCCCCCTGAGCAACAAACCCAGGAGGTTGCTCCATATAAACGTCTTCTACAAGATCCTCATGAAGAAAGACATTCTTAATGTCAAGTTGATGAAGGTCCCAACCATGAGTGGCTGCCAGAGACATAAACAGTCGAATAAAGGTCATCTTGGCAACCGGGGAAAAGGTATTAGAATAATCCACCCCATAAGTTGGGCATACCTTTTAGCAACAAGACGGGCCTTCAGCCTATCAATGGATGCGTGGGATTAACGCCCAGCTGTAAACCTTTAAATGCTGACCAATGGCTTTCTTCCCGGTCGCGCATAAGTTCCAAGTACCATTGTCATCAAAACTTGCATTTAACACATCCTTAGTAACTACGCTAACCGGGGTGAGATAAAGCCTCGCGAGACGGTGTTAGACGGGGAGATAGAGAGATCAATCTGATAAAGAACATGAATGTGATGACAAATGATTATAAAGAACAAAATAAAGTGGGTGGCTTGGCTGACGTTTACGCTACGAAGAGCAATAGGAAGATCATTCTTTGATGGGTCCCAATGTTGAAGCGGCTAGTGGAGGCTCGGGCGGGGGAGGTGTTGATTGTCGAGTGTAGATCTGAGTGATAGGAGGTTTTGTCAAAGGAGGAACATACGCAGGAGCTAGCAAGGCAAGAGTATAAACGAGCAAATCATCATCCCCCCTGGCTAGTATGGATCGGGTCTTGAGAAAAAGGAGTATTCTCAAGAAAGGTGACATTAGCAGAAACCAAGTACTTGCGAAGACTAGGACAATAACACTTGTACCCCTTCTGAACTCGAGAGTAACCAAGGAAGATACACTTCAATGACTTAGGATCAAGTTTAGACACATGTAGACAAACATCCCGAACAAAACAAGTACACCCAAATACCCGAGGGTTAATAGGAAACAAAGATTTATGGGGAAAGAGGGTTTGAAACAAAGTGGCCCAATTCAAGACAAAGGAAGGCATACGATTAATCAAAACAAAGGTGGAAATAAAGATTTCCGCCTAGAAATGCTACACATGCATTTGAAACAATAGAGTCCGAGCGGTTTCAAGAAGGTGTCTATTTTTACTTTTAGCAACTCCATTTTGAGGAGTAACAACACAAGATGTCTGATGAAGGATGTCATTTTGAAGCATGAATGACTGAAATTGTTCAGGCATATTACATTCTTTTAACATTATCACTTCTCGACTAACGTAAACACGAACCGAAAGGCGAATTTTTCAACACAAAAGGCACGAAAGTGAGAAAATACCTCCGAACAGTTTTTCATTAAATATAACCAAGTTGTTCGTGAATAATCATCGACAAACGTAACAAAATATCGAAACCCGGTTGGGGACACAACTGGACATGGACCCCACACATCCGAACGGACCAACTCAAAAACAGCGGAAGCTCGATTATTGACTCTAGAACTTAAATGCAAATAATGAAGCTTAGCATATTGACACGGCTCATAGTTCAATGAGGAAAAGCTAGAAATTTGAGGATATAGCTTCTTCAACAGAGAGAGAGAAGGATAACCCATGCGACAATGTAATTCGAATGGGGTAAGAACTCCAGAACAAGCAACAGACTTTGACACCTCTATTTCAAGGTTGTAGAGACCTCCAGACTCGCGTCCTCTACCAATAATCCGCTTCATCAAAAGATCCTAAATCAAATAATAATCAGGAAAGAATGAGTACTGCAATTAAGTGTACGAGTGAGTTTACTTACGAAAATTAAATTAAAAGAGAATTGTTGTAAACTCGGAACAGGGGTTAAAGTGATTAGAGGAGTAGGATGAATTGTCCCTGATCCAAGGACACAAGATGTTGACCCGTCTGCAAGGGTAACAATGGTTGAAACATAGTAAATAAACTGGAATTACCTCTCATGTGATTTGTGGCTCCAGAGTCAATGACCAATTTGAAGGAAGAGGAAATAAGACATGTCTTAGGTTTATCTAACCCATATATGCTAGAGTAGAAACACTTCAATGATTCATAACATATAAACTTTCGATTTCTATTCCCGCACTTCCAATCCCGCATACATGCCTGACATATGAATAATGACACAACTCCACTTAAGGGTTTCTTGTCGGTCATATGGGCAGATCTAACCCAAACAAGTCTCTGAGAATCCGAAAATACTAAAAAGATAGGATTCTTTCACAGAAAATGACCACAATTCGATGGAAAGTACCTCACCCGAATGGAATTTGGCCCTACAAACCTCAAAACACCCGATGATGGCACTTAATCACAAAACAGTCATCGGAAAAAAAAAATCACGAAACCCTAGGAACAAAGGGCAGTTGAACACAAAAATGGTCAAAATGCACTATGTTGTGCCTCGACCGGAGGACAAAATAAAGTCAAGAGGGTCGTTGACGGCTCGCGACGCCGGAGGAAGAAGCTCGTCGTCGAAGAAGATCCCACGCGCTCCCATGCACCGGCTAGTGGGAAATATGCCAAATTTTCATATCAGTGCATGTAGCTCACACGCGCACTTTTTCGCCATCAAATTTGACGGCCCGCTTTGCCTGGCGGGTCGCGGTCACTTCTATGGTATGGTAAGGGGGCTATACCCCACTCTCTAGATGGTTGTCAAAGAACACCTTCACGACCCTCTCTTCTTCTCTTCGTGAAATTCCTCCCAAATTTCTCAACCGAGCCCTAGGCTCAAGTACCATGTAGAAACAAAGAGAAGAATAGTTGAAGGAAAGAATTCTAGATTTTCATTGATGTTGGTGGCATTAATACAAGAGCTAGATATATACAATTGGTAGGTAAATCTAACATTCCTAATTAGTTTCATAACCTATAAGTAGAGATATATTTACATTCTATAACATTTGTGATCAATGAAAATTACAATTCTTCCTCCAATTATCTCTAATTACATTTCTAACGCAGAAAAAAAATGAATATCTTTGATAAATATGTAACCTAGATGGCTGGATAATTTTGAATTAAATTTTGAGAATAGGATTGTTTCAAGGAACTTGAAAAATAAAACTCTCTTCAAACTGTTGACCTTCTTGTATACTTTGGGCTCCTAACAATTAATCCTTGTCTCCATTTATGAAGGGCTTCACTCTGCATCTTCTATATGCAACCCTTGTTTTTATCCGTGACTCCCCCTGATAGCCGAACTATCATGAAAAGTTGTCTTTGTCATTAAATGTTTTCTTGGTTGACTTCTTATTTTAAGTATTATCTTCCTGTTCTTTCATCTTTCAGGTTATACACCCATTTGATGCTCAGGCAGATGGAGAGCTAGGTCTTTCTGTTGATGATTATGTCGTCGTGCGCCAGGTACCATCTGTCTCTATTGAAATCCATCTAGTAAACTAAGGGAATGTTGTTGAGACCTTTAACAGCCTATAACGTGTACTGATTTCTAATTTTGGTATCTCTTGGAAATAAAAAGAATAAGAACACTAAAAAGTGATCGGTAGAAAATTATTTTGAAAATTAATGGTGTTGAATTTGCTGTGTTGGAACTTTGAGGTTTACCAGGAGTTGGTCAAATAATTCATATTCATATTCAAATAATTGACTAAGTAGGGTATCGAATCTGTCTTGGCCATGACTGAAATGCAAATAACTCAACCCATGCTTACTGTTGTCAGCCTATATTTTGAAACTGCTCTTGGAATGCAAAGCCAAAGTATTCATGTAGAACCAATCTGAGCTTCAATTAATTGAAGATTTGGTTAATTTTTCCTTATTTAACTTGGATGGTTATTATACATATTGGGGCAGATGGCCTTTTTCTTTTCTTTTTTTTTTTTTTCTTACAACTTCATGTTATTGTTTACCTATAAAATAAAATGGTCAAATTTATCAGAGTTAATTCAATTCTCAAGATCTAATTTTATTGCCATAATATCTTCAGGTGGCTCCAAACGGATGGTCGGAAGGCGAATGCAAGGGTAAGGCTGCGGTTTCGTTTATGTCGAAGGCGTGACAAGGCCCCGTTTAGCGTGATAAATGAAGCGGAAATTATCACCGTCTCCGTCTCCGTCTCCGTCTCCGTCGCCATGATTCCGAATTGAAATCATGCTTGTGGGTAGTCTGTATGATATTCATGTAAATGAACTTTCTTCTGTTACACCAATTTTTTAATATAGCTATTATCTTTACTGTTTGTATTTTCTGGGTCAAATTTGTGTGTAATGCCATAATAATACATGTTTTGTAAATAATGTAATAACATGATTGCTTAGATTATTCAATGAAATTTATTATTATGTTCAGAAAGAGAGATTGCCAGGATATCTATGTCAGAGATGGAAACAGTACGGGTATATTTTCTTGTAGTCTAACAAAATATTGGACATGCTTCGATTAGTTAGGGGCTAGATTGGTGGTTTTTTTTTTTTTTTTAATTGAATAAAAATAATTTAATTTAATATATTTTTCATTCTACACATTTTCAATTTTAGCCTGTACAAAGAAAAATAATAATATATATTATTTAAAATATAAATGTCTAATATTTGTAATGTTTTATTTATTTATAAATTTTATTTGTTTTTATTACAACAAAATAAAATATTTAAATTATTTTAAAATATGGAGCAGTACTAAAAATTCTTGTTAATAAATTATATTTGTATACATCAAAAAATTTTCGCATCCATCTTTTAAATAATATTTGGCAAGTATGTAACTCCAAAAGAATTGTTTTCCTTTGATTCAAATAATCATATCTGATAACATTACATGTAACGGTATGAAACCTCGAGAGAAGGTTATTCACTCATTCATCATCGTGTATGAAACCTCCATGGAATATAAGTACCACAAACACGTATGAAGAAACTTATAAAGCTTTTATTCAAAAATAAGAAAGTAAACTAGGGTTTTGTTTTATATAATCCATCGTATGTTTGATCTGGCCTAACTCCCTTTAAATAAGTTTATTACACGACTTGGGGTAGTCTTCCAGGATGTTGCAGGGTTTCGCATGGGTTCACCGATAAAGAACAAAATTTCGGTTTTAAATGAAATATCGGATTATCGATGGAATTTTGGTGATATTTAACCACGTAGATGAGTCGGTTAATAAAAATGGGAAAAGATCGAGAAAAAAATCAGAAGCGTAGATTCCCAATATTTCGGTGAAATACGAGACATATCGTGTCTTTTGTGTGTTGGGAATTCTAGAAAAATGTATTGGTAAATATCGAGAAATATATATCGGTGAAAATGTCGAGATATGCTCCGGTGGAAATATCTGCTCTCCGGAAATATGCCAAGCCTGGAGCAATATATTGACTATTTTGATTCCAAATCGAGAAAATCAAAGCAGTTTATAATTAAATCATAATGGTTTTTTGACAATCAAATAGTTATTTTGACTCTAAAAAATTCTATAAATACTCTTAAAATCACTTATAATTTCACTTTACAAACTCATCCTTTACATTTAAACTCCATTTTGACTCTCAAATTATTTTTCTTTGTGGATTTTCACGATATTTGAAGAATTTGTTATAAATATTATTAAACTTTATGCTCGAGATGAGATAAAGCAAAGTAAATAACAACATTAATGAAAGTATCGCTCGGTCTTTATTTTGGTTTAAATATTTATTATAATGTAATTTACAGATATAGAATTATAATGAATATTATGTGATAAGTGTATATTTGATTTGGCTATTTATGTCTTTTTTTATATTTGATAAATGTTATGAATTTGAAATCTTTGTTAATTTTACGTTTCTAAACCTATTTTTGTCGAAATATCGCCGATGTTACCGATATCCTATATATCCGTGAAATCCAATCTCACAATATATATCGTAATTCACATAGATATTTTATTCGCTTTGGTTATTCTATTGAATATAAGTTTTAAAAGGAAAAAATCTCGAAAATATCAAAGTTAGACAAAATAGAACTTTCGTAACTCATGGGCAAGAAATCTGCCCCTATGACCATTGTACACTGCAACCATCTCCTAGAGCAAAATGCTCACGCACTTGCACCATTTTGCTCATTTTTTTCATCCAATCATGCTTTTGAAGTCCAGGGACCCTTGCATCCTCTTCCAAAGCTTCAAAATTTGAACTAGAAACCCCAAATATGCACCCATTGTTTTGATCTCATACTTCAGGATCTGAAATACCTAAAACCTTGCAAAAGCACCTGTACTCCATAGGAAACATTAGTAATAATACGGGTTAGGGACATAGTAATTCACATAATTGTCTAAGTGTGACGACTTAGCACTCAAAAGGGTTTTATAATGGAAGAATTAGGTGTATAAAAGAGTCATTTTTTAGTGGCTATCAGTTATTATTGGCAATGATGTGTCTGAGGCTTGCATAAATTATTCTAAAACATCCTCTCTCCTTGAAGGATTAAACAACATGCTTATTCCTCTGATTCTGGAAAAAAAAAAAAGCCTAGAAAGTGTCACGGATCTACGGCCTATCAACCTCTACAACGTCCTCTATAAAACTCTTGCAAAGATGCTTGTAAATAGGCTCAATCGGGTCCTTCACCATATCATATTAGAGTCCCAAACACGCTAATCACGGACAACATCGTGATCTGATACGAGATGATCCATTTTCTGAAATGGAAGACAATTAGGGGCAATGAAGGCTTTGCTGCTCTGAAGGCCAATATGAGCAAAGCATATGATAGAGTTGAGTGGAAATTTTTAGAGCGAGAGTCATGCAAGCTATGGGATTCCCCGTGGACCATGATGTGTCACTTCGGTACAGTACTCTATACTCATGCAGGCCATTCAACCCAACTTTTCCAAGCCTCTAGGGGTCTCAGGCAAGGCTGCCCACTATCGCCCGACCTATTCATTATATGCACAGAAAGTTTCTCATCTTTATTGCAAAACTACGAACAAAGGGGTTTCATCCACGGGTGTAAGATCGTAGAGGAGCTCCAATCATCTCCCATCTTTTCTTCACTAATTACTGACTCATATTCTTTAGAGGCGAATTAGACAGAAGATTCTACATCAAAAAAGAAATGGTAGGTTAATTATATAAGAAACCCGGCCAACAAATAAAGTTTCAAAAATCTTCTATCTCATTCAACACAAACACACCCACTTTGGCCGTCGGACGATGTGTAATAATATATTGGGTGTCCAACAAATCGACTCTCATGGACAGTACCTAGGATTACCATCTATTGTAAGTAAGAACAAAAACTAGATTTTTTCCTTCATCAGGGACAAAGTTTAACATCGCCTTCAAAACTGGCACAATCGCTTCGTAACAAGGACTGGCAAAGAAGTCCGTATCAATACAGTTGCTCAAGCACTCCCAACCTATGCCATGAGTATCTTCCTCCTCCCCTTACAACTTTGTACTGACTTGGAACAAGCATTTAATGCATTCTGGTGGAGTACGAGCAACAATGAATCCAAGGGTATCCACCAACTTTGCTGGAACACACGATGCGCCATAAGAACAGTACTGGCGGAGGCATGAAAGCTTCAGGAAAGTCTACGAATTCAACATCACATGCTTGAAAATGGATGGGATGCTTTACTCTAAATGCAAACTCACTTGTGGCAGAGTCTACAAATCCCGTTATTATCATAAGACAGATTTCTTGGCACCACTTTTAATTGAGAAACAACTCGAAACTTTCTTTGGAAAGGTTTAAATGGCTGCACAAATCTCTCTCCTCCGCCATAGGAAAAGATGGCGGGTCGGGACTAGCCACAAAATAAACATCTGAGCTAAAACTTGGCTACCTGATGATGAGTTACTATGGGCCCAATCGTCGAGAACATCGGGTTTAGAGGAAGCAATGGTCAACACTCTCTTAGTATCTTGTTGCTGCTTTTTCTATGCACAAGTGCACACGTTGCTTACTAGTAATAAAGTGTAAGTGAAGTGTTGAACCCACGAGGATTATGTCTATTGATTACCAACCTAATCTAACCCTAGTTTTGTTTAGATGACTAATTTAAGAGTGAATTGTTGCTTAACCCTAATAATTGTTAGATAATCTAAAATTATGAAAATCTAAGGTTTACAATTTCACCTAAGTCAATTCAAGCTAGCTGGGTTTGAGTGGAGATCTATATAGCATCAAAATCATATATTGAATCGAATTTAATCTCATTCTATTTTTATCCACCTCAAACATCAACAAACTAATTCACAAGATTGGGATTTGCTCGCATCTACCTTAGCTTACTGAATCTATAGAAAGCATTAAGATTGGTTAACCCCTAGACCACGTGTGAGTCATAGATATCTCTATCCTACAATCATCACAAGGTACTCCATTCCCAATCCCATTCTTCCATCTCTTCTCAGTCTTAGGTCAAATGATAGATTCATGCAGACAGTGGCTAATTGCCCACAAGCATTATGAATTGAATGAAATACTCAATATATTTATTGAAATTGTGCTAGAAGATTACAAGAAAGAACCTGAACCATTGTTCATAACTTGGCTACATCGTAGCTCTAGATAAAGAAAACTAAAATATACTAAATATTAAAAAGCAAAAATAAAAAGAAGACATTAGAAGAAGAAGAGAAATTCTGGAGATTCAATTAAACTCCTTTGTCTTCCTTCAATTCCTAGTGTTGCTCCTCTCTTTTTTGCCTCCCTTATCTTCTCGGTTTTCTCTCCTTTTATAAGAAATGAGACGGGGTCCAAGGGAATCCTCAACATTATTGTGTGGCTTTCCTTTCTTGATCATCAAAGGAATCTTCACACTGATCTACATATGTTGTCTTTCAAATTTGAGCCATAATCGCAATTTTCACAATCACTTGGAGTGATTGCGAAATTTTCTCAATGGCTCTTAAGTGACTGTGAAACCAACCCAAGACATTTTGACTGCATTGCGAAATTTTTGCAATGACCATGTAATCTTCAAAATCTACTAGAGGTTGTACAACTGCATTACAAAATTTTCGCAATCAACAATCAGTGTGAAATGTCAAAAGAGGGAAAATATCTTTGTATTGCAAAAATTACCATAAATCACTAAAGGGTGACTAAGGGAAGCGACGTCACTTTCTAGATCGTCCAGGCTTCCAATTTGGTTCTTGCAAATCTCGAGCATGTTCATGTGTTAGTGAAGAAGTGCTCACGAGAGCCAATCACCTCTAGCACTTATTGTACGCTTTTCATTATTATGAATAAAAGACATCTTCATTAATTTGATGTTCATTTATTATATGAATTGATGGCGATCATTAATCAATTAATGAAGTCCATGATACATAACATAGCATGAAGGAAATCATGATGAGATCATGATAATAAGATTCCTATCATGTGCAATTATGTTAGTATCTAAATTATCCTTAGTCTTAGGATCAACGAGACTGGACATTGTTGATCCGGATAAACTAGTACATATTATACTCCTTGATTAGATCAAGTGGTGGATCTTATAAACCGTAATCATAAGTTGATTAAAGTTAACATGTGGATGCTTGCTAGGAGTAGCTAAGGAGACCTGCTATGAGACAATCATATGGATTATCCATTTACATGTAGATGATAGTTCATCATAACTTTGGTGCAAGTATCTTAAGACTTGAGGTGCTCAAGGATATCTTGGATGCTGATCCTGTACTTTGACTTCATTCCTTGTTGCCTCTTAAAGGTTGCTAATAGGGTGATGATCGGGTACACTTTGAGGTGTTCGAAGGTAATTGAGTAGCCAATAAAGGATTTACCACTCCTAATGGAGGGAGTGTATACCTATGGCCTCTTGTCGGATCATTACTCGGGAATCTCTAGCCATAGTGGAAATGTCATGAAGAGTGTCTTCAATGGCATAAATGATGAGTAATGATTCTGGGAACAAGAACGATATCACTTGGGTTAGATGTGGTGTATCCAATCTAGCAGGAGCTACACGTTCATGCTTTGGTAGTGGGGCATAGGATAGTGAAAGGACAAATTGCGTGGTAAATGCCTACTAATGCAAGGAGTCCCATTTCACTTTGATAAGAAGTGCATGCTTGCTTTTGCCACACTTAAAGAGAAGGTCGCCTTCGCGATTATTTTCATAGCTCCGAATTAGGAGCTTCCATTTGAGTTGATGTGTGATGCTAGTGACTATGCGATGGGAGTTGTTTTGAGCTAGCGAAAGAATAAAGTTTTCCATGCCATATACCATGCAAGTAGGATACTTAATGAAGCACAGTTGAACTATGCTACTACTGAGAAAAAATTGCTTGCTATAGTGTTTGCATTCGACAAATTTCGGCCCTATCTAATTGGCAACAAAGCCATTGTGTTTACAGATCACTTGGCCATAAAGTATCTCATGACACAAAAAGATGCCAAGCCTTGCCTCATAAGATGGGTGTAAGGAGATGTTGAGATAAAAGATAAAGGGTTTGAAATTTGATGTGTGCGCAATTTTTACGTGAAGTGCTCTAGAGCGATCACTTTAACACTTATTGTACGTCTTATGTTACTATTAAGGGAATCTTCATTATATTGATATTCATTTATTAAATGAATTAATAGCGTCTTAAATCAGTGTGAAGTCCATACCTCTTTCTTTTATGAAGGAAATCATGATGAGACCATGATGGTAAGTGCTTTGTCTATTTCGTGTGCTAAAATTATTCCCAAGCGTAGGAACTGATGTTGTCAAGCATTATAATATTGTGGGAGTCCACAGGTCATTTCCACAGGGAGTGGTTTCCTAGGTGATCCTTAGGGATTGCTTTCCAATGAATGTCTGATTAAAGTAAAATCTGGGGGGTTGTGATTGATTGATTTATTAACAGATTGACTTAAACTATTATAAAACTAGAAGGGCGAATGATAGGATCCTTAGGTTTCTGCTCACCACCAACTAGGTAACACCCACCTCTTACTTACAATCTCATCTAGGAGCCATTGATGAATGGTCTTCGATAGGGGATTTAACTTTAAAAGACTTTTGTAAGACAAAGAATAATTGAACGATATCAAACACTTGCTCAAACGATTGGTTTGGACTCTTAGTTTGCATTTGAGATCAAGCACAACGTGTACTAAGAATCTCTCTTTCACACGTTGTCAAGAAGATGCCAAACTAAGGTTTTAGAAGAATTTTCACAAGTGTTCAATATCGTACCGTCCAGTGAAGCACAAAGGGTTGAAGAGTTTGTTACCTTGAAGGGTGAGAGAGTTTCAGATTAGAACCCTATCATGGAGGGAGGTTTAGAAGTCTCCATTAAAGGCGGGTGTTGATTCATAATTCTTTGGAACACTACTAGTAATGGGATTGAAATAACTTCAATTGCAAGGTTGAGATATCAAAACGCGGAGTCGCTCAATGAACACCAAGTTATAAAACCAACTGAAAGATTACAAATGCTTAAAAACACATAATCAGAAGAACTAAGTACTATACTCTATGAAAACCCTAGAAAAATAAGAACACTCGAAGGTAAGACGAAACCTACTAGAATCGAACTCCCTAATGCTGCCCCTAAGTGGGCTTAAATACAATCCTCATAAGTGATCTCGAAATTGGTGATCAAAGGCGAGTGTGCCCTTGCACGAGATTGAAATTCGGCTCAAATCCTGCTTGAGGAGAGATGCATGTTCAGATACCGGTACTAGTTAATTGGTACGGTCACAAGTGCTGCCAGGTACTCAATGGTAGCAGATGCAGGGTACCATATATTTGGTATCGGCTACCGTGCTCCATTACATGTGAGATGCGGTACCGATGGGTGTGTATCGGTACCACTTGCCTCCGCAGACTCCTCTTGACGGACCGCTTTGGATGTGAGATACGTTAGCGACCTCCGCGATAACCTCCGGTGACTCCTTTCATTGACGATTTTCCATGAAGGTAAGCCGTTAAAGCTATTTACTGTCTTGGAAAACCGTTGGTTATAAAATTTTCAAAATCATAACTTTAGATTTATGAAAATGTGAAAGCATAAGGGCTGCAATTGGTTAAGCCAATAAGAAATCTTTGTTTAAAAAAAAACACTCCAAATATTTTCCAAATATCGGCAAATAGCAATAAAGGACCTCACGGTCTACGTAAAATATAAGATACAATCAATCCAACATAATTTCATGTAACTGTTTTTCTCAAAACCATGCATGTGCATATTTTACTTAAAAGATATTTACATATACAAAAATGTCACATTTAACTTTTACACTACATTTACTTTACACCTTATCTTATATATAAATACAACACCGGTGTAGGGGCTAAGTCTGGAAAGGTCTTTCGGCTTGGCTTTACTGAAAAAAATTTTAAAGCAGAAGAAGCTTGTAGGCAAACGGGCTCAATAAGGTACTATAAGTTCTAAATATTCACATTTCTTTGTTTTTGGTACTCGATATGAAAATCTTTACATAAATGGTTGTAAAAGCGTTATTAGAAAAGCGAGTTTTGCTATGAAAACCATTAAAGCGTACTTCAAAACTATTTAACTAGCATTTAGGTGGTTGTTAATATAAGAAAGTGCTGCTATCTTGTAAATCAAAAAATTACCAACCACTTGTGGCCATTTACGAAATACTAGGCGTATTTGCCACGAAACCACCAGACACAGCATCTGTAGTGAATACCCTCGGAGCACTACGTCTAATATGGTCGATGAACACGGCGGGATCTCTATAAACATAATGGAACCTCGGAAGCCAAAAATGCGGGTGATGGAACCTCGGAACCAACACCTCATACCAAACCATAGCTTTATATCAATATATCATTATGGCCCAACTATCCCTACCTCGGGTAATGCGGGTGACTCACTATATAAATATACTATATCCACCTTTGATTGCAGAGCCAGTTGATATGAGGTTAGTCATAATGTATCTCATAACCCACATATCGCATCATACAATCAGAGACTACATCTGACTTGAAGCGAATTTGTGCCATCTAGGGGTTTACTAAACTGGGGCTTCTTGTTTCTTTAGTCTTCGAAGTGAAATTTTACTGTGAGTATAACAAGTGGGAGGAAGCAAAAAAATGCTTCACTAATTACATTTATATTTTCAAAGAACTTTTAAACTTGTAATTTAAACACTTTCGTTTCGAAAACAATTTGAGTACTCACCTTTTTCTCCAACTAATTTCCACTTCACAATTCTTGTGTCAAGCACGCTAGATTATCGTCGTATGCTCAGATCGCCTACACAATCCATACAAAATACGAAATGCCCTCGAGTTCAACGTTTAACCATAAAATATAAAAGGGCTTTGAAGCGTATATCGAAGCGAGCTTGAGTTAGCAAAACTTCTGAGCTAGTCGCATTCGATAAGGACATGTCGATAATGAGGTGAAATTGACAAAAATGCCCTTACACATGAATTGCCCAGCAAAAACTATCAGTTTTGCCGCTTTTCTAACGATCACATGCTGTCGATGTATTAGACCCGCACATGTATCGCACAACCAAGCAATTTGCACATTTTTGTGCTACAATTGAGCCACCCCGAGAAATTATGTGGAGCGCAAATGCTGTTAGCCAGGACATATGGTTAAATTCTAGTCAAGGGACTTCCCATAAGTCTAAAAACATAAAAAAATATTTCACGTGAAATTTATGTTGATTTGTTTGAATAAAATCTTGAAATTTCAACTTATTTGTTTGAAAGCAATCAGAGAGCTAAGCCCATTGTCCACACAGAACACAGTCACGAATTCTTAAAAATTCACTAAACTCAGAGTCCGAAAATTTTGAACGAGTTCAGGAGCCTTTCACGACCTACAAGAAATTCCCAAGCCAAAGCCACAAATGCCTTTAGGCTAGGGAAATATTAACTCAAGTAGGAAATTCCCTACCTCTTGAAGTTTGACGAAATCTTGAATTTTGTGCTTCACACAGCGTAGCCCTCGCCAGTAGACCAGCACATACTCCAGGCAAGAAATCGATTCGATTTTCAGTATATCTTAAGAAGCGAAAGAGAAGAAAAAATAAAACCGAAAATCACCCTCTTTCCTGCTCCTACCTCTCAGTCCTCCACGCTATCCAATTACCCTTTATGACTTTTATATGTTTTTAAAATTATTATTCTATTGATTATTATATTATTATTATTTATCTTTTAGAATTCTATAATTTGCCTTTTCACTGTGCACTTTCCTTAATTGCAAGTCGACAATTCTTTTGAAAACTTTATAAATTTCACCCTTAAAAACAACTTTGAAATTCTATTGTGGCACTGGTTAAAGGAAGCCCTTGGTGTTTACATATTAAGGCTCTTGATTTACACATCTGCATTTTTTTTTTTTTCCCTCTCGGGACGGCGTTACCAGGCATCTCCCTCCTTCGTTTCATTTTTAATCATCGAGGAAATGAATAAACCTCGTGCTGGCATACATAAGAGGACTACCTTAATCTGAAAACAGCGAGGATATTGATTGCGCATACGGAAGCCTCGGCTCCCATGTAGCCTCCTTAATCCACCACATGATTCCACCATAAGAAACTTTGACTAAAGGAATGATCTTGTTCGCAAAATCTGCTCTCTCACTGATCTACTATACACGTGAGCGCCTCATATATGTCAAATTATCCTTTCCTTTGGTTGGTGATCTCTTTGAGATGAGGAGGGATGCGGAATGTACTTTACTTTTGCGAACTTGCGTAGTTCACATAGAAACACACATTCATGAGATTGTAGACAACTGCGGGAGGGAAGGTCTAATCCACATAGCAATATCTTGGGTCCACTACGTGAAATATATACACTTTCGATCCTGTGTATACGAGACTTGAAAGCCCCGTCTTCAAATCAGGGACCTTTCAGGGCTTTGAGGGAAGATAACCACTATATTGCGCTGCCCCACACTAGCGCCCAGGTCTACGGCGTTTGTCCGCGCCGCTTCACATGCATAACGTCACAGGTATCTGGCAGGTACGTCTCGGACAATGCGGATCTTTTATCTAAGGTATCTGTACTTTAATTTTTTGGGCCTATCAGGTCTACCCTCCCCACTCTCTGCCCCGGATTGATGCACATTGCTTTGAATGGAGCCATGCCTATCTTGGATTGATAAGCATGGCGCTGTAGCGGCGTTGTTGTGGCGAACTCAGTGAGATAAATCGCGATGACTTCCCTTAAACTCATCACGCATGCTACTGAGCATATCCTCTGACGTCACGAATAGTTTATCTGTGGCGGTGACAATGCATCGATTACGAGGATGGAAAGAGCTGTGCTAAAGTACGATCGATACCCGTGGCATCCTATAAAGCGCGGACCAAAATACGGACTAGCCAAGACCGCCCTTAGGTGCCGATGCAGGCCATCGATATAGGAACACCGATATAGGAACACCATGTAATCTAACTATCTCACTCCACATATAATTGGGCTGACTTGTCCAGCGGGTCATCATTGCTAAGCGGGAGAAAATGCACGGATTTCGTTAAAATTACATCCACTATCGTATGGCATTGTGTTGTCTCAGAGTTCTCGGAAGCTTAGATAACAAAATCCATAGTAATCTTATCCCACTTCCATACAGGAATCGGAAGGGGATGTATCTTTCCTGCGGGCTTCTGGTGCTCTGCCTTCACCTGCTGACAGGTTAGGCATCTGGATACAAAATTTGCAATTTTCTTTTTCATGCCCTTCCACCAATAATGCTCCCTCAGAGTATGATACATCTTGGTGCTACCAGGGTGCATGGTGTATGCTGAAGAGTGAGCCTCTTCCATGATTTCCCTTTTTAGTTCACCTATTTCAGGTACACACATTGGACTCCCTCTATGTAACACCCCGAAATATATCCTAGCAGTTTTCGAACTTGTTTAGGGTATATTAAAAGCTAAATGGAATTTTGAATAAACGATAGAGCGGAATTAATAAAGAGCAAATGGGTAAATATGTAATTTACCACTTGAGGACCTAGTGGTCATAAATGGGAAAGACAAAGGTAAAGTGGTCTTTTACCACTTGAGGACATAAAAGGCATAAATCAAGAAGTTTATATGCCATTATGAGATTTGAGAAAGTTGGAATAGAAATAAGAGAGAGAAATGGGGGACAGATGCAATTAGAAACTTAAAAGCAAAAATGGGTTTGACTTATTAAACATGGCCTTAACTTAAAAATGGGATTTAAGACCAAAATTGGTCTCATTTTAGGGAAGCAAAAACCGTAGAAGAGAAGAGAAGGGGAGAAGAAGAAGAAGAGGAAGAGGAAGAGAAGAAGAAGAGTTCAAGCAAGGCCAAAAAGGTATGGAACTTTGGATTTTTGTATGGACCTATGAATTCTTGTATGAATTTCCATACAATTGCATGATTAGTAGCTTGCCCCAAACCTAGGGTTTGATAAAGTTCATCTGACATGGGTTTCTTGTTTGGCATTTGATTTTTCTAGGGTTTTGATAGGATTTCATCCTAACCCAAAAATTATTAAGAGTAAGGTGGGTAAAACCCCAAATGTACAAGAAAAACATGGAACCCTCCCTTTGAGGTTGGATTCATGGTTTAATTGCAAAGTAAAGGAGTTGGGTTAGAACAAACCCTAACAAATTCTTGTATTTGGTATGTGTATGGGTTATGACCCATATTAGGGGATTGTTTTTGGGAGAAAATCGCCCAGAAGGATTTTGATGAAAGATATGTATTGAATGATAATTTGAGTAGAAAAGAGATTATAAGATGAATTTGGAGTGATCTTGACGTGTTTATGGAGTATTGGGTTGATTTGGGTATCAACATATAGAAAAATGGGAGAAAAACACACATTTTGGACATTTTTCGGTGACCTGTACCGGTACACCTTGAACCTGTACCGGTACACCTTGCTCTATTTTGACCAATTTTCGTATTTTAGCCATAAATTGCTCATTTCATATCCGATTTGAGTGATTCAAGTGTCTAATTAAACTAGACTTCAAGGAGAACCAAACATTCAGAAATAGGTAGCTTCAAATTCTGATTCTATGTGGTTTAAAAATTCACTCAAAGTGGGGCCATGTTCAAGCAAATTTCTGGTTCTGTTTTTGAACATAGAGTAGTCCGGGTTGTTTAGGACATAACTCGAGTTTCGGTGCTCCGATTTGGGTGATTCCAATTGGAGAAGAACCCTTAGCACCTTAGCTTCAAAGGAGTACAAAGAACAAGTGTCAAATATGGAGTCAAGAAATTGGAAAATGAGTATTACAAACTGTCCCAAGTGTAATATCGGTAAATTGACTAGTTTGGCATGAAAATGCCATAACTTTAGTTTGGATGATCCGATTGGAATGATTCCAATTTATAAGTAAAGTAGACTCATAGAGGAATAAGAATACATGAATGGGGTGTGATTTCATAGACATCATACTTTACAAGTATATGAAGTGCCATGTGTAATAGGCATGAAACAAGGAAAATATAGAAAATGCAACATGTATAAATGTGTTCATGAAACATGAATGTGATATGGAAAATGAAAACGAACTGAAACATGAATATGATTATGAAAGGCAATTTGTCATGAACACATAATGTGGTTAAGTTATATATGATTATTATCACATATAACCAGAAAATGATAACAAATGATAGGAAATATATGAATGAGTATACGTGAATGAATATATGAATGAGTATACATGAATGAGTATACGTGAATGAGTATATGAACGAGTATACGTAAATGAGTATATTAATGAGTATACGTGAATGAATATATGAATGAGTATATGAATGAGTACACATGAATGAGTATACGTGAATGAATATATGAATAAGTAT
This sequence comes from Tetrastigma voinierianum, assembly GCA_016808115.1. NCBI lineage: Eukaryota > Viridiplantae > Streptophyta > Magnoliopsida > Vitales > Vitaceae > Tetrastigma > Tetrastigma voinierianum. The sequence continues at coordinate 91,401 of JAEQBH010003414.1, forward strand.
ACATGAATGAGTATATGAAATGAGTACGTGAATGAGTATATAAAATAAGTACATAGATTGAGTATATCTTTGAAAAGATAATACGAAAGTGAAATTGGAATTGAAATGTGATTATGATCAGTTATGAATGCGATTTGTGAGATATATATAAGTATATATATATTGATTTGAATTATTGTTATTCGAAATGTTTGTCATACATAAATGACATGACTTATAATGTGTTTATAATCGATTATGAGTTTTATTTGTGAAATATACATATGTATATGCATATATCGATTTGAATTGTGTTATTCGAAATGTTTGTCACATATGCATGTGTGCATGTATTTGAACTATAAGAGAAATTACGCATAAGTAAATTGATTTGAAATGTATCATTGGATAGTAGAGCATGATGGGATTCACCAACTGAATTAAGTCAGCAGAGGTAATCGTAAATATTGAATGTGAAATCCACATTTTATTGAATGACCAACATGGCTGAGTTCACCAGCGGTCGTCATGAAGGTAACCGTAATTGCTAAATGTGAAATCACATTGCTACTGAATGACAAACATGGCGAGTTCCCAGTGAATTTATCGTGAATATATCGATTTCTATAGCCATATGTGAGATGGTAATAATTGAATGCGAAATCACATTGCTACTGAATGAAAAAAAGGACAGGATTCCCCAAATGAATCTGTCGTGAATGTCGACTTCTATAGCCATATGTGAGATGATAATAATTGAATGCGAAATCACATTGCTACTGAATGACAAACATGACGAGTTCCCAGTGAAATCTGTAAGTGAATGTCGGCTTCTATAGCCATATGTGAGATGGTAATAATTGAATCTGAAATCACATTGCTCTTGAATGACCATGGGGCCGGGATTCCCAAGTGAATTTGTCGTGAATGTCGATTTCTATAGCCATATGTGAGATGGTAATAATTGAATGCGAAATCACATTGCTACTGAATGACAAACAGGACAGGATTCCCCAAGTGAATCTGTCGTGAATGTCGAGTTCTATAGCCATATGTGAGATGGTAATAATTGAATGCGAAATCACATTGCTACTGAATGACAAACGGGACAGGATTCCCAGTGAATACGTCGTGAATGTAGGCTTCTATAGCTATATATTGAAATCACAAACCGAAAAGTGAAAATGACATTGAAATTGTATTTGTTTAAATATCTTTTACATTACACGAGACGTAGTAAAGGCATTATTTTGTAAATGCATTTTTGTTAAATGAATGTTATGGGTCTTTTGAAATTGTAAGTGTTTATGGGATTGCCCAGAAAGAAGTACTTCGCGTAATTAAAATTCTAAAATGGAATAACCACCAAACAAAATGTTTTGGGAAGATAATTGAAAATGTCGGTGTAGGGCTCCGGCTTAGTTCGCCAGCACAGTCGGGGATTCGGGTCATGACACTTTTGAAAATAAAAATTTAAAACAACAAAACAAAATGTTTTGATTGAAAATGTCGGAGTAAACCGGGCTCCATATTGGATCCGCCAAGCGAATTAAGTCAAGGATTCGAATTAGCGACACTTTGAAAATGAAATTTAATAGCGATAACTAAAAGAATTAAACGGGCATCCCGGATCATGAAATGTAATTGCTAAAGGGATTTGATTAATGGCTTCGGCCGGGATAATGATATGAGTCTAATATGTATTGGTATTAGTCTGATTTGACCCTGTATGTATTTAATATGACTGGATATGTTTCGATTTGCCATTGTATATGTATAAGTTTGTTTTGAAGATGATTTGACATGCCATACATGTAGAAGATATGAATTGAAACTTGAGGACATGACACATGGAGTAATACGAATAAGATAATGATATGGAATCTGAAAGAATAAAATCTACATGTATAATATGATATGAGTTAGAGTCGCATAAGAAGAATAGGCTTAGTTATATGCATAAGGAAAAGAAAATGTAAAGATTGTGAGTATTGTTATTGGTCGTTCTTTGTCTATGTTCCCCACTAAAGCGTAAAGCTTAGCGCGGGTGTTCAATCAGGTGTGGAGTCTTGAAGAGGAGAAAAAGGAGCAGGACATTCCACTTGTGATGCAGGATATCTACGGAGAATGAGTGCTCACTAGCACTTTTCGCGATCTCGATGTTTGTATATGTACATGTATAAGTATTTGTATATGTAAATGACTTTTGGCTATTCTGAAAATTGTTTGTATACCCACGATTATAAGTTCGATACGAAAAAAAATAAAAAAAATAAAAAAATAAAGAGTCCCGATTACATGGTTTTCGCACCTCGGCTTAGAGTTCGGATCATAATCGGAGTCGGACCGTGAATCGGGGCGTGACACTCTAACTATTACACCATCATCTCTGATCTGGAACTCTGGTTTCCTACCACCCTCAATCTCCGCCCTCAACTTAATCATCTTTTAAACTTGCTTTTGACCTTCCTTGATCTGATCCACTAGAAGAGGACGAACATAAAATGATGCCAACATTGTCCCTGTATTAGCTACCTGCAACTAAACTCCCAAAGATCTCAACTCTATCAACAATGGGAGATATACCGTGCAACAGATAAGCATAGGAACCCTCTGGTTTACGGCTTAAAGCATCGGCCACTACATTGGCCTTCCGGATGTGGTGCTGTATTGTCTGTCATGAAATCCTTAATCAACTCCGCCACCGAGGCGGCTTTGCCTAAGTTAGCTCTTTATGGTGAAGATATACTATATGCTCTTATGATCGGTGAATATCTAACAGGGAACACCGTATAGATAATGTCTCGAATCTTTAAGCGAAAACCCTTCTTCTTTGTAGTTAAATCATGGGTCGGGTAGCTCTGCTCGTGCTTCTTTAACTGACGGGAAGCATAAGCTATCACTCTACCATCCTGCATCAAAACACAACCTAACCCTTGTCTGGAGGCATCACTGTACACCACATAACCGTCCTTTCGGCCAGTGGCCTTCTTTCTTGGTATGTCGTCAATCTCTCCTCATTTGCTCGAAACTATCTTTGGCGGTATCGACCGCTCAATTTACGATCATTTTCAATAGATTGGTCAACGGGGTTGCTATCTTCGAAAATCCCTCAACAAATTTCTTGTAATAACCTGCCAATCCAAGGAAACTACAGATTTCAGAAACATTCGTGGGCGGCTTCCAGTTCAATATAACCGATCTTACGAGGATCCCACGCTGTACATACGCCGAAATGACGCGGCCAGCTACTTTGTCGACCAAGCGGCACTTATTAAACTTAGCGTATAACTGGCGCTCTCGAAGAATCTGCAATACTGTCCGGAGATGCTCTACATGTTCCTTTGAAGTACTTTAGTACAGCAGAATGAATAAATCGATGAATCTGATCACAAACTTATCTAATCTCGATTTGAATACCACATTAAATCAAATCCATGAACGCAGTTGGGGAATTAGTCAATCCAAATGGCATCACTAGGAACTCGTAGTGACCGTATCTAGTCCTTAAGGCAGTCTTAGAAACATCATTCTTCCGGACCCTCAGCCGATGGTAGCGACCTTGGGGTCGATCTTAGAATATACGAGATCCGTCACGATTGGTGAATGGCTCATCACATCTACGAGGCGAATGCGGTTGCGTATTGTCGTCGATTCAATTTGTCTATAGTCTATACACAGCAGTAAGCTTCCATCTTTCTTCTTGATGAAGAAGGCGGAGCTCACGGTGAGGTACTAGGTCGGATGAAGCCGCCTTAATAATTCCTCGATTGTGCCTTGATTTTTTCAACTCTGGGGGCCGTGCATGTGGAGGAATGGATATCGACTCAGTCCCTGGAACCAGTTCAATAAGAAACTCAATTGCTCTATTCGGGGGTAAACTTGAAAGATCATCTGGAAAGACATTTGGAAACTCTTTGACTATGGGGATGTCTTCCAGCCGTGTCCCCTCTTGTCTCCTATCCACCACAAATGCCAAATAACCTTAGCAGCTTCAGAAGGCATTTTCCGGCGGTCATGGCATTAATGAGACAAGGCGATCTCTCTTCGATTCCCAGCTCTCATTTGGTTCCTCTGGCTGAAGACCAATCTTACTTCTTTCTTATAGCAATCTAAGGTGGCTTGCGCCGGGACAAAAATCAACATACTCAAACATCTATATCGCAACAATGATACCTAACACCATCAAGTCTCACGAGAAAACTTTACTCTCTGATCACACCTGCCCAGTCGAACCATCCTTTCTGGTTAATTCATAGTATCTCCATCGGGTACCTTGAACCACCATGAATATCTATAGCCGACCTTATCCGTGCCTCTTAGTGAATGGTATTGAAATAATGAATGAGTGCGTCTCAGTCCGTACCAACGTATATGCATCAGCGATCAAATCAAACAATACTAGTAATCACTGCCCAGGATGATTCGTCACAGAGGACCAAACACCCTGAGTCTCAGCATGGTGTCCCACCTAACCGCACTACTCACGCCCATCTACCATGACTCTCTGCCTGTAGTCAGATCGCCACCTCTCGCCAATCATCCTTACTAGCCCGCATCGAAATCTGTTAACGCCCGTGATGCTACTGCATCTACCTCGAGGTCTTCCCGCACAAATCATTAGTTAGGACACCGACAAAGTGACCTTCCTCACAAGAAATGATCTTGTCAGTGTTCATCCCACTTCTCCGAAATGCCTCCTTTAAGGCTGCAGGCACTAATGTGAAAGACACCTCGAAGATTCACTACCCTCCTTATTGCAATGACCTGACTTAGTATGGGTAAGAGATCCTTGACTATTAGATGCCTCCTCATCCCAAACTTCACCGCCACTGCTCATTTTTAATTCTTTCTAGGAATGTGGGGTTTAATAAAAGCTACACAGGAGTGTTTCATTATCCGGTTCTCAGTTAGAATCGAAACCTGTACTTACTTTACAGTGTAACACCAGCCTCCAAAGTTATTCGAGATGCTCAGTTAGATGAACTTTAATTTCGGTTCAAGTTTGGCCAAGGAATCGCGCACTTATAAATTCCTCATTTTCTCAGACATAGGCACCAATTCCTCACGTAGCTCAAAACCCTCTCGCACACTCACATCGCTGGATCACTAACTCGAGAATTATTCTATTTCATTGACACCCGCACGTAGTTCCTAGTCGCAAAGAATGAAGTTTGCCGCAATCGGCGTCCCGCGCGACTTCGTAGGTGTCTCTTCACGGCCTACCAGCCTCGCCCGCGCTGCCATCAAGAACCCAGTGCAGGACTTTCGCCATTCACAACACCATTATCGGCAAACACAACCCTGCTCTCACCATGGCGCGCTACCGCTTTCCCGCTTCGCCATCATCATGTTTTAGCCCCAATTCTTAGAGCACGCTCTATCGCGGCTCCCTCGTCGAGGCTCCCGTGGTCACTCGCGTAGCTGCAATCTCAGAGAATCGATCCATACAGCAACACCGTCAGTTCGCGTCTGATAGACTCTGTTAGAAGCTGATTCACTGGAGTACTTCTCCCATTCTAGGTGCTTCACATTTTTCCGTGGTGCCTCTGACATGTAAGAAGTCCAGTTTCACCCCGCTACCCGTCCAGACATAATGTCGCGTGAATCACCCTCAAGGTTAAAAGATTTAAGGACACACTTTTTTACAATATTTGATGCATGCTAGTATTTAGCAAAAAACAATATAGGTTGCAATAGGAAATCATTATAAAACAATTCATAGGAAATACTACTAAAACGAATAAACATAGGCTTAACTATCGCCTGTAAACTCCGTTTTCTAGACGAACAACTCGGACACTCTTCCTATTGACAAAGACCGCCTCATAACCCACGCAACTCCCGCCAAGCTCGCCGATCGACAAGCTACACTACGCAGGAATAAGCCGTTAAATGGCTGAACTGCTTTAAACGCTAATATAAAACACTAAAATCACAACTTAGATTTAACTAAACTAAGAAGATAACGGACATAATTTTGTTAAGTCTTAAATACAAAATCACCGTTTAAAAAATACACTCCTCCAACATATTTTCCAAATATCCAATACAACTACAAAGGACCCCACCATCAAAACAATATATAGCATACAAATCAATCCAATGACATACTCATCGCGAACTCGTTTTCTTTTCTTCAAACCATGGTACGCATATTCTTATGTAAAAGATATTTACACATACGTAAAATGTCGCTTTTAATTTTTACTACATTACTTTTGTATTACACCTTATCTTATAGTATAAATATAATGGCGGTCAACGAATCGAAAGGTCTTTTCGCTCGACACCGCACCAAAAAATTTTAAAAACCGTGAGTCAAATCCGCTCAAGCACAATGAGTACCATATGTTCTAAATGTTACCGCTTATGGTCGCTTGTAGCCTCCCCAATATGATGTAAAATCAGCATACAAATGGTTGTAAATCGTTATTGAGAAAATCGAAGCTTATATGAAACCATGCTGGTAGAAAACCATTCTCAAAAACTATTTATGCTTCATTAAAACCGCTTCGGCTGGTGGTTGTAAATTCTGAAAGTGCTATACCAGAATCAAGTGCTCAAACCACGCTTCCAGTCTTCTTCGAATACCTCTAGAGATGATGCCACTACCTTAACCTCCGGTAATTCGGGCACCAGAAAGGTGCAGAACCCTGAACACCACCCGTCTAATATGGCTGTCCAAACACCCACGGTTCTTAAACACACGGAACCCCTATCCAAATGCCGTGATATGTGAACCCCAACCAACACCACTATGTACTTCATGTCAAATACAAGGCTTAACTACTCTTATATACCTCTTAATGTGCAGAGGGAAGTAACCTACCATATAAATAGAGATATCATATCTAACCCCACCAAGGTTTAACACCAGGCAACATGGTTATCATAATGTCCCATAACCGCTACACAATCCAACACATCCGACGTAAACTGCTTCGTGTCATCTAAGGGTTTTATAACCGTGCCAAATCGTTTTAAGACGTAAACTAAATTTTCTACTCGTCGAGAAGATAACAACAAGTGGGGTAAAAAATGCTTTGCATCACTACATTATATTTTCAAAGTTAATTTTTTTACAAACTTGTAATTTTAACACTTTCTGCTTTTCAAAACGATTTCTCAGTATTCACTTTTTCGACTAATTTCTTTCAATTCTCTTGTCAAGCACGGCTTAGATTATCGTCGTGATGCTCCAATCGCCTTCACATGTTGTAATAATCCAAAACAAAATGCTCCTCAGTTCAACGCTTAATCATAAAACATGATTTAAAAGCTTACTCATATATCTAAACTAACTTCGATTCTAGAACAAACTATATGTTAGTCTGGCATTCGATATGACATTCATAATATGAGGTGAAATTGACCAAAATTCCCTACACATGAGACTGCTCTCATAAACTATCCGTTTAGCAACTTTTTAAAACGATCTTGTTATTCGATGTACACTGCTATCAGCAAGCACACCAGTTAATTACACACTGTGCTGGCAATTAAATTTTTTCAGAATTACAGGGCATCAAATGTTATCGACAGTTATGGTTAAATTTTGTAGACTCAAGGGATTTGATAGAGTCTAAAAACACCCATTGAAATTTATGTTCGGACTTGTCCCAATAAAATCCCCTGAAATTTCAACCCTCGAACCGTCTAAAAACACCGAATAGTCTTAACTCCGTCTCGAACACGGGCCCCAAAATTCTGGGTGTAACAAATCACACCAAAATTTTGAACTGAAGTTTACACACCTTTCACTGCCTCTAAGAAAATTCCAAGCATTACATTGCCTTTAGGCTAAAATAACTCGTAGGAAAATTCCTGGGCCTCTTGAAGTTTCAGATGAAAATGCTAAGATTTCGTGCCCACGCTAGTAGCCTCTGTCGCAGAAGATCAAATCTCGTACTCTTCTGATTCCCACAAAAATCACGATCCTGGAGCTCAGAATCTTAGAAAAAGAAGTAGAAGATACAAGAAAAATATTAAAAATCTCCCTCTCTCTCCCTCTCCGTCCCTCATGCACTCCGTCATTCTCTTGTATATTCCTTGAAATGTTGTTTTAATTATTACATAAGTTATCCTTGAAATTCCATCAGAGGGCTTTCACCCCCTCCACTTATGCCACAATTTGAAAACTTTATAATTTCACCCTTAAAACAACTTTCAAAAATCTATTATGGCACTAAAATATATGAGTTATTTATATGTAACTCTTACGCAGATATTACACCTGTGAATTTGTTTATTTTGGCGATAATTTTCATCGAGCACTACTTCCTGGGCCTCTCGACACAATGATCAATCAAAGATGATCTACATTGTCGAACTAAATCACATGTAGTAAATGTGCACTAGGACGGTAACCCTCGCACACGCGATGGGTAAACCCAGAGAAAAGGTCAGCACCCACTTACACAAAGGAAAGCAAAACATGAGTCGAGGCTTAAACCCATATAAATTGTCGCACTTTTTTATGTATCCAACAAGAAGATTCCTATAGTGTGCAATTATGTACTAATATATAAATTATCTTCTAATCATATATCAACAGATTTGACATGGTTGTCATTTGATACTAATACATATATGCCATACTTTGATTGAATCAAGTAGTGATCTTATAAACTGCTATCAAGGATTATAGTTGACATGTGATGCTTGCTAAGAATAGTTACACAAACAGTAGAGACTTTAGAGGCAATCATATGGATTACCAATTATATGTGTGATTTAATTGTCTCATCATAGCAATGCATATTGTAGCACCCCCACGCCCTGACTATCATCAAGTGAATCCTAACCTATTAATGCGGATGCCTATTTAGAGTAATTGTTATTTTTGTTTTATTTTCATTTGTTTGTTTGTTTTTTTATTTTATTTTTTTATTTTAAAGTGTCTCGTGACCACTTCGGGCCATTCCTGGGGAGTATGATTTGCAGAACCCCAGCCCATTATTCTACCTGCTTCACTATCTTTACCAAACATTTTATTTATGTCATTTTGTTTAAGGGTTTTCTGATAAAGACATTTTCTAAATATATAATTACGCAACAGATGCCCTTCACTGCTGAAAGGTCGAGAGGTACCAAAAGGGCACCCCTGCACACGCCATGATGTAGCTATCGTTTCATGAAGTAAATCTTGAAAGTAAGACTCATTTTTCTTCTTACACGGGTTAGATGATGTATTTTGTCTTTTTTTTGTAAACAGACTCATTTAAAATTTTTGTTTGTGGTCTCGATCACTGCAAGTGCACAAATGCATAAGTAATGTAAAGTGGATATTTAGAAACAGATATCGTCTGCAGACGAAAGTGAGGGATGATACACCCAAAGATCAATGACTCAACTACTTAGCTTACTATTTGAACTTCACTCGTGCGAGGATGATAAGAGGATTGGGTAGTCCTAGATCGAAATCTTACTATAAAAAAAATAAAGTTTAATAAGATCAGGTTACGATTCATCGTTTGTAGACAAAACTGATTGGCTGGGACCAATATGATAATCACTTCAAATTACTTCTGTACTTGTTAGTACTGTCAATTTATAATTGAAAACTCCAGTTTGTCAAAGAGGCATCTATAGTAGTATAGTTTGGATTTCTCCCTTTAAACTATTTCTTTAATTGATTGTTATTCATAATTCATTTACGAGGCACGATAATTAATCGCTATCGGGTAATATATGTCCCTTCTAAGGATTAAGATTTTGCCTTTCAATGTTTCTCATACTTACATCTAGGACTGTAAAGAATACCTCCATAGACGTAGGCAAATCATCATTTGATTTATCATCCATCCACACCCAGCTAACACGGATTAGAATCAATTCAAAGAGGTTATATAGAGACCTTCAGCCATTAAACGATACTTTATCCAACTATATGATATGTGGATATAATTATAAGACTGATGTACCAACGCCCGAGATAAAGCAAAAGAGTCCTAAAGTATGATTCGCACTCTGACCTCGATTCAGATCCGCTAATCGGTCGGACCTGATTCGGGGGGCGTGACATCTAGGTCAAGATTATGTGAATCAAGTTGATAGACTCACAATGGTCTACCAACACACCACGCGCACCCTGACCTCGACTTACATGCGCGAGGTTGATGAATTCTCGCACTACACCATCACAATGGATCGAGGTGGTTACATAGCGCCCGCCCATCCCTTAGTCACAATGGTCTTATGAAGAAATCGTCTACAGAAGGGGTTTCCTTTTCCTCACATAAAGACTCATTCTATGAGAAGGAAAACAAACTGACATGTGACCTCTATTGACAAACTGGTGAGGAAACAGTTCTGAGTCGGGTCCTCACTCGGCCCGACCCTGCTAGCGTATCGTTCTATGCCGCTAATCTACAGGTGTAAAAGGTCAGGGTTTAGACCTCTCTGGGTAACCAATGATGACTGGGCTGAATGGCACAGAGGATGCCACTCCTGTGCATCCTGATAAAGACTGCAGCACTTAGGCAAGAGAACACTGAACGCAGCTAGGAGGCATGCATTTAATTTCACGACCTCTAGGTCACTCCATCAGTCTCATGTGCATGAACTGGGACTAACATTGGGGAAAACCCATGCCCCGAAGGAGTTCCCCAAATTTCCTTGTGAATCACCAAGACAGGGGAAGTGGCACCAAACTAGGGGCCAACGAAAGGCAGGAAGCTCAAGACAGGGTAGGCACCACGAGGCTCCAAGGTCGGTAGTGGGGAGGTGACAGGGAGGTCGAAGGTGGCTACAATGGAGGTGCGATAGGGTTGTGTGAGGATTTCGGCAGGAGTGTGTGCAAGGGTGTGTGAGGGTAGGTCACAAATATGGAGGCTTTGAGGCAATAAACAGGGGTAACGTCGCGACGTTCGGGCTCAACGTCACGACGTTCCCGAAGGTAGAGCATCCAACTTCACGACGTTGAGAACCAATGTCGCGACATGACAGAGGGGGCAATTCAACGCCGCGACGCCAGGCAGGTTATAATCCAACGTCACGGCACATCGGGATCCAACATCGCGACATGCCTCTAGAGAGGGAGTGACGCCGCTGATGTTGATATCCAACGCTGCGACGCCCAGGGTGGAACCACCAAACTTGACGCTAGCAGCCAACGCCGCGACGTTACGTAGAAATGCCTCAAAATGCAAAATTTCACAAAATTCTAAGGCATGAGAGCACTCTCAGGCAATCGTGCACCCTCTTAACTGTCATGGAGTTTCTCGATGATCCCTCCACAAGATGTGGTCTCGCCCCAAATTTAGATAGCCAAAGAAAATCCCTATTACTGACGCTAGCATTGCAAAAACCAAACCACAATTAAAACAAGCACTAAAAATTAAACTATGGAAGAAAGATTTCAATGGGTGCTTGTCACTCCCAAGAAGCGCTTTGTTTAATGTCGTTAGCTGGGGGACGACCTAATCTAATGTGCCCGAAAACCCCATGATACGATCGCCATCAGATGAAGTCTTTCGTGGTGCGCAAAGTGGGAATGGTCTCGCTTATTCAGATGGAACTCATTTCCTAAAATACGACTTCAACCTCGCTTGAGGTCCTTGAATTTTCCTCTTTCGATGCTGCATCTCGCCTCCACAGGAAAACTTTGTTCACTGTGAATGGTCCACCATCTGACTTTCTTAATTTCCCAGAAAGTTTATCTGAATTAAACAAGAGGACTCATACCCCACTAATTTCCTTTTCTTCCATGGCAACAGCACATCATGCTGTGCTTTCACCCTTTCCTTGTAAATGCGAGCATTTTTCATAAGCTTCATTAAGTAAATTGGCCCATCTATCGAGTTGAAGTATCTCGCTCTTCTCCCGCTAATGTAATTAGCCCATGACTGGGGCTGCCGAGTTGCTCAAAGAAGCTCGATGCTCCAATTCCACTGAAGTGTATTTCCTCTACAAACACCCGAAATGGCGACATACCCAATGGTGTCTTGAATGCTATTCAGACGCCTGCAGTGCATATCTTCAATCTTTTCGCCTACTCCTTCGAGTTGTTGACTGCTTTTCTCCAAATGGACTTGATTTCGATTCACACCTCCGCTTGGCCCATTTGTCCCGTGTGGTATGATGTGCGATGTCGCACCCATGCCTGTGAAAGACTTTGTCAATCATCCTGCATATAAAATGGCACCGTTATCTGTAATCAATGCTCGTGGAGTGCCGAACCGTGAGAATACGGGTCACAAGAAATCAAGCCACTACCTTAGCATCATTGCGCGGGTCATTACTTCAACCCACTTAGAGACATAATTCATCGCAAATAAGAAGATGGTAGCAAAGTTACAGACCAAATGGACCCATGAAAGCCATCCTCCATAAATCAAACAACTCCACTTCCGCACTACGTACAAGCGGTTCATCCTTTCTAGAAATGCGTTCTATCTACTGCATTTGTCGCAAGTGGATAATGCAACCAGATATTATGTTAAAGTCCTTGAAATGTTTTGTGCCGCAGAGACTGCAGATGAAGTACTCGTCATGTTCTCTGGCCGCCGAAATGCCCTCCACATGGTAAAGTGTGGCAGTGGTTCATAATACTATTCATTTCATCTTCGGGCACACATCTCCTGATCACTTGGTCAGCACAATGCCTGTATAGAATAGGTTCCTCCCAATAGTAGTGTTTCAAGTGTGCGAAAAACCTCTTTTTCTATTGATAGCTAAATTCTGGAGGGATCACCTTGGCCACCAAATAATTCACGTAGTCTGCAAACCATGGAACCGCCCTTTTGTCTTCAATAGCTAAGAGCTGCTCATCGGGGAAGTTGTCATTCACATGGGCCTCATCACTTGCCCCTTCTAACCGTGAAAGATGATTCGCACCAGATTCTCTGCTCCCTTCTTATCCTTTAATCTCTAAACGAATTTCAGCAAGAGAACCCACGGACATCCGGGTCGCGCCCTTTAACAAGTATTTATTTAAATGATCGCTAGATCATTACCTTATTACTTAATCAAATGCTTCAAATTCTGTCAAAAGCAAAGACAATGCCAAGAAGTTCTTCCATAGCATAGTTCACAGCATCATTCAAGTTTGGCTATGATAAAGACACTCGAATATTCTTTCTTTTCGCTTCCTAACACGTCTAATCGTGATAATACTAAGGCCACATGGCCTAATCCGAAAGGATCAATCAAACCAATGCCAATATGATTTACCAATTTATCTTTCAAGACTGAAAATGCGTGCATACATTGTGCATCAAACTCAAATGGGGTCCCTAGAATCAAAGAGGTTAGACAACGCTCGTAATCCGAAAAGTCTTCATGAAGCGTCTATAGAACCATGCAGGCCTGGCCTAAAAGCTTTTATCCCTTTACCGAGGGTGGAGGTAATTTTTCTAGAACTGTTTCTGAATATTGCTCCTTGGTTTCACCTCTATTCCTTTGCGTAAACTTATGCCCCAAGACAATGCCCTTTTTCAGATTCATAAAATGTAGTACCTCTCCCAATTGAGTACAAGGTTGCTCTCTGATCCGATTAGCACCAACCTCAAATTCTCCGTGACACCAAGTCAAAGGAGCTTCCTAAGACGTAGAAAATCGTCCATGAAGACCTCGATTATCTTTTTCAACTATATCGAGAATATGGCCATCATACATCGTTGAAGGTGCCTCGGCGTATTGCACAATCTAGTGGCATCCGCCTAAATGCGAATAAAATCAGAGGGACATGTGAATGTTGTCTTCTCCTGATCTTCAGGGGCTATAGCAATCTGATTGTAGCGGGAATATCCATCCAAAAAGCAATAGTATTCGTGTCCGGTCAATCGATCCAACATCTGATCCAAAAAGGGCAATGGGAAATGATCTTTTCGAGTGGCCTTATTCAGTTTCCGATAATCAATACAAATTCTCCACCCGGTGACTGTTCTAGAAGGCAGTAATGTGTTATTCTCGTTTCTTATGACGGTTGCTCCTCCCTTCTTAGGTACTACTTCTACCGGACTTACCCACGTAATCATCAGTACACAGGATAGATGACCCCTGGGATCCGTACCACTTTAATACCCAGACCACCTTTCATAGTCGATTCAATCTCCTGCTTCCAATCACAGGCTTATGACCATCCTCCAACAAAATTCGATGCATGCACATAGAAGGCTAATCCCTTTAAATCAGCCAGACCATCCGAGCGCATTTTGTGATCTCTAAGTACTTCAATAACTTATCTTCCCTCTATCACTGGGTCAGGACTGTAAATAATCACTAGTAAGGTGGAGTCCAAACAAGATATGGTTACCTAAATGGCTAGGTAATATTTTGTCTAGATCTTGGGTGGTTGTTCAACGATGGCACTCATGCTGTAGCATTTTCACCTAGAGAGATTCAAATATTTCCTTCTATCGTTCAAGGAATCCATCCATTTACATATTCCTCTCGCCTCTTCATTCATTTTAATCACTTGCACTAGGCCAGCCCAGTTGATCAAAGTGAGACCGTCTCACAGAGCACCATAGCCTCGCCGGGCCTTTGTCATGTACATGACTACTTCTCTCGCCTGGATGTCTCACAACAACAATATCGTTGAACTTGACTTCATCCTCCGTACTCACCGCCTCCCCTTAGCACGTCAATCATCGCTCGCCACGTAAGAAATGGTCTACCCAAGATTATGGGTATTTCTTATCTTCTTCCATATCTAATACAATGAAATAGTGCCAAGATAAACTGTCAACCTTCACTGGGTACATCTCTATCACCCCTCTCTGGACATGCCATGATCCAGTCATAGCTAGAGGATCAGAAGTCATGAGTCTTAACCCTAAACGCCTAAATATGGATAGGGGCATGAGATTAATATTGGCACCCAAATCACACAAAGCTCTATCAAAGATAGTAAGCCTGATGGTGCATGAATAGTGAAACCGTCTGGTCTTTCTGCCTTTGCAAGGCAAAGCTCAAGGATAAAGACTATATTCCTGCTAGGTTAACTCGTTTTCTGGAATCTCGCATTTTCTTCCTGGGGACAAGATGTCCTTCATAAATTTGACATAACTTCTCTGGCATTTGTTCCAAAGCATCACAAACTAATGTTGATGCGCTTTCTAAATACTTCCATAAACTTGGTGAACCGCTATCCAAATTTATACTTCTTTAGACGTGATACTAATCTAGGCTACGGGTCACAACTTTGCTTCGCTTTTCTCCCCACGATCGTTCTCTTGGGGATGTTCCTCTCAGATATCATTTTGATCGGATCGGATAACTTTCTGCTTTCTACCTCTCATCGGGTTGCCCTCAGATAGCTAATTTTTACCACTTCTAACAAGGATCGCTTACATGTCTATTCCCCCCTTCTCGTTCACTTCTCAGTTGCTAGGTAAGGAACCCTACTGCCTTTCTGTTAATAGATTTGCCATTCACCCATTCAAACTCTCTTAAATTTCAATCAGATCGCTGATTGTTCAATTGGGTGGCTTGGTGTTGCATATTTCCGTTTTCTTGCCTCATTCATATGTTATGTGAGGTGAGCATTTACGCAAGGGCTTGTTCTAAGTCCACTTTTTTCTCGGGTGGTGGTTCGCTTGCTCGAGGTGGTGGCATGTTATTCTGATTGTTCCTCCATCCATAACCTTGACTGTTCTGACTATTCTGATTATTACGCCACCCTTGGCCTTGATTTTGGTTCTGAGAAGTTAATAGCTCCCATATCGACCCCCGCTGCCGATTCGATTAAACTCACACATATCGGGCTTCGCTTCACCGTCGTACATCCCGACCGGCATTCTATGCCGCCAGGCCGCCCCCATTTAATTCACATAACTCCCATGGGTTGGTCTGGATGGCATTCGCAAGACTTGTTGTCTAGTCATGTTTGAAGGAAGCAGCGACATGAGTAAACTGGGATTATTGGAGAACTCCTATTCAGGTCGCCACGGCTCTACCGGTAGCCTCTCTAGGCCACCGGACAGTGTTAGTAGCAAAGATCTTCCAAGATTTCATATGCTTAGTCCGTGGTCTCTTCATTAGCGCCCTCCCGTTGAGGCATCAATCATCAGCTCTAGTCGCATCTCGCACTACATTATAAAAGCATGGACCTACATCCATCCGGGGTTAGTCCAGATGCGGGCAATCTTTCTCAACAGCTCGTGAAATCTATCCCATGCTTCTACCGTGTTCTTCCTGTTGTCCAAAAGTATTGATCTCTCGTGATCAAGTTGTGCAATTTTTGGCAAGTGGAAGAACTTTGTTAAGAACTTCGCACGGTCGCTCCATGAAGTAATGGAATCGCGGTCAGACTCAACCAATGTTCGTCTCTATCACCTAGTGAGTGGGAAATACAATCTCCAACTGAAAAATCTCTTCAAGAGACCCCATTGTACTTGATTGTGTCGCAAACTCGAGGAAGTTGGTCAGATGCGTATTTGGATTCTCATCACATCCGCGGAACGTGAGGTTCAGAGCATCCGTATGTTACCGACTCAACTCGTCGTCACTCGAATAGCGGTCTTCGATAGCCCATTTGAACAACTCAGAGATGTAGTGGCAAACTCTTCTAGCAACAGAGTAATATCTAATTGTCTTGTTGTCAATATCAACACTAAACTTAATCCCCGGCAACGACGCCAAAAACTTGATAGGCCGACAGCGTGATGTGTATATATGTGTACGCCTATGTGTGCAAGTGCACGCGCCATATCAAGTAATACAGCCAGATCAAAATGATGATCGATCCACGGGGATAAGTGCGTTAACTACTGATTTTAGCCTTTGAATATTATCTAGACATAAGCTTTGAGTGACAAATTAACTAATGTGTGAGCTTAACTAACCTAATTTATCTTAGTAAATTACTGTGTTGTGGAGACTAGGGCTTTGTCTCCCCCTGCCACTTTTGATGGATTACTACCTAGAGAAATTACTATCTCGCCTTATTCACAATTTAGTCACAGACGGGGTGATCGTGTTTACTTAGATACCCTCTCGAGGTGTGTATCCACTATCTCGCTTAGTTGTGGCTTCGAAAGTGTATCTCTACCCCAACCCGACATCCGAAACGCTTAAATGTTCTAACCTTAATCACCACCCTAATCGAGATATCTCTATTCACCAAATTGACCAAGGGTCGCTCTGAGCCTGTAAATATCCCCTCAAGGTCCCTCATCTCTCGATCTCTGATACTCCGTTAGGAATCATGCTAATGTTAGCCGAGCATCACTATGTAAATAAACCATAGATATAGAGCGATACTAACAAGTCATAAACAACCGAATATAAAATACAAATCTCTAATCCATGCAATCGTGGACAGGTTCAATAACACCCATAGATGTGAATTCGTAATATACTGACGTAGTACACACGCATCAATCTTATAAAACATCCGCACTTATCAAAAAAGAAGAAAATATAAAAGGTCTCTTCTCCGTTGATCCGGGTCTCTACTCGCTCGTGTCTCTTGTTCAGACGCCTTCTATCCTCCGCTTAGTCCCTTGGCTTTTAATGACGGTGAGCAAATACGCCGCCGGACGTCAAGGAGCCGCTGAGGCGTCATGAAGATTGGCGGTCGCGACGCTTGCCGCTTTGTTGACTTCCCATTCTCACAATTCGACGTCGCGACGTTGGGACGTCACGACGTTGGGACGTCGCGACGTTCCTGCCAACTTTATACACTTCTACTCTCTACTCCAAAATGCTTCCAAAAATTGCCCGTTCCATCTTCTATTCACACAAAATGCAAGAATCAGATATCGAGCTATACAAATACGATTTAACTGTAAATAAAGTTAAAAACAATAAGACAAACGAGGGTGTTGGCATGAGGATTTAGGCACTACTATCCGACGCAACTCGTCGTAGAAGATCAACTTCATCTCATCCCCGATGAAACTCTACGTCCACTTCCATAAATCTAAGAAAAACAAAATAAAAATAAAAATAAAAAATCTCCTAATCGCTCTCTCTGCATGCCTCATATCTCCCACCGCTTTTTTACTTTCATGCTTTTTCGTTTATCCTTTTTTAATTATTATTATTATTATTATTTTGGACATTTTATTCATATTGTTTCATTTGGGTCCGCTTCCCGGAAAATTTATTTCTTTTCACTAATCTATTTAAGAACTTAGCCCAGTTTTTCATTTCGACTCCGAGATTTTCGTAAAATCTCATCCCTTGGAGCTTACGATGGTTTATCACCCGTAAAATCGTAAAATATTCCTGTCTCAAAATTCGACTAAACTTTTCTCTTTTGTCACTAAATTTCACAGACGAATTTAATCTGGCCATCCGTTTCACATCCAAGTATTTAGAGAATTTTCTAGCTTCCCTTAAACCATTATGACAATTTATTATTCTTATTATCATTTTGAAATTTTTGAAAATTTCTAATTTTCCCAGGTTTTACATTCTTCCCTCCTTAACAGAATTTCGTCCCCGAAATTCACACATACTAGCACACACAAACACATGCATATGCAGTAATATTGTAATGCCAAATATTACCACGACTCGTCCTAAAATAGAAAATGATATGTACTATGACGCGTCCTCTCTGCTCCCACGTTGCTCCCTCCACTCCTCGGTGTTACCACAACACTTTTACTAACCGCATGGTCTTGCGTCGCAAAACCTTATCCCGCCTGTCTCGCATACGCATCGTCTCTCCCAGTGTCCCATAAGGCCAAGAGTAATCTCTCCCAAAGCACTGCCACGAGTCGATCTGAGTATACTTCCTGAGCATGGAGACGTGGAACACCTCATGGACACCTAATAAACTCGGTGATATCACAACCGATATTAACCGTGCCCACCCTCTCGAGCACCGGCGGCCCAATATACCCTACGCTAGCTTCCCTATTGCCGACCTGACCACCTCTTAGGCATCACCGTCAAGAAGACATGATCACCCACCTTAAACTCTAGAGGTCGACGTCGTCTATCGATGTTGCTCTTCTGCCGACTTTGAGCCATAAGAAAATGCTTCTGTATCAAACCCACCTTCTCCGAGGTGTCTCTAATCAGATCCAGACCAGTAATGAAACTCTCTCCCACCTCTGTCCAACAAATTGAGAATCGACATAGCCTCCCATATAAGGCCTCATACGGTGCCATCTGAATATCACTGGAGAACTGCTTGTCAGGAAGTAATCCATTATGGGGTAAATGCTCCTCCCAACTAATTCTCAGATCCAGACATACGACGCAAAAAGATTTCTCTAAAATCAGGATTACCCTCTCCGACCACCATCCGTCTAAGGATGAAAAGCCGTTCATTGTCAACTCAGGTCCCCACGCCTGGAAACTCTTCCAAAAGTGTGCCGTAAATCTGGGATCCCTGTTCGATACGATAGAGACTAGCACTCCATGTAGCCGGACAATCTCACGAATGTATAACCGGCAGAATTCCTCCAGTGTGAAGGTCATCCGCACCGCTAGAAAGTGTGCCAACTTAGTGAGCCGGTCCAATATATGTAAAACCCGAGAAAATCTAATTTTTCCAAAAAGGTAAAACTATGAATTTCGCTTAAAATCTAAATCCTCTAGATCTCGATGACGAACGATCAGGCCATTAAATCTGCCTCACGAAATCTAGTGACCTAGAAAATTTCGAATCGAGATAATAATATTTTAAGAATTTCGTGATAAATCGCGTTGATTGTGGGCAGATTTTTACTAAAATTCGAAGTCGTAAAGTGGTTTATTTAGCTCATTTACAATAAAGTGAATTGAAAAGAAATAAAATTTTTCGGCATAAATGGACCCGAATGGGGCAATAGAAATCGTTTATCCAAATAATAATAATAATAATAATAATAATAATAATAATAAAAAGATAAAGAAACGAAAATGAAATGAAAGTCAAAAAGGAAGGGGGTATTTTTTTGCAAGAGAGACGTAGAGCTGGTGAGAGATATATTTTATTTTATTTTTTCTTCTCTTATCTTTCTAGATCTACGAAAATTGACCGTAGGTCTTCGCCTGGCCGAAGACAAGCTGACTACGCGACGAGAGCTACCGCTGTACACCAAAATCTCGAGCCTCACAAACTCCACGAGGTAGGGAATTTTCTCCTACTTAGGTTATTTCTAGCCTAAAGGCTATTTAATGGTTTGAATTGGCTTAGAGGCCGTGAAGGTCAGAAATTTCATTCTCAAATTTTTGACTATGTAGGAATTTTAGTGAGTCTTGACAATTCCAAGATGAATTCTCGGATCAAGTTGGCTCGGGTTGAATTCTCGAGACCTGCTTTTAAAACAGTCATGATATTTTCGGACTATTTTCGTGCAGTCCTCTGGATTGTGTTGGAGGCTTGGTTTTGCTCGGACTATGTTCTCTGGTTTTTGGTGTGTTTTGGTATCACAATATTCGGTGATGAACCGTGAAGGGACCAAGAGGTGCCCTATTTTATATGGGTCCGAGATTTGAGCCATTTTGTATGTTATTACTAGAAAATGAATAACGTGAATAGTAACATGAATAGTAACATGAATAGTAACACGAAATTATTTTTTTGTGTGAAAATGAGTATGGTTGAGTGATTCAAAATGAATTGCTCTCTGTTTGTTGTTTCACTTTATGTGAGCTAATTTTGGTATAATTGATCGCGGAATTTGTATAACATGTTTTATGTTATTTAATTATGTTAATATATATGTATGTGAATATATTAGCATGAATGTTGGAATTGGCATCATGCATTCCATATGCACCGGCAACCTATGAAATGAGTGCAGTTTACAGCTGGAGGATCGACACCGTGTTAAGTGTTTGATGGTGTGTCGTGAGTACATTTGCCAGGATCAACACCACGTAGTGGCGTTGATTAGTATTTGATTAATAAAACAACGTCCAAAATGAGTAGCACGGGTTAAGAAAAATGGAAATGGCTCATTGCATTTCATATACTCAGTGGGCACCCTAGAACAATTGGAGTGAGTGCATGAGGTATTGGCACT
Organism: Tetrastigma voinierianum; assembly: GCA_016808115.1. Lineage (NCBI taxonomy): Eukaryota > Viridiplantae > Streptophyta > Magnoliopsida > Vitales > Vitaceae > Tetrastigma > Tetrastigma voinierianum. Next base: position 112,298 of record JAEQBH010003414.1, read on the forward strand.
GCTTTATAGCCGACCAACAATATTGATGATCTGATTTGTCCCACTTGCAAGATTTGTGAGGGTTGTCCATATAATATCAATCATCGAGTCTACCCAATCAGATGACATCGGAGGGTTGTCCGCTATACATCAATCGTTGAGTCCACATTTTAGATATTCATCGGAGGGTTATCCACAAAATAGATTATCTAGAGTGTAGTCCAATTATTTATACTCTGAGGTCATTCCACGGTTAAAAACAAATATTTTTGTTTGGAAATGGTTTCATTCATGGCAAAATGCATGTTTGAGGAGTCGCTGAGAACCGAGGCGTATGGGTAAGCAAGGATGAAAATATCGGTATTTCTTGATTTTACGAATATATCTGAGATATATCGATGGATATTTTTACATAAATATCGGTAATTAAAAAATTATTTAAAATTAAGAATATATTTGGGTTACTTGATTAAAATTATTTTAAAAGCATAGAGAATGATAATATCAATTAGATTTGATTTCTTTTTTTTTACATTCTTTTCCCATATTTATATTTGTTTATAAAAATTTAAAATATTTTATTAAAATATATTTAATTAAGAAATAAATTATTTTTATATGATTTATACAAAATATTTTATTCAATAGTTTTTTAAATTTGGAAATTGTAATAAATAACATAGAATACAATATTTTTATATATTTTATATTTATATTTAGCTATTATAATTGATTAAAATAATCATAAACTTATTAAAAAAATTCATAAATTAGAAAGACAATATATTAAAATTTTGCAATATAGTATTACAAGGGCATCTCTTAGCCTAGTGGATGGGGAGGTTGAACTCTGCACTTTGGGCAGGGTTCGAACCCTCAACAACAAATTCCTCCATTTTATGCACAAAGGGTGAATCAAAGAGTTTCGATTTATGAACAAGATGAATGGGACTCAGATCATAACAGCGGACCGATATTTCGGGAAATATCGGAAAAAATCGGTAAAAATCCGATATATCGCCGAAATTTCGCCGATAATTGTAAAAAAAAGCCGAAATTTCCTTTGACCGACTATCGGAGAGAAATATCGTGTCGACATTCGCCGATACACGAAATATCGGCCGATATTTCCGATTTTTCAATCACTGGGTGTAAGAGACCCGCGATATCATAGTTCTGTATGGGTGGTAAGAGAGACTCATAGACACTCGAAAAGTTATGTTGCCCAAAGAAGACACACGGCCATTTATCACATAGTGACTTCTGGTTGTGTGATAGAGTCGGATTGACTTGGGATTTGTTGCCCATTGACACTTCAGATTGGGTAATGGAGCCTGGAGGGCTCGATACTGGGTCATTGGTAATACTCAGCTGGACATTGTCACAATCAAGGATGTGATGTGAGACTTAGCCTGTGAGTGACTCAGATATATTACTCAATGACATATTGAGTGATGGAGCCGTGCAGGAGCTCGGTACATGGGCAGGGTGAGTTGAGTCTCATTCATGGCAGGCATGTGTGACATTTAGGTAGACATGTGTATGTTGTACTTTTGGATGTGTGTTTGATTATGCGACTACTCGATGTGCACTTAGCGTAAAGTGAGCCCTCGTGAGGAGATTATCACTACTGGGCTTTGCTCACCCCCTGTCGTAATCCCCTTTCAGGTACAAGGTCAGGTGCACTACCAATCTCGCATTCAGACCGCACATATGAAGAGTTTGACAGGGTTTTAATATATATTTTGTAAATATATATGGGTTGTATTATTTGTATAAGAGTGATGAATTTAAACTTCATGGACTATGGTTTTATAGTCATAAAAGTTTAAAGTGTTTGAGTATTGATGCAAGGGCCCAAGTACTATTTACTCGTATATAGACCTTTGCAGTGGTCATTGTTGATTATTAAGATAGGCTAGACTGGGTAGAGTCTCGTACAAAGGAGACTCTGCCCGATGCTGCGGAGCGCGTCGGGTGAACCAACATCCACCAGTAGCCCACGGGTTAACTACGCTGTCAACGACTCCTGGCCAAGGTCGCACTATAACCCATACGACATCATGCCTCCACAAAGAACCGTGGGCGCCGGGTCACAAATCCATCAGGATACGCTCCACTTCCACCCGCCTACCCTAATGGCTGGAGTAGTCCCGCCTCGCCTACGCTCAATCTCCACCGCTTGACACGCGGAGACACTGTCGAACAAAATCTCCAACGTGTCACTTCATTCCACTCCAATAATACTGGCGACGAAGATCTCGACACATCTTCGTGCCATCTAGATGCACAGCAAAATGAGAGTAGTGGAACTCCCTGAGGATCTCCTCTCTCAAATCGGTCCGGGGAACCAACCTCGTCCTATATAATCAAGATCACTATCCGTGTGGGATTGCTCAGCCTTCACTTGTACCGACACTCATTCCCGATGGACAATATCTCACAATGCATAGTCTCGGGACTCAATCACCCTGCTTAGTAAGGATGGCGTAGCTACCAAACTCCCTAGCACTCCCTGAGCCTGATAACTATACTGTAGCTTAAACTCGTCCCACTCCAGCCTCGAGCATCTCGTACACTCTGAAGCCGCACTAGCCAAGACTCCGACTTTCGACCGAGCGCATCAACCATCACATTTGGCTTACCAGATGGTAATGCAAAGTGAAGTCATAATCCTCCAGATACTCCATCTATGTTGCCTCATGTTGAGGTCTCATTGTAAAAGATATAAATTGCATTTTCGTGGTTTGAAAACACCTCAACCGGCCACTATACGATATTGGCGTCAAATCTTAAGGCAAAGACTTGAGCACCCACCCCATCACGTAGTACACTCTGGCCATGATTTTAATCCAAGTGGAACTATATAAGCCATAACTCCAAGATCGCATCAAGACACATCCTAGCCGTCCCTGCAGGTAATCACAAAGAGCACCGTGTACCTCTGTCCTTGTTCCGGACTATTAGATCAGGACGGCAAGTAGCTCTCCTTTTCAACCCTTGAATGCCTTTCTCACATAGGTCATCCCACTCAAACTTTGACCCCTTCCATGTCAATCATTGGCAGTGTCAGTAATGGCAAACTCAGCAACTTTCGCACCACAATCTCAGAAGTTTGTATCTCTAAAGATCGAATTGGCCTCCTGTCCTCCATAGTCGGGCCTTTACACTCTCCTCGTGATCTAATGACACACCTAAAAGCCGATGACATGAACCAAGAATCTCAATTCCTCGCGAGGTTTCAAAATCGCGACGCATCGACCTTGGCATGCCAACCGATGGTCCTTGAGTGCCTGGAGAACAATCGCAAATGATCCTCATGCTCCTCCTCAGATTAGGAGTAGATCAAGATGTCATGTGCCACTACAAAACCGACGAACAGGGCTGACAACACCCCACAAAGATGATCCATAATGTCGTACGAGCATTCGGCCAACCCGGAAGGCTGCGGAACTAAAATGCACCCACCAAGGGCCCTAAACGCCGTCTTAGGGATATCAGTCTCCCTAACTCTCAACTGATGATAACCGGTGCGAAGGTGATTCGTGCCACAGTAGGGTGATCTGGAATCAACAATATTTGTATCCTAATTTTTCCTCCCACCGTCGTATCGGGCTTTACCACAAAGATAGCTGTCTAGGGTCGAATCATGTGGATGGGTTTTCATCTTACAAATGACTCGTATCATGATTCAAAATGGCTAAGTTTATATGGATTTTCGGATTTCACATTAAAAGCAGGGTTGGTGGTGTCACTTAAGCTAAGTGAAGCAAATTTTAAATTAAGATGTAAGAAAAAGAAATACCTTGAAGTTTTCGTCACTAGTTTAATATGATGAGGTCATAGAGGTGTCTCAAGTTATTTCTCGCATTAGTAAGTAATGACAGAGAATATTTAAAACTCAGATCTTTGTTTAAATTTTAAAACCAACCCTTAGTAACTTTCCTATTTCCAACCAAAGCATTTAATCGAGCATTTAATGTTTCAAATAGCTGAAAATACAAAGATTTAACCTACTTTCAATGGCTCAGAATGACATCTAAGAATGTCGTTGTATCTACCATTAAGAATACATCAACCCTAAAGCATGCCAAGTATTGACCAAAGAAAATACATTAAATAGCTTTTAAACCTAGTTTGGAAAGTTTGGAAACACAAAAATGTAGCACTGGCTCATGAAAACAGGAACACCCGCAACCCCAACATCAACCAACTACAGCAACCCTCCTTCTGTTTTAGTTTAGGCCAAACATCCTTTGAGTTGTCATCCAAAGGGTGTGTCGGCAACCTAGAAATGCAGAGAAAGAGGAGAGAGAAGAGAGAAAATGGGAACCAAAACAGGACCAGAAAAGTCGCTGAAATGAATAGTTAGGTTACAATATGTCCATAACATGGCTTTCATATAGCCTCCCAAATGTGTGAAATACCAAACTAACCAAAATATGATTACATTGAGGCAAAAGAGGATTTAAACAAACGGAGTCGCTTGGATCACAAAACGGTAAAGATTCTCAGCATTATAGAATTTCGCGAAAATCCAAATTTTCGCTATAGTACGCACTTTCGCTTATGATAGCTTAATTTCGCTTTACTCATATTAAAATTAACATAATAAAATTTCAGCTATGATTACAAATTTTCAGGTCATTAAATTTTCAAAGCTTATACATAGCTAAATCAGCTTCGCCATCCCGCATGCAATTTCTCCTCTTCCAAATTTTTGAAATATCTTCATCCAAAGCTTGACGAAATCACCGAGAATTCATACGAACTCAAAGATAAATCAAGACACCAGGATGCTGCTTGAAATAATGGCGAGGTTTACGCAAAACTACCAAAACAACCTCGAAACAAAATCGATAATACTAATGGACTGCACATGTCAATTGGCTTAAATAATATGATTAGTACATAAAAGCACTCAAAACCTATCTTAAATAGGACTCAAAATAGAACTTTTTGGGTACTAATCACACCCCCCAACCGACACATTGCTAGTCCCTTAGCAATGCTAAAAATAATAAAGAACATGCAGGCAATGCTTTTGCAAAAAGTGTATGTTGTCTAAAAAGTGTGTACAAGTGATGCTTTACCGTCAGTATGAAAAATTTAGAGTCTGTACAAAAACCAATATGAGAGAACAATAGCCATATAAGATAGTTTGAGCGACATCAATTCCAAGAAGAAGTCGGCTGAACTTCCACCAAAATCTAAATGATGTTTTAGGTAACCGGTTGAATCAATAAGTTGCAAAATATTCCTACACAACCCAAACTCTTTTGCCCGGACCTTAAATTTATGACCAACCTAAATAGATTCAATTACACTCTTATTTCTTACTTGATTATGTGTAGGGTGCAATGTTGAAGACTCGACCGCCCAAAGTCGTGCTTGAGGGTCCACGATGACTCCCAACCAATTAAGGTTTAGGAGCATCAAGTCAAAGGATATGCCGACAGCCAACTACGAGGCTTCACCGAACGAATGATTTGAAAATTCCCAAAGCTCTGACTCGCTAAACTCTACCCGTCCACCCATGTAGCGAACACAAAGTCGGTGGCTCCCGACAGTGGTTTAGGGCTACTGGCTTTAAAGGCTTCGTCATATACCCCTGATTTGTGTTCGGGTTTCAAGGCAAAGTGTCACGGCTTTCCATTATCTTTTTCTTCTTTCTTTTTTTTTTTTTTTTCTTTTTCATTGGGAAGACTTCATTGGTCTTCTTTTATGGGTAACATAAACCTATTATGGGTTGTCAATGAATCTAAGGCCGGTTTTGCAAAGTAAAAAGAGGCATATAGCTTCTCAACCTATTGATGAAAACTGATGTGTACTGTGTGTGTTTAGCTAAAAGCGGGTGTCCTGAGTTGAAACTTTGGAACTAATTGACAGCTTAATCATGCATGGAACTGTTCTAGCATTATGGCAACATACAATGCTTCAATTTTTCAACTCAAGGTAAGAGCAGAAACACAAAAATATAGGCGCAAAAAATGGTTTGCAAGAGTGTAGAAAAATGTAAATACTACTATAAAGCTTTTGATATAACCAAAGTGGCTAGTACAAGCTTAACATAGCCATACACAATAAAAAGATCACTGCCTACTATCGGCTAATACATGCATCCTATACAATCCTATACAAAATAAGTAGGCAGTTAATAAAGCTAAAACAAAACAAAATGTGATAGATGACACTTCCAACTCTAACTTTTCCCCCCAACCAAAGTATAGCCATATCTCCACGGGGTAGGGAAAGGCTAGAGAGGAGATCTGACCACCGCTCGTGGTGGTGTAGGCGTCGATTGGATACGAAGGCTGCTGCGACCTGCGAGCATATCGGGAGCTGCGACTGGGATCTGACGGACTGATCTCGAGTAGTGGGCTGTGTAGGCTGCATCCACGTTGGCCCGCGGGGAGACCGGGGTAGCTCATCATCCAGAAGCATGGTGTGATTCTCTTGTGAGAGTGACCTCGGCTTCGGACCATCTGCTCGTCTAACGGCCTTTGAGTGAGTAGCAAGTGTGCGGGGCGGCATCCGCAACAGCGGATGCTCCTAGAAGCGCGGGGACATGTCACAGTGACTGCTGTGATGTGGAGGAAAGGGTTAAGCGGTCTCTCTGCAGGAGGCTGGGGCGATGGGAGAATTAGGCTGGAGAAATTGAATCTGGGCCCGGAGTCCTCTGCCTCCACCTGCAGAGCAGTACTCGGGCCTCGCCGGGTCCCTGCTGACATCATTCGTTGCCCTCCTCCTGTACTCTTTGTATAAAAATGGATAGTGGCATATATAGAGACCGCTCGGTGGATAAAACCTTGGGACAACTCACTTGCGTGCTCAGGCGTGGCTCCTCGAGAACCCCGGATGCTCTAAGACTGGCTCAGTGGCCTCGGCATCAACAAGGGAGAAGCCTCACCGGGCCGGGTCCTTGCGATTGGACCTTCTCCTCAAAATGCGACAATACGGTCATGGCCAGGCTTCGGAGGGGGTGAACCCGGAATCCTCGGATCTTGTCTGAGCCTTAGAAGTATAGCTCCCCTGCGTACATAGTCGCTGAAGTGGGAATAAGTGGTCCAGTCGTGGTCCGCGAGGGCATACGTGGGGAAGCTGCCGTGGAAGAGTATAGGCCAATGGTGGGTATCCGGCGAGGGAGTGAACCATCTCTCTCTGTGATGGTTGAGGCCACCGTCGATAGTCTGTGGGGTCGCCAGAATACGGCGGAGCCCGATGCGGCTTGTAATATCTGCGACTTGGAGTACCCCGGGCGTAGTCATTTTCATTGAATCTCAACGGACTAGGCGCTCCACGGATGTCATAGTGTGATAAAACTCAAGCACCACCGGGGGATAGAAAAGCGCCTCGAGTCATAAGTAAGGGCAATGAATATTTGCCCGGGATCAGCGCGCCAGTCTGCGAATCAGCGTGGTGATGCGGTATATCATAATATGACTCCGCCGCCAAATCCGGGCACAAAGATCTCGTTCGTAATCGGATCACGGGGTAAAACGCCAGTCGCACGATCCTCGAAGCGGGGATAAGCTGGGCGACAAACCACGATCGAATTTGGAGGAGGTGTGACTCGAGGAGCTGAACGCGATATTTCCTTTGCGGGCGTGTCAGGGCCCGCTTGGAGCGGGGCCTCCGTGGTCTCGGATATCTTGGAGAAGGGCAGGATCCCACCCAGTGCGATGTCGCTGGGTGGGGGCTCGAGGCTTGAGCCTCCTTTGACATAGACGGGGGCAATGCGGGTGGGTGTCTACCTGGCTGGTCGGAGTGACGAGTTGTAGCCCCGGATGCTGCACCGTCTCCTCTCGAAGTCTTTGAGCTGGACCACAGGCCTGCTAGCGATGGCCACCGTAGGTACGAACCATGGCTAGGGAAATTTGAATCACGCGGTAGGAAGCTGCTTGGTGGCGGTGGGAGTGGCGAGGAGGCGTAGTGGGGCGCGGCTGCGTGGTGCACTCGGTGACGGCGGACCGGATGCCGGGGCGTGCGAGCAAGGCAACGACCTGCGAGGTGAAGCGCGGCTCGGGTTGTGTGCAAATAATTAGCTCAGTTTCTTGGGAGCTCGGCTCGACGACGGCATCGCGATGGCGGCTGGGCATGAGTGGTCTTGAATGCGTGTGCGTGAGGGCAAACTGGGGCATAGAGGGGCTCTCGGCGGCTCGGAGGTGAGGTGTGGAGTGGAGTGGAATGGAAATGGGGAAGCCTTTTTATAATCTGTTTGGGTGGCGAAGGTCCCTACAGAAGCCCCAATGCATTTGGAGGACAAATTTCGCTATGGCTGAAATTTATGCACCACTTACCAAACTTCATTTGCGAGAATAACAACAAAAATTTAATTTAGATAAATTAAAATAAAAATAAAAATAAAACTAAAAATAAAAGTAAAGATAAAATTACTAAAAATTAAAATTTATATTCAATTAAAATTAAAATAAAGAAAATTACTAAAAATAAAATAAACTAAAAATTGATCAAATTAAACTAAAATCAAAATTTTTGAGCTGCAGTTTGGTCTCAGTGGAGACCAAACCAGCTCATTTGCTCTGGTTCCATTTATGGAGGATCAAGGAGGATGAGCTCCTTTACGCCTCTAGTGTTGTGTGCTTCAGCTGCCTTCATGCTCAGCTCCTTTGTGTTGAGCTTCTTTTCACTTGGTGGTGCTGGGAGGATCATTGGCTTTGCAGGAGGGACTGATGCAGTCCATTCTCCACCAATTGCTTCACTTTCCTTTATCAATTCCTCTTGCAGTTTGTGAGGACTTGGTTTCCCTGCACTTGGACCACTTGAGCAAACTTCATCAAATTCCTGCCCCTCGACCTTTTCTGGCTTGTGCTTGTTGCTCAGGTGAAAAATATTGAGCTCCAGTGTCATGTTGCCAAATGTGAGCTGCATGACTCCATTCCGACCAATTCGGTGCTCCGTGGAAGTGGCCAAAAATGGCCTTCAGGATGATTGGTACATGATTAGGCCCAACTGCGATCGGTTCGGTATCAAGCACTACAAAATCCACTGGATAGTAGAATTTGTCTACCTTTACCAAAACATCCTCAACTATCCCCTTAGGAATTTTTCTTGTCCCGATCGGCTAAGGATAGAGTGATGTTGTTAGGTTTAAGCTCCCTAAACTCAAATTTGCTTATATCACCCGGATGGCGGTAGGTTTACTAGCCCCAAGTCCAACAGTGCTTTGTCTATGCAAGTTCCACCAATGTTGACTGATATTGTGGGGGATCCTGGATCCTTGTATTTCACTAGGGGTCTTGCTCTGAATAATGGCACTGACCTGTTCTGTTAGGAAGGCTTTCTTTTCAATGCCCAACCCCCTTTTGACCGTGCACAGGTCCTTCAAAAATTTTGCATATGTTGGGACCTGCTTAATCATGTCAAGGAGTGGGATATTCACCTTCACTTGCCTTGCTTTCCCAATTCGATTTGGTTTGTGATTTTCTTGCCTCTAAGTCCTTGAGAAATGGAGGGGCATGTGTTTCTTCGTGAATCTTCTCACGATTATTATCCTCTGAGGCTCGACTTCCTTTGCCTTTTTGTTTCTTGACAATCTTGGAGTCTTGGTTGCTCAATTTCTTTTCCACTCCTCAAAGTGATGATAGCCTTTACTTTATCCATCCTTGCGTTGCTGGAAGAACCTATTTCATGGACCCCCTTCGGATTCGGTAGTGTCTGGGAAGGGAATTTTCCTTTCTCCTGTACCTCTAGCAAATTAGTAATCCTGGTGATAGAATCTTTGCGCGATTCTCGATTTTACGATTAAAAATTTATTCTCAGAAGCCGTCTATTCTTGTTCGGTGCTTTCCACGGGTATCAGTGCTGAGCCCGATTGTACATTGATTCCCTTTTGTTCTTCCACAAAATCACCTACCACCTTGCTTAAATTTAAAATAGCTTGTTCAACGAGGATGATGATGATGATGGTGATGGTCGTGGTTGAGATGAGGAACCATACTGTTGTTTGGCACCAGGAGGCACATAAGTGATGAGTGCAAAACTCATCTATGTTTTGAGTTCATTTCACATGTAATTTTGTGCATTTTCTATCCAAATTCATGTAAAACTCATAAAATTTCCTCTAAACTTGGTTTTGTAGGATTATTGATGAAAAGCAAGTGATTTGGCAAGAAATGAGCAATATATTTCCAAAAGAAGAGTCAACCCAGAGTCTCACGGCGCGCTCTTGGGAAAATTAATTTTCTGTACCATCGGAAAATCAAATGGTTCAAATTCCCTCATGGCTGCATTCGTTCAAAGAGCTTTCCAACGAGTACTCCACCTTTTAAATCAGAGTTAAAGCGAAGAAGTTATGGCCCGACAAGTTAGAGAAAGAAAAACCGATTCTTTATCCGAGAAAATTTATGCGTGACGGTATGTCGCGACGAGAAGTATGTCGTGACTGATGTCGCGGCGAGGAAATGGTGTCATGACGAAGGCTTTGTGTCGCGACCCGGAAATCTTCTTGAAACTTGAAAAAGGCCGAAAATTGAGTTTTTGACTAATTTTTGGCCATTTCCACCCTAGGACCATGTATATACTCGTTTTTAGGTAAGGCGACGGGAAGATTGGAGAGCCTCTCTTGGGGTTTCTCTCTCTAATTGCCACGTTTCGATTTTATATGGAGTTTTGTTGTTTTAGATTTGAGAGCGGTTTAAACGATTTTGTTTCTATGAAGGAATTTGATCTTTGTATAATAGAGATTCGATTTCACTAAGGTTGACAAAGATTAAACTAAGAATGCGGATGTTCTCTCATGGGTTTCTCTCTCTAAAATTTGCTCATTTTCTTAGTTTTTCATAGAGTTTTATTTTTAATAGATTTTAGAATGGATTTCGATGATTTTTTATTTCTATTGAAGAGATTTTGGTGTTGTACTCGGATATTCAATTTATTCTTGTTGAGGTGAAGATTTAAAGAAAGCTCGAATCACGGGTTTTTCTCTTACTCTCTTGATTTCTTTCTTCATTTTCTTACTTTTGTTTGATTAGTGATGATTAAATCGATGTGGAACATCAACACCCTTTAAGGTTGGGGATTAATTGTTGAACATTCAGATTTGCAGTTTTGAGTTATTTTTGTGGGTTTGAAAACTGAATTTATATAATTAGTATAGTTCATATAATGAATTGTTCGGAATAATGGTAACTATACTAAGAAATTTGTATCTTTGCTTTCACGATTTTCCAAGAGGCCCTCACGAGTGACACGGAGATGGAGATTCATGAGAGTAAGAGAGGTAACTTAGGGTATGCTAGACTAATATGGAACTAATGAACTCACGAAAAATTACTTTGATAGATCAACAATTTACTGGTGTGAGGATTAATTAGATGATGTATCAATTTAGTTGATCGAGAGGTTTCTCCTTAGTCGATGAAAGGATCTTGATCCCGTGTTAGCAAAGATCTAATCAAGGAGATAGAAAATTTTATTAGATTTGACGAATGCATTACATTGGAGAATGCTTGCATTATCGTGTCTATGGGAGCGAAAGAATTCTCTTGATCCACAAGAAATGGTTGTGAAATGTTGAAAAGAAAAACAATCAAATCTTAAAGAGTGCCCGAATTTTACAAGTAGCTATTTGAATTGTTTGTCCTGAAAAGGAATATGGATCTCTAACTAGTGAAATGTATGGTGTATGGAGAAATCGAAGCTATACTACATTGCTCTTGGACAAATCTAGCTTTCGACTTACAATTGTTGCGCTTTCAAGGAAATGCAAAAATTTGTTTGTAAAATAATTATCCCCCACTTCGCTAGTGGCTCTCTTCATACCTTTTAGAATTAAGTAAGTTGTTTTATTTGGTAGATTTTGGATTAGTTTTAAATCGAGTTTTGTTTCAATTAAATTAGTTTTGTTCCACATCCTACTTTGTCGCCTAAATAATTGAAGAGCCCTTATGTCCGGGGGTGATCGAATTCCAATTAAGAGAGAACCTCCAATCCTCGTGGGTGCGATGTCAGGACTCCTAGAGTCCACTTTATTGCTATGACCGTGCGAGACTGAGGAAAGGGTTGGAGTGTTAGTAATACTTTTCATTTCAGTTTTTGAGTATACTTACTTTTGTTTCAAATCAGTTTTTGAGTATTTACCACATTCACTCCCTTGACCATATTTTCACATATACATTATTTGTTCTTTACAAGTTTTTTTGGCGTGGTTAGAGTTTAGATAATAGTCCTTTGTTGACCGTGTGCAAATTTGTATATGTCTTTGGTCTCTTAACGAAGTTTTAGGCGCCGTTGCGAGATTAGAACAATAGTCCTTTAGTAATAGTGTCATAGATTGTTGTATATGTCTTTTGATTACAAAAACTTGTAAAGGTAGGCCAAAGACATATACAAATTATAACACTATTACAAGGACCTTGTCTAATCGGCTGCTTAACTCTCACTTCAGTGGCTTTGACAAAACACATCTGGTGACGCACTAATACAAGGACTAATGTCTATCCGGCGGCAACACTCTCGCTGTTAACAAATCAAAACATCTCACAGTGAAAATCATTTTAATGTGGTTTGGCTTTAATATGCAGAGTGCGATTCGACAAGTAATAAATTGGATTTAGTCTAAGAATGCTCGATCCACAGAGATCTCAAAGAATTCTAGATCAACTACTGACTACTCAAAACCATACTATTTGGGTATAAATGACATTGTGTTCAGCTTAAGAAAACTATGATCATACAAAGTATAATAAAAAATGAGCCATAGAATGGCCCGAATCTAAGATAATGAATACTTGAATAGTTAGAAATAAATGGAAACTAAGTAATTATCGTTTAAGGTACATTAAGATAAATGCTATTGTGAAGTATCGATTCCTAACATTAACACTTTGTTAATTTTGCCATATATTAGTTTTAAATATTCAAGGCGTTTAGTAGTACAGCTGGATCTCTCCACACTCATTTGTTATCTAATTTTTGATCCTCTCGAATCTGAGGGAATGAGATAACTACTTTTACAACGAGTTCCTAATTACAGGTATTTTTCTTTTGCAATACTTCATACCCATTTGTAAGGTGTAACCCTTAGCTCCCAAGTTATCGATTGACGAGGATATACAACTTCCGGGTTACTCTTCCTCAAAATTAGAATAGATCACCTCTCACTTAGTTAAGTCAGCTAACAAGGATTGGCTTCACTATTCAAATTGGGGTAGAACTCGCTTGTTTAAAATTGATAACTCATTAACTCATTCTGAGATTCAAGTGAGAAGAGGATTTATCAAGTATTGGCTCACAAAGCTCATTAGATCTCTAATAATGAAGGTTAATACCTTTAAAGAAATGTTCATAACTCCGGGTTGTCATCTGTGTCACTCGGAGGACCTCCTTAGTAGACAATGAAGCAATTCTTAATACGGGTATAAAGTGATATTCGGATCAAAACAATTAAACCCATGCTTAGAAGTAAATTCATAAAGCGAAATTATGAATTTGGAAACCTTCTGGGGAAAGATAATTTCTGACAATAGCATTCATAATGAAAGTTTGGGTTCCTCGATTCTTGAATTACACACTACAACATTCCTAAGATCATAAGAATATTTGCATTATATAGCGGAGGGCGAATACCAGAAATTTATACGAACCTAAACATTCAGTTAGTAATTTGAAAGAATTGAATTAACGTCGACACGCTCAAAAGATAACATCAGTTCGAGAAAATACGCGAAAACTAAATGATGAATCAATCTAATCTCTAACTATCAGCGGTGAAGAAAGAAAAGAAAGAAAGAAAGCTAGAAAATAAAGAAAAATGAGCCTTGGCTACCGGACCTCTCGTACGTGTCGTAGCTCTTTTTGTTATGAGATTTGGGTAGGCTGCGTATTTATAGGGTTTCTCAGTTGGGCCCTAATCCCAATGCAGTCTTTGTGGATTTCCAAGTGGACTGGCCCATATTAATGTTCAGGTCGCGACATCAATCCCTTGTCGCGACATCACTTCATGCCTTTGCAGGTTTCAATTGGTCTCTCCTGATGTCGCGACATCGATATCTTGTCGCGACCTCAGCTCAAGTCATCTGCGCGATCTTCAAATGAAGTGTCTTCGGATGTCGCGTAAAGATCTTGTCGCGACATCAGCTTATAGTTCTGAGTTTCAATTGGTCTCTCCACGATGTCGCGACGCCGATATCTGCTCCAGCGACCTGGCTTAAAGTCATGCGGTCTTCAAATGGTAATGGCGGATGTCGGCGACATCAAGATCTTAATCGCGACGCCGAAACATAGTTACTGCGGGTTTCAACATACCGGCTCATAATGTCGCGACATCAATCTTCCATCGCGACAGCTCATATTCTTGTAACTTTCAAGCGAGTTTTACGATGTTGCGACAACATCTATTGTCGTGACATCAGCACTCCCTTTGCATGCTTCAATCTTGTCGCCACTTGTATCTTTCAATGGTTGATCTTGATGTTGTGACATCAATTCTTTGTCACGACAACATCTCATGTGTTTGCAGCCTTCAACCGGTCGCTCATGATGTCTGTATCAATCTCTTGTCGCGACGCCGGCTTATGGATCACGGAGTTTTCACTTGATAATTCTTTGTTGGCCAGCGACATCAATCTCTTGTCAGCGACATCACCTCGCGGCTCTGCGACTTTGAACTTGTCCTTCTTAATGCTCGCACATTTATCGATCTCACGTTGCGACATAAACATATCATCTGTAGTTTTAAACTTGTGTTCTACGATGTCGCGACCTCGACTTCTTGTTAGACATCCGGCAGGGCAACCTTTCAGGCCAGGCAAGGTGTCATGTCACATGACCATCTATCTCTGTGCGAAATACTTTATGTCTCTGGAGGCTTCAGCTGGTTGCTTTGATGTCGCGACCTCATTATACGCGACAAACAATTCTAGCAGTTTCATCTTTTCACATGCATCGGCGTCGGTAGCTTTTCTTATCGCGACATCTTGTCTCTTGTCGCGACATCAGCTTTGTATATGTCATGATGTTGTCCTATCATTCTTAAGTTTCTGTTCAATCCTCATTTGCCCCCTCTTGCCCATCTTCGCGACCTGCATGTCAATTCCTTCCTTTTTCGATGTTTGGGCCCTCATGGCGGCGCCTGACGTACCAACATTAGTTAACCAGGTTGCTTTCATTTACACTCTTCTATTTTCTACATTTGTACTCTGCTAGTTCTTTGCATTTTTCCCGCGCATTTTCTTCTTTCTTTTATACTCCACGCAAATACTTGATTTGGTGAGTTTCTTCCTTATTTCTGCATCTTAATTATTCATTTTACATTAAAATCAGCAGAAAAAATGGACTAAAAATAGATGACTTTTAAACTCGTCAAACTCCCCAGGCAAGTTTTGTATCCTGACAAGAAAAGAATGAGAGCATCCTCGAACAAAATAAAGAAAATTTTAAGGACATTTTTGGTTTGTGCGGTGACATTCAATTTAATTGAAATACAATGTATGCATTATTTTACGTACATCTGGCTTGAGTCAGTTCAAGTTGTTTCTATAACATAGTATACAAAACTAAATTTAATTGAAATTGTTTACAAACAATATAATCATTTAGATCTGTTGAATAATAGGTATTTTCTTTCTCATTTTCATACTGAGTCACTTAACTCACAAGTCCCTTCACGATTTTGATTGTTTCCATATTTCCAAATTCCATAGGTTTGTTTTCATATTGATCTCCACTAATAATGTGAGTGATTTCAACCTCCCAGATCAATCAGGTCTTTTGGGCTTGTATTGTTAGGCTTGGGTAATGGGTAGGATGGAAGGAATTTTTAGGTTAAGATTACCCTGAACCTTTCCTCTCCTCTTCTGCCCTTCCTTTCACCTTAGTCTTCCTCATAGCTCCCTAAACTTCATGTTTGGGCCTCTCTTTGATTCTTGATTGGAGCTGTATGCCACATTTCTCGCCTTGTAATTCCACTGGAAATTTCCTTTGTTTGTCACCATTCAGGGATAGTGCAATGTTTTAACTTTTTAGGCTTTCTAACACTCTTAGCGAACTTTGGGTTAGTAGCTCCCATACCAGATGGCATTAGGGTACTAGGTGTTGAAACACCCCTAAGAACTTAATTGTTCAGAGTTGGGCTAAGATAAAACTTATCCCTATAAACCTTCTTTTCTATTGCATTTTCTGCTCTTTGCCTTTTCTTGCTGTTCCTTTTTGAGTTCCTCAAAAACATATACTCCCAAGGCTTCATTTCTTTCTTCCTCCTTGAATTCTTGGGTAATCATAGGTTCTTCTTTGAAGGATTGATTTCTTAGGATGAGTTTAGGGTTTCCATTGGTCTATTTTTTGAAAAAATAAGCTTGTTGGCTCCAATTCTGGAACTGAGCATGCATCGGCATATGAATAGGGATGGCTAGAATGGCTCAAACTATCCAAGAATGGCTGCATCATCTCTTGTCATTTGTATCCTCTAGGATTTCGCCTCGATTGATAATCTAGCAAATTCTAAATTTAGATTGAGCAGTTGTGACTAACCATAAGAAGTACCTGACTCATTTTTGTTGATGAGTAGTTAGAATTAATTGATATTCCACGGGTTCCTTGACTTATTTTCCTTCTGAAACTCAAAATATGTTTTGTTCCTTCTATTGTGTTACTTTCTCTGTGGACTTATGGTTAGACTTAAGTAACTTTGCACCTTGTGTCTCAATTAAACTGTATTCATTTTGCCTTAAATACGCAGATTTTGTCTGTTATTCCTAATCTATTGCCATTGATTCGGCTCATGACATCTCGGCGGTTTATTGGAACCTAATTCCTACTTTGGTACCTAATCCTTGCAACCACAAGCAACACAACATTGAACAAACAAATTCAAATAGCATGCACACAACAATTCGATTCAAGTTTCTTATTTTATTTCGATTCAAATGCAACAGTTGGATACAATTCAAATGGGAATGAGGTAAGGTTAGAGCGAGGAGAAGGTCTATTTTTCTTTTGAAGAATAGCGGAGCAAAGATGTTGAAGTCTAGGTCAGGTGCTTTTTCAAAATGAAATTTGAGAATTCGGGAATTTTCAATTCTCTTCTTTCCTTTCTCTTCTTGGTTTCCCTCTCCATTGTTCTTCAATGAAAATCTCATTCCAGAGGATCTGAGCCTTTTTGTTGACTCATCTGCCTCATTCCCCCAGGCCATTTCATTGTATTCTCCATTGCAGTCATGACCTCTAAATTTGGAGATTATTGTTAATAAGAATCAATTTTAATGATCTTTTTGCACCTATAGGATTCGGTATCTATACAGCCTGCAATCTCATCATCCAGTTTATTTTCAAATCATACAGCAGGAACTTGTATAGGAACTTGACCCTTGATTTGCTCCTCAAATTTAGCTTCTTGCTATGTATCTTTCTTTATCAATGTTAGGAGTTGAGAATCCTTCAGGCGATTATTTATAAAAGCCGTGACAGTTGGGTTCACATGTGATTTAGCGTCTCTTTAACCCGTTCTTTCTTAAATTCTTCCCCTTCTTTGTGATATTTTTTCTCATACATTTCCTCCTATACCCAATTCGGCTCTTCTCCCCCTTCTTTGTTCTCTTCTTTGTAGCTCGATCTCATGCTCCTTTTCTTCCACAGTTTAGCTCTTTCCTCCTTGTGGTCTCTTCTTTTCAATTCTTTTCATGCTCCCTTCTCTGAATTCTGCTTTAGGTTCCACTCTTTGTTTTTCATCCATTCTCTTTGCATTGAGCTTTGATGTCGACGTTCTCTTGTGCTCCTCTTGAGCTTTCTCCATGTTAATTACATTACGCACGGGAGGAGGGAGGCGCTAAGGAATGGAGAAGTCCTGTTAGGCGCCTTCATCCTGCCCCTTCATTATCTGCACCAAAAGTAATCCCATTGTTGTCGAGTGGGTTTTGGTTGCTCTGTCCTTGATGGTAACCCTGATCCTTACGATCTTTCCGGCAGGCTTCATCTCTTTCTCTACCGACACCTTTTTCTTAAACACTTGGTTTACTGCTCTGCTGGGAAGGTGGTGGAAGCTCTGAGTACTTCTTCTTGACTCCCATTATTCTTTCTTGACCTTCAAACATAGAGCAGTGATTGTTCGCTGGGTGAGGATCAAGACCTCTTTGTTCGCTGTGATACCTCGAGTAAATTCTCAATGACAACTCTATATTGATCTTGTATCCTTTTAGGATGGCATGTCTGACAACCTGACTTCTTGTTCTCTCCTTCATTACACATGTTTTGTTGGAACAAGCGAAGCCGAGAGCTAAACCATACCTTCCTTCCTCAGTTGACTTACGTTCCTTTGTTCTTGGCCTTCCTTCTTCTTGGTTTAGCTGCACCTTACCATTAGTGAGCTTCTTGGCAATTTTTCCAAAATCTGGTTTTTCCAACAGTTTCTTAAATTTGGAACCATGCTTGTGCACTGCCATGCCGTAGGCCTCGTTGATGGCATCAGCTTCATATGAAACCCAGACTCCTCGCAGCCATCCATCCTTCCTTCTACCAAATTTGAATAAATTCTCTTGATCTTTGTATACCACGATTTTTGGTGTGTGAAGACTCTCCCACCCTCTCTGTTCTATCATCTCCTTGAAAGGCGTATGAGTTTTGAATCTCGCACTCTGCATCAAATCCCTTGTTAGCATAATATTTCTTCAGAGATGCCTTCGTCGACCTGAAATCTTCTACTTCTTCTTCTCTCATCTTTTTCCCTTTCCCTTTTACGCTCTTTCTTGAGAAGTTGGAGCTTGGTGTTCGATGCTTCCTCTCACCTTGTTCTTCACGACGAATCTCGTCTCTTCCATTTTCTTCTTGAATGAGTTTCTTCTTACTGGTTCCACTAATTTCCCTCATAAATCTACGTCCCAGGTTAGGGATGAAGTGAAAATTTCAGCAGGATACGGAAGAAAAAGCTTTTTAGAAGGTTTGGAAAGCTAGGGGTTTTCAAGGGTTGGGGTCTGAAGGAGGAAGAAGGTGAATAATATGTGGTTTGAGTGAATGAGAAAGTTTCCAACAGTTGCAATTCAATCAATGATTTGTGGGCTAATTATTTAGCTTCATTAAAAACACGTCGCGACTTCAATTTTTCGCGTCTTTTTATTTGAGATCATTAAATTTAGGGCTTTTTAAAGTGAGTGAAAGTGCACACATTCCTCTTTTATCATCGCGACATGAGTTATCTAGCAGCTTCTAGGTTTTCTAGGAATTGTTTGATTTTCATGTTGCGACATCTATTTTTTTTTTTTTTGAAACTTAATTCTCTGTCGCGACTTCACAGTGGTGTCGCGACATATACCTTCTTCTTTCCTTCGATACTCCACTAGTTTCCTTTCAAAGCAGTCCGCGACATCAATGTTTTGTCGCACGATATCATATGTCGTGACATCAGCATACAATCATGACTGGCCCTTTAACTTCGATGATCTCGAGAACCTTTTCTCTTATTGTTCCTAACCCTTTTAGATGACATTACTTGAGCATCTCAACAGGTTAACAAACAATTCAAGTTATATCAAGAGTGGGTTGAGGATAAAAAGTGTACTCACTTTTCTCATGTTGTGACTTCTGCGAGATTCTTTGGGATTGTTCTGTGATTGCCTTGCCATTCATGTCTTTGAACCTTGCGAAGCTTCTTGCAATATTCGAAAAATGCGATCTTAAAATTGATTTCTAAAAATTAAATCTATCCTTATAAAAACAAATCTGACCTAATTTAAGCAACTAAAAGGAAAATATTTCAAAACTTAAAATCAGAAATTAAATCCTTATGGGTGGTTGCCTCCATTAAATTTTTCAGTTTTGAGTCATGGTGGACTGGCATTTGTGGTACTTCTTCTTCCTCAGAACATTAGGTTGGATTCTTCATTTCCTCTTCCACTGTTTTAGAATAAAATACTTTAGCATATGTGACCTTGGAATTCTTCTCGATGCTCGGTTACAAGTGTCTTGCTCCAAATGTAGTACTTGACACCCTGAGTGTGGCCCGCTCCGGTTGGATTTCAACTTTCACGGAAACAATTTGATAAGATTAAGCAATGCGAAACACATTCCTGATGCGAACTCTTTTACTCAAAATTCTTTGATCATGCCATTTCTTTGTCTTGTCTTTTTATATTCTAGCATTATCGCAGGCTTCATTTCTGGAGTTCTTCAAATTAGACGATTGGGCCAATCTTTCTTCCCTTGCGGCCTTAAAATCGGAAGTTTAACTTCTTAATGGCCCACATTGCCTTGTATTCTAATTCAAGAGGTAGATGGTTTGCAAAAACAACTACGTATGGACATTCAAATCTGAGGGGTTTTAATAACTGCGATCTGTAAGCCCGAAAGTGCATCATCAAGTTTGGAAGACCAATCCTTCTGCTTGAGCTCCGCAGTCTTTCAAGTATTCTTTTGATCTCTGTTGGAAATTTACGCTTGTCCATTTAGTGCAGGGATGATAAAGCTAAACTCATTACATGTGATCCCATACACCGCTCATGAGTTTTGCAAATATTTTGTTCTGAAGTGGAGTTCCCCCATCATAATGATAGTTAAGGTGTTTGCCTAGATCTGGCTCTAAATATTCCATTTACAAGAAACTCCACAGCGTAATACCTCATTTTATATTGGACCAATAGCTGCAGTTACTTCCATTTGGGCAATGTCTTTAAACGATATCAGTGTGGAGTTTCTGATGATGGTGAGAAGGATCTTATAAAATCATTCCCATGCAGCTCAAGTTTTCTACCATAATACCTTTGAGGGGCATTTCATTCCTGCTGCTGATATTCCCAATCTTTTGACATCTATCTACACCGTTTAACCTGGGCACGATCAGGAAGATGGTGGACGATAAGATCTGAGTTGGATGTCTTCTTGAGAGCTGTTCTTTCCTCAAAAATGTCCCATATGGTGATACACAGCATTCATTTATAATGTTGCCTTGTTCACTTCGCTTTATCTTACTAATATCATTCGGCACCTCTTGAATAATGTTCTGGTCATCAAATATAATGTCATATTGTGTGGGTTCGGGTTTCCTCTTACATTGGTAGTGAATTGAAGGCGCCTCATGGGCTGAGATAATTCACAATATCGACGCCACCATACAAGTTGGAAAACATAAATAATTACCTAACTCTGGGGAGTTCTGCATTAACATCACATTTCCTCTATCTTTGCTTCTTCGACTCTGGGCAGCTGGTTGTTCTAGACTCTTCATCCTCTCTTTGTTCAGTAAACTCACGCCAGCAGCCTGCAATCTTGACTGGCTGTACGACACATCAAATGGTTCATGGTGAGGTGTGAATTACCATGAGATCCTAAAATATCTTGCTAAATTTTTTCTGGCTTGAATACTATGGCTAAATCTCCTTTTCGAGTTTAAGTAGTTCTCTTGTGCTTCATTGAAGGTCTTACTAGCATAGTATATGGCCACACTGGATACTTTTCTCTTTTCTTTGCCCCAACCACGACTCCATGGCAAAATCCTTTAGCATCGCACGTATTTCAAATCCCTGATCCCATTATGGTGCAGCCATTATAGGTGCTTGTACCAATCGATCTTGATTTCTTCAAAAGCATCGCCATGAGTCATCAAAGGAGTGAACTTTGTATCTTTCTCGGTAATGCATAGTGGTCTGGCTATTTTTGAAAAGTCTTTGATGAATCTCCTGTAAAATCCAGCATGCCCCAAGAAGCTTCTTACTCCTTTTAATGTGGTAGGTGGTGCAAGAGTTTTGATAATGGATACCAGCGAATTTGATCGACTTCTAGTCGATGCGAAATTTTATGCCAAAACGATACCTTATGTCACCCGTAAAATGGCATTTTTCCCAATTCAGTGCTAGCTATTTGTCTTGGCATCTTTGAAATCTTGTTTTCAGTTGTTTAAACATTGATCAAAGTGGATCCATACACGGTAAAGTCGACGAAAGAATTTCCATCACTTCTTCAGCGGAATGCGAGAATATAGACATCATACACCCTGCGGAATGTAGGCGGAGCATTACACTTAGCCCAAATGGCATCCTTCTAAGGCAAAAGGTACCATAAGGGGCATGTGAATGTAGTCTTCTCTTGATCTCGAGGTGCAATAGCAATGCGATTGTATCACAGTACCCATCCGAGAAAACAAAAAGTGAGATTGTCTGCTAGCTTTGTCAACATGTCGATCCAATGAAGACGAGGGAAATGATCTTTTACGGAGGTGGTTGTGTTGACTGTAATCAGTAAAACACCCTCCATCATCCTTTGTTCTTGTTGGAATCAATTCATTTCATTTACGATCCACGGTAAATCCCCCTTTCTTTGGAACCACATGAATTTGAGCTCACCCCAGCGTACGGAAATATAGATAAAACCGACATTCGTGATTTAGTGCCTCCTTTCGACTACTTCCTTCATCAACGGATTGAGTCTCCTTTGATGTTCCGCGGATGGTTTGAAGTCTCAAGTAGAATCTTATGCATGCAAATTGATGGTGATACCCTTGACTCTTCAATGGACCAAGCTAGATTCCTTATGCTTATTAATATTTTGTCTTTGTTCCTCATCATCAGTGCAGTGAATGATCAGCGGTTTTTCTTTGGTAATTCTAAGTAAGCATACTTTAAATGACATGGCAACTCTTTCAAAACTAGCCCATACGCTTTGGTTTCTTGATGAATTTCCCTCTTTTCAATATTTTCCCCATTATCATTCTGTTTTGTAGCTCGGCTCCGGTTCTGGAAATGAAAAAACTTGTTATGCTGGAAATTGAGAATAGACATCTTGATTATCTTTAGAATTCATCTCTTTTCATTGATACTTGGAGTGTTCTGATCATTGTTAACATCGAGGATTAGTATGAAGCAAAGTGACTCTGGCTTTCTATCTATCTTATCTTTTCATACTTTTATCAAGTTCATGGTAACTATTCCTCCAACCTCAGTGGAGCATCCATCTTTGCATATCGTGGAACAACTCCGGTGCTAGAATGGTCTTCCCGATATGAGAGGGTGCCAGAATCTTCTTCCATGTCGAGGAATGATGGTGATCTCTTTGGGAAAACAAACTTCCCCGGTGACATTACATCTTCAATGACTCCTTGAGTTTTACCATCGATAAATGCCGTTTGAAAGTAGGTTGTGGGGAGTAAGCTCCCCCGAGCAGATTTCTTAGCAGAGAAAGAGGCATCAAATTGATACTAGCTCTGAGTCGAGAGAGCTTCACGGAATTCAATTCCTCCGACAATACAAAGTCGAGCTCCACGGGTCTTTCGTCTTTGCCAGCTGGTTATCACCACGATTCTTGCCTTTGCAAGTGGCGTGAGATTCACTATTCCTTCCTACTATTTTTCTTTTCTTGCTCAGTATGTCCTTGAAATTTTGCATAGAGTGGCATTTGAGTTACCACTTCCCGGTAAGGCATCTTGATCTCGGCTTCTTGAAAGTTTTCAAGAACCTTGCAAGCTGCTCTCAGTCCCTTGACTTACAGGTCTTTGTGGAAATGGGATTTATGGGCTTTGATCCTTGGATGTTCTTCCTTTCTACTCTTTCTTTTTCATTCTCCAGTACCTCTTCCCTTTCTGGGCTTTCTTCTTCTTTGCTGTTGTCACTTTTCTCTTTCATCTCTTCTAATTCCTTCCCATCTCCTAGCACTTGACCATGCACAGTCTTTAGGTTCTTCCTTGTGTCACTTGGGAAGGCTCTTTCCTCTGGCTGCGGGGTTAGGGCAGCTGCCCTACTTGTGTCTCCCAGGTTCTTGAGGATGCATTGATGATAATGAAAAATTTGAGAATTGGTAAGCGATTTGCTTCAACTCGCAAATTTTGTTCATGGAAGATGCTTGACTTCTTATTATCCCCGTAAGGCTGCGACATACATTGTAGATTGGGCCTACTCCTGGAATACGATATTCATTACGTAACTCTGTTCCTTCTTCTTCCCTTTCTCCTGCAGACCTTGGTATTTGTTGATAACCACATGGAGGTTACGTCCATGTCTTGGGCCTTGTGAAGCCCCTCGCGTAAGAAGTCATGGTTCCTCAGTCTTTGGGTGATAATGCTCTTTGGCAGTGAAATATTGGGTTTAAAATATGGTAGTTTCTTGGCTCACCCAGATAATTAACCTCTTGACATCTAGGAATTGTTCTTCGATTACCTCTCGGCACTTCGGCCCGATAACTCTCTTTCAATTACCTTGCTCCTATTTCATGAAGCGGTGTGTGTCTTCTTTACTTTGCTTATCCCGACTGTGCATAATGGCATCGACTTGGCCTCGCCGTTTGTCATCTTGCACCGGCTCCGCGATCCTTTCTGCTGTTTCTTTTTAGCTTCGGAAGAGTTTTCATGTTACATTAGCGAGTCTTGATCGGCTCTTTTTTATAACCGACACCTTTTTCGTTGAATGTCCCGACGCGAAGCTTGTATCAGTAATCCTTTGATATATCATTGAGCATGATATACAATGTCCCATCTGAGTCTTCAGATCTATCCCTGCATTGGACATCTTCCGGCAACCGTTTGAATCTTTCCCGAAGCTACATACGGGCTTTCATCTTCCCCCTTGTTGGAACCTGATGATTTCCACTCCTTAACTACGTGGTGAGAGTTGGGGAAGAATACACCTAAATGAGCCTCGACTAACTCCTCCAGTATCCATGAACCATATGGTAAGGATTCATACCACAATGTAGAGCTGCTTTGTATCTCTTAGGAGAATGGGAGATAGATGCGGAGTTTGATGACTTGGTTTCTGCCCATTCATCTTCTTGTGACAATGTATCCTAAAAATCTTCCCAGATTATACCGTTTAGACAACTAAATTAGGATGACGATGTAATCTTTGATGGACCATTATGTCGGTCTTGACAGGTTCAAAATTATTAGCATCAATGCGAGGTACATCACGATTCTTTGAGTATTCATCATGTATAATTGATGATTCAAAGTCCTCCATTTATGTCGATTGGAGGTCTTCTAGCTTCTTACAATAATAATACCTCAAATCCACGATCCACGCCTTTCATCTGCCATGGTTGAGTTTACGCCTTCTTTGTCTTTCTCAGAAAGCAGTGTCCTCTCTATTACGTATTAATTTGGAATCGGATCATTCTATTTCCTATGCATTAAATTTTGTCCACGAAATCAAAACACTTACATTAATAGGATTAGTTTGATCAACAAATATTTTCAATATGGTTTGTTAAAGGTTAGTGGCCAAAATAACCACTGTTTGAAAGCTATTTTTGTTCTTTTTCTTTAAAATGTCCAAATTAGTATTTCCTTCTTTAAATGCAGATATTGATTTCTTTGAATTCTTTCGATCCCGACAGTAGCCATAAAACTTATGCAAGGTGACCAAAAGACATATACAAATTTATGACAACATTACGAAAGGACTATTGTCTAATCCCAAACAACATGCCTTAAAAACTTGTTAAAGGAATAAAGACATATACAAATTTATGACACTATTACCAAGGACTACATTGTCTGTGAAAAATCCACGGCAACGGCAAAACTTGTAACATATATATAAAAAAAAAAAAAAGAAAAAAAAGAAGAAAGAAACTTTCAAATCTAAAATATTATCTCATATGAAAATATGGTCAAGGGAGTGAATGTAAATACTGTGATTTGAAACAAAAGTAAGTATACTCAAAAGCTGAAATGAAATATTACTGTACCTCGACCCCTTTTAGCAGAGTGCACGGGTCATACAAGTAATGAAGTGGACTCTAGAGTCGGGATATCGTACCCACACGAGGATTGGGTTATCTCTGGTGGAATTTGATCACCCCCGTTACAGGCTCTTCACTATTTGGCGACAAAGTAGGATGTGGAATAAAATCAATTTAATTGAAACAAAAGCGATTTAAAACTAATCTAAAAATCTACCAAATAAACAACTACTTAATTCTAAAACAGTCACTAGCGATGAGGATAATTATTTACAAAACGAGTTTGCATTTCCTTGGCGCAACAATTGTAAGGATTGAATGCTAGATTTGTCAGAGCAATGTAGTATAAAACTTGGATTTCTCCATACACCATACATTTCACTAGTTAGAATCCATAATATTCCTTCCTTTTCGGACAAATGGGTCTAAATAGCTACTTAGCAAATTTGGCACTCTTTAAGATTTGATTGTTTTTCTTTTTCAATACTTCCACTGACCATTTCTTAGGGCGAAGAATTCTTGCCTTATTAGACACGATAATGCAAGCATTCTCAATGTAATTGGTATCTACGTCCTTCAAATCTAATAAAATTTTCTATCTCATGACTTTTTGCTGTTCTCTTAGTGAATCCACCTGCGGGATCGAATCCTTTCATCGAGACTAAGGAGAACCTCGATCAACTAAATTGATACATCGTCTAATTAATCCTCACACCATGAGTAATTAGTGATACATCAAAGTAATTTTCGAGGAGTTCATTAGTTCCAAGATGATGGTCTAGCATACCCTAAGTTGCAGCTCTTCTCGGGAATCTCCATCTCTGTGTCCTCGGAGGGCCTCACAGGAAATCGAGCAAGATCACCGGCTCTTTTGTGGGTATAAGCTACTAATATTCCGAACAATTCATTATATGAACTATACCAATTATATAAATTCAATTTTCAAACCCACAAAATAACTGAAAAACTGCAAATCTGAATGTTCAACAATTAATCCCCAACCTTACAAAGGGTGTTTAATATTCCATTCTTTAGTTTCAATCAATACTAATAAACAAAAGTAAGAAAATGAAGAAAGAATCAAGAGAAAGAAAGAGAAAAACCGATTTGAGCTTAAATCTTCACCTCATGATGCAAATAAATTGAATATACACGAGTGCGGCACCAAAATCTCTTCAATAGAAATAAAAATGCAGCTCAAAGAAAACTATTCTAGATCTGTGCAAAAATAAAAATGCAGTAGTAAAAACTAGAAAATGGCTTGAGTTTGAGAAGAAAAACCCATGAGAGAAAATCAGATTCTTAGCTTCAATCTTTGTTTGAACCTGTGTAAATCTGAATCTCTATTATCTGACTTTGAAATCTCTTCAGTAGCTCAATCTAACTCTAAAGCGCTCTCAAATCTAAAACAAAATAAAAATCTACATAAAAGCTGGAAAATGGGCGTCCCCAGAGAGAAACCCAGAGAGCTCCCGTCTTCACTTTGCCCTCTTTACCTAAAAAAGCAGTATATATATGGTCTAGGGTGAAATGGGCTTGAAATTGGTCAAAAACTCAATTTTTCGGCCTTTTTCAGGATTTACAGCGACATTTACGGTCACAACACGGTGATACGTGTGACACCTGTTTCTGTCGCGACATCGGTCTTGCCTGCTGTCTGGCGCTTCGGTCACGACATACTCTCCTAGTCGCGCAGACATACTCTCTGTCGCGGCAACTTTTCTGAACGACAGCGGTTTTTCTTTTCTGTATTGGGGCCGTAACTGCCGTTTTAACTTCCGGTTGGGCGTGTGAGTACTCGTTGGAAAGATCTTTGAATGTAGAATGCATCGCTAAGGGAATTTGAACCATTTGATGTTCCAGATGGTACATAAAATTAATCTTCCCGGTAGCACCGTGAACTCTCAGTTGACTCTTCTTTTTGGAAATATGTTCATTTCTTGCCAAATCACTTGCTTTTCATCGATAATCCTACAAACATAAGTTTAGAGAATTTTATAGTTTTACATGAATATGGATGCCGTACAAAGTACATGTGAAATGAACTCAAAACATAGATGAGTTTTGCACTCATCAATAAGCAAGGGGATTAGGCTTCGAAGAGAGATTGGGGTGATTCTTCCAATTGGGATTATATGTATTTCCATATGGGGCATTAGGTTGTGGCTTGTATTAAAGCTACAGCATAACACTCTATCAAATCTCTCGTTGAGGGAGCAATTGGACCCAGTGTTCTTAAGGTGCCAAGTGGATTGGCAGTGCGACCTGGTTTGGCACATGCGGGGATTTCGATTCTTGCGTACCTCATGTAGCCTTTTTCCTTCCAGCTCTTCACCTTCTAGCTAAGGTTGATATCTTTGCTTTCATCTCCATATCCTCGAGAAAGTCTCAAAAAATGCCTCCTTTGGTGGGTGAAGGCCTCACTACTCCCACCTCCCTCGGGTTTGGCGGTTCTCTCCACTTGTTCAAACCACATAATTCAAAATCATAGCCTATCTAGTTGCTTGCTTAGGAAGTCCCCACACATTGTTTCAATTAGTTGTTTCATGGCTGAAGACATACCATATAGAAGTGATTCCTGAAGCATCAGTATCGAGAAACCATGATGTGGACATGGTTTCATGAACCTCTCCCGGCCGGTAGAACCTCTCATTGTCATGGGCTGCAAGAATCTTGTTTACCTATTGTTGTTGGTCTTGTGAGCATTGAAGAATTTTTTTAAAAACTCAGCCTACAGCTCTGCTCTGCCCAGCTCCTAATGGTTCTTGGTCTCAGTGAATTAAGCCATATTTTGGCTTTGGCTTTATCTTTGAGGGTTAATGGGAATGCCTTCAACTTCAACAAATCCATATCGATTGCACCCTCCTTAAAAGTTACGCAAACTTCCTCAAAATCCTGGATGTGTGTATGGATTTTCATTTTCCATACCATGAAAAGTTGGGAGTAGGGGTACCAAATAAGGTCTCAACGCTGCACTCTCGAGTGGTATGATGCGGGAAGTGCACTCTCTAGGAAATTGGCCTTGTGAATCCCTCATTGATGCGTATGCTATTGGATTCAGGTACCTTCTTGACTTTGTTGTTATCGGTAGAGATCCATTTGCTCACTATGCACACTGATTTCACAACCTTGCTCAATTGGCGTACTAACTCTTTGCAGTCTACCTGATATATCTCTATCCCAGTGATGCATAAACACCTGTGACACAAAAAGAGACAAAGCAGAGAGCAACAAAAAGACTTGCCAAAAGGATTAGTGTTAGCTAAATAATAAAATATTGATTGCCACTAATAGTAAACATAATGGCTTTGCGAGTAAAATAAACAATATTCTAACCAGTGAAATTAAAGGTTAAGATACGCAATACTTATATTGGATTCTGATACATATCAACTCATCATTTATGGATTGCACCATCCGGCCATGGCGCCGACTGGTCGATACCCACGATGGTGATAGAATCTGGCGATATTTTGTATCTAATTTTCCTCTTGACGTAGTCAAGATTTACTCTGATATGGCGGTCTAGAATTGAACACATGGATGAGGTTTTTCATCTTACAAATGACTTCGTATCACGTTCAAAATAATTAACTTTCATTTGGATTTTGGATTTGCATTAAAAAAGTGGTTGGTGGTGTCACTAAGCTAAATGGCTTGATTTGCGTAAGATGTAAGAAAAAGAAATACCTTGAAGTTGGGTCACTAGTTTTACGATATGATGGGTTGTAAGTGTCCTCGAGGTTTCCTCGCATTAGGGCAAATGACACCTTCTTAGTCATTTAAAACGGATCTTTGTTTAACTTTATAAGCATAATAACTTTCCTATTTGAGCTTAGAAAACGTTCACGAGCATTTAATGTTTGTGGGTTGAAAATCATTTAACCTGCTTTCAATGACTGTAAATGACATCTAAAGAATGTCGTTGTATGCACCATTAAAAATAGTCTACTAAAAACATGCCAAAGTATTGACCAAAGAAAATACATTAAATAGCTTTTAAACCCTAGTTTGGAAAGTTTGAAACACAAAAATGCGATGCTGGTTCATGAAATAGAGAATTTTTGCGACTGACATCAACCAGCCTAGCAGCCTAGCCGAGGTTTGAAGGGCTTGTATGGAAATATCCTTTGAGTTGTCATCTCAAAAAGTGTATTTGGCAACCTAGAAAAAATGAGAGAAAGAGGAGAGAGAGAAAGAAGAAGAAAATGGGAACCAAACGGGGAGCGTGTGAAAAGGCTGCGTGAAATGAATAGTTGGAATTTGTCTCTCCTGTGGCATATAGCCTCCCAAATGTGTGAAAATACCAAGCTAACCAAAATAATATGATTACATTGAGGGCAAAAGAGGATTTAAACAAAACGGAGTCGTTTGGATCACAAAAACAGGGGGAAGATTTTCACTATGCACAGTGAATTTTGCTATGATTGCGAATTTTAAGCTATCATTATAACGAAATTCCCATTATCATGTGAGAATGGCTATAAGCGAAATTTTCACTATGGCTGAGTACCAATATTATCATTGCGAAATTTTCGCTATGCCATAACGAAATTGCCCGGCCATCACGTGCAGCCTCTCTTCGGCAGGGGAAATATCTTCGTCGAGGCTTGATGAAATCATCGAGGAATTCATGCGAACTTCGACATAAATCGGCACAATTGTGATGCGAGCTTGAAAATATGCGGCGGAGGTTCCCAGAGCACACTGCAAAACTACTAAGCAACCTCGAAACAAAATGGTGTATAATGAACTGCACTTTGTGTCAATTGGCTTAAATAATAATATGATTAGTGCGCAAAAAGCACTCAAAACCTATCAATAGGACTTATGTATTTTTGGTACTAATAAGAAGGATTATCTTGGAGTAGACTGGCGCCCCTTTCGGTGATCAAACAAGTCATGTCCTCGGTAGGGATCTAGATTCTTGATCGTAACCTGTGTATGTCGATAATCAATGCACCGGTCGAAGGGTCTTGTCTTTCTTCTTCGCAACAAAACCGGAGTGCCCCATAGTGAAGTGCTCAACCCTTATCCAACAATTCCTGGCAGAGTTGGACCCCTTGAGTTCTGTAACTTCAGCTGATTTGCAATCCTATGAGAGAGTCATAAAGTAGAAAATGATGTCTGGGGTGTAACTCTCTTGCTGAGTCCCATCCCTATGTGGAGTAATCCAAGTAGCTCATCAGGAAAAACATCCTCATACTTAAACTACCCGAGAGTAGATCGATTCTGTCCCATATTTATCCGCTCCATGCAGTCGTGCCGCGATCTGAGGTAAAGCATCGTGCTTCTCCTACGAATGTAACACAATAACATCTGTGTGTGGCGTAACCCACCTGATCCACAAGTGTGACGACTCTACTGATGATCAGCGGTCCATCCTAAGATGACCTCAAACTCTGATATATGACACGAAGGGCTCCTTTGGCAGAGCTCATGGGCTCTCTAACACGATCGACATATCGGCCAGGCCACTCACCCACTGGGTGATCTTGAAAGGAGAAGATTCTCCATACAATCTCAGCTTTCTTAGAGGCCTCAACTTTGAAGCTAATCCATCACCTGAATGCAGATGATGAGTATGATGTATCCAAATTTGCTTAACGTGCGGGGAGAGCGAGAAGCGTGCCACGCATATCGGTGTCTGCGCTCGACGTGGTACAACGACGTAGACATGCCCTTAATTCCTCAGTCACGGCACCGTGGGCCTGGCCCACGACCTCGACACATCGTTATTTCATTGTTAATACGCGAAGGTGTATGCAACACACTACGATGAAACTTGTTCCTTTGACCTGCCGGGTGAGGAAGGAACAGAAAGCGGGGTCGTGCCTATCCAGATAATGACGCCGACCCAAAATCTTGGGATTCATGCCTTCATGGGCGGATCTATATATGTCGGTGATGGCAATGGGAAGCATGTCATCGGCCCCAGTTGGCCTGTGCTGGGACGCTCATGGACCAGTCCTGTGTCTCCTACGAGCTTCGAAGAAAGGATGATCTCTTATCTCTTCCCCGGCACTCACGTGTCAGAGATGCCTGGAGTCGTCCTCCATCTCTCTCTCTCTATGACGGAGAATTTGTCGAACATAGAGTCCATGTCCTATAGGCGGAGGCCCACAATCTTGCCCTGAATGAACAACTTCGGTCCATTCTTAAATCTCCTGACCTTGGCCATATTTGTAGCCACATAGTCATCACCAAAAACATGCCAACTCGGTGAATCTGGCCACGTACTCCATCACTGTCATCGTTCCCTGCTTCAACTCTAGGAACTCTTGGGCCTTTGCATGTTTAGTAGTGGCTAAAAAATACTTGCTCATAAAGAGCCCATGGAACTCTGTCCAAGTCATTGCCTCTAAGTCCCTAGAGGTCTTAACCCAGTCACACCACACTTGGGACTCCCCCTCTAGTTGGAACGTAGCTAACCCGATCTTGGCCACATCGGAGGTAATATCTATAGCCTCTAACACCTTCTTAATCTGCTGGAACCAATAGTCTGCCACCATCGGATTCCCTTCCCCAGTGAACATCGAAGGATGATGTGACTTAAGCCTCTAGAGGCTACTCGGACCTCCCTTACTACCAGCTGCACTAGCTTATGCAATGGCAGCGTTTGCACCTTACTGCAAACTCAACAAGGCTTCTTTGAGAATTATGTGGTGTGCCCTCTATACCATCCATCTCAAATTAACGTCTACACATGTCGAATGGCAGCAAACTTTACTACGATTTCATTTTCAGTCTATTGTATTGTACCAGTACTAATGAACTTCGACATCCATGGATTGACTCGTTCATCACCTAAGTGGTGCTAATTGCCAACCACTCCTTTTATTTATTTCAATAAAATTCAAAACTTTCTTGGTCATTTCATTTTATGAACCCCTAAGGTTATAGTTCCTAACCTTAGCATTTCACATTTTTTTTTCCTATATACATTATGCCATGCTTATATAATTTTTCCGCACAATAACACGCAATCACATTTCACATATACATCATAGTGTATATGTTTTCCACACGTAACACCGCGATCACGCGTCCTGAGCATGGAATACATGTCAGAACACTGACATGAAACACACACACCATACGCCGATGGTCTAAGCATCCCATGAACTCTAGGTATTCGTGTACCTAAACTCGATACCAAGCTAGCGCTGGTATGTTTCTTGCAATAACACTGGCCTGGCCCATGTCCCTCAAACCTAGGTAGTCGTATACATGCTCTACGATACCATCTTTGTGAAGTTGGTATGTCGGATGTCAGCGCCAGTGAGTAAAACCAGGCACTGCTTTGCAACTCCATATCTAGGCCCCACTTTAGCCGCTGGTGTCCATTATCCCTTAGCTCACGATACCATCTTTGTGACACCCCAAATGCAGGGGTCAGTTGACAACCAGTAACACTGAGTCATGATTTGGTTACGACCACTATGGTTCATTGTCGACGCTTCTTCAGGATCCATATTTCCCTAAAATCGACAGTCTGCGATTAGTACCCAAAAGTGCTATTTTGAGCCCTATTTGAGATAGGTTTTGAGAGTGTTTTAACATCAATCTATCGTCATCAATTGAGTGTTGGATCTGCCCAGTATCACTTATCTTAGTTTAGAGGTTATTTTGTGGATTTATTTTGCGAGGTTTTTGCATGCCTTGGGAATTCGATATATCTAGATGTTGAATAATGAAGATCGAAAACTATTTTCCACCATCAAACATGTCGAAATTGATGAAGGAATGGAAACGAAAGTGAAGAAAGCGATCTGCAGTGGAGTTCGGGATGCGGTCTTGGTGAAGAAACGATGACCGGAGATTTTACGCTATGATTGCGAAATTTCTGCGGGATGCGAACCCCAGCGATCATAGGCGAAATTTGCAATCCTAGAGAAATTGGCCATTAGGCTAGCGGGAATTTAAGCTATCATCTAGCCGAAAATCAACGTACTAGAGAATTCTTCAATTTTGCTATCTACAAGAAAATTTTGCTAGGCTAGCGAAATTTAGCTAGCTAAGCGAGAGCCAGTTGTGCATGGACGAAATTTTGGGATTTAGGCTATCCTGCACGTCGTCAATTTAGCTGGGCTAGCGAGTACCGCTACCTAGCCGAAGGCCTGCACGCATAGCGAAATCTCACATACCGTCATATTTTTGTAATTAATGCCAGCAGGCTTCATTTGCAGATTGTATTACCTCCTTGTCCATATGATAGCCAATATGTTAGGCTTTCTTGTATTTTCATACATTGGGTGGCCTATATAAGCCCCCCCCCCAAATTGTAATAAAAAAGAAAAGCAATCTTTTGGCAACTTTTCATTTTATGTAAATATCTCACGCGACTTGATTGAGGTTTGTTTTCTCTCTTCTCTCCTCTTTCTCTCATTTTCTAGGCTGCCAAACAACCTCTTGAGGATGACGACTCAGAGATGTGGCTAAGCCTCTGCTTTAAGTAGCTAGCTTGTGGTTGTGGGAGCGTTGCGAGGTTGTCCTCATGTGTTAAATGCTCACAGTGCGTATTTTATGGTTCAAAAATCTTCTCGAACTAGGGTTGAATATCATTTAATGTCATTGCTTTGTGTACTTACCATGCTTTAGGACCTGAGTGCATACTTATTGCTAGATATCTTGTTCTTTAGATGTCCTTTACAGAGCCAAATAAGGATTGAATGTTAGGGTTTCAAGCGAAGGAGATTTGTAGATGCATATTACGTGTTGACTCAGATAGGGTGATTCTAGGGTTAGGTTTTCTAGTTAAACAAAGATGGGTTATGGCTTGGACTATGGGTTGCTTGCCATGATGCGAGGATAAAAGCAGGGACACTTGATACCCCATGTTGTCAAGAAATTTGACCTAAACCCAAAGTTACCTTTTCTCAGCTACACTTCGGTTTACAATTAATACTTATCGAACGACTTCTTGTTTTGGAAGCAGATCAAAAATCCAAGATTAAAAAAGCCTCACCATTTTCCAGCAACGTGGGTCGTCCCTTAGGATGAAAACCCACATCCCGTGTTCGACCTAGACCGCTATCTTGCGGTAACGACTCTGGCGGCGGTAGGAACAGGACTACAAATTTTGATTCGAATCGCCTACCGTGACACGAATCAAATGGCGCCGTTCTGCCGGATGGTGATGAAACTACGTTTGATAAGTTGAAGTGTACTTGTGATCAACATCAAAAGTGGAGGTGACCTTTTAACCCTTTTTGAATTCCGATTCTGCTTTGTAGCCTTCTGAGGATTTTCATCCTTTTCGCGATCCTTTACAGCATTTTTGTTTTCCTCTTTGATCGATTTTTATTTAGCTAACCACTTAACCCTTTTGCAAGTTTGTTTGTGTGCTATTTCTTGTGTCTCGATTGTGTAACGGTGTTTATGCACCAGGAAAGAGAGACATCGGTGGTGCAAAGAATCGAGCACCAATTGAACAAGAGCGGTGAATCGGTGCCAATAGACCAAATGGATCCACACGAGGAGCAGTCGGTAGGGTACCCCCCGAGTGAACCCGGCCGACTTCTGAGGTCCATGAGGATCACATACACCTCTTTAAGAGTTAGTGCCCCATCCTACATCATACCTCCTGCTGAAGATGTAGCGGTGGCTGAGGCTATGATAGCCAATACCCTTTACTCCCCACACATATATATTAACAAATGAAAATCCATACACACATAGGGTTTGAGGGGTTTACTGTGGCTTAACTGAGAAGTTATAGTGGACATGGATTTGCTAAGTGAAGGCATTTCATGACCTAAGGACAAGGCCAAGATTTGGCTTAACTCTTTGAGGAGCTAGAACCATAAGAATTGGGCTGAAGTACGCAAGCAGAGTTTTTAAAAAAATTCTTCGGTGCTCATAAGACCAACAATTTGAAGAGACAAATTTACACCTTTGCGGCTGAAGATGGTGAGAGGTTCTACGATCTTTGGGATAGATTCATGGAGACCATTAGTGCTTGTCACATCATGGTTTGACACATGGATCTTCGTAAACCACTATAGTGGTAGCTCTATCTTCTGAAGACCGACTTTTGGAAGTAAAAATTTTACGAAGACAAGCACCACGATGACCATAGTTTTTTTAAACTATGTGGCTGAAACTTCTAAGGGTTGGGATGGGCTAACCAACAGAGAAATGGAAAAATGGGGCACTGGCCAACCTAGGAGTGGGATATATGCAGCATCGGAGGATATAGAAATGGCTAGAATTTCAACCTTAGCTAGGAAGGTGGAGGAACTTGAAGGAAAAAGGCTCCATGAAGTGCATGGGTGGCGAAAACTGCGAGCCCCGACCATTCACCGGTTCCAACCCCACGAGGTAATCCGCGGGAGAACATGATCACAGTGCTCCATCAATGAAGGATTTGATGTCAGAGCAAGAAAAGCAAATGTTGTAGGTCATGTCTCTGCTCCATACAACCTAATACCCAGTATGGTAATACCTACAGGTAGTGGGAGGAATCACCACTAACTCAGCGGAGACCCAATCCCACCTTTTCTGTACCCCGGTGCCCCGAACCACGAGTTTGGTTCTCAACCTCAACCACAACTACCACCATTATCCTCTCCTGTGGAACAAGCCATATTGAATTTGAGTAAGATTTAGGCAGAGTAACTTTATGGAAGAACAAAAGGATCGATACACAGAATTAGCCTGAAAAGTTAATCTTTGTAGAGAGCTGAACAAAGAGAATAGATGGGCTTGAAGAGCAATCTTTCAATCAGAAAACAGACAACTTGCAGTATTCAATCACAAAGATCAACAATGCAGGTACGGAGAGGAAGGTTCCCTTCCCAAACATTGCCAAATCGAAAGGAGTGCGTGAGGTAGAGATTAATCCGATGGTCGGGAATGGATGAGGTAAAAATTTATAATAATCTTCCCTTAGGGTGGAAAGAGAGGTTGATCAACCAATGCAAAACTTGTTGAAACCGGGGAAGAAGTACAGAAATGGGCAGGAACACATTTTTCTGAAAGAGGACTCAATGAAACATAGCATGCCACCTCCATTTCCACACAACGCCCAGGCGAAGAAGGCATCTCGACAAGCGGGCATCTGAAGTCTAAGGCGGGGTAAAAACTGACATATCTTTTGGACATAATCAAACAAGTCCACACCTGTCTGAAATTTTTTTGAAAGATCTTTGCACAATCAAGAAGAGGATTAGGCATTGAGAAGAAGGCATTCCTAGCGAACAAGTCATTCTGTCAAGTAAGATACTATCAGCTCCCAGGATCAGGATCTCCACAATTTTGTTAAATCTTAGAATTTGGGACTTAGCTATGAACAAATCCCAACTTGACCTAGAAGACGGTGCAGACCTGCCTACTCTGTTGGCGGGTTAGGATTGGGTGAACTTAAGCCTACGATATCACACTATCATTGGTAGATAGATGGTAGAGAAGATCCACTGAGGATGATCGAGAGATGTCTTGGTGAAAATAGACAAATTCTCTTGCCCGACCAGATTTTGTAGTTCATTTCAAGGCCAATTGCAAATAGACGATCATGTGCGATCATCTGGGAAGACCATTTACGACACTTGCCCGATGCAATCATCAATTGAAATGGAGTCATGCAACTTGTTAGCGTATGACGGGTTGAACATATTCCATTTAAACAACAAACATAGGTTGCCAGAAGATGAAAAGCAAATGACTGATGAAGTTGTTTCAAATGGTCATCATGCAAGGAAGCTTAGTGTCCAGGAATTGCAAGGAATAGTGAGCTAAGGTGAAGAAGAGGTTTTGGTATTGCCTTCAGTGCCCACTAAAGGGCGGTGTTCGATTCAAAGTCCATCGGTGAAACCAAGCAGCATTAGAATCCAGCACCAAGAGTTGACTCGGACGCTATTACGGGTTTGAGAGATCATCCTCCTTGACCCTCATGAGTAATTTGTAATATATGAAGCTGGATTTGGTGATGTTCTCGAAAACCAAATTACGAGTTCAACAATTTTAACTTTTAGTTTTAATTTGAGTCGATTTCAATAATTTTAGTTATTTTTAGAAAGTTTCTTAATTTAGCAGTTTTCCATTATTAGTAACTTCGTAATTATAATATAGTATCTTATATTAAATTTTTAATTATAGTATCATATAATAATTTTATTATAATAATTTTTTTTTATATTATTAATGTTTAAGCTAAAAATTTTGAAGTGCAGGTGGTGAAGCAGGTTTAGCCAAATTCACTACTAATAGCGAGAATTAAGTGAAATGGCTTAATTTGCCTCTTTGAGCTTATAAAAGGGGAGGGTTGGCTTTTCGTTAAAGCACCATCCTCCTCCCATTTTCTTTAGAGTTACCTGTTCTGACCACGGTATCTGCTTTAGTCACGGCCTTTGCCTGGCTGTGCCTGCACGGCCAGAGCCTGGCCCGAGCTACTCGGCCGACGGCGCTCTGACCGTACTTGGGCCGTAGTTGAGCCGGCATCTCTGCTTTACCGTCCATACGCCTCCCGCTCTTGGATCGGTAGCCCAGTGCCCACTGGCTCGGCTTGCTTTGCTGGCGCGATAATCATCGTGGTTGTAGCCCGCGATGCGTCGACCTGTTTGTACCGGCCATCTTGTGCCTTGCCATTAGTTGCCTGCGAGCCTTGGTTTTGTGGCCGGAGTTTGCCGTTCTTGCACCTGTTGCCATTGCCCCGAGCAGCGCACGCCACCCGGTGAAACCCTTTGCCCCAACGTGCGCGCACCGGTCTACAGTTGATAACCAGCGCCATGTTCCTCTGGTGTGTGCCACAGGTGCGGCGCCAGTTGATTGACCGCACCTGCCGGTGTCTTATTTGGATTATAAACCCCTTAGTGCGTGCGAGGTGGTCCATGCCGACCTCGCGGGTCGGTGCACAGGCGAAGGCAGGCTCGATCCGGCCGATGCAGGACCTAGTACCAGCTCAGTCCGGCGAGTTGCGAGGAGCCTCGGGGGTTCGGGAGGTACGGGCGGATGGGACCGAGGCCCGCCAGTAGTGCCGGTAGCGGATCGAGGGCGCCCTCAAACGCCGTGCTGGCGGGTGGTCATCATCCGGGACCTACCGGTAGTCTCCGACCCGTCGTGACTGGGGCGACCTCGCCGCCCTCGATTATCGCGTGACCTCGGGATAAGGAAGCTAGTTGTTAAATCGGGCACTATTCGAGGAGCGGCGTCGCTTCATTAGAGACTGCGGGAGTCATTCTATGGCGTCCGGCTGCGATGGTGATCCGCGGTCGGGGATTGATCGCATTGATCGAAACGCACTCCCTGTACCATTCGCGTGAGAAAAGGTGTGCATTATTACCCAGGTTGGATTACTGCTGATTCTACCGTTGTTGACATCCGAGAGGCGCCTAAGTCGCTGTATATAAACTGGTTCTATGTGATCACGGGGTGCTTAGAGCGGCCGGACATTTGATGACGTTAGACTGCGGGATCACAGCGGGCCAATTCAAGGGATTATCGGCCGGTCTCGCTGGGCACACCCCCAGAGATGGTCAGGTCTTGCCGAGACTGCTTCTTCCGGACCCATATGTGTCCCGGAGGCGGCTCGCCTCGGTGCTCTGGTCGATCATGCGGCCGGGACCGGCCTCTTCCGGCTGCGGCACTGCGTGCGGCGTAGGGACCGTCTGGAGGCTGCATCTTGGATCTGGAGGATTACGGTTGGATTGTGTCGCCGGGGCGTGAGCGAGCCTCCTGCCGCGGGAGAAGGTCCTCGTAAAGAGGCGTCATTTGAAAGTCTTCGCGATGCCAAGACTATTATGCCGGGTCCTGGAGCACTTGGGCTTTCGGTGGAGCCCGGTTGAATCGAAGATTTGAATGCCCTCGAGTCTGTCTATGGAAGGCGATGGTCTGCCCGTATCATTTATCCTCCGGCCGGCGGGAGGGAGGAGGTCGCCGGACAGGTGAAGGACTCCCCACGGGATGACGGTCGAGCCCCAGGCGAAAGGAGGTGGAGAGGAGTCCGACTCAGCATATGTCCCCTCCATCTCTGCCACTCCCACATTCTGCTTAGCGACGCGACTGCACAGTACTCTGGCCCATCGTTCACCTCACGGCATTCGCACGGAAATGCATTCATGCCGGTTCTAGAGATGGCAGTGTGATGGATGCTATCTAACTGGCCAGCTACCCGGGCGGCCACGGGACCCGGAGGTTGGCTCGATGTCACTCTATCTTTGCCAGAATCACTTGACACATTTGGGTATTGACATATTCAGGATGAGAGAGAGGAAAGGAGCCCACTACGGCGGCCCGGCATCTTTGGATGTGTTGGCGGCGGCAACGACAACTACGAGACCCACCACCACCCGCGGCGGTGGGTGGTTGGGTTTCTTTTATGTTTTTGTATAGTTGCCGACATCAAGCTACTAATTTTGTTTAGGATTCATGTAGTATTAGCCATAGTAAGGTGATACTTTTGTATGTTGCTTTACTGTTCATGTACTAGCCACTTTGGCTATATCAAAAGCTATTCAGTATATATATATACACTTTTGCATATCATTTTTTTTTTTTTGTGCCCCCACTTTGTTTAAATTGTTTTTGTCTTCAATTGAACAATTGAATTGCTTCAATTTGACAATTGAATTTCCTTTAATTGAAAAAATAGAAACCTTGCATGTTGCCTTAATGCTAGAACAATTCCATGCATGATTAGTTTGGTTAATTTGAGATTCGGCATTATCAACCTTGAACATTCCCCCTAAGCTATTCACACCTTGCACATCGGATTGTACGATAATTTGTCAAATTATTTGCCTCCTTTTCGCTACAAAGCGGCCTTAGGTATGTTGGCAACCTAGGATAGGTTAGTGTTTCCATTTGAAGACCAATGTAAGTCTTTCCAAAAGGAAAGAAAGAAAAGCAAAAAAGAAAAAGAAAAAAAAAAAAAAAAAGAAAAGAAGAAAAAGAAAAAATAAAAGTCGTAAAACTTTACATAGCTTGAGCGGTCAGGGGTATATGGCGAAAGCCTTTGGAAATGCCTATGCCTTGGTGGTTGGAAGTCATCGACTTAGTGTTAGATTACGGGTGGATGGGTAAAGTATAAGCGGAGTGTAGGTGCTTGATTTTCGAAGTCATTGGTCAGGGGTGAAGCTTTGTAGAGTTCGTGGTCGAGTGATCCTTTGGCTTGATGCCTAAACCTTAATTGGTTGAGTCATCGGTGGACCTCAATTACGGACTTTAGTAAAAATACGAGTTTAAACATTGCACCCTACATTGTAATCGAATAAAGAAATAAGAGTGTAACTTTTCCCTGTCTAGTTTGTTCAACGGCCGCGACCGCGTATAGCTAGGATTAGAGGAGGCTGATTTTGCACTATTGAACAAATCTTATGTGACGGTTATATTAATAAACCATTAGATCTTTGTGGAAATTCAAGTTGAGAATTTTGGATCCGGTATTGACCTAAAAATTGTTCTTTTGCATGGTTTTGGTTCTCCATTAATAGGTTCAAACTTGATGTCAATTTTTCATTTTAAAGGTAATGTTTATTTGTACATACACCTTTTTGAACCATAAACTTTTTGAAAATCACTGCATGCATCTCCTTTTAATTTTAGCATTGCTATGGGACTATAGCGTTTGATTTGGGGGTGTGATTAGTACCCCGAAAGTGCTGGCCCGAGCCACACATTTGAGATAGTTTTGTGACTGCTGCGGCGCTAATCAGCAATGGTGCGCCAATTAAGAGTGTTCGGATCTACTTGGTATCCTTATGCGTTTAGAGGTTATTTTTGGTTATTTTGCGGAGTTTTTGCATATTTGCAGGGTCGATATCGAGATGTGTTGAATATTGAGATCGAAACTATTTTCCACCATCAAATATCGAGTCGGTGAAGGAATGGGCAAGTGAAGAAGAAGCTTTGATGCGATGAAGGAAGTTCGAGTGCGGTCTGGTGAAGAGCGAACAACACAGAGATTTTAAGCTATGATTGCGAGGAATTTAGCTGAGATACAAAAGATTTACATGAGTCTGCTGAAAATTACGCAATCCCCAACGAGAATGAAAATTATATGACTGTAAAAATTTCGCTAATGTAATAGAAAATCAGCATTATACATGAAATTCTTCAATTTAAGCTATCTGCAAATATTTAAGCTAGGCTATGAAATTTGCATTGTGACGAATTATTTGTGCATAAGCGAGAATTTTGGGATTTATTTATCTCTGATCCAATTTATTAAACTCATGTGGAATTTATAGCAATTTACCAGCGGTACCCATGTGAGGAAATCTCCTACTGTCATATTTTTGTAGTGTCTTAATAGACTTCATTTTGGTGTATTATCTCCTTGTCCTTGTGTGCTTGATATGTTAGGCTTTCTTGTATTTTCATACATTGGTGTGCCTCTATGGCCCCCACCACCCCAATTGTAATAAAGAAAAGCAATCTTTGCAACTTCATTTATGTAAATGTCTATGTTGGGTTAGGGTTTGTTTTCTCTCTTCTCTCTCTCTTTTCTCTTTAGGCATTTCGACCTTACGAGCAACCCTCTTGAGGATGACAACTTCGAAGATGCTTGGCTAAACACTCTTAGCTTTGAAAGAGAGGAAGGTCAGCTAGCTTGATTTGTGAGGCGGAGTTGAGGTGGTCTCATGTGTTAAGCCTAGTCCCATGTTGTAGTTCCCGTCTTCTCGAACTAGGGTTGAATATCTGTTTAATGTCATTGCTTTGTGATACCTGCATGCTTTAGGATCATTTGGATGGTGCATGCTTATTGCTAGATGTGCTGTTGTTCTTTAGATGACCTTTGAGCCCTTTTGAAATGAGAGGTGATGACTCTTAGGGTTTTTCAATGAAAGGAGGCGTAGTGCATATTACGTGATTGACTCAAATAAGAGTGATTCTGGGGTTAGGTTTTCTAGTTAAACAAAGATCGGTTATGGCTTGGACATAGGTTGCCTGCTGACAGAGATCTAAGCGAGAGCACTTGTTACCCATGTTGTCAGAAGCTAGTGACCTAAACCTTCAAAGTTACCTTTCTCACTTCACTTTGGTTTACAATTAATCACCATCGAGAACAACTTCCAGCGTTTGAAGCAAATCCAAAAATCCAAATTAAAAGCCTCACCATTTTCAACAGTCTGTGAGTCATTCATAGGATGAAAACTCATCCGTGTTCGACCCTGAACCGCTATCTTGCGGTGAGAAATTGACTAAGTATTAGGAAAACAGGACTACAAATTTATTGATTAAGATCCCATACCTGCCATGGCATGAATCGGTCTGTACTGTTGACTCTACTTGATATAAAACTTTGTATAACATTAATCCATAAGGTTTATTTCAACACTCTTATACATAATATATATTAAAACTTG
This sequence comes from Tetrastigma voinierianum, assembly GCA_016808115.1. NCBI lineage: Eukaryota > Viridiplantae > Streptophyta > Magnoliopsida > Vitales > Vitaceae > Tetrastigma > Tetrastigma voinierianum. The sequence goes on from JAEQBH010003414.1 coordinate 155,197, forward strand.
CTTGTTCTAATATGATTTACCTAGCACCGCACCTCAATACGTCCGCGGGACCCATTCATTGATTTAAATCAAAAATATGAAAATTAACAGTTAATGACAGTCCATAAGAGTCCGATCATGGCCCTCTTGCAATGATTACATACAAAACTATTTTGATAATTGAAAAGGAATTTAATTACAATTCTTTTACATACATCAAGGCCACATGTTGACCTTCTTCATAATTACGGCCTCGTCGAAGTTCCGTCTCCATGTACACCCCACGGCCCACTGAAAGGGGTCTACGATAGGATAGGCAATGCTGATGAAAAATTCTCCTACAAGGCTGCTGCCTAAAATGCACGTGCAGTGGCATCGTAAAACATCGAACCATCTTTTATATAAATAATGCGTCACATGTGGAATGTTCGTCTGTCGTCGCGTGAGATAAGGCTATAATTGCCCACGAGCACGAGTCATTCAACTCCTCTCACCTCTGACGCCAAGTGTGAGAAAAACCAATCATTGGTGTTTCGCGATGACTTAAACCATTGGACACCACCCTCGATTTTAATTTATCAAATCTCGGTAATTGTTTATTTGGGTTTGCAAATTCAGAGTCTCACCATGGGCTTCGCATGTCTTAGTAGACACTTTCATGTGGACTTTCATCTTTGGATCCATATGTCCTAACGAGGCAAAAATTTGGGTCTTTCACCGCCTTTGGGGGGAGGATGCCCCATCTTGGCACTCAAACACACGTGATTTATTATTATTATTGTTTTGCAATACGTGAATCTCAATTTTGGACGTTGTCCATTTCGAAACTCACCCCACATTCGCAAGAATGGTGACTCGCGATCTGCTCACACCCAGGCTCTATTGGCGATGTGGCCAGTGCGTATGAAATGCATGATCTTGATGCATTTTAAGCCCCGTGTTACATGTATATATGCGTTCTACATGAAACATTAATACACTATGGACAATTATAATTTTTACATATAATTTACATTCATGCAATCCACGTTAATACATCAAATAGCATATATTAACATGATTTTTAAACACGACAGCATGTTATTTAATATTTTACAACAATAACATACAAAATGGCCCGAATCTCGGACCCACATAAAACAGGGCACCTCTTGGTCCCTTCACGATTCGTCACCGAATTATTGGGATAGCAAGACACACCACAAAACCCGCAGACATCAATCTCGGGATCAAACCAATATGAAACTGTTAAGCTGCCAGCTTGATCACGAAAATTTTAGTACGGGTGTCGACACGATCCAAGTGATCGGGGCGCCCCAGCGATCCGCGAGAAATTCAACGACGTAAAATAGTCGAAAAAATTCTAAAAATTCTACACTCAATCTAAAAAATTGAGGACTAAAAATTTAAGACTACGACCACTAAAATTAACATAAGCTATTAAATGACCTTTAGGCTGGAAATAATACAAGTAGGAAAATTCCCTACCTCATGGAGTTTGACAAAACTCTAAAATTTTGGTGTCCACGCATAGCTCTCGTCGCGTAGATCAACTTTGTCTTAAGCCCCAAGGAAAACCTACGATCCGATTTCCATAAATCTAAGAAAGAAACACAAAAAAAATAAAAAATAAAAAATAAAAATATCTAGGATAGTCTCTCTCTGCTGCGGCTCTCTATTTCTCTCCACTAGTTTTTTACTTTCATAAGTTTTTTTTTTTTTTTCGTTTTTATCCTTTATTATTATTATTATTATTATTATTATTTTGGATACTTGATTCATATTGCTTCATTCGGATCCGTTTCTATCCCAAAAAAAATTTATTTCTTTTCAGTTCATTTTATTTTAAATGAACTTGTAGCTCATTCGACCTTAGAGATTTTAATGAAATCTCATCTCTTGAGAAGTCATTGACGGTTTATCACCGGAAAATCGGTAAAATATTCGGCGTGTCTCAGTGTGAAACTTTTTTGGGTCACTAAATTTCAAAGAGGCAATTTATGACTCGATCTGTTTAGATCATAGATATTTGAAAATTTTCTGAAATTACTGACAATTGTAATGATTTATTATTCTTATTATCATTTTGCAATTTTTGAAAATTTCTAATTTTCCCGGGTTTTACAGTTGCGACAGTTTTCTTCACAATCTTCTTTAATAATGTCGCGACAGATAAACTCTTTGTCGTAACAAAATTTCTCTTTCAGCCATTGAGTTCTGTCAGAGCTTTGTTGCGACATTTAGTTGCTGGCTGCGACATAGTTCCTTTGGCTTGAATTTTGTGTCGTGACATACAAAAGTTATGTCGCGACAAAGACTGCTGCATTTTCCATTTTTTTTGCTTCTTTTTGCTTGTTTTCTTTCTTTCTTTCTTTCTTTTTTCCAAATAACACTTGCAAAACACAAAGTTGGTGAATATTCCATAATTTGGCATAAAAATAGATCTAAAATTGTTAAAAACATGCTAGAAAAATGGATTAAAAATAGATGAGTTTAAGACTCATCAGCTACCCATTTTCCATACTCTAAACCAAGTGGGGCATAGATTGGTGAAAGGACAAATTACGCGGTAATTGTCTATGGAGGGGTTAGCAGTCGGATTAGCGATTCTTAGTCAGTGAGGTCTGATATTCTGCCTGGAAACCTCGTGACTTGGTTAGGATTGAATCAAGTGACCAACATAATTGAGAACCTAATGGTCGCACACTTAGAAGGTGTGGAGTTGATATAAAATGGGTTTGTTTGTGATCCAAACATGAGGGAATTATTCTATGAAATGGAATGTCATGTGATTAGTGGAATCCCAGGTACAAAAGGGCTCATTAAGAGATAAAAGGAGGGTTGGGCTTTTTCATGGGCTTAAGGCACATGAGGGTACACACCACAATGTATAGAGATGCATGTAGCCTATCATCTCTAAAGTGAGGGGCCTTTTGAACATTTCATGGGCTAGGATTCTCCTATATAAAGGTGTTTATAGAGAAACCCTAACCCTAACCTAAGGAAGCTTACATTCTCAAGAAAGAGTGTTCTTGAGAGAAGAGCAACCCCCTTTTTTGGAGAGATTTGAGTGCCAAATTGGCTCCTCTTGGCTTCCCTCTTCGGATTTGTTCTTGGCTAGCATCGAGACCTTGTCCAGCACCGTATCCTAGGAAGTTGTCAGCTTTACTCTTCATGTAGATACTGTTAGAGACGAACCTAGGACCTGGTTTGCTCTGATATGCTGCTACGACACTCTTAAGGAGCTATTACTTCAAAGTTATAAGTTCCCCTCCCTTCCTATGGGTTTTTGATTGACTTTGATGCCTCAAGATGTCACTACTTTGGCAAGTGTTGCCTCCATCGAAACCGAACACCATGCATGCTGACACCTTTGGGATACGTGTTGCTTGCCTCCATATGCTCTAAATGTTGCTAATTTCACCTAATTACCTGCAACAACACATAAACTCGAGATTTGCATTAGTTTCATGCTTAAGAACCAATGAAGTGCCAAATTAGAGATTTATTGTGATAAGCACTTAGAAAGAGCTCAAAATAAGTATGTAAAAACAGATAATTTGAGCACTCGTCAAATCTGGTGAACGATTATGGGACACTTGCATCCTAGGGGACATCTTCAAAGAAAGAGATAAGAACATGATCTTGCAATTCTCTCTCAGTTAAAACGGATCTAAGGACAAGCTTTATTGAAGACATGAAACAAAAAGGGAATACACAGTGAAGTCTGCTTAGAGGTAGGTACCTACCTCACTTCCCACTTATCCACCATTAACCCCAATCACAATCTCCATCTATGGTCCTTAAAAATACCTCCAAAGGTCAAGAACCTCATATGACGGCTTTGCAACAACTCCTTACCACAAAAAGAACAACTCAGACATGGATATAAGTTGCTCAGTTTGTGCACAAGAAATAGCAGAATCAACCTTACATGTACTAGTAGTACCTACTCACTCAATGCATGCATGCTCTTTCGCTCACGACTGTTGGACAAAGGGGGGCCCTTTATCCGAAATCACTGACTGGCTAAAGAACACAAGACACCACCCACGTGGGGTTGCATGCATGATCTTATGGGATCGATCTATGGAGTCTCCATAAGAATGAGGCCCTTTGGAATAACAACAAACAGATTAAGACCTTCCAGCTCCTGAACCTAGCAAACTCATTAATTCCTGTTTCATTGGCAAGGTGCATATATATAATTAAGTTATAACTCCTCTCACACAGGGACAACCTCCCTTTGGCACTTGGTAAGCTATCTTGAGGGATATGATTGGATTGTTAGAGAGAGTTTCCCAAGACCTATGGATCCCACCTTAGCTGAAGCTATCTTGTTTTGTGAAGCTCCTCTCAAGTCTCAACTAGCTCAAGAGTCAAGACCTCCTCCCCTTTCAACAGAATCACATATAGTGGAGACATGCAGATTGATTCCATGCAAGTAATCTGGTCCAAACCACTTCCACTGATCACTCAGTCATTGACAACATCATGCAACCTTATGCCTCCATGCAATGTGCCCTTTGTAAGGAGATCAGTGAATAGTGTGTGACACATACTATAGCTCGTGACCAAGTCACGTCGTGTCGTTTTGATGATAGAATTATAATTAAAATGAAAATTAAGATATAAAAGCAACGAAATTTATGAAGATGAACCTGTTATAACTAAAATTTTATTCAGATTCCAATGAAAAAATGTAGTAAGATTCAGGATTTGTAATGTTTTCTTTTAATAAAAGGCCATTTCTTATTAAAAAAAAAATCATGCATTGTTAAAAAATTTATTATTTATTTTTGGAAGTTGAAAAATATCACAATTACCAAAATGCCATTGTTATACCTCTTAACACTCTGAATTGTTATCCAGTATCTTTTCTCCTCGGTTAATGGCTTCTTCCTCTTCCTCCTCCTCCTTTCTCCCATACCCACATTACCATTCCCAAAACCTTAACCCTAACCCTAACTCTAACCTTCCATTCCTCCAGCACCGCAGTCTAAGATTCTCCCTCAATTTCTCCTGCGTTTCCGGTCCACGGTACCGGCCGTCATGTTTGCCGGCGTTTCCCTCGTCCGGTGTTTCTCCGCCACCACCAGGGCAGCCATCCAGACTGCCTCCAGACTTGCTTCAGATTGCGGCCGTCTCTGCCGTTCTCTTTCTCGGGTTCGGTGTCCGCGCCTGCTCTGCCACTTCAGGACGTTTTCCGGCGGTTGTAGCCACCGAGTGTCGAACTTTTCAGGATCAGGGGATTCAAGGTAGTTCGAAATACAATTTTTTGAAAGCTTCTAAATTTAATGGGCATCTCCTGTAAAATGTTGCACATAAATGAAGGATATGTGCTTACCTTGTCTGCTTTGAGAAGCAAAACAGAGAACATATTCAAAATTTTTGGTATACCGTCTTTTTTACTGGACAAAAAAATGCTTCATTTGCAGAACGGGTTCACCGATTTCAATTTTCTTCCTATGGTATGTGATCTCAAAATACCGATCCTTTGTATCATGTGTCTATCGAAGCAGCAATTCATTGGAGTGCAGCTTTCTCGTAATTACAGTCTGCAATTCAGCTGTGTTATTGATAAGAAGAAGCTTAGAGAGTATGAAAAATAGAACTTTTTGAGAGAACACTATTCTTTCTTTCTTGTTCAGAATCTTGGTACTACTCTATTACAGGGCAATATACAGCTTTATATGGTTGGATTAGGTGTAACTAATTAACTAAATACATTTCCTAATATTCCCTCTCAAGATGGACTGTGAATATGCTTGACAGACATTTTGGACAAGAGAGAAAATTAAAGGATTAGAGGGTAAAGCTTTTGTAAACACATCAGCTAATTGGCCCTGAGAGTGGATTGGAATCAACTTGATGAGTCCTTGAGATATTTTATCACGACTGAAAGGACAGTCGATTTTAATTTGCTTAGTCCTGTTATGGAAAGCCAGATTTGAAGCAAAATGGACTGTAGCTTAGTTGTCGCAAAATAAAAGGGCAAGAGAGGAAATTGGAAGCTGGAAATCATGAAGAAGTTGCCTATCCAAAAAAAAAAAATCATGAAGAAGCTGATGAAGCCAAAGAAGTTCACTAGCGGTTGAGGCTAAGGCTTGGTTTTTAGCTTCAGCAGGGGGCCGAGAGATGGTGGTCTGCTTCTTGGCTTTCCAAGATGCCAAGGAATCCCCAAGAAAGATGCAAAAGCTCGTCACTGATTTTCTTGAGTTTGCACAGGATTCCAGTCAGAATCAGAAACTGTCTGAGCTTGGAATCAAGTGAACCCTCAGAAGTTCTGAAGGAAAAGAAAAGACCTTAGATATACTTGTTCTTAAGGTACCTCAACAAGTGATGGACAGCTTGGAGATGGGGTTTAGGTTGAGATAAAATTTGAGTTAACTTGTGCACAACAAAGGTGATGTTTAGTCTGGAAATAGTGGGGTAGATGAATCTTCCTACGAGCCTTTTTTTATTGATAGACAAATGGATCATGCAGAACATCTCCTTCAAGAGCAGTAAGTTGAATCTTAAATCATATTTTAATCCACTACCCATCAATTTGGGACTTATGGGTTAACCTCATCTGTGTTAGGAGTCTACTGGTCCTATCCCTATGCGGTAAAGGATCTAATTTACAGTTGGGGTCAATTCCCCGTGAAGAAGAACATCAGAAATTTATGGTGGGCAGCCCCTCTCAGCATCTTTTGGGAATTTTGGAAAGAAATGAATAGAATTGTGTTCGAAGAAGAAGCTTTTTTCTTTCAACAAATTGAAATACTATATCTCTAGCTCTCTTTTGTATTGGGCAAGGATTATTCCAAATGTGGATATTTCTATTGTTACATCCCTTATGAGTATGTATAGGTCAATTTCTAGGATCTATCTTGGTTGTGGGTGGTTTGTTTTCGCTAAACCCTCTTTTTTGTTTAGGCCCGCGGCCTTCCATTGTTTACTCCCTGTAGACTTTGGATTTGTCTTTCCGGCTTTTTAATGAAGCTTGCTTATTGCCTATCAAAAAAAAGATTCATGGGAACCATAGCAGGCTTGCAAGCAAGATAACATGTGTCTTCAAGAAGTTTCTAGGTGTAAAGTCTTTGAGATATAACATTTCCTTTGGAGGAATGAGCAATCTCAAGACAAAGGAAGTATTTTAGAGGTCCAAGATCCTTGAGCTTGAACTTGGAGCAGAGAAACATTTTAAGGGACTTGATAACCTCTGCATTAGGGCTTGTAATGATGATATCATCCATATGTACAAGGAGAGCAACAAAGGATGCACTAATCTCTTTAATGAACAAGGACCAGTCACATTTGGATTGAACGAAACCAAATTGAAGAAGAGAGTGGGATTACTTTGAGTACCATTGCATAAAAGCTTGTTTGAGACGATAGATGGACTTGTGAAGTTGATAAACAAGTTTCTCCCTTAGAAGAGTAGATTTCCTAGTGTCATGGTAACCAAGGGGTAAATCCATATATACTTCTTCGAAAAGATCCCCATTTAGAAATGCATTATTCACATCAAGTTAAGTCAAATGCCATTGTTTGGAGGCAGCAAGGGCAAGGAGTACTTTGACAGTTACAAGCTTGGCCACTGGAGAAAAGGTTTCAATAAACGAACCCATCTTTTTGTGTGTACCCCTTAGCAACTGAACATGCCTTGTGTCTCTCTATAGTGCCATCAGACATACTTGATTTTTAAAATCCATTTGCATCCAATGGAATGCTTTCCTTTTGGCCAAGTAGTGATGGACCAAGTATTGTTGGATTCTGTACAGGTTTAGTCTTGATGGCACTACTCCATGCAGGATAGTGAGCAACTTGATGGAAAAATTGAAGTTCATAATGTGAAGAAACATTGATAACAGAATCCCTACAAGTAGGAGATAGTGAAGAATTTTGGGGCCATGACTGCAGATCCTTGTTTATATATGTTTTTCATTGATATCTAGAATAAATAATTCCTTCATGCATTTATCAGATCCTTCTTCTTATCTACTTCATGGTAATAAAACATTTTTTCTAACAAAAATTTGAAGTGGGTGAACTAAAAAGTAATTGTCAGGTTTCAGACACATCTATCTTGGAACATATCAAATATTCTTTGGCAACTCCACAGAAGCATATATGCTTCATAGTCTAAAAATGTTGAAAAATACAAGATATCCTGTCATATCCTAGTTGTATCCCATTATAATGATGTCAAATAAACTTATAGAGTATTTGGGAGGTCTAAGGCATTATACATCAAGACATTTCAAATCTGTCTTGGCAACTCTCTGGAAGAGTATCCGTGCTTCATTGTGTACAAAAAGCATGTATGCTCGTGAAATTTAAAAGTGAAATGCATGTGATTTATTTACTCATTTACTGTTTTTTTTTTTTGACAACATTTACTCATTTACTGTTAAGCCTCAATAAATCAATAACTATGTTTGAATAATAAAACCTTCTAATCCCAAGTCAGTCAATGTCCTAAATTCATATCCTTGCTAAATGCATAAGATAGTTATATTCCTAGAAATCCTTTTAAAGGTGCAAAGAAATATAGATTGATAATTGATGAAGTACATGTACATGCAGATGAAAATTCATAATAATTTCTCCTGGTCCTAGGAGGATTATTTTATAGGGTTTTAGTGTAATTGAGATTCATCAGATGGTAAGATCTGGCCCCTTTTGGGACACTAAGTGGTGGTTCAAAGCAAGATCTGAACTTAGTATACCTAATTTTATCAAACTGGAGCCAAGCATGGTGTTCTCATGTACTGTTCAACCATGTCATAAGGTAAGCTAAATTTATTTGTTGGGTTTGATTTGGTTATCTTTATGTCTGGATGGTTTGCTTTATTTACAACAATTGTACTGATATGTATATATATATATTTTTGACGATTACTGATATGTATTTATATTCCCATGAAAAAATGAAAACCGAATTTAAGTTCCTGATTGCTTCTAATACTGAAATGTATTTTTCTGAATATAGATAGTGATGGTGTTGGAAAATTTGAGGATACAGAAAACTTGGAAGATAAGGAGTTGAAAGAAGCTTTTGAAATATGGAAGTCTAAACCATATGCTTTGACAGTTCCTCTCAGAATTGTTGCTCTTCGTGGCTCTTTACCTCCTTCATGGGTTAAGGTTTGCACCATATCTTGTGACTTGCATCTATATCCATATGTCTAGGTTGCTAAAGACGTATAAAATTTTTTGGAATATGATCTCTATTCTCCTTTTCTTTTTGGTGAATAAATTGTATGATTGGCCTTGTATTGGGTCCATTTAGGCTTGCCAGTGAACACTATCTTTTCAGTTGATAAAATATTTTATTGTGCAAATTTCTTTTTACAGAATCAAAGAACGATTTTGCCTCCATAAATTGTGTCATTGATAATATTTTTATTGTTATTGTTGATATTATTATTTGAGTCAAATTTATGCCAATCCCTTATAGATTTGATCTATAATTTTATTTCTGACATGTAGGATTTTATGCAATCACAAGGAAGGAGATTAAGGTTACTGTCAAATTTCCGTGGAAGTCTTCAGGAAATTTTCTCTGAACTATGCAGTGTTTTGAGAAAAGGCAATATTGAGCCTAAATCTACCCTAGCAGCTGATATTGTCACTGTTGGTGACTCCTGGCTTGACTTAGCCATCAGCAAAGGCATAATTGAGCCCATACAAGGGGTGGAAGACCAAGATTGGTTTAGAAGATTAAGCTATAAATGGAAGGTAAGAATACGGAAACATATTGCTCCTTATTGGACTAGTGTGTGGTCTTTGTATGCATAAAAGAACCATTCAACTTCTTTTATCAAATGACCTCAATTTTTATCATCCTGTTTACATTTAGAGCTACCTCTCACAGCCCATGACTGCACTTAATATTTTGATACAGGAATTTTTAAAAATTCTTAATATTTGTAATTTGTATGCATATTTTTTAGGGTGCAAATATTTATTAAAGGAATAGTAGTAATGATAATAATATGCGGGTATATTTAGCTTCTACTAATATAGTTTCAGGTATATTTACGCAGGAACAGCAAAGGGACATTAGATGCTGAAGGTCAAATATGGGCTGCTCCATATCGATGGGGAAGCATGGTAATAGCATACAAGAAAAGCAAATTTGAAAAGCATAAATTGGCTCCTATAGAGGTAAATTATTTTTAGAATTTTAAAAGTTTTATCTTATCTTTATTGTCACGAAATCAATAACTATACATAGTTATTTCATAATTTTTTGTTTGTTATATTGTAAATATATTCTTTTTTTTCTATGCTTTGCTTTAATCTAGATGAGGGTTTTGGTTATTTTATTCGGACCTAATCAAAATATCTATTTTTGCCATCCATACAATTGTATCTTTTAGCAATGCAATTAACATAATTTTCCAATATTTATAAAACCGTTGATCGAACTGGTCCAACTGCCAACCAGTTGCCTCCTGGTTAGACTGCCAACCCAAGTTGCCTTTCTGGTTCAGTTCCCTTTTCTAAGCCATTTCCCTATCAGACTGGCCTTGAACCTGTGGTCAACCTAGTCCACCTAGGTGGGCAAACTGAATAGTTTAGTGCCCTCTTCAATTTTCAGCAAAATGGGTGGGTTTTCCTCCTAGAGGAATGTTGAAAGCCGTTTCATCTCCTTTTATTTTCTTCAATGTGGGACAATGTAGTGGTTTACAGAAAAACCCAACTATGAAGCTGTAGGAGGTGGGGCTGCAGGTTCTAGACTAAAGTAAACAGACCACTCCGCAAGTGCATTTCTTGTGATAAATATTAACAAATAAAATACATATCTTGTATACACACGTGCGCACACACACACACACACACTTAATTACTTAAACAAATTTTCTACCATTTTTAATATAGTTTCACATTTAAATATTGTACATATTTGGTTTAATAAAACTTAAAATATTAATATGTTTATATAAAAATCATAAATAATTATGATAAATATTATTAATTTTTAATTATGTATTTTAAATTTTTGAAAAATATTTTTAATTTTATTGAAACATAAATTATACATTTATGATATCACCAATTCAACCACAATTTGACCATTGGTTGGGCCAAGTAACCATTAACCAGTAATTTTTTGGTTCAATGACCTATTCTACATCAACTAATGGTTTTGTGACTTCTACTTACAACTAACATTTAACAAGAACAAAGGATGCAATCATAAAAAATGAGACTGATTTCAGTTGTAGCTGAAATTGAATATTTGTATATAAAGTGCATACTTGTTGAGTGTTATAATAATGTAAATAGGTAGAGTTAGAAACCAATTAGGAAACTTGATATTCTTTCCTATTGATTTAGGATTCTCTTGTATATAAATATGTAGCCTATGATCAATGAAAAGTATACGAATTTTGCCTCAATTCATCTCTGATTACATTGAGTGATTACAGAAATTTTTTAATTCAAATGGCAAATAAAAAGACAACCTCAATGCCTGTGCAAATCCCTTACTTTAAAAGAAAATTTAGTTCTACAATAAAAGGTAAAGTAAAATTGAATATTAAAACATAAGATGTTCTATTAATGTAACAGATTATGAAATGATATGTATTCTCATTTCAATCCATAATTAAGAAATTATGACCTTTGAGGCATGGCACAAAGTGGCAAAGGGTTGAGGTAGAGATGGTGGGAGGTTCTAATTTCCAGGTTCCATTGGCAACAAGAGAAAAAACATTACCTAATAAAAAAGATTTGATTGTCACTTCATCATAATCACTTTTTTCTATGCCTGGATGAAACTTTATTTAATAATTGATATTTGTTTCTTTGATAGGGGACACATTATTTATGATGAAGGAGCCTATAAAAAAAAATTATTTATGATGAAGGATATAATATAAAGAGGGCCAATGAGGCATAGTTCAGTGGTTAAGTGCTAGGGTGGGCGTAGGGAGGGGAAGGGTCTAGGTTCAAGTCCCTGTGGGGGCAAAATTGTGATACTTATAAAAAAAATAATATAAAGAGGGATGAGATAAGATATCTATTACCAAACAAAGAAACTTGGCTACTCTCCAGCTCCCTATCGCACTAAGGAGCCATTAATTAAGACCATGATAACTTGTTTGCTTTATTGGTCTTTTGATTGGAAAATGGATGTGTACCGAATATAAGATTCCATCCTATCCCAAATACACAATGCTTGGAAAATTTTGATTCAATGCCCTTGGTTATGAGTTCATCCCAAATAATGTTAGATCTCCTTCCCACTCCACTCCACCCATGATATTTCGTTCTTGATCTTCGAAATTGGAAAAAGATCAAAGAGATAACCCCATTTTTATCCTTATGAATTAGTCTTTTTGTTATTAGTAAATATGTGTGCTGAGACTTGAAAAAATCCAAAGGGATTTTGTATGGGGTGGAGGCACTTTAGAGAAGAAGCCCCATCTGGTGAAATGGAGAATAATAATATGTGTAGACAAGAAGGAAGGAGGAAGGAGGTCTTAGAATTATAATTTGTGTAATTAATCCTTCTATCAATTGAAAAAAATTTGCAGCCAAAACAATGGGAAGAGAAGATCTCAAATTCCTAATGGTAATTAAACATTTGTTCGAAAATATTTTATTTGTTCCTCTTTTGTAATCTATTTTTGGATAATATAATTTACATTCTTGAGCTTTAATCTCTGAAATACCGCCCTTGAGGCTTGGCTCAAGTGGCAAAGGAATGAGAGATGGAGATGTGGGAGGTTCCAGGTTCAAGTCCCAATGTGGACAAAAACAAATTTACCTATTTAAAACAGAAAAAAAAATCTCTGATGTCCTGTTATGTCCAGAAACATTAATCAACTTGTCAGTGATGTCTCTTATAAGAGCCTGAGACATACTAGCTAAAAAGAAGTCCTTATTACAAACCCAAAGAACACTTAACTACAGTAGAAAATGGTTTACATTCAGTCATGGCTACTTACAGGCCAATTTATAATATAAAACTCAAGACAGTTGATCCTAAGGAGTGTCAGTTCCACTTTTGAAGGGCTACAAAGTAGAGCGACATAGAAGGAAACTGAATGCAAAGACCCTGTTTTTCTTTCGAAGGATTAGAAAATAAGGATCATTAATTTCTTGATTAGTTTGGTGAAGCTGAAAGTTTGTGTTCCAGAATCAAGAATTGTGGTTGTTAGGAAATCTCTGTTCTGAGGAAGGAAATCGGAAAAGGATCAAAAGGAAAATGAGGCGAAACCAAATTTTCAATCATGTGGGTTGAAGAGAAGGATGTTTAGTGGCAGCTAAGAGAGGCGGCTTTCTTAGGATATTGTAGTTGCCTATCCACAAAGTTAGCAATGTGATTGTAAAATTCAATCCATAAGTGCTTCCCAATAATGTATGGCTCGAAAGGGCAATTGGTTGGCCTGGGGTGTAGGAGATTTCAGGTTTGAATTTCATCAAGTCAAAGAAATAAGGATAGCAAAAATATTAAGCGTCTAAAAATATATAAACAAATAAGGGTAGAAAAAATATTAAGCGTCAAAAAAAAAAAAAAAAAAATCTATTTCATAATGACACTACAAATTGTGTCTCCTATAGAACCCCCATGGCCACTGCCTTTGTTCTTCTGATTACTTGCGAAAGCCTGAATTCCTGTAGTTGCTTGTCATTGCCTTGGCTTTGATTCATCTCATTGTATATACTTCTAGTTATTACTATGGATTTTGTGAGAACTATTTTTCTTTTTTATAAACAACGCTAACTAAGTAGTTCATGATTGCAGGACTGGGCGGATTTATGGCGACCTGAGCTTACAGGGAGGATTTCCATGATTGATTCTCCACGAGAGGTTGTTGGTGCTGTTTTAAAGTACATGGGAGCATCCTACAACATAAACAACATTGAATTGCAAGTTAATGGTGGAAGGAATGCTGCACAACAGAATCTCATCTTGCTTGCAAAACAGGTATTGAGATTATGTTGGTTGTTTTATCTGATGCTCATGCAATAATACATATTTATATTTCTTAAATCCAGGATGTGAGCCCTGTGAGTTCATTAAAGAAATAGAGAAAAGAAAGGAGGAAGGGAAAAGGAAAAAAATAAAATAGAAGAAATAAATATCATGTGATAAACCAAAAATAAGTGGATGGTATTGCTCTGGGACTTGATATATTTTGCCTCAACTTTGAGTCTCTGAGTCAGTTCTGTTTGTCCACAATTCAATTTAGTACTTGATTTTGTAAACTACCTTAATCAGCCTGATGCAACATTTAACTTATGGCTCACTTAAGGGCGACTTCTCATTTTTGTGCTGCAAAACAGAAAAGCAAAAAGAAATTGATTTCCATAGAAGCTATTTTGCATTTTGAATGGTACCAAGGTTGTTTTTTATATCAATAACAGCGTTTATTCATTTAAATTGCTTTCTATAGGTTCGATGTTTTGACAGCACACACTTATCTAAAAGCATTTAGTGTGGGAGACGTATGGGTGGCTGTTGGGTGGAGTAGTGATGTTCTTCCTGCAGCTAAACGCATGTCTAATGTTGCTGTAATTGTTCCCAAGTCTGGAGCTAGCTTATGGGCAGATCTTTGGGTATGTCCTGATTTCATTTTATAGTAGTTTGTATTTACTTTCTTTCTCCCACTTTATGTTGAGCTTCACCTTTAGAAAGGAAAAAAAAAAAACCAAAAACCCTAAGATACCGGTAAAGTTATAAAAAGTAAAAGAAAAAAATTCTAAGGAAAGAACCAGGTAATGATAAAAATTATTAGAATTCTGTTTTGATATTTCAGCTGATCTGGATATGTTCTATCGTATCCTTTCTGCAGGCAATCCCAAGTACTTCAAAACTTGAAAGAAGCAGCCGAATTGGGGGCCGAGTGAGAGGGCCATCTCCTTTAATTCATCAATGGATAGAATTCTGCTTGCAAGGTGCTAGAGCTTTTCCTTTCACAGAGGAAGTAATCCCCGGTGCATCGCCCTCTGCTATTGAGGGTGCCTCAGTTGAAGCCCCTAAAGAGCTCGCTAAGGGGAAACCGAAACTGGAAACCAACCTGATTTCTGGAATGCCTCCGCCTGGAATTTTGGATCAATGCGAGTTCTTAGAGCCATTATCTGATGCCACATTGTCAGATTATAGATCGCTGATAGCCAGTATTCAGAAACCGACGCATGGACTACATCGCTGCATCTTGTCAATGAAAGAACTCTTTCAGCAAAGCTACTTGCAGAGGTAACATAAAACTCCTTATACAAATAGATTCTGGAGACTCTGATTAGGCATTAGCTAAATAGAACCTACAACTGCATAGTTCTGATTATTGCAAATGAAATTATGATACATAGAACCCATGGCGATAGGTCGATTATTCAGCTCTTATTTGTATGATTAAACTTGCCAATGAAAATATGGAATAGGTCCTCCTAATTTACTAGAACCACATTTGTGCTAACTCTTGTACAGTTAAGTTAACTTCAGAAACTGGATGAAAATCCAGAAAAGCAAGAAATCATGCATTCATAGTCATTCTTTGTTAAAAAAAAAAAAAAGAACAAAAAAACTGGTAGTTGATGGGTTTTGATATAGACTCAATATGGCTGAGTAAACAGGATTACCACAAGGCTCGATTTTGGCATCCGAACTAAAGCTTATTTGTTCTCCCGCCCAGCTCTTTTTCTTGGCTCCGACTTTCAATGTTTTAAAAATAGGATCAGACTGGTTGGTCCGTGAATCAACAACAAAACTAATTCGATTCAAAAGAAAAAACTGTTTTTTTTTAACCGGTAGTGAACCTATATGATCGGTGATTGAACTGGTCGAATTGACGGTTGAATTTATTGAATCAGCGGTTGAACTGGTCAAACCAATTATTAGATTGACTGAACTAGTGGTTGAACCGGTCAATTCAATTTATAATTATTTTTATTTTTAATAATATATTGATTATCTTTTAATAACGTCATCAGTTCGATCATTGGTTCGACCAGTGAACCGTAAATTAATAACTTTTCCTGTTTGATCATGATTTGAGCATTAATTTGACTATGGTTTAATCAATGAATCGTGAATCGATAACTTTTTCAGTTCAATCACCGATTCGGTTTTAAAACATTAAAAATTTTATATTGATTTTCTTACTATTGTACTATTTTTTTTTTCTTGAATGTTTCTTTAAATGCTTGAAACTTCGATTTTTGATTAGAATCGGTTTGCCACCTAGTAAGAGTTTGTTTGGTGATGCTTTTAGAGAATATGCTTCCAGCATAAGTGTTTCAGTGTAAAATGCTTGGCACCGGGGAAAGCACTTCAGGCGCATTGAAGTACCGTGTAATGATGTTTGCAAACGAATATACTTTTCTGAGGTTTTTTTTTTTTTTTTTTTGGAAAAATTATTTACACGAAGTGTTTTCGTTTTGAAAAATTATTTCTCATCGTTCTCACGATATTTTATAGATATGAGCTAGTTTATTAAATGAAAAAGTTATGTGAGTCTATGATCATTTGATCATATTGATGTTAATGATGTAAACATATAATTTTTATATATTTTTAAAATAAAAATGATTGTAAAAAATAAAATATATAAGTTTATTTAAAATTGATTATATATATATATATATATATATATATATATATATATATATACCTTACTATATATAATATTCTCAAATATAAGTATAAATATTATTAATATTTTAGATTTTTTAAATCAAATATATAATAATTATATATGAATATATTGCAAATGAAATACAATTTCAGATTTATTTTTAGTCAATTTAATAATTTTAAGAAATATTGTAGTATTTCCGTTTAATACTTATAAAAATGAGTAGTAATTATTTGACTTTTTTGAAAATCAAAGTGAACATTGCGGTTTGCTTATTCTTTGGAGTTTTGTTCCAAAATAATACATTTTATAAAAAAAATGTCAATCTAATAGGTTTTTAAAAAAAATGGCCTAACTAGTGTTTTTTTGTCAAAATCGTAGTTGGTGACTAAACTTAAGTGCTTTTAAGTTAAACCCAACAGATTTGTTGGCGGCGCTTTTAGAGGCAACAGAAGCTCTGACCGTAGTTGTTGACTGGATTTTAAGCGTTTGAAGTTAAAGCTTTTAGTCATGGTATGGTTTCAAGCACTATGCCTCATTTTTAAAAAACGTAATAGATTGTTGATTTTTATTTTAAATACGAGCCTGCTCTATTCTTTGCTCAGGACATCGGTTCCAATTCAATGGAGATATCTTTTGTATTGTTTTAAGCTAAGAATCTTGTCACCAACTAACTCAATTGTTTAGAGCATCAACGTTAAAATGGTTGGACATGGGGAAGGGAGGGGTTCGAGTCTCAATTGAGACAGTTAACTATGTTGTATTAAAAAGTTATTAGCTTTCAAATAAAATAAAAAAACTAAAGATCTTTTAGTCCAAGATCGATAAGGAATGAGAAGTAGATGGCCCCTTCTACATCCCGACGTAGACCTTGCTTTAATTCAAGATTCAACTCAATTAATGGTAGCTTCAAATTAAACTTTAGTTGTCCCAAGGTTCAAAATAAAAGTGTATTAGGTTGGAATATTAGAGACTCAAATGTCATTATAAAAATTATAGTCTCTCGGATTCTCAAAGTCTTCGGATCGTCAGTGCATGAACTTGGCAGCAAGAACTTGCAAAACAAACAAGGTACCGACGGTGATGTGTTAGTCGGCTCTCCGATGCTTAAGTTAGTTAGAGAGATAGAGAGCGTAAAAAATGTCAGTCTTGTAAGCGTATATTTTCACATATCTTTTTGTTAGCATTACCTCCCTTATTTATGAAGAAAGATGATGAACCACTTTTTATGGAAAGTGGGTGATTGGTTTCCTAAATGGAGGGAGAAGCGACGCTTCACTTCGCGTCAACACGTTTTCCTTTTGGATAATCAAGTTGTCAGAGTCTTTACCGCCTCGGATCGGTTGATCATGTAAGAGGCGGTTACGTCACGAGTTTGTGGGAGGATATGTTCTGAGATTTCTAAAGGGATCGGTCGGAAATCACTAGGCGACCATCTTCTTAAGATGAGCTAGGCTAGAAAGAGGCATGCCTAGGCCTTTTGTAACAGTCAGATAGCCCTAAATTGGACTTGAGGCACAGGCAGTGTTCGTGTGGGATCTTGGGCCTCTTTTGGGGCTTTGATCCATTTGGGCCTTCGAGTGGAGGTCTGAGTGGGAGTCTGAGCGGTGGCGAAGTATAGATTCTTAATCTTCAGTTTGGTAGGAAGTTTATGTGGTTTGTGAGATTGGGGCCGTTTATCTAACACAATTGGTGAGGTCATATCGAATCGACGGACAATATTCTTTCGAGGATGAACTAAGTGACATCACATCGCCGTTAATCACCAAAAACCTTGAAACTCTCATCCACTTGTTGAAATAATGATTCACTACGGTAATAATTTCTTACGGGCAAGAGAGCGTAGGAAGCGGCCCGACTATGTCAATTCCCCATTGGGCGAAAGGCCAAGGGCTCGTAATGGAAATTAAATCCTGAGCGGGTGATCTCAAGACAAGGGCTAATTAAGCTGGCATGGTCACACTGCATTAAGTGGTGGTGGCGTAGGTCATGGTTGGCGCGATAATACCACGAGTATAGGCTCTATGTGCCAATGTTTTGCCTCCTGGATGATTACCACATATCCCTTCATGCAGTTCGGCTAATACATAATGTCCCTGTTCAGTAGTTAGGCACTTTAAGTACAACCCGTCCAGGGACCGTTTAAACAACTGGCCATTAACCAAAGAGAACCTGGCTGACTGGATTTGTACCTTGTGAGCTTTGTTTCTATCATCTGGGAGTTCTCCCGTGTTGATATCTTATAGGATCATCCATGAAGGGGAGACCCTGCGTCCATTTTGGCTTACCGGGTGGTGACCGTGTGAATCCGGTGATAATAGATGGGCAGGAACACTATTTCTGTTATTGGAAGTGAAGCGACAATGGAGGCCAAGGATTGCAGTCTCTGGTGATGTGTTCAAGCTTCCAGGCTGAAAAGACGTCTAAGCGTTGTTTAACCAAGGATCCGCACATGGGAAGTGGTGGGTGAGTTTCCGAAATGGAAGGGAGGCGCGCTTCGCAGTGTCAACCATTTTCCTTTTGGATGAAATAAGTTAATCGAGTCTTTGCCTCAAGGATCGGTTGATCATCTTAAGGGCGGTTACGTACGAGGTTTGTGGGAGGATATGTTCTCACGTTACAAGGGATCAGCCTGGAAATCACTAGCTGACCATCTTCTTAAAGATGGAAGCCGGCTAGAAGAAGGCATGCCTAGGCCTTTTATGTGATCAGATAGCCCATAAGCTGGACTTCAGGCCTGGATCCGTGTTCGTGTAGGGATGCTTAGGCCTCTTTTGGGCTTTGATCCGTTTGGGCCTTCTGAGTGGAGGTCCTGAGTGGAGATGTATGACCGATAGGCAGAAGTATAGATTCTTAATCTTCAATTCCTGGTAGAAGTTTATGTATGCCCGGTTGTCGAATTGAGGCCCGTTATCTAACACAATTGATCGGGGCATATCGAATCGACAGACAATATTCTTCCAGATGAACTAAGTGACATCCTTATCCTTCATTGATGCAAAAGCCTTGGCTTTTATCCACTTGTTGAAATAATCAGTCGCTACCAGCAATAATTTCTTCTGAGCCAAGGCAGTAGGAAGCGGCCCGACTATGTCAATTCCCGGGTGGGCGAAGGCGAGGAGCTGCAAGTAATGGAAATTAAATCCTGGCGGGTGATCTCAAGGCGGGGGGCTAGATCGATCACACTTTCAGACAGAAGGCCTACGAAGGCCGTGATCTCATGGTCACAATAATACCCCGAGTACGGGCTCTATGTGCCAATGTTCTCGCTCCTCGATGATTACCACATCCCTTCATGCGCTTCAATGACACATATGTCCCCGTTTCTAGAGTTAGGCACTTTAAGTACAAATTCATTCAGTGGACCGTTTAAACAACTGGCCATTAACCAAAGAGAACCTGGCCGACTGGATTTATACCTTGTGAGCTTTGTTTCTATCATCTGGGAGTTCTCCCATGTTAATATACTGCACTATAGGGTCCATCCATGAAGGGGAGTCCTCGGGCCCATCTGGGCTTACCAGTAGTGACAATTGACAACGAATGATAATAGACGGGCAGTGAACACCATTTCGTTATCGGGAAGTGAATGCACAACGCGCCAAGGCGGCCCGCTTTCATTGCGCCTGTGTGATGTCTAAGCCCAGTCAGCACGCCTAAGCGCGTTGTTTAACCAAGGATACATACTTTGCCATTCGGGGGTCTCGCGACTCATATTCTTCGTTTACTTACCCCACAACCAACTGCGAATCACTTCGAATCAGAAGCCTGTCGATAGACACAGTAACTGCTAGTTCAATTCCGGCTAGTATGGCCTCATATTTTGACTTGTTGTTGGAGGCGCTGAAGGCTCAACGGATAACTTGCTCAATTCTCTCCCCAACCGGAGATTTAAGTTGCAAACCGATGTCGGCTCTAATTTGCCGAGATGCCCCGTCTACATTAAGGATCCACCAGTTCAAGCTACCTTGGCTCATCCGACAGGGATTTCATGAAAATATGCCGTAACCTCATCTCTTAGCCGCCTCGCTTGTAATCAATAATCGAATTTGCTCAATTCAATCGCCAAATGAGCCATCCTCCCGACTAGTCGCCTAGAACGCGCTCAAGAGGATGGTCGCTAGCGCCAACAATGGGGTGTGCTTGGAAGTATGGGCGGAGCTTCTTCGTTGCTACCCGGAGAGCTAATGCCTCATGCTCGAGGTGGTTGTTGTTGAAAATCAAGCCCACGTCGCCTCATGCCTGTGCATGTTTCTCTCCATATTTAGCATTCCTTTTTTCCTTCTTTAACTTTCCTGAATTAATGCAATATACCATCTATAAGGATTACCCAACCAAAGAAGGTGGACCTGGTTTAATTCTACTTCTTGTAAGAGAAATTTTGTCCTAAGTGATATTGTCACTTTCCGTAATCATCTCAAATCAGAACTATTTTATTTCCTATTTTTTCTTACAAAATAAGAAGTGTGACTAGATTCCTCTAGAGTTTTTTCCTTCAAATTCTTCATGGTATCGTATGTGCTTAATCCGCTCTCTTCTTCTCCATCTTCATTTATGCCTAACACGGTCCAAATATTTGGAATGACTACCAACTCATCCTCCTTCTTCCGATGGCAACCACTCACCCTTTTGACAACCGGCCAAAAAATCAAAGGAGGAAGACCTTGTGTGATCATTGCGTAAAGCTTCGTCACTCGAGAAACTTGTTGGAAGATTCATGGAAAAACCGCCAGATTGGAACCCACGCCAACCACTGGTGCGGACGAGGTAATCATGTGGTCAGCCGATGAACGACGCCACAAATTGAAGCTAAATTTCTTTTAACAAGGAGCAAATGAGATGTCGTAAACTACTATCTCCTCTTATGTCAATATAGTCACAACCGCACATCTTCCAATCGTGCCATTGGTTCTAACCTTGGCTCACAAAGGTACTCCTTTAAGCGCCTTTATTGTCGTAAGAAACATAAAAACCTGATCGCGGACTCGTGGAGCATCCGATCATATGATTCGAGATGCGACAATTTTTTGTACATATAGCCTATGTCCAAATAATTTAAATAAATCTCGAATAGTGGCGGTTCACTTTCAAAGGTTACTGTGATCGGGTTCGCGAGCTATCAAGGGATCTTACTCTCAACTCGCTCTCCTTGTTCCTAACTTGATTGTAATCTATTATCAATTAGTAAACTCACCAAGGAAAAGAGGTATTACTAATTTTTCATCCACCACCGCGGAATTTCGTGGATTTGATTCGGGGAAGACGATTGGCAATGCTGAGGAATGCTCTGGACTCTACATCCTTAAGGAGCACCACGATCCACAAGAACAACCTCAAATGGTAATTGGTGGTAATTCTTTTTCGGTCTCATGTCAAAATAACGATAGTGCAATTATGTTGTGGCACTATCGCTTGGGTCATCCTAATGTTATGTATCTCAAGTATTTATTTCCTTCATTATTTAATAAAAATCAAAATCCTTTGAGTGAAATATGTCAATTATCAGCAAGTTCGGCCCCCATTTTTCCCATTCAACCCTATAAAGCGTCTAGTCCATTCTCAATGATTCATAGCGATATATGGGGTCCGTCAAGAATAAAAAATGTAGCCGGTACTAGGTGGTTTGTCTCATTCATAGATGATCACACTAGATTAACGTGGGTATTCCTCATGAAAGAAAAATCTAAATGTGTCAAATTTTCAAAATTTCAAAATATGATCTTAATCTAATTCCAATCAAAAATACAAATTCTAAAGTCTGATAATGCTAGGGATTACTTCAACTCCATTCTAGGAGAATATCTAGCAAAAGAAGGGATAGTTCACTTAAGTCTATGTGTTGATACTCTGCCAACAAAACGGAATAGTCAGAAAGGAAAAATAGGCATTTGTTAGGAGGTGGCTAGATCGCTAATGTTCTCTACGAATGTACCAAATTATTCTTGAAGTTTGCCCTTACTAAGAGCCTCTACCATCAATAGGATGCCGCCTAGGGTACTAAAATTCCAAACACCTTGTCAAACACTTAAATCCTTTCCGACCACTGGCCTCATATCCATCGTCCCACCAAAAATTTTCGGTGTTCTCGCTTTTGCTCATATCAATCAACAA
The DNA here is from genome assembly GCA_016808115.1 of Tetrastigma voinierianum. Classification (NCBI taxonomy): domain Eukaryota; kingdom Viridiplantae; phylum Streptophyta; class Magnoliopsida; order Vitales; family Vitaceae; genus Tetrastigma; species Tetrastigma voinierianum. Next base: position 177,870 of record JAEQBH010003414.1, read on the forward strand.
CATAGAAGTAAACTTGATCCTAGGTCACTCAAGTGCATCTTTCTCGGTATTCCAAATAAAAAGTAGGAGGTGTTACTCTCCGGTCACAAGAAAATTCCAAATTCAATGGATGTCACATTTTTGAAACCCAAAATTTACTATCCCAAAATTGATATTCGTGTGGGAGAATTCAACTCAGACATTTACTTTTGGAACCTTTGAGTCACTGAGGAGCCACCATCACCACTAAAAATCAAGTTTCTTATAGAGTCATGTAATCAGCCCGGTCACGGTTGACTCAGGATAATGTGCACATCCAAGAGGAAACGGAGGAAGGAGTTACTTCGAAGAAACCCATGAGGCTGAGCCGGGTTCTAATCCAAGCAAAATTCCAGGTAGCAATGCTCCTAACTCAGATGGTACTATTAATTCAGAGTTAGAAAATGATATTCTTAATATGCCTATAGCTTTGAGAAGAGTTAGATCATCCACTCTAAACATCCCATTGGAAATTTTATTTCTTATGATAAGCTATCACCTCGTTTAGTGCATTCACTTCTAACATCACGAGGAATCTGAGTTCCTCGAAGGATATTAAGGGGAAGCTTTCAAAGTATCTAAGTGGAAGCCGCGGTCGATGAAGAAGTTAATTTGTGGCAAGAAAAGATGATGCGTATGATGCCGACTCAGGGTAGAAACCGGTTAGATTGTAAGTGATTTCTACGATAAAGAAATCTGGCGAGATGGTAATGTGGACAGTTATAAGGCTCGGTTGAGTCGCAAAAGGATTCACCCGATCATATGGTATTGACTATTCAAGAAACTTTTGCTCCGGTTGCCAAGCTCAACCTTGTTAGGTGACACTTTTATCATGGCGGCTAATCTCGATTGGTCGCTTCACCAACTGATGTGAAAAATGCAGCTACGATAGTGACTTAAGGAAGAAGTTTACATGAACATTCTACTTTGGGCTTGAGACTACATCAATTTCAACAAGGTTTGCAGACTCCGAAAATCCTTGTATGGTCTCAAGCAATCTCTTAGGGCCTGGTTTGAACGGTTTACTAAGGTAGTGAAAGGGTACGGATTCGTTCAATGTCAATCCGATCACACATTGTTTGTGAAACACTTCCCAGAAGGGAAGATGGCCATTATCATTGTATATGTGGACGACATAATTTTGACTAGTAATCATGAAGAGAAAATTGACCTACTTAAAAAATTACTGACAAAGAAATTTGAGATCAGGACCTTGGAAACCTCGAGGTACTTTCTCGGAATGGAGGTGCTAGGTCAAAGAAAGGTATAGTGATCTCACAAGCATAAAATACGTTACGGACTTACTAAATAAAAACGGGGATGCTAGGATGCAGAAGCCGGCGAAACACTATGGATTATTTGTAAAACTTGAAAGAAAGTGATGGAAGTCCTCCCGGTTGATAAAGGAGATATCAACGTCTTGTGGAAACTCATCTGCTTTCTCATCACAAGGGCGGTTATCGGCTTCTCTGTTAGTATGGTAAGTCAATTCATGAATAATCCAACGAAAAACACATAGTAACAATGACGAAATATTGAGGTACCTCAGTAATATAAGGGAAAGGGTCTCTTCTTCCCGAAGAACAACAAAGAAAGGGTTGGATGCCCAGATCTGGGGTTGGGCGAGTTCGGTGGCGATCGGAGATCAACTTCGCTGTGTTCGTTTGTTGGGAATTTTGGATTTACATGGCGAAGCAAGAAACAATCGATGTTAGCCGTAGCGATCTTGGCGAAATTAGATGCTATGGCCTGAGGTATCTGGGGAATCTCAGTTGAGCAGTGCATTAGAAGAATTACGGGTTCCGTTGAAGCATCCCATAGTGTTATCTCTGCGGCTGACCAAACTGCTATCCTACTGGTATCGCTAAGAATCAGGTTCATCATGATCGAACTAAGCCGCGTGGAGATAGATGCGACACTTTATCAAGGAAAAGATTGAAGGGTTTTCAAAGTCGGCTTCACTCCCGACCAGCTAGCAGTGAGCATTCTCTGGCTCTGCTCGAGTTAACTGAAGATCGTAGCTTGGAATGATCAACATCTGTCACGACGAGGGAGTGTTGAAAATCAAGCCGCATTAAGCCTCGTACACAGTGCATGTTTCTCTCCATATTTAGCATTCCTTTTTTTTTAACTCCTAAGTAATGCAATATACCATCATATACAGTTACCCAAATCCCGTGAGTGGGCCAGGTGGTTTAATTCCACTTTCCTTGAAATTTTTGTCCGGTGATATTGTCACTTTCGAGAATTATCTCAAATACGCCAAACACTATTTATTTCCTATTTTCTTTCTTTACAAAAATAAGTGAGACTAGGTCCTCTAGAGTTTTTTCCTTGAATTCTTCAGGTTATGCAGGGTTTTAACGTCGACTAAGGGGACTTCTTGACAAAAATCGCAGCCTTTGCTTTTATTCTCATCTTCGCCCGAACAGGCCGGCACTCAAGAGACATATGAAGCCCCATTAGGTACATGAGCCGAGTGTTTGGCCGGCCGGGCTGAGGACTAGAGGTGCAGCGAGATTACGTTGATGTGATGAGTGAGGTTTCACTCACATTCTTCATTCCACCGGCCACAGTAACCATGAGGGTAGCAAAGAATGGCTTTAGACGGTCTGTAAACCAAGAGATGAACCGCCCTAGGGCGGCCAATCGACCAGTCAACTATTGTACTTCCTTTCTAGAGGTGGGAGCTGGAGACTCAAGAATAGCTTTAAGTTGTGTAGGGTTGGCTTCGATACCCCTCTGAGTCACCATGAAACCCAAGAATTGGCCCGCCCTAACTCCAAAGGCTCATTTTGAAGGATTGAGCTTCATACAGTATGCCTTTAAGAGTTTAAAAGCCTCTTGCAAGTGTTCAGCATGGTCCGGGCGTTCTTTGGACTTCACCAGCATGTCATCAATATAAACCTCCATGGTTTTTCCAAGTAGTGGCCTAAACATCTTGGTCACTAACCTCTGATAAGTTGCCCCAACATTCTTTAAGTCAAACGACATCACATTATAGCAGAACAGGCCGTGCGAGGTGATGAAGGCTATTTTCTCCGCGTCCGACGAATGCATGGGTATTTGATGATATCCCGTGAAGGCATCCAGGAATGACAACATCCCATGCCCGGCTGATGCCTCAACGATCTGGTCTATCTGGGGTAGAGGGAAGCTTTCTTTCAGGCATGCCTCGTTGAGATCCATGTAGTCCACGCATACTCTCCATTTTGCGCCTTTTTTCTAGACTACCACTACATTGGCCATCTATTCCGGGTACTTTATTTCTTTGATGAATCCCGCTTCAAAAGATTATCACTTAGTTTGAATAACTTGTGGTCAGTTCGAGTGGAACGCCTCATTTTACATCCTAGCGGCTTGAGTCGAAGGAATGACATTCAGTTTGTGAGAGGCGTGTATGGGGTTAATGTCGGCCATGTTGATGAGTAAAAAACTCATTGAATTTTTAGTCTATTTTTATGATTTTTCTTACATTATAATTGCTTATTTCTATGCAGAAATATGTACTATTTACCAAATTTATATTTTGCAGAAATTTAAAGCAGAAGTGAAAATTTCGAAATAAAAATTAGAAATTAACGGATCAAGGGCCTAGCGGGTCATGTGGAGAATCAAGTCCGACCAAAAGTGATGGCAAGGCAAAAAAAAAAACTGTTGCAACATTAGAGAACTTGCTAAGACCAAGACAGGAGGAACTTCTAGGAAGATAAGGTCGCAACATACTTTTGAGGTCGCGACCAAAGAGTAAGGCTAAATGGACTTGCAATGTCTCTCTTAGGCAATTCTAGGTTGCGACAAAGAAATAAGTTGGAGACTCCAATCAAGGTCGCGACCTGGAATTTATGTCTCGAGAATAAGACAGAGCTATATGAAAAAAATGTTGTGACCCGAAGTGAGAACATGACGGAGGGCGAATTAAAGTGACATATTTTGAGGTAGCGACTGGGATTCAGTAAAGAAATGGTCGTCTGTGACCTAGAATTTCCACGTTGCGACAAGGCAATGAAAAGACAAAACAATTTTAAAGTTCTTGACATGAGAAGGGAGGCGCATGACAGGAATGAGTGGTGACAAGAAGTGAGGTCGCGACATATATTTGAGGTCATGACATAAAATGGAGTAGATAACAATACAACTAAGTCGTGACATCAAATCGAGGTCGTGACAAGAAATAGAAAAATTGAAGGGAACTGTTGAGACTTAGAAATGAAGTTGCAACTAGATATGAAGAAGGGATTGTCGCGACATACTTTTGAGGTTCTGACAAGAGCGAAACAAGGAAAATGCTTGGTTGCGACCTAAATTCCACGTGCGACAAGAAAACCGTAACCAGCGAGTTTTGATGCGACCGGCAAAGGCTCGAGGTAACTAAATGGCGTCGCAATAGAAAAGAAATTAGCGACATCAACTCCACGGGAACAAGAGGTTGCAACTAGTTCACGGTCATGTGTTGGACAGCTGAGCAGAATTTACGTTGCGACAAACTTTTTGAGATTCACGACCTAAAACGATGTTTGGGCGTGATTTTAGGTAAATCCACATTATAGATCATGAATCAGGCCCGATTTCTAAAAGTTATAATAAGCGTACAGATTTTAAAGTAAAGTAGCTTTTCTTGGGAACCAGAAGGGGAAAACTCACTTGTATATTTTTAGAATAGATTTTTCTTTTCTTTTCTTTCTTCTCTTGGATCCGAACCAGCGATTTGTTAGAATGTTGAAGCTGGAACCAATATTTCAATTTCTTTACAATTTACTGCTTGAGTTTAAATGAAATCTAGACTATTCCTGGAATTTGTCTCTTCTAAGTTTATTGCAACTGCAGTGGGTGCAACTTATCAGTGCTCCATTGTCGATTGTAATGCAGTTTTCAGAAGCGTAGCTTCCACTAGTTTGAATTTATTGTTAGTTACAGTCTTTCCTGCATAAATTAGAAGGAAGTATCTGGACTTGGGTGGGATTTATTTGATTGATGTGTCTTTTTATATAATTGTTCCCAATAGTAGTTTCGAATACCCTTCCAAGGATTGTATCCTGCTTTGATTTCTAGGAGGCCCTTTGAGTGACACAAAGATGGCAATTCCTGAGAGTTAGAAACATTCCAATTGTGGGTATGTTGGACTATTATTGAAGAATTAATGAGCTATGAGAGTTCACTTGGGTCATCACCCGATTAACTCATAATTGATAATGTAGGAGGATTATTTATCAATTCTGAAATCATGGAAGATTTCACATAATATGTGGAAAGCTCTTCCCGACCACAATGTTAGCGCTGATCTAATAAGGAAAGGAGATATTCATTAGATTTTAAGGTTGAGTCATCAATCAGGTTGTGGAAATCTTGCAATACTCATGACTTGGGAAGTAAGAAATCTGCAGTCTCAAGAAATGGGTATGAAGTATTGAGAAAGAAAAATACCGAAATCTTGTAAAGAATAGGTTGAATACAAGTAATTGATTAAACCCCTGTCTTCGAGAGAAACAGGGATATTTAATTGGTGAATAGAAGGAGAAATCCAACTTGCAATATCAGACATCTTTAGCAAATCCAGATCCAAGTTTCGAATAGTGTTTTAAATTTTGTTATAGCCATAGAAGTGGCGCATTTCCACGGTGGCACATATTAGTGTTCATCTTCTGAGGGCGATTCGATCAAACTAATCATAGTATATATATAAGTTCATTAGTTTATTTTTAATGTCCTAAGTTGTCTACATAATCTTTAAAACAACTATTCTTTAATCTTTAGTTGACAGACTTCATCATTGAGGTTCAGATAGTATGGATCTTGAGTATTTGGGGTAGATGATTTTTAAAATCCAAATCAATATCTGTGGGAATGATATATGGACTTACATCCATTTTTTTTACTACTTGTACGACTTGTTACCTTACTGGTAATACATAGACTAAGCCTATTCATAATTAGGAACGATAAATGGTCTTGTTCATTTTAAAGAAACTCCAGGTAATTGACGCATACGGGAAGGTTGTAAGACTCACGTAGAGGTGTTAAATTGAGAGTTTAATCTATATAAACATAAAATGAGACAAGTTTTATATTATTTGATTCTTAGGGGATTGAAAGGATTTGAATAAATCAATATTCGACAAAGAGAAATGCTAATTTGGACATTTTCTTCATTTTATAAAAGAAATACTGAACCGAGTTTTGGCCGATGAGTAGCGTAAAGATGCGATCTTTTAAAGCTTAGAAAGGGATATATGATTTGTGATACCACTGTTTCCAATTAATCTCAATATATCTAGTTTGGGAGGATAATTAATGCCTGAAGCCATACTCACATCTGTTTCCTATAGATCTGCCGTTGGAAGAATGGCGAGGAGCGGGGAAAGTCGGGTGGGCGAAGAAGCGACCATGGCGGATGAAGAATTGATCACACGATTGAATAAGAAACAACTTGATCAAAAAAAGACCTCCAATGCGAGATACAATGGGATTTACGGGGCTGGTCATCAAGTAGAATACTCGACGATCGAGACTAACTGCTTTGTTGAGGCTAATAACTTTGTATTTTATGAAACCGGCCTTGATCATATCAGTCAGCCAGAATCGGTTTACTAGTCATCCCGAAGTCTAATGAACATTGGCGGATTCCTTGGGATGGCAAACCACCAGGTTAGCATTTGAATGGTGTGGGCCGAAGGTGATAAACTACACCTCTTTCCATTTTTCCTTAGAATGTGCGACCTCATGGTATGAATCATTTACCATGTGGCTTGGTTGATACATGGGAAGTTGGTGGGAAGCATTCTGAATGAGATTTTTTTCTCTCCCATCCCTTCTGACTAAAAGAAGAAGGAAATCATAGTGTTCAAACAAAGGAGGATGAAAGCTTGTATCTTGTATGGGAAAGGAATTATAAATGACTCTTTGAAGAGATGTCTGTGCATGGCATGGATCAGATGATGGATATTGTCTATCACTCTTTAGAATGACTCTTAAGGGTATCATAGATGCTTCTTGCTGTGGGGCATTTAAGAGGAAAAAAAAGTGCGGAAGCCCAGTCTGATTGCAAATCTAGCGAATCTGACATGAAAGCTCCATCTGAATTTATAAGAACTCTGACAAAGCAAACGGGAGTGGAGTCATTGAGCTTAACAAAATGACTGCCATGGAAGCAAAGCTTGATGCTATAATGCACAGGATGGATAAACAGGAGAAAAGACTACACTCTGTTCATGAAATTAGAGTAGTGGAAAGAGAAGACTGATCAAAAAGAAGAGAAAGCAACATGAGGAGAAAATGGAAGGAGCAAGACAGAGAGGACTACAGAAACAGAGAAGCAAGTGCAAGGCGAGGCGGCTGAGAAGAGTCGTGAGCGAAACAAAGGAAGGTTAAAGGCTTACACCTGGAGTCCCGTTTCCACCAGAAGAGTTAAGAAAGCAAAGAAAAGAAGAACAATTTTCTAAATTCTTGGAAATTTTCAAGAAGATAGAAATTAGTATTTCCTTTGCGAGAGGCACAAATCAATCTCGAATGCGAATTACTAAAATTTCTAAAGGAGATCTTGACGAAGAAGAAGATTGGCGTGGAATAGTGAATTTGCGCCGCGCGGTGCGGTTATTCAGAGAAAGTTTACCGATGAAATGAAGGACCTAGGCAGCTTCACCATTCCGTTCCCTGCTCAATAGGGAAATATGAGTTCAAGAAGGTGTTATGTGACTTAGGATCCATCATAACCCGTACCCATATCGGTCACGGAGATTGAGTTTGGGGGAGCTTACCCTGACCTTAAGCAATTATACTACGAGATGGCTGATAGAACCATGGTTGATAGAAGGTGTTCTTGAAGATGTCTTGGTCGAGTAGGAGATTTATCTTCCACATCAAACTTGTGGTTATGAAAATGGAAGAAGACAACCAAGTCCCTCTGTTGTTAGGAAGACCCTTCTTAGCAACTGGAGCTGCTTTGATCGATGTGCAAAAGGGTGAGCTGACCTTGAGGGTGGGGAATGAAGCAGTGCACTTCAACCTGGACAAAAGCTTGACACACTCTGATGTTGATACAAAAAATTGTAATGTTGTAGATAACAGTGGTCCTATCAGTTTTGACTTGATCCTCTGTTGGCAACCTTAGAAAATATTCTATCATTGAAACGAGATGAATTTCGATATATTGAGAGTGTTGATTATGAACTTCTATTGCATTCAGACTTTGCCAAAATAGGAAGCAGTCTTGAGTTTAAATAAGCGTTAGAAAATTCAAGCAGCCAGGAAAAGAAAGTTACTAAACAAGAGACTAGTGCAGAAGGGTTATTTTTGAAAGAATTGACCAGTCATCTTAAATATGTCTTCTTAGAATTAGAAAAGGGGAAACCAGTAATCATATCAGTTGAATTGACTGAAAATGAAGAACAAAGGCTGCTATAGGTTCTAAGGGAATACAAGGAAGCTATTGCCTGGTCAATTGAAGATCTAAAGGGTATCAGTCCTTCTATTTGCATGCACAAAATCGTGTTAAATGATGATGCAAAAACATCAGTTGAACACAAAGGAGATGTGTTCTGTGATGAAGATGTTGTAAAAGAAGTGCCGAAGCCGGTTAAATGCGGGATTTATTTATACAATATGTGTGAGCCGGCCCTTGCGTGAGCCAGTTCATGTGGTTCCTAAGAAGATTGGATTCAGCTGTTGCTCCCGAAATGAAAGAATAAGACTAATTCCCTACGAAGCGTGACGAGGATGGAGGGTGTGTATGAACTACAAAAAAATTGAATGCAGCTTGGGGAAGATCATTTTCCTTTGTCTTTCATTGATCGAGATGTTAAGAGCCGGAGGTTAAGCGGGGACATCCTCACTGTTTTCTTGATGATATTCGGGATGCCAAATTTGCTTTTGCACTTGAGGACCGTTAAAACTACTTTTACATGCCCTTATGGTACTTTTGCTTTACCCCAGAAGAATGTTGTTTAGGTTATGCGTCTCTGCTACTTTCAGATGCATGATGTATATGTTCTCGGATTTGAGGGTTATGGAGATATTCATGGATGACTTCCCAGTTTATGGATCCAGTTTTGAACATTATCTCTGAGGACTTACTGGGATTACTTCATGTGCGAAAAGAACCTAGCTTTGAATTGGAAAAATGCTCATGGTAACAAAGGGATTGTATGGCATAGAATTTGACGGGGCTGAAGTGGACCAAGCAAAGGTTTCCATTATAAAGACTCTTATGCCTGCTTGACAAATCAAGGAATGGGGAATTTTTCTTGGGACATGCGGCACATAGAATTTATTGAGACTTCTCCAAAAAAATAGCAAGACCATTATGTGGGTGCGGAGAAGGATGCCAAGTTTGGGTGTTTCGATGAATGCCAAAATTCATTTGAGAGATCAAATCCAGATTAGTTGAAGCTCTATCGTATCCTAAACGGCTGGAACAAGGATTTGAGATTATAATGCGATCTTAGTGACTATACAATGGGGCGTATTGAGACAAAGATGACAAAGTGTTTAGGGCCATATACTATTCTAGCAAAACTTTCAATGAAGCTAAAGAGAATTACTCGACTACTGAAAAAGAGATGCTGGCTATGGTATTTGCATGTGAAAAGTTCAGGCCATATATATTGGGAGGTCCCACGATCGTATCCATCTTACGATCTGTCTTTGCAAATCAAATATTTGATGGCCAAGAAAAACTAAGCTAAGGCGTCGGGGATGGGTTTTGTTACTACATGATTTGATCGGAGATTAGGAATAGAAAGTTTGTGACAATGTGATAGGCGATCTTGTCAGAGTTGAAAAGACTACGTGAAGAAGAAGAAAAGGAAATAGCATAAAATTTTCCATATGAAGCGATTATTTAGGTTGTGTCCTCATTCAATTACCTTGGTATGCTAATATTGTGAACTTTCTGGCTTATGGGTGATGCCACAGAATTCAACTACTGACGGAGGAAGAAGTGGGACGATGGCGGGTTTACATGCAGGGATGACCAGCTTATTATTCAAAGAGGGCGTATGATCATCAGAAGGTGCGTACCAGAAAGTGAACAAGGAAAAATTTTACAAGAATGTCATGCATCACCTTATTGACCCAATCAGGTTTTTATTGGCCAACTATTTTCAAGGATTGTTTTGAGTGGGTGAAGCTTTGTGATCAGTGCCAAAGAATGGGAAATATCAACAAAAGGCATGAAATGCCCCTGCATGGTATCCTGGTGGTGTAATTGTTTTGATGTATGGGAATAGATTTCATGGGGCCTTTTCCATATTCTTTTGAAATATATATACATACTCTAGCTGTGGATTATGTATCCAAATGGGTGAAGCAACGACTTGTCTTAAAGAATGATGCTAGCTCTGGGTTTACAGGATTCTTCTGAAAAGAAATATCTTGAGCATGTTGGGGCCTTGAGGACTATTAGTAATGGAGGAAGCCATTTTGCAAACACAAAATGTTTGAGAAACTCATGAGCAATTATGGAATAAAACACATAATGAGTTTTACGACATCATCCACCTCAAACAAAATAGGCGAGGCGAAATTTCCAACACGGAGATAAAGAAAAGTGTCTCATGAAAAGTTATGAGTTCAGCAAAAAGATTAGTCTTTAAGGCAATGATGCATTGTGGAGAAACTACGAGAAGCTGCATATAAAACTCCATTCAGGTCATCCCCATACAGACTTGTTTTGGTAAACCTTGTCACCTACCTCTTGAATTGGAATACAAGGCTATGTGGGCCGTGAAGTTGAATTTTTGAGTTCAAAATTTGCTAAGGAAAAAGACTACTCCTAACTGAATGAGTGGAAGAAGGCGAAATGGAAACATGATAATGCCAGAATTTACAAGGATAAGATAAAGAAAGGGCATGATCAAAAGATTTTGAGGAATTCAAAGTAGGAGATCGAGATCACGTTATTTAACTCAAACTAAAGCTTTGGGGAAAGCTGAAATCCAAAAATCGCGGGTGGCCCTTATACGGTGTCAGAGTACAACTGCTGGGGCATGACATTGAAAACAAGTAAACAGGGGAAGGATTTAAAATAAATAGGTCGATTAAAAGCAATATCTTGGAAGAGAAATATGATTGATTCGTAGTTACAGTGGAAGAAAATTCTTTGAAACAAGAAATTCATAGCAACAAGTCCGACTAAAGACTAAAATTGACCATTTGCTTGGAGGCAACCCAATGAGTTTTTCATTCTATTTTAGCATTTAAATTTTATTTTACTATTTTGGACAGTTTGATTCACATTTGTTTATAATGAGTTCGAATAGCTAATTTTGAATTCTTTTAAATTTCCTTTGGGTTTAAACACTTATTTTTGTTTTTATGTGTCGTTTAAATTCAGGACACATTGGTATGAAAAAAATGGAAGGATCTAGGATTTCTAAATAGAATATCTGAGAAATATGAACTACAGATACCATACCCTCTGTTAAATATTAATTGTTTTGGGAGAATGAATGATTGAAGTTTGGGGAATTTTTTTTATATTTTTTTATTTTTTCATTCAATATTGAATATGATGCTTTATGAGTTTATTTGTTGCATATTTGAATGATGAAGGTTGATTATTGGTGTTTGTTGGAATTTGGTCTATTGATTCAATCTTTTATGAATTTGAACTAATCTTGAAGACTAGAAAAATTTCTCAGGTTGTGACATACTTTATTGTTCATTACCACTTTTGGGGTCGCAACAATTATTGTTTGAATTTAGTGTTGTGACTCATGCTTTCAGGTCGCAACAAAGTATGTGAGTTCTAAAAGATTGAGATAAAGCCCAATGTCGTGACATTAGAAAATTTAGGTCGCGACTAAGGAAAACTGAAGAAAGGAAGAAATAAGTCATGACCTGATTTTATTTAGTCAGGACCACATTTAAGTAGTGACAAAACTTAAGTAGATTACTTGAGAATTTTCGTCACAATAAATAAAGGTTTTTGAACCTTCCCAGCCAGTTTGGGCGTTGCCACTTTAAATTGGACATTTAGTGTAGCAATTAGTGTTGTAACTTAGGCATTAATGTTGCGACGTTCCATAAGAAAATGATGACCTTGAGCCCATTCGTCATACAATTGAAAGCTAGCGATAGCTAACACATTCATCCAAACTCAATCGATTGCATCTTCTACGGCTCACCTTCTTTCTATAATAGACTACCAAAACCCTAGAACCATAGCGAGTTCTAATTCTCACCCATGGCGAGATAGCGAATCCTTGTTGGGACCTAAACGGAATAATTGGCGTAGCAAGCGGGCATCGCCAAGGAATAGAGGAGGTTCATTTGGAACCTCAGTCCGAGACTGTTATAAATGCAGAAACAGAAACCTAGCAAGAATGGAAGGAACCAATTGAGGTCGCATATTTTCGAAATAGGAATTCAAAGATATTCAATGCTTCTCAAATTTCCTTAAGGATTCCTCCTTTTCTCCAAAATATCTTATTAGAAATAGCCTAAAGCGCTTTGATCCCGACAATTTTACTTGAATTCTTTATTGGGAATATTAAACAGAGATTTAAAGACTTCTTCCATTCTGAGAACCCAGAGTCACTATAAAGGATGGGAGAACACAAATAGAATAAACAATGAAAATGAAGAAAAAGGAGGATGAGGAAAAAGATGAGTTCCAAAGGTGCAAATGCAGAGCATATGGAGTGAATGGAGTCGGAAAACAAACCAATTCCAATCATGATTCCTAATGATGCTCTATCAGTGAAGGGATGGATGATGGGAAGGGAATTGGAAGAAGGGTTAACAAAGTTTCCCATCATCCAGAGGAACTCAGACAGAGGAGGCAAGGATGAGCCCACATTAATGAATTGGGTTCTTACATCAACCACACACACTGAGAGGTCTTGCTCTGACCTTGCTTCAACCCTTTCTTCCTGCGCACATCCTTGATTAGGGAAACTGATAAAGCAGGAGCTACAGCCTTTAGGAGGAAGTTTTTTTTTTTAGATAAGACATGGGTGTTAGGTTAAGGAATAGAGACTTTTCTCTTTGGTTTTGATTCAGTACTAATTGTATCTTTTATTTTCTTCATTGTATTTCTTCATCATAATGAATATAAATTCAGAGAAGTTCATTGAAAATGTCTTGTAATGTGTTCTTTTGAATTAATGAATTGTATTGCATTGTTTGTCAGTTTAAATCAAAACTTATACATTGGTGAAATGATTGATTTGACTTTGATTCTTGAATAAGTAGCTTGTTTGGATTCATGTGGATCTGAGTAAATGAATTGTATTGTTTGTGTAGATTCATTGTTTATCTGTAGAAAATGGTCTATGTGCTAAAACTATTAGTATAAGGACACAATGACCCTTTGTTTAAATCGAGTACAACACTATAAGAGAAATGAAGCGAGGAACTGATGAATTGAAATAAAATTTGGAGTTTAGTTTGAATAAAGTTTAAATTAGGAAATTTGGAAGGAGTCCACAATTGAAAGAACAAATGAGATGATTGAGCGTATTATATAGGCAGTGAGTCAACCTATAAATCTTGAGATAACTTTTGTGCACATGGTCGAAAATTCTTAAGAGCTTGAGAGGGATTAGGAGCATCTTACGTGATGATTCACAAGCAAGAGTACAAGATCCTAGAACTTGTTAGATAATTGGTCAAGGCAGAAATCCTAGGTAAAAACAACTAACAAGTGATAGAGGCCATCTTTGGAAGTTTGAGACCTTTTCAACCTACCTCATTATATGCGAAAGCATACCTCTGGTTTGCTTTGAGCCAAAAATGCCTAATTTCTTCCAATATGATAATGAGAAGCAAAATCCCTCCCTTACAATAATCCACGCAGCAAGAACCTAAATTACAGGTTTGAGAATAGGATATTTAATGTGCAGAAAGAAACAAGTTTGGGGGAATATATTTCTTTTGAATTACAAGGATGGATGAAGAGAAATAAATTGAAGAACTAGAAACAAAGGAGAAAAAGTTGAAAAAGGAAGAAGTTTTGTCTTATGGCTTATCTCTCTTGAACAATTAAGCTCGAGGGTGTTTTAAACTTCTTGCCTAAAGCAATGTAGTGAGTTGCTGGCCAAAGTTCTCTAGAGTGATGAAAGCCTAGAAGATAAGAGCATTGCACTATTAGATTCTTTGAAAAGAAGGAGAAATGAAAAGTTCGATACAAAAAGATGAGCTAATAAGTTGAAGGAGAGTTACATTAAGAAGAAGAAAGGGATGAAAGATGAAGGCAGGCCTCTGGGAAAGAAAGAATGGAATCTAGGTAATTTGTAGCCTAAATTTTTTTTCCAATTATCTTACAATTGCAAGCCTAATAACATTACAAGCCTAAAAAGACTTCTTTGATCTTGAAGGTTGGGTACCTACATTAGTGGAGATCAATATGAAAAACAAGCTTATGGGAATTTGACTAGTATTCTAAGGAGATCCCCAGAAGATTCACTAATTCAATAAAATGATGAAAAGAAAAGAAGACCTACACTCACAAAACAACATCTATTGGTAGGCTTGTTTACATGTAGTATTCAGCGGTTTATTTGTAATAGGAGTTGAATACATTCCACTTTTTCTCCAATTGGCGAAGGATTAAAATGAGGCGCAATTACTTTTCAAGAGGAGATTATGCTGTGAAACAGAAAAGTGTCCTGCAAAATCAAGTTCAATTGTTTGAGGACAAACAAATATTTCTTTTTGTAGGGACAAACAAAATTTAAGTTGAGGGAATTTGATGAGTCAAAAAACTCATTGAATTTTAATCCATTTTTACGATTTTCTTACAATATAATTGCCTATTTCTATGCAGAAATATGTACTATTTACCAAATTTATATTTTGCAGAAATTTAAAGCATAAGTGAAAATTTTAGCAAAAATCAGAAGTGAAAATAGATTAAGGGCCCAACAAGTCATAACAGAGAATCAAGGTCGTGACCAAAGGTGATGGCAAGGCAAAAAAAAAAAAAAAGCGTTGCGACATAAGAGGGCATTTGAGACAGACGGGAGGAACTTCAAGGAAGATAAGGTCGCGACATACTTTTGAGGTTCAGACCCGAAGAGGCAAAGGCCCTAGGAATGGACTTGCAATGTCTCTCTTAGGCAATTCGGGTTCAGACAAAATAGTTGAAGACTCGATCATGGGTTGCAGCTTTGGGATTTATGTAATATTAAGAAAAGAGTTGTACAAAAAATTGTTGACCAAGAAGTGAGGTTGCGACGGGGATGGGCGAGTGAAGTCGCAACATATTTTTTGAGGTCGCATTTATAAATTTAGACCGAGGAAAGAAATGATTAAGTACTTGGGCCCTAAATTCACGTTGCGACAAGGCAATGAAAAAGACAAAACAATTTAAAGTCGCAACATGAGAAGAGGCGTGACCAAGAATCGATGGTGACCATGAAATGAAGTCAAACATATTTAAGGGTCGCGTTATGTCTGGTAAGCTCATCTGATATCCGTCCCTACTTATCAAATTAAGGTAAGCGATATATGTTCCAAACAAGCGAAACGGTGAGATTCAGCGATAAAATAGAAAAATTGAGGGGAAGCGTGAGACTTAGAAATGAGATTCGCGACTAAATGAAGAGGGATTGTGCGACATACTTACTGAGTTGCGACCGAAATTACTGGCAGGAAAATGCTGAAATTCGCGACCTAAATTCAATGTAATGAAAGCGAAGCAACCAGCAATTTTGGTATGACCCGGCAAAAGGCTCGAAACTAAAATGCGTCGCAACGAGAAAATTCGCGACATCAACTCCTGGAATAAGAAAGAGTTGCAACCGGTTCACACGAGTCCGCAGCGGTACACGACGACCCGAGCCGAATTTTACATCACGACAAACTTTTGAAGTCGCGACCTAAAACAATGAGTTGGACCATTGATTTTAGGGAAATCCACCTGGAGTCTTGGAATCAGGCCCAATTTCTAAAAGTTATAATAGGCGTACACAGTTTTAGTAAAGTAGCTTTTCTTTTTGGGAACCCAGAACGGGAAGAAGAAAACTCATTGTATATTTTTTTAGAATAGATTTTCTTTTCTTTTCTTTCTTCTCTTGGATCGAACCAGCAATCTGTTAGAATGTTGAAGCTGGAACCAATATTTCAATTTCTTTACAATTTACTGCTCGAGTTTAAATGAAATCTAGACTATTCACAGGTCGTCTCTTCTCGATTTATTACAGCTACGGTGGGTGCAACTTATCGATTATATCTCCATTATCCCGATTGTAATCGGTTTTGAGAAGCAAACTTCCTTTAGTTTGAATTTATTATTGAATTCTGATCTTTCTTGCATAAATTAGAAGGAAATATCTGGACTTGGGTGGGATTTATTTGAATTGGTATTGTCTTTTTATATAATTGTTCCCAATAGTAGTTTTAAGATACCCTTCCAAAGTTGTATCCTGCACCACGATTTCCAGGGAGGCCGCTGCGTGACACAAAGTGCTTGACGATGCGAGTTACGGAACACTCAGGGCCTTGTGGGTATGTTGGACTATTGAAGAATTAATGAGCTATGAGTTCATAGATAAAATACCCCACTCATAGGCTGATGTGGGAGGGGATTATTTATCGAATTTAAATCATGGAGATTTCACCTTAATACGTGGAAAACTCTTGACTGTGTTAAATTTGTGATCTAATAAAGGGAAAGAAGATATTCATTAGATTTAAGAATTTGAGTCATCCAATCGAATTTGAAATCTTGCAATGCTCCTGACTTAGGAAGTAAGAAATCCTACGATCTGAGAAATGGGTATGAAGTATTGAGAAAGAAAATACGAAATCTTATAAAGAATAGGTCGAATCTGAGTAAGCAGTTAAACCCTTGTCTTCGAGAGAAACGGGGATATTTAATTGGTGAATGAAGAGGAAAATCCAACTTACCAAATCATCGGGCATCTTTGGCAAGCTCGGATCTAAGTTTCGAATAGTGTTTTAAATTTGGTTATAATGCAGAAATTGACTGTTTCACAGTACTTCCTTAATAGTGTTTATCTTTACAGAGAACTGATTAAGTCCAACTAATCATAGTATATATATAAGTTCATTAGTTTATTTTTAATGTCCTAAGTTGTCTACATTATCTTGAAAACAACTATTCTTTAATCTTTAGTTGACAAACTTCATCATTGAGGTTCGGATAATTATGGATGCGAGTAGTTGGGGTAAATTTGATTTTTAGAATCCAAATTAATCTACGTAGGAATGATATCTGTTTTACCATCCATTTTTTTACTACTTGTATGACATGTGCACTTGCGGAGTGTCATAGATAAACCTATTCATAATTCGGAACATGAAACCGGAGTCTTATTCATTTTTAAAAACTCGGTCCGATTTTCATACAGGAAGGTTGCAAGACTCTGTAGGGTGTTAAATTGAGGAGGTATAGTCCTATATAACAGGCAAAGCATGCGAGTGAGTCAGGCCCGAACACATGCATATTATGGAAGCCGGAGCACATCGTATTTGTTCTTTCTTCGCACCAGATAGGAGGGAACTAACGTAGGTGGATTTATCAGGCTCAGCCAAGGACATTGATTCTAAGGGGTCAACGACCAATTTCTCACTTGTCTTCCTACCTCGTGCGGGGCGGCCATGATCTATAGTTGCTATTGAAGCCTTGGGTCTTGTGGGCTGGATTGGCCAGAGCTTTAAGGTTTCTCATGCTCATGCAGAGCAATTGAGTAGCACTATCCCGAACGCTAGTTGGCTACTCGAGAAGATCCAACATAACACTAGTCGAATCTGCGATCATTTTGATGGTTGGTGGATGGCACGACTATCATTGCATGCAGCCACGCTCGACCAATAATGGCGCCCATGCAGACCCTGGGTCTTTGACCGATTGAAAGCGGGCCTGTTTGGACCACACAGCCTTACTCGATGGGGAAGTAATGTCACCCGTTAATCATATAGTTGCCAGTTGAAGGCGAGGATAGGATTCACATGACGAACTCAGGCCTATCGAGAGATGTTCATACACTTTAAGGCGCCCAGGTTGCAACATATCAACCACAACTGCCATGGTCTCCGGTACTTTGTGCACATCAATCATTGATACATAAAGCAAATCTGAGTGCATCGCGTGGGGAGTAATGACCACGGATGGGTTAATAGGGGAAAGAATATAGGGCGTCGATCGGTACGGGCGCTTCTTGCTATGCACGGCGTGGATGGTGTTTGTCGGGCCCCAGACGATGGTACGCGGCGCAATAGCCACTTCTTCGGCACTTAGGCGTCTTGTTCGTTAAGCCCAGGCTACCCGGTATATAGTTGATGGTGGTAGGGTTAAGCCCGAAATTTGCTCCGACCGTTATTCTTTGGCCGTAGGCGGCCCTCGTCTGGTTGTCTCCGGATATAACTATCTCCTAAGGTTGCCTGCAGAGCTGGTGCTTTTCCACCCATAAACTTTAGGCTTTGATCGGGTTGGTCTCGTACTTACGTGGTCCACAATGGTAGTCACACCTCAAAGACTGGTTGCGTTATGAGGGATTTGATTGAATGGGTGTGGGCCATTTAAAGTCGGGGTGATCCCGGATGAGCGGAAGAAGTCTGTCATAAGAGATGTTTTAGAGGGTAAAAGCTGAGGGTTCCTCTTTCTCTGATTGGTCTCGGGAGCGTTTCCGATTCTTGCTCCCCTTTGGTTCGGTACGACCTTTAGTGGCAGACTACCAGCTTGGCTTTATGATCATCCAAGTGCGGGAGGAGCCCGGATATTATCCTCTAGTGTTGAATATATTTATTGCCCAGTTTGTACAATTCTTCCCATTGTCATTAGGCTGGATCCGAGGGGATAATTGAGTGGAAGAATGGTGTGAACAGACCAAAGCACCTTTGGAAATTACGGAGGACCGCATCCATACTATATGTATGAATCAATTTGTTGACAACCCACCCGAATATCGGTGAAAATCTTTGTGGATGGACTCATCTTCCGGCTTTTGAAGATGGTTTGTAGAAATGATATTTCCCTTTTTTGTGATTGAGCGCAGTCTTTGAGGAAACAAATGTCGTTCATAACTCACTGAACGAGTTGATAGATCTCGCGGGTTGGAACCAAGCCGGGCGGAGCTGCTAAGGCGGCGAGAACACTTTGCATAATAGGCGGTGATCTCCGCGTTGGAAGTGTCGCTGATTGGATGCAGCATGTGGTCATACGGGTCAGAGGAGCCATCATACATGGCAAATGACGGTATGAAAAAGCCACGCGGCGGCTCGTATCTTAAGATGTGCGGGCCCAACGGGGAGGATAGCATGTCTTATGGTCACCGGACAGTGGTGGGTCTGTGAAGGCATGTACGAGAAATTTGGTACGGCCCGAAGGTAGGATGATGGGGATGACGATTGCTTCACCCCTACCTTACATAGTATATTTTAGGGGGCACGCTCAGGCCTATCGCCTCTCCTTTACTAAATTCTCTTGTATTGAAAGCGGGTATCTGCATGTGAGGATCGGCCCCGGAGCAGTAAGGGGGCCTCTTCCCCATTGATTCGGCCTCCACGTTGATGCTTTGGGGTGGCGGATCGGGAGGCTTGAGAGAGATCTAGAAAGAATAACTCATGCCGTTCTTTGCGTGTCGTTGTTGTATGGATTTTAGGATAGGCTTCTTGCCTTTGTACTGTTTAATTCGGTGCGAGGGTGACTACTCTCTGTGCATTTTTCAACGCAGATCTTCTTCTGAACAAGCTCGCGAGGCGGTCATTTTCTTGTTGGATAGATTCAAATATAACTCTGCCAATGATTGACCATCTAGCTGTGCGGCTGTTCTTTGCTTACTTGAATCTCCATATCCACGACGCCCGTGAAGGCTGGTCTTCAAGGGGTAGTTTCTTTGGATTGGCCAGCCATAGCGATAGGATAAACCGAAGCGGATGAATAAGTAGGAACTTCTGATTCTTCAGGGTGTGAGGGATTGCTTAATAGTCGATGAAGACTGCAGTTCTTAGGTCGCTTTTTGTAGTGTGCCCGGGAATTTGTATAGGTATAAGTTATGGAAAATAATAATGACAGGAATTTGTATAGGTATAAGTTACGAAAAATAATAATGATAGGAATTTTTATAGGCATACGTTATGAAAATAATAATGATAATTCAATTAAGAGGCGTTATAGAAAATAATAATGATAATTCAATTTAATGTTATGAAAATAATATCGATAATTCAATTAGTAATTAAATTAATTAATTTAATGAAAGAGGGAGTAAAAGGTAATTTTCTAATAAGATACCTAGGTATAAATTAGAGAGTAAAGAAAGAAAATTTTTTCTATTCTTCTTTGAATTTCTCTCTGATTGGTAGAATTCCAGAAGACGTACGATTTTCGGAACTAGGGTTTGAAGAACAAATTTCTCTAAGTAAGATCTTCCTTTTTTTTTTTTCTAGATTTCTTTGATATAGATTCTTTAACATTTCTTTGGGTTTAGATCTTCAAAGAAGTCGATTTAGATTACACTTCGTTCTTTAGAAATAAAATAAAATAAAGATTTGTGGTGTCATCTTGAATTATGATATGAGGAATGAAAAAGTATTTAAGGATAATTTTGAAAAATAATAGTTAAACAAATGGGATAAATTTGAGAAAAGGAAGCAATTTTGTATAAATATATGTATTTGATAAAATTTAAAGATATATGTATTTTTGGTAAGTAAATATTTTATTAAGTTAAGGGAATTTATTTGATAAGGAATATGATTAGAATAATTATTTAGCAATTAGGAAATAAGATCTAGTTAATAATACTTGTTGTCAAATATGATAATTGTTAGGTAAAAGGCTAGATATGAGTATTGTGTAATAATATAATTTGTAAATGTGGTATAATGTGACCCATTTCTTTCTAGTAAAATTTAATTCGGATTAAGAGCATAAAAATAAATAAATTATTAAATAAGATCGAAAGAATATAGGTTTTTATAAAATTTGTAAAACTACCTAATTCAAATAGTTATCATTTGAGCAGTAATAATAACTGTTAAGAATATCAAATTAGAAAAGGAGTTTTAAGAATAAATATTAATGATGATAATTTCTTCCTTGTGCTGGAGAAGTATTTCATTAAGGTGAAATTTTTGGATTAGCTGCTCAAAGCTTTTATGATTACTCCTTTGAGGTTAGGGATATTAATGCGAGATGTTTAAAAAGGAAATTGTTTATTTTACTTCATTGGATAAAAATGTTTCTATAGCTGAATTATATATAATCTTGGTTTATGAAAAGTTTTACTTTTTATTTATTGGAGTCTATCATGGATAAAAAAAAATGAGTTTTTGTATGATTGTCTTACTTTTGAGATTTGTTTTTTGTTTACGAAAAGATACAGGAGATATGATGTTTGTAATTTGAACTTTGAATGAGAAATATTTATTTCACAGTTGGATTCGACCATGTCAATGGGAATAATAGTTAACATTATTCGGCCCTTGTCAACGGGAATAATAGTTGACCTTTACATTCGGTGGTGAATGTAATTGATTTGAACCCCAGCCTCTAGGGGTTTCAGGTTAGAGGACCACTATGTACTAGTAGTGTTTGGTTTAAAAATCCCACCTTAAAAGGAACAATTTTGCGGCTAGCCTTTGCCCATTTTGAAAGTCCCATGGTGGGCACCATTTGATGTTGATGACGAGAGAAAAAAAATATATTTGAAATGTATTTGATTTTGGATTTGATATGAAAATGAGCGATATGAAATTGTTTGGATAACATTTGATATGAAACCGATTTGAAATGGATGTGAGAATGTTTTGAAGTATATTTTGTTCATGTTCCAACTTATTTTTGAATCAAAAGTTTTGATTAAAAAACATCTCCTATTTGTTATATGATTGAAAACTTTTTGATCCATGAAAATGTATTAGTATTTCTTATTGAGCTTTAAGCTCCACTTGTCGTTGAGAAATATTTTGGAGGTGCTTAGTTTCAGCGAGAAGTGATGGCTGGGTTGGGGATTAGTCATCATTAGGATTGATTAGAACTTTATGTTGGACCATGTTGAACTAATAAGTTCCATGTTTGTATGTGAAATCATTGGGTTTGAAAGTTAATTAGAAAGTCACTTGGATGATATATTAGTTTTTTATATTCATTAAAGTTGATTGAGAGATCCCAAATATTGCTATATTCTGAACAACTTTATATGACATAAATAGTGAGGATTTGGATATTTAAGAAGTAATTTTTTATCGACATGAATTTTGAATTTGGAGAATTTATGGTTAGAAAAGTTGAGCATTTACTTTGAACATCTGTGTTGTGGACGAAATCCACAATAGTTACAAAGGAAGGTTAGTGTAGGTTTCACACTTCAAACCTTCACGGAAAGCTTGAGGGTGTGGTCTCAGCGATCGTATCCCTAGGGTGGGTTTCGGGGCTTGCAGTCATTCCACGACCCGGTGCCATTAGTGTCTGAGTTCTTGAGTCTTGGGGATAAGGTAGGGGCATGAACCTAAGCGACAGAACCTACAAACGACTTAGATGTAGGTTTGTGGTGTGCCAGCCGGCTCTCCGATGCTTAAGTTAGTTAGAGAGATAGAGAGCGTAAAATATGTCGGTCTTGCAGGCGTATATTTTCACATATCTTTTTATTAGCATTACCTCCCTTATTTATGAATAAGGATGATGATCTATTTTTTATGGAAAGTGGGTGATTGGTTTCCGAAATGGTAGGGAGGCAAACGCTTTACTTGCGCGTAAACCGTTTTTCCTTTTGAATAACCAAGTTGTCTAGAGTCTTCACGCACCGGGGGCCGGTTGATCATCTTAAGAGCGATTCGTGTAGGTTGTGGGAGATCTGTTCTTAAGTTGCAAGGGGATCAACCGGGAAGCTCTTGTTGTGACCATATTCTGCAAGATGACAATCGGCTAGAAGGGCGTACTTGGGCCTTTGTGTGATCGAGATAGCCCTGGTTGGACAGGCTGGTCAAATGTTTGTGTAGGGATCATTTGGAGCCCTCTTTTAGGCTTTGATCAGGTTTGGGCCTTCAGGTGGAGATGTTGGGCAAAATCAGTGATACCTGTAAAGTAAAGTGTTTGTGAAACCATATGTCATTATAAAAATGGATTCTTTGTGGAACATGTGAAGCAATGCCTCAATAATTACTGGTTGTGAATGTGGCAAGAGATGAGAGAATTTTAGCTTATAAGAGTATTCAAATTTAGAAATTGAAGGAGACTAAAAAATATTTATAAACTGCTCAATAAGAGAAACAATATCCTTAGTTCTATTATATTGTTAATTGAGGATTTTTAGAAGTTGTCCAGGGTCTATGTTTTTATAAATATCGTCATATTTATAGAGAAGCAAATAGAACTTTTGATTGTTTAGCGAAAAAAGATATTGATGTTTTAGATTCTTATTGGTGGTCGATTTTCTCTAAAGATGTTACTAATATTAGTTATGAGGATTATTGTGGTTCTCGTTTCAATCGTCTTTGTAAGTTTCCTATTCCGTATTCTTCTCTCGTAAAAAAAAAAAAGAAAAAAAAGAAAAAAAATTTAGCCGTGCTTTGAACACAAAGATAAGTTAGATTGGTTATCTACTTGGACTCTAAGAGTAAAGATCTGAACCGCTTGATTCACAAAACAATCATCTAGTCTAACCGATTCAGTAGTCTAGTCGATGGTTTAGGCGTTTTGATGCTAATTCAATGGCTGGATAGTCTAATAGAGCGAACCAAACGAAAAAGAGATCGATCGACGATTAGACTAGTTGAATTTTTAATAGTCTAAGTGCTTTAATTTTTTAGAAATGTTATTATAATTTTATAAAATGCTTTACTTTTGTTTAGTACAAAAACACCTTTTATATTGAAATGTTTGTAAAATCACCTACAGAACATATTGGAATTATCTCTACCTTACACTTAGAATTAGAAAAAAGAAAAAAAGAAAAATTCATCTCAATGTATCAATGGTTTATTTAGGAATGATTATTGTTGATGCACTTTTTTTTTGTATTTTGTATTTTTATAATTAAGGCCTTTGTTACAATGTAGGAGTGATTTAACATTTTTCCTTTTATTATCAGGCATCCATTAAAAACATTTTAAAGGAGATTCATACAATATACAAGTATGAAATGCATTTTGATAGTATTGTGGATCCCGTATTTTTTGATATTATGTGTTTCCTAATAAAAATGTGAGACTCATTTTTTTTATTTTGAAAAACCATTTTAAAAACGGTTCGGAGTCTCCATTTATTTTTGTTTTATTTTAAAAAAGAAAACAAAATAAGAAAGAAAAACCATAAATGGACTCCTTATGGAAAAAGCAGGTTTAAGAAAAATCGAGTCTAGGCTCGAAATTAGTTCCGCTATGGGAAGGTATGACATGATGTAACATCCGCTAAGCCTTAAATCTACTAAAAACAACTTAAGGAAAATAAAACTTGACGTCCCGATCAATAAATCTAGATAAGCATTATGTCACAAACAACTAGCATTAAACATATATAAATATGTCTAATAAAATAAATAAATAAATAAATAAAGTTAGATGAGAAAAATGTGTAATTGGGTGGCATATCTGAAGCGTTATCAATTAGAAATAATGTTAATGGAATAATAAAATACATAATATTCAAAATCAATTAGAAATTAGGTTATAGATCAAATGTCAATTTATTTATTAAAATTATACATGGAATGTCGGGCTCCACCAAAACTCATTTATCTTTTACACAAATTGTCTCCACAAGATTCCATTTTATTAGAATTGTAGAATTAATCATGTGATTGGAAATTTTGAAAATTGATTTAAAATTGAATTTTTGAAAATTGAGAAATTTGAAGTTTGAGAACTTTGAATTGGGGTTTTGAAAATTGGATTTTGAAATTAAAAAAACTTGAATTTTATAAATTAGAGATTTAAAAATTTGTAATTTGCAATTTAGATTTAAAGTGTGAAATTAAGCAGGGAGACTTAAATTTTGAAATTATGACATGAATTTTGAAATTCCATAGATTCATTTTGAAATTGGAAACTTGAAAATTTGAAATCGGAAATTAGGGGACGTTGAGTTTTCAAATTAAGACACTTGAATTTTGAAATTAAGAATTTTTAATTTTGAAATTTGAGATTTGAGAAATTTAAATTGGAACTTGGCTGATTTGAATTTTAAATTAGAAACTTGAAAAATTCAAATTTGAAATTTGAGGGACTTTAATTTTGAAACTAGGCACTTGAATTATGAAATTGGGATTTGAGGGACTTGAATTTTGAAATTCAGGCACGTGATTTTTTAAATTGGAAAATTGAAAATTTGAAATTAGAAATTGAGGAACTTGAATTTTGAAATTAAGACACTTGAATTTTGAAATTGGGGATTGATAATTTGGGAATTGGAAACTTGAAAAATTGAAATTAGAAATTAGGGAAGTTGAATTTTGAAATTAGGACACTTAATTTTTTTAAATTGGAAACTTGAAAATTAGAAATTAAAAATTAAGGGACTTGAATTTTGAAATTAGGGCACTTGAATTTTGAAATTGGGATATGTAATTTTTAAATTGGAACTTGAAAAATTGATGTTAGGAATTGGGGGAGTTGAATTTTGAAATTAGGGCACTTGATTTTTTTAAATTGGAAATTTGAAAATTAGAAATTAGAAATTGTGGGACTTGAATTTTGAAATTAGGGCGCTTGAATTTTAAAATTGGGATAGGTAATTTTGAAATTGGAAACATGAAAAATAGAAGTTAGAAATTGGGGGAGTTGAATTTTGAAATTAGGACACTTGATTTTTTAAATTGAAAACTTGAAAATTTGAAATTGGAAATTGAGGGATTTAAATTTTGAAATTAGGATTGAAATTGGGAATTTGTAGTTTTGAAATAAGAAATTTGAAAAAATGAAATTGGAAATTTTGAATAAATTAAGGGTTGGTGATGTTTCATGAATTAAGTAAAATGAATCAAATTATTAAACAAAAAGCATCAACAATTAATCTAATTAAAAAAATAAAAAAAATAAAAAAATAAAGGGGAAATTGACATGAATAATCCATAGTTTGGTCAGTATTTTTTAATTAGTCCCACATATTGTTTAACTATGAATAATTCTAGGTTTAAGAGGTCTAACATTGTATTAGTCTAGAGGCATAAGTGATCGACTAAGGAAATTAAAATAATCTATGTGACCCCATATCACTATCTAATTGACCCCTATAATTTTTATTTTTAATTTTTAAATCTTCCCCTCCTTCCCTCTCCTACTTTGCAACATATCACTTATCTCATTGGCCCCAAAATTTTTATGTTTTTTTAAATTATTTTTATCCCCACCCCTCTCTCTTCTCTCTCCCTCCATCTCCATTATTACCGACACCAACTTCCATTTGAGCCGGGCCTTCTTGTGCTTCGCCACTGTGCTTCCACTCGCGAGGATCACCCTCGGTTTCATGGGTTCCAAGCCACACCACCTGCATGTTCCTTTTTTCCAATGCCACTCTCCACGGGGCTTAGATGCGACCTTGCTTGCGGGAGGCGCGCCTCTCCTTGGTGGCCTAGACTAGAAACCCTCACCCTTCTCAAAATCAGACCTCTTCTTGATTGTAGATTCAAGGAGGTTAATCAAAATTGTGAGATGAAGTCTGAGGTATACCTAAAAATTTCAATTTTGATTTCTTCTTCTTTATTTTTAACAATTTAGGTTCAACGTGAGTAGAAAAACGTTTGTATCCAATTCCCTATAGGCCCCGGAGGAAATAGTGGGCTCCACATGAAGCCGGGGCCTTGTAGCCGACTGAGCGGGGTTCGATTCCTTTGAACACAAAGCCGAGATCTGAGACCAGGGTTGAAAGAGTCCATAACTTAGTCAGTAAGCCCATACCTCTCATGCAAACGAGGAAAATAGAAGAAAGATATATTTATTTATTCCCGGATCCCACCATAAGGAAAAGGAAAGGATTATGACAGATCATTGCCCGGTTGGACATCTTCTATAAGAAAAGAAGACTATCCCAAGTAAACCCTTTTTCATATCTGTACGGATCCGATATGGACTAAAATAAGAAATATTTCATCGATAGGAAGGACTCTAATTACGCCAATTGGTTGAACCTCTCTACTATATCTGAGACCACCCATCGGTGAAAGATCGCCAACATTCTTACACATACTCTTAGACGCTAGTACCAAACAATCTAAGCAGTCTCTCTTTTCTTTGAAGAACGACTTGGAAACATCGGGTGACCACGGAGCACGACCCTCGCCGACCCTTCCACTCTTCTTTGTTCTTGCGGAGGGAGTCGCTGCTTTGTCCAGTGAGTCGATGTGATCGTTCACGTGATCCTACAACTACCTCAGCCCGAGACAATCCAGGCTGCATCCCTGAGTCCACGAACAATGGGGTCGAAGCGGCGACCCACCACACGCTCCGGCCCAGGTTCCCTAGGGTTGAAGGCATGTCATCGGTTGGCGCGGAAATGCAGTGCGCGGAGCAGCCCGGTTCTGTACAAGCTGTCGTGAATTTCTGGAATTCTCTCACGATGTGATATCGGCTGAGGAACACAAGCGGGAGTAGCCAGTCTTAAGGATGCGAGAATCCGCGGGAATGCGGACAGAGGTGCCCCCTCGGGGCGTAGAAGCAACCTTGAGCCCCGGCACGGACAAAGTGGAGCTTCGCCTCCGTCCGGAAAATCAGCGCTGGTAGAGAATTGGAACAATTAACCGGGAGCCAGTACATGGCGCATCGAGGGAGCCTCGTGTCATAACGCAGAAAGGTGAACATTCACGAAGGCAGGCTGATCCTTGGCAACCCTCGAGATGTCGAAAGCGAGAAGCGAATCAGTCGAAGCGGGGGCTGTTATGATGCCCGCTTTGAGGAAAAGCCCGATCCCAAAAGCGGGAGTAAGGGAATAAGAACCTCCTCATCCCCGGCAACGGAAGAAGCGATCATGGGGCAGAGGGTTTAGGAGTCTTGGGCGGGGTGAAGTATGAAGAGTAGTTAAGGACGTACTAGGATACTATGGATACTTTGAGTGCAACCAATTTGAATCACCCTTCCGCGGTGAAATATTATGGATTACCCGCTCCCAAACAACAAAATTGAGTCTCTGCATGAAGT
This sequence comes from Tetrastigma voinierianum, assembly GCA_016808115.1. Taxonomy (NCBI): domain Eukaryota; kingdom Viridiplantae; phylum Streptophyta; class Magnoliopsida; order Vitales; family Vitaceae; genus Tetrastigma; species Tetrastigma voinierianum. The sequence continues at coordinate 205,923 of JAEQBH010003414.1, forward strand.
GAGTCTTTGGCCAGACCCAAAGACAGTGACATATCTTAACACTTACAAGAACAGGATGGAGTTGTATGGGTATCAAGACCCCGTCTTGACTCGCCAGAACTTTCGCTACAGTTAAAGGCCCGACCTTAGCACGGTTTAACGAAATCCTCATCGTCAATCTCTTCACTCTAGAGCTATCCATCGCTTTTTAGTCTCACTTCATCGAGCTAGGGACGTCTGGCTAAGAGCTACCATCTGACCAATTAGTCAAACAAGGGCTGTGAGAAGCATGAAGTCGCCTTGTGCAATTGATCAGAATCACTTAAGAGATAGATCACACTTTGATGAAAATTAGGTAAATCCAGCTAGCAGTTCATCGCGAGCAAGAGTGCAATCGAAGGACCTAATGTTTTCCATCTCGAAAAATCTACTCGACGAAGTATGTAGAGTACTATAAGCGAGAAAAATACATAAGCGGCGACGAAGCCCTCATATCGAGAGGAGAACTCATCCACCCATAAAGGAAAAAGAAATCCTGACAGACAAAAACATAGTGAGGGACGAAAATACTAGAGCAAGGCGACGAGGAGAAGTCTCGGAAAGATCAAGAGCGATCTCTCAAGTGGGTCGAGAAGCCGCAGTGGAGACACCACAATCGAAGACGGCTTGACGTTGCCTAGCCGCCTGGCAGCTTCGCTCACTTCGCGACCTCAGGTATCGCCAAATCTTACGTATGTCTCGCAGCTGGGCGGCGGTTCTTGAGATGGCCAACTCAGATGAAATCGGATCCATATCTAGAGACAACACTAAGTATTGCGAGGTTTCATAGGGACTATGGGCATCGGGCGATATTTAGCGATACAGCTAAGGAGAGGAAATAGAGTACCTATTACAGCGAGGATACCTGGGTGTCGTCTCAGAATCAGCAATCAGACCAAAATCAAATGAGTCAGATTGAGATGACGCCGTGTCCACTGCCTCGATGACAAAACTCAGCAGTAATATGATCAGACGCAAATCTCCGGGAGGATTCGCGGGAGGAGAATCTAGTTCGGCTCGGAAAGCTCACTTGCGACATCGGGTTGCTAGAGATGGAAATACAAGCGATGTCTAAACTACCTCGACTAAGACACAAAGCCATCGTTCTGCGACTCCGGATGCGGAGGGATATCAGCGCCCCCGTAGCGACCCATTCGGTGGTTATTTGTGATCGTGTAATAACTAGCAGTTCATCGAGGTTTTGTGCGACAGCGGATTCGGCGATATCATTTTTGCCTCAGCCTTTGACAAATGGGTGGGGAGAGAAAAGCTGACCGTCGACACGCGCTCTACTTGATTTCACGGGAGAAAGGTGTTTGCCTCAAAGATACCGATTCAGTGTAATTACTCACTTTGGGAGAGACCTCCATGCCCGACTGGGCGATGTGGTGAGATTTCATTATAGACCGCCCCATCGACATAACATGTTATTAGGGAGACCCGTCTCAGTATGACAAAGAAGCCGCATCTGGCGTATCTATTTTGGTTCCATCAAATTCCAACCATTCCACCCGGAATAGGGATGGTTCCGGGGATCAATGGGTGGCGGGAGATACTATATAGCTGCTGTCATGACGAGAGAGCGATCGACCTTCTAGCGTTAATGGATGTTTGGACCCATGCGTGGCGAGGTGCTCGCTGAGCACGAACGCCTTCGAGAACTTGAGCCAGGTTCCCACGGATGACGACCCGGAACATATAGCGCCTACCCGCCGGCTCCCAGTGAAATCTCAGAGTATCTCCTCAGTAGCGGTTTAAAGCCCAGAACAAGAAGCGTTTTCGCATGGAAGCCGGTCGGGATATGAGAGGAATTGACCTATGGTAATCACCGCATCGGGGTGAACACCGGCCAGTGGCTCAAACCAGTCAGCCCAGGAAGGGCTTATGAGAAAGCGAAAGCCATCAATGGGAGGTTGGCAAACTCCTCAGCCGGGAGCGATCGGGAAGTGGAATACCCAGTGGTTGGCAAGCGTCGTACTACGTTAAAACAAGCGAGCGAATGGCGACTTTGTATCGACTTCAACGACATAAACAAAGCTTGTCGAAGGACAGTTTCCTTGCAAGAATCGAATCTCATGATGGATCTTTGCAGGTCATAGACTACCGTTTCATGGACGCCTTCTCGAGCCTAACCCGAGATCAACATGGACCCCGAGGCCGAGAGAAACCTCGTTCGTCACAGCACAAGGGACCTATTGTTATCGAGTGATGCCGTTTGGGCTCAAGAATGCGAGAGCGACCTACCAGAGGCTAGTAAATCGGATGTTTCAAAAGCAGATAGGCACCACTATGGAGAGTATACGCCAGGCGACATCTTGGTTAAGTCCACAAAAGCGCCCATGCCCCATCGCTCATACTGCGGGGCGTTTGGTTCCGCCTGTGAGAGGTGGACCGGCCCGAATGCCTTGGCGGTGTCGGCGAGGAAAATTTACCGGAAGCAGCTGATTAAATCACGGGGAATCGAAGCAAATCGGACAAAAATAAAGGCATTACTGACATGCGTCGTAGTCGAGAATAAAGAAGTGCTTGGTGACAGGGAGAATAAATGCGCCACTAAGCCGCTTAGGTGTCAGGAGCAAGTGATAGATGCAGTAGCACTCTTCCGGGTTACGAAGAAAGCCTTTCAATGGGGATCAGTGCGAGGGCGTTCTCGACCAGCGAGGGCTTGTGCCCAGCTCTGTCGTGAAAGCCTGTGGGGGAACTCCTCACCCACTATGCTTAGCCGTGTCGAACTTTCAACCCAGTGCCGCAATCTAGTGGAGATAAAGCAGTTCGGCTTGCTCAGTTTGTCTATGACCGAGGCCACTAAGGAAGCGGAAAAGAATACAAAATGGAAAAATTAATTTTGGCCTTGTGGTATTTGGCTGGAGCTCCACTGAAGTATTTCCAAGCTCATGCAAAGTCCCAGTTGAATACCCGATGAAGCAAGTCCTGCACAAACCGGAGACCTCAGGCGAGACTAATGAAATGGGGTACATAAAATCATGAGTTTGACGCGCATTAGATATATAGTAAAGCGCCATAAAGGCGAGTCTTGGCAGAGACTTTGTCATGGAATTTACCGCATCTCAGCCAGATGGCCTTGGTACGGCGGCGAAGCCGACCTTTCCCACTTGACTCTTTGTAGATGGAGCCTCAGCGAGAGCGGGAGGCAGGTCTTATCTAACCTCTCCGGAGGAATAGACATTGAATATGCACTCGGGTTTGGATTCGAGAACATCCGAGCAATGAGGCCGAGATGTGGGGGCCGTCATAGCGAGGCCTCGACCGCGCTCGTCGTTGGGGTTGATCGGGTTAGGGTCTACAGTGACTCTCAACTGGTGGTTAGACAGATAGAAGACACATATGAGGCCAAAAGCGAAATGATCCACGTATCTCGGAAGGTTCGTGACATCAAAGATTCGCCGGGTCCATGTAACACATGTCCCGCAGGCGAGAGAGTCGGCCCAGCGCCTTGGCAAAGCTAGCGCGACCTACCGGGAAGACCTCGGCATGTCGCTTTGTCAGAACTCATGGCGTTCTTCTATCAGGCCCTTATGGCATGATGGTCGCCCAGTGATCTCGTGAGTTGGATGGAGATTGTTGGGATTATATTAATATTGAACCTAGGATGACGAAAGAATGGCTAAAGATAAGAGTGAGATCTTCGGATTTTACGACCATAAAGGAAGCCTTTACAAGTGGCGGTTCTTCACACCTTTCTGAAATGCATCGCGGGAAGACAACGAGTCGTACTAAGAGAGTACACGAGGGCATATGCGGGAGTCATATAGGAGCTTTCGAGCATTATCGGAAGGTCTTGAAGACGGGGATACTCTTGCAGCTGACTATACTCGAGGGCGCGCAAGCCCGGCCTAGTCAAAAAATGCAAGATGCGCGGGAGCACGCCAAGATCTCGCCTCCCATCAGAACCAACAATTAATCCACAAGCATGGCATTCCAACAATGGAGTTTAGGACATATTGGAACCACACCCGCCCGGAAAGATGAGTGTAAATTCATAATCATCGCAGTAGATTACTTACGCAAATGGGCGAAGCAGGAGCCTTTAGCACCACAATCACGGAGCAAAAGATCGTGTTTTGTGCTAGCGAGCTATCATTTCTTGGGTTTGGTATCGAGGAATACAGTATCGGACAATGGAAAACGATTCAGCCAACGAGCAAATTTAGAGACTTTGCAGAGCTTGGAATTAAAAATTATTACTCTAATCCAGGCGCCTTTTGCGATCGACAGACCAGAGGCCGAAGGAGTCACCATCAAGGACCCATAAAGCCGCTTTGAGGCTAAGTTGGAAGACCATAAAGGGAATTGGGTAAGATATTCACACAGTACTATGGGCCACGGCCCCCTCTGAGCAGCCTTGAAAATGACCTCTTAAAAACCCTTTGCCTTGCTTTTGCTTGAGGCGATCGCCCTGTAAAGTCGAATAAATCCCCGGGATTGAGTTAGCATCAGAGAACTTTAATGGCGGGGCCCTTCGTCTGAACTTAGAACTCTAGGCGAAGCGCGAAGCGGGTTCAAAAGCTGGCTCGGAGGAATATCGAGGAAAGCATTAAGGTATTACAATCGAAAATTCGGACCGAAGCTAAATCCCGGCTGAGCTTAATCTTAGAAACTCCTGCGGCAAGGAAAAATCGGCGCATGGAAGCCGGGCCCAGGAAGGTCAGCATCATAACCGAGTCGTCGGACCGACGATTACGAACTCCAACCGAGAGGGGAAAAATCTTGGAAGCATACGTGGAGCAGCGGAACATCTCAAAGCGTTTTTACAAATAAGCTATTTTACGGTTGTAATAGGGCCATATCAATTAATTACATAGCCGGGTTGAAGTTTGTTAATCCGATCTTCGGACGTCTTATCTGATTTATCTCATGGAAATCGAAAGAAGCATAATAGGAAAATTCATAAAGGAAAAAGCTCACTTTATTGCGGTCAAATTACAGGTGAATTACAATTGGATTACAATTGGGATTCTGACCCGATCCCACACATCATCCCCTACATCTTGATAGCTGCAGTGCGAAGCGGCGCCATAAAAAAAATCGAAATGAAAGAAGAAATGCTGGAGAGCGAAGATGAAGAAGAAGCGGATGAGAAAATTTCATGTAAAAGAAAAAAAAAAAAAAGAAAAGGGAGTGTGATAGGGAGAATAGAAAGAGGAGGTATAAAGGAGAGGAGAGAAAGATCGAAAAAATGGAAAGCCGGCGCAAAGTTGCGCCGCCCCCTCGAGGCGCACTCCTAATACACTTCAGGGAATAACATAATCGGGAGGCTAAGGGAAAAACACAACTCCACAAATGGAATCGAGAGAAAGTTGATTGAAAAGCGTCGGAGGAACCCGCCAGACGACCAAACTTGAACATCCATCCTATACGAACTTCATTCCACATATTATAAAGTAGAATCTCAAAGGGCATAATGTAGACAGCCAGACATTAATTTATAAGCAGGGTCGGCCCTTGGGAAGCTCATCTGTAGTTTCCCAGTCACTCCGGTATTGTGGCGAGTATGCCTTTTCAAGAATGAATTCACAGAAGCGTTTTACCTCTCTGGGCGTTCTCCTCTCACGACGGTTCTCCCACGAGAGTTTCGCCGAACATGAAAGTCACACGAAGCGATCTTTGCGTGGCGTTTCATCACAACGACGAACGCTTCTCTTGCCCGTAACAGAGCCCCAGTTACTCCGCACGTGGTCGTCGCTCAGCGAAGCCCGCGGCGCTAAGCGCGGGTGAGATCAACCCATTTGAACAGGCATACCAGACCGCTCGCGTGAGCCAGACTGCTCACCCGGCGGTCGTCTGCTCAACACGAACCCTTATTTGCCTAAGCGGTGGGATCAACGTTTCAGTTGACGCCGCGAACCCTTCGCCATGAGCCCCGGGTGCTCCTGCGGCGAGTCGATGCGCTCAACACACCCGTTTATTGAAAACGCCATTAAAATACATTACCCGCAAAGGCCCTGGCCTTGGGGGCCGCTCTTACCAGGCGAGCTCCTTCCTCAGTAGTGTCAGCATGGGCTGAGGCTCCTACTTCTGATTACATTGGCGAGCTCTTGGCCTTCCCTTCTTGATCGACATGGGCGAAGCTCTCATCTCCTATTCATTAAGCGAGCTCTTCTGGCAATGACATGGGTGGCTCTGCACCGCGCTCTTCACTTTGAGCGAAGCTCTTCCTCATCGATCATCATGGGCTGAGCTCCCTGCCTTCACAATTTACATTGTGAGCTCTTCCCGTCGATCGGCATGGAATGAGCTCCTAATCTACTATTCATTACGACGAGCTCTTCTATGGCCAACATGGATGAGCTACACTCACACTCTTCACCCAGACGAGCTCTTCTCATCAGTCAGCATGGACGAGCTCTACTTCCAATTGCATTGAGCTCTTCCATCGATCGGCGTAGACGAGCTACAATCTACTATTCATTACGTGACTCTTCTATCAGCCAAGCATGGGCCGAGCTCTACCACCTTTCTTCACCCAAGCGAGCTCTTCTCGCCGGTCGGCATGGACGAGCTCACACTTCACAATTTACATTGTGAGATCTTCCATTGATCGGCATGGGCCGAGCTCTAATCTACTATTCATTCGGCGAGCTCTTCCTGCTCCGGCCAGCATGGGCGAGCTACACTCTATTACTCGCTCTGACGAGCTCTTCCGCCGGTCGACATGGGCCGAGCCCCTATTTTACAATTTACGTGCCGAACTCTTCCCGTCAGTCGAGCGTGGGCGAGCTCCCAGTGGCGAGCTCTTCCTATCAGCCAACGTGGACGAGCTCTATTCAACTATGCGTTTTGACCAGCTCGCCCTGCCAGTTCACATGGAGAAGCCCCGTTCAACTATTCATATTGGCCGAACTGTAATTCATTTATTAGACGACACCTACTCACTATATTGAGCTTTCCTTGCCCGGTCGAGCGGAATAGCATGAGTCCCAAAGGAAGCGAGGCCCTATTATACCTGACCACCTTAAGATCATCGATTTAGGAATGAATACGCATATATCCCAACAAGAATGCGAATTATAACAAAATATGTATTTATCGAAAAAAGAGCTACATGGATCCCAGGCCCCAGGCCCGGAAAAATGGGTATGTACATACACAAAAAAAAAAAAAAAAAAAAAAAGGGAAGAGGGTCGAATCGTCCTGAAGTCCGCGCGCCCGGAGGGAAGGGATGACGGAAGCCGAAGAATGGATTTCAATGGGAGTCTTGGGGCCCTTGGGAATAGTCGCGGGTAGATTCCTGCTCTATAGTCTTCCCGGAGATCGGAATTGGAGCTCTGGGTTTAAGATCTGGCGAGGTGGCTTTGCCGCTGACGAGGCACGAAGCGCGAGGCAGACGGTCTGCGGGTTGCTAATAACCTCATCCTTTGTGCAACCATCTTGACTGCCGATGAAGATGGCGCTGCGAATCAGCGGCACTCTCGTTATTCGCTCAAAAGCGGTCGCGACCTCAAAGACTACATGACGGCGATCTCTAACGGCCTTACCCTCGAAGCTTAGCGCGACGAAAAAGCGTTGTGTTTCCTGCTCGATTAAGCAACGATAGCGCGCCGTTCCATTTGAATCTCGCGATTCGCCCGGGGAAGTGACGAAACTCATCTGCCGATTGGCTTCTTGCGAAGGCGGTACAGTCCCTCACGACCTCGACGAGTTACTGCAGGCGACTCGAGGTGTCTCGAACCTCTTGAGGCTTCCCGCCCGCGACATTTGTCAAAATTTGATGCGAACCTCATCTTCTCCTCGGCCCGAAACGCAGTGAAGCCAAAAGTGTGCTTCAGTCGAGACCTAAAGTAGCTCCATCTTCGGTCCAAAGCGGCGCGCGCTCTGCAGCTCTGCCCGCTCGGCAGTGAGCGTGGCAGCCTTCGCCTTATAAATGCGAGCGATCTTTACATGCTTCTCATTTAATTTGGCCTTTTCGGCCAGACCACTTCAAAATGATGCAACACTGCATATCAAACACAAAGTCCCGATGCGGGTGAAACGAGAATGGTGATAAACGTGATTAGGACTTACAGCGACCCCTGAAAGAATAAAGCGAAGCTTCATCAAGTGGAAGCCACTGACCTCGAGGTCGAGAATCCTTGACAATAGAAGCAGGCCCTTTGCCGCCAGTTCGATGTGGAGAGAAAAGAATCCACGGAGCATTAATGGCCCTTATTTTCGACTTCTTCCTCTTCGGTTCCGCCGCCTCTCGAGGAAGCGGCGGCGTCTTCGAAGGCGGGATCAATACGATTCACGGGCATAGCGCTGCTTGGTTGCTTTCGACGGCCTCGCCCAGAAAGAAGGATTCCGCCAGCCTTAGAAGCAGGGCTTGGAAGAGGGCGTGGGGTATAAAACCGTGAAGCATCAGCCAATGGTGACAAGCATGACTCCGACCCTTGGGCAGAGGGGAAGTCGAGAGCGTCCCAAATTCACGAACTTTAGCAAAAACCCAGGCTCATCCTCTCGAGAGATTTGTGATTTTCCTTTTCACCTTCTTGGGGCTCCCGTGCAGCGCCCTAAATGAACAAAAAATCTCTCCGGTGGGAGCGACGCGATAGATCGAAAGGAAAAACCCGCAAGGTGGGAAGGAGGCGAGGGCCTGACGGAGGATCGTACGGACATCAACCTAGATGGACCGGGAATGCTGACTTTATCAACTCATAAGAGGCGGGCAGACTTCCGTCAACGCCGAGCTATGGCGTTACATCTTCTTCTCTGTTAAGGTCAAAACGAAGCTTTGAGAAACATGAGGAAAGTATAAAACCGAAGCGTTCAGCCATCTTCAGACGAAGCCACGCTAAAAAGCAGGCAAATACTCTGAAGATTATGAGGGTATGCCGGTCGTAGGGACACTGGGGTATCGTCCACTGTCGGAAAGATTGTGATCAAGGGCAGTGGCTCACGAAATCACCAGTCCCTTCCATGACCCTGAAGAAGGTGAGTAGGAGATTATCGATTGAGCTCAGGCGTTTGAAAGAAAATGAAGCCCTCGGGGTAGCTATTGGAATGAAAAGATGAAGGGGCTTGAGCTATGCTAGGGACCAGAACCTGTATCCACTAAAAAGACCAAAAGGCCACAAAATACCTCGGCCATTGGGAGCGGTTAGGAAGGACAAATGTTGAAATGTTGTAGGGCCCCTTTCATGAAGGGGTGCATTAAACGAGCCGTTGTCAAGGCGGCTTCAAAGAAGCCCAGAGACCATCCCGAGGCACGGAAGTATAAAGGAGTGGGGTACATCTGGGATACATATTCAGGAACATCGGGAGGAGGTCGATAAGCGTCGACAAAAATGGTCCCATATAAAGGGCCAGCTGCGCTGAGTCCTGCACATTCCTGGCATATAGAAGTGCGACGTGAGGAAATCGACCCCTTTAGATTATTTGATCAGGTTGATTTCCTTTTACCCTTATCTGCGGATGGGAGCGCCTCGGGAGCGGGGTTGAGGCCAAGCAATCAAACAAGCAAAGAGCAGCCCCCGAGCTGCACAGGGGCCAGGCATCTGACAAAATTAAATCAACGTCACAGAAGAAGCGATTTAGGACCCATGACGTAAGCAAATAATAAACGAGGCAGGAACAAATAAACCCTAAGAGCCGACCTATCAACCGAAAAAGGACCTGCGAAAAGAAGCGACGAGACCTAGGAATAAAGCGGAAAGGAACAAGATCAGAGGAACTCGAGATAGGAGGGGTCGATGAAAGGGACTGAGGGAGTCAAGGAGAATATGAAAAACAAGCGCGAAACCAGAAGAGACACCATTAATCATCTCTTAGTCGACCACGATTTCGAGCGGACGGCGTGGGAATGCGCAGACGAACAAGGGAAGAATTACAGCCCTTGCACACGCGGCCCGTATACAAGGGCTGGGGGCGTATGGGCGAAAATAGGCCCGATATCGATTCCCTAGACGGAGAAATGAAGGGCTCCCGCATCGAACCGAGGCCCACCTTATGTCAACTGTGAAGAACGGAGGGTTCGATTCAATGAGCAAAGCCAGCGTCGAGACGGGTTGAAGAGTCCATAGCGAATCAAATAAGCCCATACCTCTCGTCTAAGCAGAAAATAGAAAAGATATATTTTATTTATTCGAGGATCCCTGCCCAAGGAAAGAAAGGATTATGATAGATCATTGCAAGTTGGACATCTTCCTATAAGGAAAGAAGACTATCCCAAGTAAACCACTTTTTCTATATCACATGCAGTCAGATATGGACTAAAATAAGAAATATTCATCCAATAGGAAGGACTTTTAATTACCATCCAATTGGTTGAACCTACCCACTATGAAATACGAGACCACCATCCGGTGAAGTGCATGACATTCTTACACACTTGCTCTTAGGCTAGTACCAAACAATCTATAGTAGATCTCTCTTTTCTTTCGAAAATGAGCTTGGGCATCGGAATGACCACGGGCCATGACCCTCGCCCGACCCTTGCTGCTGCTTTGTTCTTGCGAGAGGAGTCGCTGCGTGAGGCGGCGAATCGCGGTGGCGATCTGCCTCGGCCCAGACCAGTCAGGCATCCCTGAGTCACAAACAATCCGGGTCGACTTGGCGACCCCTACGCTCGGCCAGTTCGGTTGAAAAGGCATCATCACTTCTTCTTTTATTTTTCTTTCAATTTTGGTGTCGGTCATGGGTCTTTTTTTTTTCTTCATCTCTTCTTCAGACCCGTTTTTCTTCGTCTTTTTCTTCTAACTTTTCAGTTCACTAGTCTTACTAAGAAAACGTGGATTTTTTTGTACTAAGAATTGCTAAACATCTACTGCACTTCATCCATCTTGGAAAGACAGCGGCGAGCAAGCTCTTACAGAGAATTATCTCTGATTTTACGGCCTTGGAAACACGAAACGGGCTTTCAAAACTCCTTTTTACTCCCCCATTAACTTTCGCCTCCTCTAATTCTCTACAGTTACGGTTTTAGTTCACTTCAAAGCGGGAAATCGGCACCGCCACAATGAATGCGGCCCACGGCGCTAAGCATTTTAGAATGATTTTGGAGAGCGGTGGCTTTGTGACAGGGGGCTTATGTCGGGTGATAAAGGCGATGCGAAGCTTGGTGGCAGAGAGTAGGAAGTAGATCTGACCAGGTTGAAGTTGGTCGTCGAGATTCATGGCTAGGATGTAGTCGTCGTAGTACAAGCTATCAGAGTTGCAAACAAAGCAGGAGGAAGAAGAAGAAGAAGACTCGAATTGAAGAACTTGGAAAGCGATGAAGGAAAGATTCATGTAAAATCTCCATGAAGGGGAAATAGGCGCGAAATTAGATGGAGAAGGAGGAGAATGAGTTACGATGGTAGTAGAAGATGCACATCCACCCATGTTCGGCGTGAATGAGTGGCTCAGCTCTTCTAAGGCCTGCTAAAAAGATCGGCTCACTCCTCAACCATATGTGGCGGTGGTGAGGTGGTGATGTGAGAGAGAGAGGATGGGAGGGGAGGGGGAGGGAGTAGGAAAGGTGGGTTGAAGGTGGAGGTGGAGGAGAGAGAAGGGGTGGTGGCATGGGGCGAGAGAGGAAGGAGAGAGATGGGGATCAAATTGACTTTTTAAAAATAAAATTTGGAAGCTAATTTGATAATGACATATGGCGTTTTAACCTGCTAAGCTAGTTGATTTCAGTCGCAAACCAATATAATATTGGACCCCCTGATTAGTACCCAAAAAGTGTTATTTTGAACCCTATTTAAGATAGGTTCTAAGTACTTTTTGTGCATTAATCATATTAATTAAACCCGATTGACTTTGCGTGTAGGTCCCTGCGGAGTACTAATGGTTTGTATTTCAAGTGTTTGTGGCCAGTTTTCACCTTGGTTTCATAAACCTATCCTATCATATCAAGCTAAGCATATCGAAGTTGAGCTGATTTACACCGAGTTCATATGATTTATATTCGATTACATCAAGCCGGGAATGAAGAATTTGAAGATAAAACAAGTTGGATGCAGGCTGGAATATGCGAGGACACAGAAGTAGGAAGAAAACTGGGGAAATTTTTCGCTGAGAATATGTGAAATTCACACAGCTAAATAACAAAATTTTAATAGAATATAAAATTTTAAACATGCATTAATTTCGCTACATAGCGAATTTTCGCTACATAGCAAAATTTTCACCTTTAGCGAAATGTTTTGCTTCGTGTTTTTGTGTACAAACGACCCCCTTTTTTGTTTTTTCCATCTCTCACGATCTGCATCAATTATACTATTTAGGATGATTAGGTATTTTCACCTTTTTAGTGAAAAATTTATATAAGCCATTTTATGAACAATTTGTAACCTAACTATTCATTGAAGAGCATTTTCCATTACGTGCCCCTGTTTCGATCCTCATTTCCTCTCTTCTCTCTCCTTCTTTCTCTCTCTACTCTAGGCAACCAAACACCCTTTGAGGATGACAACTCAAGGATGTTTGGCCTAAAACCTCTAAACCTTGAAGGAGGTTGCTGGAGTTGGTTGATGAGGTTTGCGAGTGATCCTACGTTTTCCGCAATGATCCTTGGTATTTATGTTTCAAACTTTCAAAACTGAGTTTAAAGCTGTTTGATGTACTTTCTTCGGTCAATACTTGGCGAGCTTTTAGGGTTCAGTGTATTCTTAATGTTAGATACAGCGACATCCGTGGTGTCATTTATGAGCCATCGAGGTAGGTTAAATGCTAGATTTCAAGCTACTTGAGAACGATTAATGCTTAGTAAATGCTATGTTTCAAGAAAGGAAAATTGCTAAGGAGTTGGTTTAAAGTTATAGTCAGGTTTTGGAAATGACTATAGGTCATTTACCTAATGCGAGAAATAACCCAGGACACCTTTACAACCCTATCATGCCAAACTAGTGACCCCAGAAAACTTCAAGATATTTCTTTACATTTATTTCGAATTACCTTCGAGTTAGCATAGTGACAACAACCACACTTTTATGCAAATCCAAATCGAACAAAAGCCTCACCATTTTGAATCATTATACAAATCATTTGTAAGGCGAAAACCCATCCCAGTGTTCGATCCTAGAGCCATTGTCTTCATGATAGTTTACTACGCGTAGGAGAGGCTAGGTATAAATTTTGTTGATTCTGGCACCCCTATTGCGGCACGAATCAAATGGCGCCGTTGCCGAGGATGGTGCCTTACTGCAGATGATGAATTGATGAGTACTTGTAATCCTCATTACAAGTATTGGTGACCTTTTAAACCTTTTTGAATTCCATTGTTTAGAATTTCAAGTTTTTTTCTCTCAGCAGTTACTACTAAGCTATTTTATTTTATGAATAACAGTCATTTTATTTTTCAGCTAACACTGATCTTTTTGGCCAGCCCTGTTGTTGCTCTTTGCATTGTCTCTTTTTGTTTCACAGGTGTTTATGCATCACTAGGATAGAGATATATCAGGTAGATTGCAAAGAGTTAGTACACCAATTAAACAAGGTTGTGAAGTCAGTGTACACAGTGAGCAAATGGATCCTCTGCACGAAACGACAAAGTCGACGTGGGCTCAGTAAATCCTACAGCATATAGGTCCATGAGGGACCACATACACCCTCCTAGAGTAAGCGCACCTTCCTACATCATACCACCTGCTGATGATGTGGTAGTGAGACCCTATTTAGTGCCCCTGCTTCCCACTTTTCATGGAATGGAGAATGAAAATCCATATACTCATATCCGGGAGTTCGAGGAAGTATGCACAACTTTTAAAGAAGGTGTGCCTAACATGGACTTGCTTAAGCTAAAAGCATTCCCACTTGACACTAAAGGAGTGAGAATGGGTGGCTCATTCCGCGAGGGCCGAGAACAATTAGAAATTGGGCCGAGACTTCAAGCTGGTTTTGAAGAAATTTTTCGGTACAACGAGACCAACGGTTGAAGAGGCAAATCTACGCTAACTGACCTGCGACAATCGAGGAAGTTTTATCGGTGTTGGGAGAGGTTCATGGAGACCATCGGTGCATGTCCACACCATGGTTTCACCGATACATGGATGCTTGTGAATCCATTTCTACTGATGGTATGTCTCCAACCGTAAATGCAACTCTTTAGGCTCATGTGGAGGGGGCTTCTGAGGCAAGCACCGGATGAAGCCATGGATTTTTGAATTATAATGGCGAAACCTCAAAGGCATGGGATGAGACCCGAGATCAAGAGGAGCTGAAAGAATGAGGCCTTCAACCCACACCATAGGGGAGGACGTTTTGATTAATATTCCAAAAGTGCAATTTTGAACCTATGTTAGATAGGTTTTGAGTGCTTTTTGCGCATTAATCATAATATTACTCACCAATTGAAGTGTTCAAGTCTTCCATATTAGCACTTATGCCATTTAGAAGTATTTTTGGCTGTTTTGTAGGTTTTTGCGCACTTTAGAAGTTCAATATCGGGATGTATGATGAATCATGAAGTTTGAACTTCGAGTGTCGGCCATCAACCAGCCCGAGAATCAATAAAAGCGAAGGCAAAGTGAAGAAAAATTGATGCGGAGTAGAAGACGGGAGGCAAACGTGAAATCGGCAAACCAACAATTTTAAGTAAGCCTGCGAAAATTTCATTTGGGATTGCGAAAATTTAACGGGTTTAGCGAAAAATTTCGCAAGTTCGAATTGTGGATTTTAAGCTAGACACGAGAGGTTTTAAGCTAGGCAGCATTCCTAGTAAATTCATGATTCTCTACTCACGAAAATTTCGCTAAGCTAGCGTAATTTATTCTTCTTAGCCAATTGCTAAAGCAAATTTCCTATTTTTCGCTGCCTTGTGATTTCGCTGCCCTAGCGAGAATTCTTAGCAGCCTCTAAGCGAAATTCTTTGCCTCGTCATGTTTTGTATTTAATCTTGTAGGCTCAAATTGTTAGTGTGATGTCACTCTCTTGTCCTTTAATATGGAGATTTGTGGGCTTTTGGTATTTTCATGTATTGAGGTGGCCTATATACCCTCTCTTTTTGTAATAAATATAGAATTTTTGGGAAGCAACAATTTGGGGAAAGAAGAATTTGTAAGTTTTCATTTTGTAAATAAAGTCTCGTATTTTATTTAGGGTTTATTTTCCTCTCTTCTCTCTCCTGCCATAGCACATAGGCTTCAAACACCCTGTAGGGATAATGACTCGAGAGATGCTTGACAACCTCCTTTCTTCAAGAGGAAGGCTAGCTTGGTGGTGGGGCATGGCAAAGCGTATTGTCCTCTTATCTTCCCGAAGTCACAGTGTATTTATGGCCCTCATCTTCTCAGAATTAGGGTTGAATAGCATTGAATGTTGTTGGTTGGCCAATGCTCTCCATGCTTTAGGATCGGTGCATGCCTTGTTGCTAGATGTCTTTTGTGCTTCCATTAGATAGTCTTCTGAGCCTACGAGATGATATTTAATGCTAGGGTTTCAAGCGAAAAGGTCATATTTGCGTACTACTGTGTTGACTCAAATAGGAGTTGTTTTTTTAGGGTGAGGTTGCTAGTTAAACGCCGTCCGGTTATGCCTTGGACTATAGGTTGCATGTCATAGAGGATAGGCAAGGGACATTGTTTGCCCTAACACACCAAGTTAGTGACCTAAATCTTCAAAGTTAACTTTTTCACACTTTACTTCGAGTTTCTGATTCCTCGATTTCAAACTACTTCCCTTGTTTTGAAGCAAATCCAAAAGTCCAAATGAAAGCACTTGCCTTTTACACTCCTTCGTATCATTCTTAGGATGAAAACCTTCCCTTCCGTGTTCGACCTAGACCGTATACGAGTAAGCTTATTCTGGCGATAGTAGGAACAGGTGTATATAAATTTTGTTGATTTAGCTCGACTCTTTGTAGCGCGAATCCGATGGCGCCGTTGCGGGATGGTGCCAAACTACGAATGATAAGTTGAAGTGAACTTGTAGTCAACATCCGCAGTGAAGGTAATCTTTTTAACTCTTTTTGCCAACGATTCACGAGGCGCGATTTCATCACTTCGCGATGGCCTTATTTTGCTTTTCATTGGTTATTTTTGTTAGCTAATTTTAACCTTTTTGCAGAAGTTGGTTTATGCTCTTTGTTGTGTCTCGATTTTGGAGTAACGATTGTGTATGCGATCTTGGGACGGAGGAACCAGGGAAGATTGCATAGAATCGTTACACAACTGACCAGTCGGTGAAGTCGGTGTACACGATACCATGGATCCACTACGAAGAACAGCGAGTCGACACCGGAACCCCAATGAATCCAACGACCTAACCATGAGGGATCACATCACCCTCCACAGAGTTGAGTGCCCCAGTCACATGCATTACTCTTTGGCAAGAGATGTAGCGATGAGGCCATTGTTAGTACCCTTACTCCCCACATATCATGGTATGGAAAATGAAAATCCATACACTCCTTATTGAGTTTTAGGAGGTTTGCACAACCTTTAAGGAAGTATGATGGACATGGATTTGCTAAGTGAAGCATTTCCATTGACCACAAAGAATGAGAGCGGGTGGCTAAACTCATTTGAAACCTAGAACCATTAGACATTGGTACGAGCTGCGAAATTTAGATTCTGAAGAAGTTCTTCGGTGCTCATAAGACCAATAATTTGAAGGGAACAAGAATTTATACAACTGCGGCTCATGATGGTGAGAGAGATTTTACGGTGTTGGGAAATATTTATGGAAACCATCGGTGCATACCCCACATCATGGGTTTGACACTTGGATGTTGGTAGACCACTTTTATGGTGGTATGTCTCACACGCCATGTAGGCGACTTTTTGAAACCATGTGTGGAGGAGATTTTCTAAGCAAACATCTGATGAAGCCATGGATTTTTTAAATTCACGTGTAAGAACTGAACTTCCTAGGATTTAGATGAGCCTAACCTAGAGAATTGGAAAGGATGAGACCCACGGTTAACCAAGGGATTGGGATGTATGCTTGCCCGGAAAAGGGAAATAGAGATGAGAGCTAGGATTTCAACCCTAGCGAGGAAAGTGGAGGAGCTTGAAACGAAACGGCTCCAGCGAGGTGCATGCGGTTACTAAAATCCTACACAATCGATCCTTACACCAATTTCAATCCCACATGCAGTAGGAGTCATGTCTATGGCCCCTACCGGTGAAGGATTTGATGTCGAGAATGTGAAACAACGTAGGACAATACAAGCCCACTGACAATCCAGTGCTCCATGTGGTAATACCTCTGATTCCAATTGGAGAATCACCTAACCTCTCATGGAACCCAGCCCCCGCCTATATACCCAGGTGCAAACCTCGGTTAGTTTCCCCCTCTGATCACAACAACCATCATCCTCTTCTCGAGTAGAGCAAACCATATTGAATTTGAGTAGGTGGTAGAAATGACTTTGTTGAGGAACAAAAAGGAATCAATGTGCAAGCGCTTTTAAGGATTAAATCTTTTGTAGAAATACAGAATAAAGAATAGATGGGCTTGAGAGCAATCTCAACGAAAAATTGACAACCTACAATATTGATCTGCAGATCAACGAGTTGCTAGAGTCTGAGATAAAGGGAGGTTCCATTACAAACGAGTTCGAATCCTAAGGAATCCATGAGGTGGTCATCAACAATTCGGGAATGGATGAATTTAAGGCTATAATTACCGAGGAGTGGAAAGGGTTGATCGACCCATGCGAAGCACATTTGAAGAATCCCGATCGAGGGAGAAAATTGCAGTCAGGCATATTTCTCCTAAGGAGAAGTTGATGAAATCATACCTCCATTTCCACAAGCACTTAGAGGTACAGAAGAGAGGCATCTCGGCAAGCAAATCTTAGAGGAGTCTTAAGGCAAGTGGACGTTAACATACCTTTATTGGACATAATCAAACAGAGTGCACCTTATGCAAAAATTTTGAAAGATCTTTGCACGATCAAGAGGATTAGGCATTGAGAAGAAGGCATTTCTCATGAACAAAGTCGATTACCATAATCCCAGAAAGCAAATACCTGTCAAATACAAGGATCGAGGATCTCCCACAATTTCATTCAATATTGGTAGAATTACATAGACAAGTCATTGCTTGATTTAGGAGCAGTGTGAATCTAATGTAAATTATTCGGTATACAGCGGAGTTAGGTTTAGGTAGACTTAAACCTACCAACATCCACTATCTCATTGGCGATAGATCGGTGAAAATCCCTAAAGGGGATAGTTGAGGATGTCTTAGTGAAATAGACAAATTCTACTACCCGGTAGATTTTGTAAATTGCTTGACGAAGGCGATTACCGTGGAGCAATCATGTACCGATCATCTTAGAAGACCATTTTGTACGGCCAATGCAATCATAAATTGCAGATAGGTCATGCAACTTACCTTTGGTAACATGACCTTGGAGTTGAACATCTCTTTCATTTTGAGCAACGACATGAGTTCTTTGAAAATGAATCAAAGTAATGAAGTTATTTCAATTGGTCGATTAATGCGGGAAAGCAAAATGTCGGGAGTGCGAGGAGAATCGATCGAGAAGATGAAGAAAGTTTAGTCTTGCCATCAGCACCAGCTTCTGGCTTGATTGCTCAATTCGAGCCGTCACGGAGGAGCGGATCCAACGTTGGGCACCCGACACCATGGAGTCAGCCGGGCTCTTTGCATGAGTTGAGAGATCATTCTCCTTGACCCCCCTTGAGTAATTTTGGGATTGTTGTTGGTGTTTTGAAACCGAGATTACGGAGTTCCCACGATTTTACTACATCTTAATTTAGTTAATTTAGTTAATTTCGATTTATTTTAGAAATTTTAACTTAGCAGTTTTCACTTTATTAATTTAGTTTTGTATATTATAAGTATTGTATATTAAATTTTAATTATAGTTTATATAATAAGTTTACTTATAATGTGTCTTAAAATACTCGATATTTAATCTAAAAATTTTTGAATTGCGGTGTTATACTAGGTTTGACCAAATTCGCACAAAAATAGCGGGAATTGGCAGGAGTTTCAATTTGCCTGACGAGCCTATTTAAACTGGAGGGTTTGTCAGTGCCACTTCACATTCTCCTCCTCCCAGTGAGCCTGCGTCTCGACAGCGCCGACATCCTTCTTCTTGCGTTCCGCTGAGCTTTCGACCGTCCAGCGGAAGTCGGTACGCTGCCGGATTCGCGACGCGCCGCGGTCAGCCTTCGCAGCCGCCAGCCTCTGCCACCAGCATCCCGCCTGAGGTCAACATATATCATCTCGGTTAGCACCATGAGCCCTACGCCACCAGTCATCGACCGACGCTCGCGTTATTCGCCTCTCGGGGCGGTTCAGTGCGTTGACCGCGCCGTTCTGGTCGATTCTGACGCGCCATGTATGCCGACGCCGGTTTCGACCTCTTGATGAGGTGACCGGTGATATGGTTCGTGACCGATTCGGGTATTCGTTAATCGCCGGGCCTGATTCGAAGTCGACGTTGGCGATGGTTCGTTGCCGTCAACTGTTGATGTGAGTGTGGTTGCGTGCCTGAGGTGGAATCGCATTGACGCGGGTGAGATTCAGTACACACGAGAGGGGCCCATTTCGGTCCAGGCTCCGATTACCATCACCGGTCCGGCGCGTGCCGAGGAGCCTCGGGGATTAGACACTGCTCCAGACGGATGGGATCGGGCTCCATCACAATACCTCGGTGGAGAGTTCGGAGGCCAGGCCCTCAAGCGGGCCATGCATTGGAGCCCAGTGAGTCATCATCCTCTCGGCCGCAGCCGTCATCAGTCACATCGGCTCTTGGCGACTTCATCCTTGTTGTCGCTTTTGCCTCGGGGATTCGACGACCATTGTTTGTGGGAACCCCATTCTAGAATGCGACTCCATCGCGGGGACCTTTCCATCGGGGAATCGTACTCCCGGCGTCCGCATTGGGAGCTGATCACGAATCACGGGAGTCCATGAAGTTATTCCGGATTGTCGCTATTGCGCTGCGGCCCCCGGCGTGTGCACCGCGAGTGAGTGCGCGGTTCTACCACTCGATAGCGTCTAGAGGATCGACTGGTAAGCGTGAGCTTGATTCGATATTGATGATCGCGCGGGTACTCGGGGCGACGATGTTCGACTCTTGGCTGCGATATCTGCGGCAAACGATGCGAGGAGTTACAAGAATTTGACCCCTGCCTCATCGCGAGATGGATTCGAACCAGCGGCGAGACACCCTTCTTTGGACCGGTATTTTTCGAGCAGCTCCGCCTCATATCTTGTCGACCATTTGTTTGGGACGAGCTTATTCGATTCTGACATTACGTGCGACGGAGGAGCCATATTGGAGGCTCTTTCTGCAGGATCTCGGAGGGATATTGGTTGATCCCTGCGAAATTTGGTGATAGCCTCTCTTTTGCGGTCGAGAGAGGAAGGTCCATCGGAAGGACCTAGCCGCGACGAGAGCCTTCCATTACTTATCAGAGACTCCTCTGCCATGTTCTCGAGAGCATATAGGATTCCAGAGGAGCCCGGGTCCAGATGAGGGTTGATGCCCTAGTCATGTCGGTCGACGGGTGATGACTATGCGTATCTTTCCACTTACGACCACGGGACCGGGGAGAATGCAGGAATTCGGGGCGGGGACCACCATACGGGATATACACCGCCCCCAGGCCGAGATCTGACGGTCAGGTTCCACGGATATCACCTTCATCCCCTCCTCCACGAGACCCTTGTGGTTGCAGCGAATGCTCCGGCCCATCCTATTCAGCACACCATTCGCAGATGCAGTCATACCCGGCCTCGAGAGAGATATTTAGTGTAGTAGATTCTTCTCTGCCCTGCTAAAGCCACACAGACGGTGTCACGGCCAGGGATCGAGAAGTTTGACCCGGTGCTACTCTGCCATTGAATCATGGCCGCGCTCTAGGTCTTCCTCGTGTCCACGTCGGAGAGAGAGCCCACCGCGGATCTGACCTCTTTAGATGTTTTGGGCCCAGCGGCGACTTCAAACCCACCACCTGCAGTAGAGTGGTTAGGTCTCTTGCCGTTTTTGTATAGTTACCGACTTTATCAAGCGCCTCACCGATTTTGATTAGGATTTATGTATTAGCCGTAGTAGGCGGTGATATTTTGTATGTTTTAGCTTTGATAGCCATGTACTAGCCACTTTGGCTCTCAAGAAAATGTCCCGGTATATATACAAAATTTTGCATACCATGTTTTGTGCGCTACCATGTATATTTGTTTTCTTTTCAATTGAACAATTGAATTACTACAATTGGACAATTGAATTGCTTTGATGGAAAATTGAATCTTTGTTGTCACCTTTATATTAGGAAACAAATTCCATGCTTGAATCGATTTTGGTGATTCTGATTCAGCATACTCGACTTGAAAATTTCTCCTTAAGCTAATTCACACCTTTGCACACAGTTGTTTCAATATCTTTGTGAATTTGTTTTACTTCAGCAGCTTTATAGTAGGCTTTAAGCATGTTGGCAACCCTAGGATAGGTTTGTGTTACCCGTATTTGAAGACGATGTAGTCTTCCAAAGGAAAAGAAAGAAAAGAAAAAAGAAAAGAAGAAAAGAAAAATAAAGTCGTGAAGTTTTGCCTTGAAACCGAGCACGGTTCGAGGTGTATGGCGAACCTTTGAAACAGATGCCCTAAGCCTTAAGTGGTTAAGAAGTCATCGATTTTGTGTTAGATTACATGGGTGGATGAGTGAGTCTAGCAATTGTAGGTGATTTTGAAGTCATCACAGTCGAGTGAAGCACATGGAGTTAGTGGTCATTGATCCTTGCAGAAGCTTGATGCCTAGCCCAGGTGGTTGGGGTCATCGGTGGACCCAGATTACCGCGGACTTTGGTGAAGTCGAATTTTAAGCATTTGCATCCTCTGATGTAATTGAATAAAGAAAAGAAGAGTAACTATCACATCTAGGTTGTTCAGTTTAAGGCCATATCGGTGTTAGGTTGGGGGAGGGAACAAATTTTTAATTTATTGTTAATCTGGATTATATAAGGCAATTTAGACTTAGGTGGAAATTCAAGTTGAGAATGTGATCGAGATTGACTGAATTGTTCTTGCATGGATTTAGTTCTTTCATATTAGTTCTGACTTTGATGTCAATTTTAGTTTAAAGGCAATGTTATATGTACATACCTTTTTGAATCATAACCTTTTGAAAATCACCACATGCATCTCCTTTTAGTTTGCATTGCTAAAGGTTATAGCGTTTGAGTTGGGGGTGTGATTAATGCCCAAAAGTGCAATTTGAACCCCTGTTAGATAGGTTTTGAGTGCTTTGCGCATTAATCCTTATCATTATACCAATTGAAGTGTTCAAGTCTTCTTAATGCCTTATGCCCATTTAGAGTATTTTTGGCTGACTTTTACGGGTTTTTCTTGTACTTTAAGTTCAATATCGGATTGTGTGATGAATCATGAAGTTTGAACTCAGAGTGTCGACCATCAGCTTGACCAGTCAATGAAAAGCTGAAGGCAAAGTGAAGAAAAATTGATCACGATTAGAAGATAGGAGAGCAAGCGGGTGAAAATCGACCAAACCAGCAATTTTAGCTAAACTGCGAAAATTTATTTAAAGATTCTTGAAAATTTAATGAGGTTAAACGAAAATTTATAAGTTGTGAAATTGTGGATTTAAGCTAAATAACAGAGTTTTAAGCTGAAGCCCAGCACTGTTCTATGAGAATTTATGATTCTTCTCGAAAATTTGGCTAAGCTAGAAATTTAGCTATGTGAGTGCCGAAGCCTTAGCCAATTTCTATTTTAAGCTGTGCCTTGTGATTTAAGCTACCTAGCGGGAATTCTTCACTCACAATGAGTTCCTTTGCCTCGTCATGTTTT
The DNA here is from genome assembly GCA_016808115.1 of Tetrastigma voinierianum. Classification (NCBI taxonomy): domain Eukaryota; kingdom Viridiplantae; phylum Streptophyta; class Magnoliopsida; order Vitales; family Vitaceae; genus Tetrastigma; species Tetrastigma voinierianum. Next base: position 228,648 of record JAEQBH010003414.1, read on the forward strand.
TTGTATTTAATGCTAGCAGGCTGAATTTGGTGTATTACTCTCTTGTCCTTTAACCCAGCCAGGTTGTAGGCTTTTTGGTATTTTCATGTATTATTGGGGTGGCTATATGAGCCCCTCTTTTTATAATGATATGGAGATTTTTGGGAAACAACTTGATTTGGGGAGAGAAGAATTTGTAAGTTTTCATTTTGTAAATAAGTCCCTCGTATTTGTTTGGGGTTTTATTTTCTCTCTTCTCTCTCACTCTTTCCCTTACTTTCTAGGCTTCCAAACACCCCTCTTAAGGATGACAACTCAAGAGATGCTTGGCTAAGCCTCCTTTCTTTGAAGAGGAAGGAAGCTAGCTTGGTGGTGGGGCATATGCATGTTGTCCTCTTGTACTGAAAGTCACAGGTACTGTATTTATGGCCCTCATCTTCTCAAATTAGGGTTGAATAGCATTGAATGTTGTTGATTTCTCTCCATGCTTTAGGATACAGTGCATACTTATTGCTAGATGTACTGTGGTTCATTAGATGGTCTTTACGAGCCTCTGAGATGATATTTAATGCTAGGTTTCAAGCGAAGAATTAAACTATTTGCATGCTACTGTGTTGACTCGAATAGGAGTTGTTTTTTTTAGGTGAGGTTTGCTAGTTAAACATAGATCCAGTTATACCTTGGACGGCTATAGGTTGCATGTCATGCGAGGATAAAACCGAGGACACTTGTTTGCCTAACACCAAGTTAGTGACCTAAATCTTCAAAGTTAACTTTTTCCCACTTCTTCGGTTTTACAATTCTCGATTTTTTCAAACTACTTCCCTTGCTATTTTTTGGAAACCGTCAAAAGTCGAATAGAAAGCCTTACCTTTTTACACTCATCTGTATCATTCTTAGGATGAAAACCCATCCGTGTTGACCCTAGACCACTATCTGCGGTAGCTTGACTACGTGTAGTAAAAACAAGTGTATATAAATTTTGTTGATTTTAGCTCAGCCCTCTTGTAGCCACGAATCACATTTATGCGCTTTCAGGTGACCTGAGAGATGAAATAAAACTAACCACTTTGACCGGAGGTTGGAGGAGCTTAAGAATAGAGAAATCAGCATGAAGTCTGACAATGATTGAATTACGCATCTCCACTTGACTGTTTGAGTGTGGTCAGTAGCCGTCTGGGAACCAGCATCCGTGGATTCCTTGTTGAGGACTTAATGCGAAACATGCCATGTCTTAGGTGAAATCGACACCTACGATACTCATATGGCAACACTTATAACCCCAATTGGAGGAATCATCCAGACCTATCATAGGAAGCGAAACCCCACACTTATGCTCCCCATTGGAGCACGATTCATCCACCTCGGCTGGCGACAACCTCCATCTTCTTCCTCACCCAGAGCGAGACGAAGTGCGAATTTAAGCAAGGTGTTAGGTACCTTTGTGGAGGAACAAAAGGTGTTCAGATGTTCAAACTAATCAGAAAATTGGGAAGTGTAGAGCTCCTCAATAAGAAATTAGATAGCATGCATTACAGGATCTCGTATGACCTTCCACAAGAAAGTTCATTTTCGAGTTGTCACCGCTTGACAGTGAGGTCTGAGAATTCCCTTCCCGGACACGTAAGCCAAAGGGGCATGCATGAGATAGACTCACTAGTAGTCCCAATGCAAAATTGATGAAGTCAACAATAGTAACTTTGAAGTAGTACTGGCCGGACCATCGGTCCGACCAGCCAGAAACCGTTGGTGAACCACGGAGGAAGAACAACCGGCGGGGAAGAGGTGAAACACGATTAGCCCTCCTTTCCCACGGGCACTTGAAAAGGAAGAACAGTTAACTTAGACTGAAATTTTAGGAAGTACTACGACAAGTGAAGGTTAACATCCTTTTCTTGATATGATCTGTAAGTCCCCACGTGTCACGATTTTTGAAGGACCTATGCACGGTGAAAGAAACGTGTAGATAAAAGGCCTTTTGACCACGAGCAGAGTAGGTGCCATCATTGAGTGCAAGACTCTTGTTAAGTAGATGGAATTGTCCTACAATCTCAGTGAACATAAGCGGCACTTGTGTGGAAAAGGCATTGCTAGATTTGGGGCAAGTGTAAATCTGCTTTTCCATGTACCCGGCCCGACTTAGGCTAGGTGAACTTAAGCCAACCACTATCACTTTGTCTCTAGCGAGATAGGTCCATCAAATACCAAAGGGACGGGTTGAGGATGTTTTGATTAAATTTGGACAAAATTCTATTACCCGATGGATTTTGTAGTGGCAATCTGAGGCAGAGTCGTAGTAGGGGCTAACCATGCCGACCATCACAGGAAGACCATTTTGGCCACTTCAATGCAATCATCAATTGTCGAATGGGGTAAAACGGGTGACCTTTGGAAATATGACCTTAGAGCTCGATATTTTCCATCCCGGGCAAAAGCACATGCACAAACGGAGGATGACGTTGAAAGTGCATGCGATAGAGGCCATCCTTGAAGAACAAGTAAAATGTTTGCGCTTGTGCTGGAGTGTGATAAGCGGGGGTTGGTTACTTGATGTGTGAGACCAGCAGGGAGCCCGAGAAAGTGAGCTCTTTGCATGGACCATGGAGAGAGAAAGGTTGAAGTGTTACCTCTGCTTACTGGAAGTGAGACAGGGTCCTCAACGATTAGATCTTAAGCCCCACCCTATTGAATTTGAAGTATGCATTTTGGGAGGAAAAATGCATTTGTCCACAGTGTGAATTTCTTCACTGTTGGGCAATCCACGAGGCTAGTTTGCTTCAAATCCTCCGCAAAACGAGAGCAATCGAATGGAAGATCTCAGTTTGAAAGGCATCAACGGCGTATGCACCCATCGCGTCTCACTTAGAAGAAGAATCGAAGCGGTTCGTGACCCGCAGAGGAAGTAGATCCGCTTTTGTACGAGAGGTAATTGGTACGAGTGGAAGTGTTGAAATTGCTCTGTAGGCATCATATGCCCACGTATCCGATGCTCATGGGTGAGTCGACCCGAGTAGTACCCGAATCCAGAAGTCACTCACGGTGCTCAATGAAAGGGAGAAATGCCCGCTCGACCTCACGGTGGAGGTATGTATTGACTACGAAGGCTGAATGGTGACCCGAAGGGATCCTTTCACACCCTTCATGGACCGGCTCCCCAGAGAGTATCGGGTCATCCCTTCTACTGCTTTTCTAGATGGGTATTCCGACTATTTCTAAATTAGAGATCGGCTACTTGAATGATAAAGGACAAGACCACTTTCACTTTATCCTTTTAGTACATATGCCTATAGGAGGATGCCATTCGATACATGCGATACCAGACCACTTTAGTGATTATACTCAACATTTTTAGTGATATGGTGAAAGTATTATGGAGTTTATATGGATGGCATAACGATTAACGAAGCTTGATGAATGCCTCGTCCATTTAGGCATCCTCACGGATGCATTGAAAGAACCTGTTTAAAGCCCCAGGAAAAATGCCATTTTATGGTAAATCGGGCATAGTGTTGGGGCACATCATTTTTTGAGAGGGAATTGGAGTGGATGAGCCAAGGTAAATTGATCTAAAAATTGCCATCTCCTACTAATGTAGAACAATGCGGCAATTCTTGGGACATCTGGGGCTTCTATCGTTAAGGTTCATTCGAGACTTCTCGAAATTGCTAAATACTCTGCAAAGCTCCTTGAAAAGATGCAAAGTTTGAATGGGATGCGAGAATGCAAAAAAGTTAGGAGCTTAAGGCATATTTATTCTGACACCCATTGTGAGGCCCGGCGCACTTGCAAAGAGGTAATGTGCGATGCTAATGACCTTGTTGTTGGAGTGGTTCTCGGACAGAGAGTAGAGGGAAAGTCGTATGTGGTGTATTATCACGAGCAAAGCGTTATTGAAGCTCGGAGAAACTACACTACTACGGAGAAGAGGTACTAGCGATTAGTATACTTTAGATAGATTCCGTCTTATTTGATTCGGTCGAATATTATAATCTTCACGGATCATTCCAGCATTGAAATATCTTACAGCCAACGAAGATTCGGCTCGGCTTATCGGATGGGTTATTACTGAGAGTTGGCGTCAGTTAGAACCAGAAGGGTGAGAGCGTTATTTGCCGATCTCTCGGATTAACTATAGCACCTGATACCCGCTGACCCTCCATGATGAATTTCACGAGTCTCTTAGCAGTAAGGTGTACGCCGTGGCATGCTCACATTGCCAATTTTTTGGTAACATGAGAGTTACGAGTGGAGTGGAGCGACCTGAGACAGAGGTTCTTCCATGCGAGGTTCGATCGTACTATTGGGAGGAGCCTTATTTGTTCAAGTATTATGCTGATAAGATAATACGAGAAATGTGCGGAAGAACAGGGAAGGAATTCTCAGCCATTGCCATGACAGTGCGTGTGGAGGGCATTTATTCACGAGGAAAATAGCCATGAAAGTCTTTGCATTCGGAACTTTTATTGGACATCATTATTTAAAGATGCCTACACCATGTGCATGCAGTGTGATAAGTGCCAAAGAGTGGGAAAGATTTCCCGTCGTCACATGATATTATGAACCATTTTGGTAGTTAGATTGTTTGATGTATGGGGCATCGACTTCATGGGACCATTTCCTACTTCCTTCAGCTATGCTTACATCCTTGTGGGGTGGATTAATGTCAAGTGGGTGAGACGGTGCCATGAGCGACTGACCACAAGCGGTCTTAAATTCCTTAGGAGAACATTTTCTCTAGATTTGGGGTTCCCAAAGCAATTATCAGTGATGGAGGTTCTCACTTTTGTAACAAACCATTTGAGAACCTCTTATCCAAACTCTAGTGTTAAACCTGAGAGTAGCCACCCCGTATCATCCTCAAACCAGTGGTCAAGTGGAGCTCGCCAACGAGGAGAGATAAACCATCGATGAAGTTGTTAATTCTAGTAGGAAGGGTGGTCTTTGGAAGCTTCTAGACTCATTGTAGGCACATCTGAGCGACATACAAGACCATTCTTGAGTGTCCCCGTGCTCGCTTAGTTTATGGCAAGGCTTGCCATTCCACGGTCAAAATCGAATACAAGGCGTATTGGTAGGCAATCGAAATTTGAATATGGATATGAAGCCAGAGCAAACCTGAAAGAATGCTTGAGATTAGCGAGTTAAGAAGAAGTGAGAAGCGACACCTACTTCAATTCAAATTGCAAAGGATAGGCGAGAAGAAGAGGCATGATCGGCTCATAGGAAAACCTTCAATCAGAGGATCGATCCTCTGTATGATTCCAAACTCCATCATTTAAGACAAGCTCAAATCGCGATGGATGGGCCATTTATCATCCACGAGCATATTTGAATTGGCACCGGTTAACCTTCTCGACCCGAAAAGACAGAAAATATTCAAGGTTAGCAGACATGAGTCAAGCCTATCTTTGTTCTCCGATACGCGAAGAGGGAGAGTTCCCTCCTTGATCCTCGCCAATGAACATTCCGGCCATTGAAATTTGGTTTGGTCTCCATTGAGATGACTGCATTTCAAAAAATTTTAGTTTTCTTTTTGGTCGATTTTAGTTTTATTTTATTTTTAGTATTTTTATTTATTTTAGTTTTTAATTAAAACCTTCTTTGAAATGTTCAGTTTAGTATTTTATTTTATTTATTTTATTTTATTGATTTTATTTTTGTTTTATTTGCGGGATAAGGTACGAGTGCGGGCCACGTAAATTTCGCTAATATAGCGAGATTTAACCACTATGACTCTTCGGCTACCATGGGGACCTTTGGTTGCCCAGTACCATAAAAGCCACCCTCCTCATTCTCAATCACACCTCCCTGGCAGGCCCTTTAGAGCTGTCCACTCCCGTTTCGCCTCCATTAGCATGCGCAAGCCCTCTGGGAGCCCTAAAGCCATCCACCGGCGCCTCGCCTCTCACATGTCGTCACTGCGGTCCTAAGCCATGCAGGGCCGCTAGCCGTCCCTGCCGCCTGGCGCTGCTGAGCCGCACGGCGGCGGGTTGCTAGCCCAGTCAGCTCCTTGCTTGCCAGGCCTCCGGCCGTGGTTCGCTCGCGGTGGACGTTAATCAGGCCCGGAAATTAGGACCAATGCCCACCCGGAGATGGGCGTTGCATCCCGGGCTGCGTGGCCGCTCTGACTCGAGTGCAGGCACCTCTGGTTGACTCTAATGCGGTATGATGCTGGGAGTCCGACCTCTGGCGCTATTAGGAGGAGTCTCGAGTCTTTGAGCCCTGCATCGGCGATACACGGGTGGGACCTCGGCCCCCCTCTCTCCTGTGCATCCCGACCACCCGGATCCGTGTCAATGGGCCGGGACATCTGGCCGAGGAGTCTTGCGTTCTAGGCCGAGCCGCCGCCGCCCTCCGCAAATTTGCTCGGAGGTCATCGCCTCGATTATCCCGACCGAGTTAGGCGTCGATGTTGCATTGTGATCCGATGCGGGGCGTAGTTGTCGTGCGAGGACTTTCCACGGGAGAGTCCCCATTATGATATACGGCCGCGTGGACTGCCGGTTGAAGTGATGCGGTTGCTCGGTATTCCTCACATCGTTTATGTCTCGAGCGGAGTTTTTCTATCCGGGTGGTTCTTGAGTTTTATCATACTATGACATCGGGAGTATCGGTCCAGGTCTGAATCCGGTTCAGCGTCCTGGGATTACTGCGAGCCCGGATATCACTTCTTGCTTTGGGCACATGATAGTTAGCTAACTCCACGCAGTTATCGGTAGTGGCCTGACCATCGTAGAGATGATTCGCTCTCTCTCTCGAGATCTGCGCGGTAGAGATCTATATTTTTTTACGTGACTTCCTCGCGGATGCCACTCCTTGGACCCGCGTGCCCGGTCGATATGTTCCCACTTTAGCATTATTTACGGTAGCGGGCTATTCGAGGCTCTGTCTGGATATCAGGGGTTTGGATTCGTCCATTAGGCTTGTCATGACATTTCTACCGCCCGGGGAGAGGTCCACCGTAAAGACTGGCTCGGTGAAATTTATTCGGCCATTGATGCCAAGGTTGCTATGCCACGTCTTAGAGCACCTTGGGTTCCTAGAGGAGCCACGTATAGAGCGTCGGCAGAGTTGTCCGGTGATTTTATCCTTGGATTGGACTCTATCTATGCCACTCTCCTTTCTTCTGACGGGGAGAAGATCGTAGATTATTAATACGAGAGGACACACTTACAAGGTGAGCATCTTGTGCTCGATTCTAGATGCATCCTCAGTTCCTCCCTACGCCCCGGCTCCTCCCAGACTACAGGGCCCATCCTCGAAGATCACGGCGGCCATGTCAGGCACATCCTGTCACTTCACAGGGATTTGTCGGCACATTATGGATCTTTGTTCGTGCATACTACTCTTTGCCTTCGTTAAGCGGCTTCTTAGACAGCATTGGCTGAGAGGATGGCTCCAATGAAGTCACTCTCGCCTTGAATCAGGCTATTCTTCTACGGTCTGAGCCACCTTGGTCTCGATTCACGATGATAGAATATCACGACCCTCTCATGACTAGTCGATTGTTTCGGCTTGGCCCGGCCTCGTTGGATGTGCTCCACGGCTGACGCGATGGCTTCAGTCCACCGGTTCTACACCACCAGCAGAGTGAGTTGGTCACACTTCCTTCTCTAGCTTTCCTATCCATAGCCCGTGAGGACACAGTTATACTTTGGTTGGGGAGGCTAGCAGTAGATGCTTGTTATAGTACTTATGTTTGGTTTTATTTCATACTTGTATTTGTTTAGTTTATCAGCGCCTACTTGTCTTGTATAGGATTGTTTTGTTTGTATGTATTAGCCAATAGTAGGCAGTTGTTTATTATGTTCAGCTATGATAAGCTTGTACTAGCCCCTTTGGTTATATTAAAAGCTTTATATGATGTTGCATTCTATTTTGCACCCACATTTTTATTATTATATATTTACTTAACTTTATATATACATAATGTTTAGCCTTGCAATTTGATGAGCTTAAGCCTTTCTAATGAATTATGACATTGAAGGTCTATGCCGAGTTAAGTGGATGACTAGTGCCTTCTGTTGTTTTAACTTTGTCTCTTCCACGCTAGCTAGCCACACCTTTGAGCACGTTAGGTCTCAATGATAGGCTAGAATCGCCACCAACCCCTCTTCTGATGCAAACCCTTACTTAGTGTTGTTTACTCCCTTGAATAGGTTGTGGACCCCCATGAATAGAAGGCCAATGTGTCTTCCAAAATAAAATAAGAGAAAAATAAAAAGCAAAAAGAAAAGAAAAGAATAGAATCGCGTTGCTTTGCCTTGAAACCCGATCACGGTCCGAAGGGTATATGGCGAAAGCCTTTAAAGCCTGGTGCCCTAAACCTTCAATGGTTGGGAGTTGCCGACTTAGTGTTACTGGGTGAATGGAGTGGAGTTTAGCGAGTTGTAGGTCTTGGAGGCTCGAAGTCATTCGATTAATAGGTGAAACCTATAGAGTTTGTGTTCGAGAAAGATCCTGTAACGATGCCTAAACCTTCCTTTGGTTGGGAGTAAACCGGTTAATCCCGTTACGGACCTGGTGATCGAACCATAGCATTGCACCTACAACGCAAAAGGGTGTATAATAAGGAAGTAGTCCTAATCTATTTAGGTTGTTAACACGCAAGGTTATGGCATTAGCTAGGTTGGGCCGGGGGGGAAGAACATACAGTTTCGTAGTTTATGATCGAGACCTGATCAAACAAACCCGTAGCTTATTATAGAAGAGCCTAGTTCATGCCTCGAGGAGGGAGCTTGTTGGTCAGTCAACGTGGTATAGTTTTCATTCTTTCGAGATGGTCTTAGCTTAGGTTTTATTGATTCTCATCATGGTATGCATTAACTTTTACAAACCTTTTGACCTCACATGTTTTTTTGTTCTCTGCTTGTTGATTATTTCTGGCATTTATACGGGACCCCAGCAGTATGTGGGTTAAGAAGTGTGATTAGTACCCAAAAAGTCTTTATTTTGAACCACTATTTAAGATAGGTTAAGTGCTTTTTGTGCACTAATCATATTAATTAAGCAATTGTACGTGTAGGTCCCTTTGGTACTAATGGTTGTATTTTGAAGTACATTTGTGGTAATTTTGCAGGTTTGTAAACCTATCCTACCATATCCAAGCTAGAGCATATCGAAGTTGGTGATTTACAGAGTTCATATGATTTATATTCGATTACATCAATGGGAATGAAGAAATTGAAGATAAAACAATTTGAATCTGTTGGAATATACGGGATGCAAGCGGGGAGAAAATTTAGGAAATTTCGCTAGAATAAATTTTTAAGCTATATATGGAAATTTAGCTACATGAAATTTTCGCAATAATGTAAAATTTTGCTAGAATAGCGAAATTTTAAGCTATGTCTTGAAATTCGCTACATAGCGAATTTTTTGCTATCTTCATGAAATTTAGCTAAATAAGCGAAATTTCATAACTAACAATCATGCTTCATGTTTTTGTGTACAAACGACCCCCTTTTTTTGTTTTTTCCATCTCTACCCTCATTGTAATTATACTATTTAGGATAGATTGGTATTTTCACCTTTTGGTAAAATTTATATAAACCGTTTTATAGACAATTTGTAACCTAACTATTCATTGAAAACGCATTTTCCATTCACAGACCACATTTTTCGGTCCACTCATTTTCTCTCTTCTCTCTCTTCTTTCTCTCTCAATTTCTACAAACGCCACGCACCCCCAGGGGACTGACAGCTCAAAGGATGTTTGGCGCCTCTAAACGCCCGAAGAAGAGGGAGGTTGCTGGGATTAGTTGATGGCGAGGGTTTGCGAGGTGATCCTTTGTTTTTCCACTGACGATCCTTTGAGTATTTGCATTCGAACTTTCAAAACTAGGTTTAAAAAGCTATTTTGATGTACTTTCTTCGGTCAATACTTGGCTTGGCTTTTAGGGTTCAGTGTATTTGTTATTCTTAATGTATTAGATACAGCGGCATTGTAACACCCAATATACCTAGTAGTTTCGACATGTTTAGCTAAGCTGCAAGCATAATTTGGTGTTTCGTGATTAAATCTGTGGCTGCAGAGCTGAGAGACCTGGAAATTTACAAGACTTAAGGACAATTTTGTAATTGGTCCGAGGCTTAAAGTCATGAAATTGAAGAGATTATGGGCCAAAATACAATAATGGGAAGTTGAAATTCAATTAGTCGAGATGGAGGACCTTTTTGCAAATAATGAAACTTAACCCAAAATGGGTTTTGAGGCCAAATAGCGCCAGCAAACATGGATTAAAAAGACCAAAATTTGGTCTCCAAAGAGGCAAAAGAACAAGGCGAGAAGAAGGGGGGAGAAAGAGGAAGAAGAGAGAAGAAGAGAGGAAGAAGGAGGATTCAAGAAGCCAGATCAGAGTTAAAGGTATGGAACTTTTTGGTTTTTGTATGGATCACGCGCATGGAATTTTAGAAACTGTGTAGTTGTACAAAGCATCTCCAAAGCTAGGGTTTTGATAAATTGTATCCAAACCTTGGATTCTTGAAAATAGGGTTGATAAAACCCCATGGCAATTATGTGAAGATAATCATAGAATCCTCTCTTTTAAGGATGGATTCATGGTTGGTGAAAGTCTTTGAGTTAGGGTTTAGGAATAAACCTAACCTGTATCATATTTAGTTTGTGTATGGGTCATAACCCATATTAGAATAGTTTTTTGGGAAGCAATTGCTTGATAGGTCTTTGAAATAGAGAAGGATTGAATGACAGGTGAGAGTGAAAGAATCCTTAAGATGAATTTAGTGGTCTTGAAGTGTTTATGAGTATAGGAGAGTTGAATTGGGGATCAAAAATATGGAAAAAGGGGAGAAAATACACATTCTGGACGTTTTCGGGTCATGTGTACCGGTACACCTTGAAAGTGTACCGGTACACCCTTCAGGCTCAAAGTGTCTTGCAGGTACGCACTTTAGGGGTGTCTGTACACCTTTGTTACGCTTTTTCTGTTGACCGGTTTTGTATTTTGTCCACTTAACTTTCTCATTTTCTTATCAATTTGAGTGATTCAAGTGAAAGTAAATAAACTTCAAGGAAGCAAACCTAAAGAAATAGAGTATTGTCAAATTCTGGTTCAAAGTGGTCAAAGAAATTCACTCAAAGTGGGGACGTGTGCAGAAGCCAATTCCTGCATCCGTTTGAACATAGAGTAGTCGGGTTGTTTCGGACCCGTAACTTTGAGTTCAGTACTCCGAATTGGGTGATTCCAGTTGGAATAGAACCCTTAACACCTTAAAATTAAAAGGAGAACAAAGAACCGGAGAAGTGTCAAATATGGAGTCAAGGCACTGGAAAATGAGTATTTCAAAAATGTCTGCGAGGGTAAAATCGGTAAAGCATTGAAAATGCCATAACTTGAGTTTGGGCGATCCGATTGAATTGATTCCAATTCACAGGTAAAAATAGATTCATAAAAGTAATAATACATGAAGAAAGGTGTGATTACATGCTCATCATACCTTACAGAGTACATGGAATCACGATCTGTCATGAGCATAATGTGGCTGAAACCTGCCTATTATAAGATAGTAAGTTACTAAACTCACATAACTGTAAAACCACCTAAGACCAGTTATTAAATGACACAGCACTACTGTCCTGAATAGTACTTTGGTACTCCTGTTAGTGCTTCTGCACTCCTGTCCTGACTAGTACTTCGGTACTCTTGATAAGTGCTACGACACTCTTGATTAATTGCCGGTACTCACGATTAAGATGCTTTCAGGCACTCCTGATTAATGCCGGTACTCCCGATTGAGTACTCACGGCACTCTGTCCTGTTAAGTGCTACGACGCTCCCGCGCTTTCGATTAGTCTTTATGGCACTCTTTGTCTGATAAATCTTCACGACACTCTGTCTGGATTAGTGCTATGGTATACATGTATAGTATGTGAGTACTTATTGTCTTGGCTGTCCTACTAGTTACATGTGCGGTCTAGGAAGTCAAGCACAGTTATATGATAAAACTACGAATAGATAATAAAAGAAAAGATGCAGATAATACCTACGTATACATTCTACGTAGTACTGGGTACTCCTGTCTTTTGAATAAGTGCATAGTACCTAAGGAGTACTCACAATCTCCCGATTTAGTTACGTAGTACCTACGGGCACTCACGTATCGAATAAGTCTGTAGTACCTATCTGGTACTCATGCATGAAAAGTCACATGGTACCCTCACAGTGCTCAATATCCCCAGATAAGTCTGTAGTACCTACGGGTACTCATGCATCTGAAAAAGTCCTGTAGTACCTACGGGTACTCATGTATCTGAATAAGTCTGTCTCGATCTAGTTACGCGTATTGCCTGCAGATTGCTCTATGTCAGAATAAGTTACGTAGTACCTACCGTTGCTCTGTCTCGATTTGAATTACGTAGTACCCTACGGGTACTCCTGTATCTGAATAAGTCCTGTAGTACCTACGGGTACTCATGCATCTGAAAAAGTCCTGTAGTACCTACGGGTACTCCTGTATCTGAATAAGTCCTGTAGTACCTACGGGTACTCATGCATCTGAAAAGTCACACTGTAGTACTGACAGTACTCATGTATATCGGAATAAATCTTTGTATTATTACTACTTGGTACTCGTGTATCCCGAATACGTCACATCGATTAAAGGAGTCTGTAGTACCCCTACGGGTACTCCTGTAATACGAATAAGTCTATCAGTACCTCAGTTACTCATGTATCTGAATAAGTCTGTACGTGATCTAGTTACGTAGTACCTACGGTACTCACGTATCAGAATAAATGCGTAGTACCTACGGTACTCATCTCGATTTAGTTACGTAGTACCTACGGGTACTCTTTGTATATGAATAAGTCACGTAGTACCTACGGGTACTCTGTGCATCTTAAAAGTCACGCCAGTACCTCGGAACTCCTGTATCTGAATAAGTCTTTCATAGTACCCTACGGGTACTCATGTATCCCCGAATACGTCTGTCTACGATTAAGATGCAGTAGTACCTCACGGTACTCACCTGTATACGAATAAGAATCACATGTATACCCTACGGGTACTCATGTATCTGAATAAGTCATCTCTGATCTGGATTACATGTGGTACCTACGGTACTCTGTATCCAGAATAAGTTCTGTCTGCATATCTGATTAAGTTTTGTAGTATTTTCACGGGTACTCATGTATCTGAGCATAAGTTAAATACGCCTCGATTAAGTTACGTAGTACCTGCGTATACGTATTTGATTAAGTTACATGCGTATCTTGTTGAGGGTTACACATGGTAACTCTACGGATACTCTTGTATCATCAAGTTACATAGTACCTAAGATACTCGATATCGACAAAATAAATATAAAGTCCGAGTAGTACCTACGGGTACTCATGTCGGTAAAATAAATATATATAAAGTCCATTAGTACCCTCACAGTACTCGAGTATCGGTAAAATAAGTATAAGCCCGGTAGTACCTAAGGGTACTCTCGTATCAGTAAAATAAGTATATGTCTGTTTTGATCGATTACTATTATGAATTTAATGTCATTACCTAATATATCTGTATCACGTCGTCGATACATATGTGATGCGATTATGATTGGATTCAGGCTTATTGGCCCTTCTGGTGCAGCCATGCAAAGGATATTAAGATCGAAATCTAGATAAGTAATGTGCTTTCAGAAGGCGTTATGAGTTAAAGTGAACTAGGATATGCTTCGTAGTACAAGTATAAGATACGAAGTACCAGTATAAGTTTTGTAGTACTTACAAGTACTATCGTATAAAAATAAGTTACGTAACTCTTACGAGTCTGAATAAACATAAGTCAGAGTAAAGGGAAGTATAGGATACGTAACTCTTGTGGGATTGTGAATGCAAACATAAGTCACATTAGCATAGGATTACGCGCAAGAATAAGATCTGTAACTCCTACGGGAGATCCGAATAAGCGTAAGCTTGTTATAAGAAGAAGTACTCGTATAAGTTCATAATATAAATGCATGAAATTTATATTATCTGTTTTTGTTTTATGCATTAAATGTGTATATGCATAAGACATATGTTTCCCACTAGGCGTAAAGCAGCACGCGGGTTTTAATCCGTGTAGGTACGGAGAAGCTTGTCCCGAGAGACTCAGCATTACTGCGGAGCGACACACTTGTAAAGGGTTCACTACATGTAGGTTAGTGCTGAGTTGTAAATGTAAAAGTATAGTTTTTTGTATTTATGTAAAAAAAATGGGACTCGGTAAATGTGTATAGATTTTGATGGATACCACTCGGTGGTAGTTCTTTTGATTATGTTATAAGATGTGGGCCATACCCATAGGTACCGATTCGGTTTTAAAAAAAAAAAAAAAAATCGAGGTAAGAGTCCGAGTCCACGAGTCTCACACCTGAGAACTGGTTCGGATCATGTCGGTCGGGCCGAGAGGGAATCGAAGGGTTTGACAAGTGATATCGAACTAGGTTTAGGCGTTCTGGATAAGTCTCTCGGATTGGGATGTACTACATAGTAATGTGTTGGCTAATGCGGATGTCTGTCACCGTATATCGACTAGAATGAATAAGTCGATCAGCTTTGAAAGGTGGGAGCAGGAAAGTTAGTTCGATTGGGCTTTGTTGGCTCAAGAGAGTCAGCTCCAGCACGTAAAGACATGAGAAAGGATCACGTCTGAGAAATATGCACACCGCTAGGTATGAATTTCGAGGATGAAATTCGTATAAAGGGAGGAGAATTGTAACACCGAAATATACCCTAGTCGTTTTCGACATGTTTAGGTAATTTTGTAGCGTAATTTGGTATTTCGTGAGTTAAATGCTAAACACTGAACGAGAGACCTGAAATCTACAAGACAAGACAATTTTTTGTAATTGGTCCAAAAAGGGCTTTAAAATAAATTGAAGAGATTAGGGCCAAAATACAATAATGGGAAGTTAGGACCAATTAGTCAAGAGATGGAGGGACCTTTGCAAATGATGAAACTAACTCCAAAATGGTTTCGAGGGCCAAACATGGCCTTAGCAAACATGGATTAAAAAGACCAAAATTTGGTCTCCAAAGGGCAAAAAGAACAAACCGTGAAGGAAGAAGGGGAGAAGAGGAAGAAGAAGAGAAGAAGAGGAAGAAGGAGGATTCAAGCCAAGATCAAGCTAAGGTATGGAACTTTGGATTTTGTATGGATCACATGGAATTTTAAGGCTTGTTATGGTTAATAGCTTATCTCCAAAGCTAGGGTTTTGATAGAATTGTATCCAAACCTTATCTTAAAATAGGTTGATAAAACCCCATATGGTATAAGATAATCATAGAACTTCTTTAGGATGGATTCATGGTTAATTGAGTTCTCGAAAGAAGGCTTAGAATAAACCCCACCAACATCATGTTGGCTTGTATGTCACAAAACTCATATTAGAATTGTTTCTATGACCATGATAGGTTTTGGTAAGGAAGGATGAATGATAAATGAGCAGAAGAGAGATCATGGCGATGACCTAGTGTCTAAGTGTTATGAAGATGTTGAATTTGGGATCAAAAAATATGGTGCTGGGAGGAAAATTATACACTTGATGCTTTATTTGATGTGTACCTGGTACATCTTTGAAAAAGTATCGGCATACTCCTTCTGACAAAGTGTACTGGTGATTTAAAAATGAGAGCACCTGCTCTTTTCTTCCATTCTAACAGTTTTAGATTATCCATAACTTCTCATTTATCCGATTTGATATCTGCTGGTCAACAAAGAGATTCTATGAAAACCAAACCTATAGAAATAGTATCGTCAAATTTGGTCTAAGGTCCAAAATCTTACCAAAGGGAGTTTATAAAAAGCCAATTCCCTGATCTGTTTGAACATGAGGAAGTCCGGTTGAGCTGACGTGACCTGAGGTTCCATATTCTAATTAGTGATCTGTGCGGAATAGAACCCTTAACACCTTAACTTTAAAGGAGTACAAAGAACCAGTGTCAAATATGGAGTAAAGGCACTGGAAAATGAGTATTTCAAAATGTCCCTTGGGTAAAATCGATAAAACTTAATTAGCGTATGAAAATGCCATACTCGAGTTCGACGATCCGATCGATTGATTCCAATTCCGCAAAGTAGATTCCACATAAGAATAATAATACATGAAGAAGGAGTGATTACATGCTCATCATACCTTACCAGTACATGGAATACGATCTGTCATGAACGCATAATGTGGCTAAAATGCCCTATTATAAGATAGTAAGTTACTAAACTCACATAACTGTAAAACCACCTAAGACCAGTTATTAAATGACACAGCACTACTGTCCTGAATAGTACTTTGGTACTCCTGTTAGTGCTTCGCACTTCGTCCCGACTATAATTTCCTTATTTCGATGTCACACGACACCTGGGACAAGACTCGAACTCCCCGATTGCTCCCAAGATTCCTCGACAAGACTTCTGCACTTCATTAGTGCTACTAAGACTCCCGTCCCATTAAGTGCCACGGCACTCCCATTCCGATTAGTGCCATGGCACTCGTCCTCGTTAAGTGCCAATGACACTCATTCCGATTAGTGCTACTAAGACTCAGACAGATAGCATCTTCCGGGCAATTTATTAGGCCATGGTCCTACCTATCTCCTCAGACATCAGTCTAGGAAGTCAAAACAATTTATATGATAAAAACTCTGAATAGATAATAAAAACAGTAAGGTCTACTGCACCAGACTGCCTGCAAGACCTACTGGTACCCCTGCCTTGGACAAGTCTCAGCACTCCACGTACCCCGTCTCTCGATTTAGTCTCCGTGAAGACCTACTCGCACCCTCAGATCCGAATAAGTCCTATAGCACCTAATGTACCATGCATCCGAAAAAGTCCCAGTACCTACTGCAATTCCTCAGATCCGAATAAGTCCCGTAGCACCTACTTCGGCATTCATGCATCTCAAAGTGTCACGCCCGATTCCCTATCCGAATTCGACGCTGATCCGAACCGAAGTCCGGACGCCGGCACCAACACTCGACTCTTTACTTGATTTTTTTTTTTTTTTAAAAGCCAACCGGTACCTGTGGGTATGGCCCACATCCTATAACAAAATCAAAACATTATATACATATAACTGAGTCCCATTTACAAATACAAACTTTACTTTTACTTTTACAAATCAGAGCACAAAACCTACATGTAGTGAACCCTTCCTGTGTGTCACCCAAATTGTATGGATGTTTGCCGATGTCTTCCGTACCTACACGGATTAAAACCCGCTAAGCTTTACGCTAGTGGGAAACATTTCTTATACATAAACATAAATACGTATAAATGTATCTATTATACGGAAGTAACCATAGTTACTAATGATTTATAATATTCTACCTCCTTAGGAGTTACAGAGTTCTTCTTATGCAGAACTTATGCTTATAACAAACTTATGTTTATTCGTGACTCCCGTAGGAGTTACAGAACTTATACTTAACAGACTTTTATGTTTATTCAGACTCTGTGAGGAGTTACGTGAATCCTATACTTATTCAGCTTATACTCAATGCAT
Source organism: Tetrastigma voinierianum (assembly GCA_016808115.1). Taxonomy (NCBI): domain Eukaryota; kingdom Viridiplantae; phylum Streptophyta; class Magnoliopsida; order Vitales; family Vitaceae; genus Tetrastigma; species Tetrastigma voinierianum. Next base: position 246,118 of record JAEQBH010003414.1, read on the forward strand.
TCTATGCTTATTCTCTGGGACTCCAGAGTTGCGTAACTAGACTTAAACCAACTTATGTTTATTCAGACTCCCGTAGAGCATGCAACTTATTCTTATACAGACTTACACTAGTCTCTGAGGTACCCGCAGGTACTCGCTTAGATTACGTAATCATGCACGTATTGCGGAACTTATTCTTATACGTATACGGTAAGTACTACAAAACTTATACTCGTACTTCGTATCTTACTTGTACTACGAAGTATATTCTGGTATTTCGGATCTTATCCTGGTATTACGGAGCATATACATGTATTACAGAACTTATACATGCATTTCAGATCTTATACATGACTTATAGAGTATATACTTGTCTTACGGAACTTGTAATCGTCTTACGAATCCTATAATCGGTATTACCAACTTATACCGGGTCCCTGCGGAGATATACCACCACTATCTCTGGTCTCAGCGGCTAAAATTGTAAGTACAATGTCAACTCATCATAATCCTATCACATGTGGTCATCACGATGCGCATACCCACGGCGACATTAGTTCATAAAGTGTGCATGTGATCATAAATGTGATACATATACCTATTTTACTGGATACGAGAGTACCCTTAGTACCACGACTTATACTGCTTTTATCGATACTCGAGTAATCTGCAGTACTCACACAGAGTTTAATCGCATACACGTGGAGTACCCCTAGGTACTACAAAACTCGATGAAATACGAGAGTACCCGTGAGGTACTACGTAACTTAATCGAGGCGCACGTAACTTAATCCAATACAGAGTACCATTAGGTACTGCGTAACTTAATCGGGATATTGTGACGGAATTTATCGCATACGTGAGTTATCGTGATACAGACTTATCGATACAAGACTTATCGATACGTGACTTATCGATACAGACTTTATCGATACTGTGAGTACCCGTAGGTACCACTCGAACTTGTTCGGGACAATAGAGTACCGTAAGGTACTACAGACTTAATCGGCATGCGACTTATTCCGCATACGTAGTGGAGCACCCGTAGGTACTACATGTAACTTAATCAAATACGTGAGTACCCGTGAGGTACTACGTAACTTGATGAAATACGAAGTATCCGTAGGTACTCGCAGCTTAATCAGATACGTGAGTACCCTAGGTACTACAGAGTTTACTCAGCATGGTGAGTACCCGTAGGTACTACGTAATCCTAATCGTAGACAGGAGACCTCGTGAGGTACTACAGCTTAATCGTATACGTGAGTACCCGTGAGGTACCACGTACGCATACGAGGTACTTCTTCGATCTTTACTCTATTCTTTATTCAATGTCTTATCATATAAATTGTCAATTACCTGCATTCAATTATAAGAAATGAGGAGGACGCATTACAATAAGTACCGGTTGCACGATATAGCATCGGGTGTCGTAGCACCAGCAAGAGTACCGGGCATTCGAAACAGAGTGCCAGCACTAATCATGAGTACCGGCATTTCAATCAGAGTGCCGAAGCACTAATCAGAGTACCAAGTACCACCAGACGCCCACTCATTCATTCTTTGGTCCTAGGTAGTCATATGATCATATGTCTTTTAGAACTTATAACCTTTCTTAATCACATTCTGTGATCATGACATCTTGTTTTTCATATTCATGTTCATGTTCGTGTTTCAGTTCGTTTTCAGGTTTCATGCCTATTCCTTATGGCATCGCATGCTTGCACGATATGATGCCTATCCAATATCATTCATGTATTCTGTCCGATGCATCTAGCCTTCTTAGAATTAGAATCAATCCAATCGGATCATCTAAACTCAAGCGCGGCATTTTCATGCCAATCTAATGATTGCCCATTTTTACCGAGAACATTTGGTAATATTAATTTTCCAGTGCCTGGTTCCATATTTGACACTGGTTCTTTGTGCTCCTATAAAGCTAAGGTGCTATGGGTTCTATTCTAACTAGGAATCACCCAACTGAGCAATTTGAATCTTAAGCACGTCTCAAACAAACCCGATTCATTTCTATGTTCAAAGCTGGAACTTAATTTGGTTTGCACATGGTCCCACTTTGAGTGAATTTTTAGACCACTTAGGATCCGAATTTGGCGATGCCTATTATTTAAGTTTTGTTCTCCTTGAAGTCTATTTTACGTAGCCACTTGAATCACTCAAATCGGATAAGAAATAAGGAAGTTATGGCCAAAATACGAAAACTGGTCGAAACAGGAAAACCAGAACATGTTGTACCGGTACATGTCTAACTTGTATCGGTACAAGTTGGCCAAAAATGACCAGAACCGAAAATGTACCGGTACAAGTTCAACTTGTACCGGTACAAGTCTCCGAGTGCGCCCAGAATGTGTATTTTCACCCATTTTCATGCACTTTTCCATCCCAAACCAAATCTATACTTCATACACTTCAAAATCATTTCCAATTCAATCTTGAATCTCTTTTTCTATTCAATTCATCTTTTCATTTCTATTTTCTTCAAAATCTTCCATGAATTTCTCTCCTAAAATCATTCCCACATGGGTTATGATCCATCCTCAAACCAAACATGATGTTTAGTTAGGGCTTATCTCAACCCTAATTCAATTACTTCCACTAACCATGAATTCATTCCTCAAAGAGAGGATTCATGAGCTTCTTTGTACCATACGGGTTTTACCCACCCATTGCCATCATTTTTGGGTTAAGATGAAACTCCTAGCACAACCCCATGTTTGGGGATAACCATTAAACTTCAACTAAGCATGGAAATTCATGCATAATCACATAGAATTCATAACTCAAGGTGAGTTTCCACACCTTGGTTTGGCCTCTCTTCTCTTCTCTTCTTCTTCTCTTCCTCTTCCTCTCTTCTTTCTCCTCCCATCCTGGCTTCTTCTCGGGAGACCAATTTGGTCTTTAAATCCAGATTTTCTTAGGCTTTGCTCGCCCTTAAAATAAAAAAAAACCCATTTTTGGGTTAAGTTGCTTTATTTGCTTTTAAGTCCTCCAACTCTCGTCATTTGTAGTTCAATTTTCCTTTATTTCATTGGGCCCTCAAATCTCTTCAATTTATGACTTTTGTTCTTTTGGACCAATTACAAATTTGGCCCTTAATTCTTGTAATTTTTCTGTCTCTGCTTCCATGTTTCTGCATTTAACTCAATGAAACCTTCAAATTATGCTTACAAAATATCCTAAACATGTCGAAACGACTAGGTATATTTCCTGTGTTAAAGTCCCAGAGCACCTACTGCACTAGCGTATCCTATCAAGTCCCGTCTCTGATCTAGTTCCTCGTAGCACCCACTCGCACTCTCGTATCCGACAGTTCCGTAGCACCTACGCAATTCTGCCTCTCGATTAGCCAGAAGCACCCACCGCACTCAGATCCGAATAAGTCCCGTAGTACCCACGCAATTACGCCTTAAAGTCCCGCAGCACTCCACCCGCACCCAGATTCGGTCAGTCCCAGAAATCTACTCGCACTATGCATCCGGAAGTCCCGTAGCACTCCACGCGTACCTCATGTAATCATCAAGTCCCCAGAGTACCTACAGTACTCACATGATCCGACCACGTCCCGTCTCTCGATTAAGATCCGCAGCACCTACGGTACTCCCCTGCATCCGAATAAGTCCCGTGAAGCACTCACTGCACTCATGCATCCGAATAAGTCCTCGCCTCTCGATCTAGTCTCCAGAGTACCTGCGTGGGTACCCCGTATCCGATCAGTCTCCCCGTAGCACCTACTGCACCGTCTCCGATTTAGTTCCTCAGAGTACCTACGGTACTCCTCAGATCCGGGTCATCTCCGTAGCACTCCAAGGGCACCCATGCATCTTAAAAGTCCCAGAAAGCACTCCACGGGTACTCACATCCGAATAAGTCCCGCAGTACCACGTACTCGCATCCGAAAGTCCCGCAGTACCTACTTCTGCACCATGTATCCGAATAAGTCCCTGTAGGCACCTACTCGGCACTCATGTATCCGAATATCGTCCTGCCTCTCGATTAAGATCCGTAGCGACTCACGGCACCGTATCCGAACAAGTCCCGAGTACCTACCGCACTCATGCATCCGAACAAGTCCTCGTCTCCGATCTAGTTCTATAGTACCTACAGTACCCAGATCCGAATAGTTATGTCCTCAGATCCGGACATTTTGCAAGCACTACTGCACCTCATGTATCCGAATAAGTTCTCACACTCGCCGATTAAGTTCCGTAGTACCTACCGGTACTCCCGTATTTGATTAAGTCTCCGGGTCTCGTATTCTATCGAGTTCCTCGTAGCATCTACGATACTCTCAGATCTTAATCAAGTTTTGTAGTACCTACTGCAATTCCAGACGGTAACAAATATAAGTCCGAGTACCTACTTCTGCACTCGCATTCGCAAAATAAATATAAGTCCGCAAGACTCACGAGCACTCCAAGGTGATCTGCAAAATAAGTATAAGTCCAAAGAGTACCCAAGGGTACTCTCGTATCCGTAAAATAAGATATGTATCCGCTTTGATCAGACCAAGTACGCCACGTGGACCAATGTCCATACCGATATGTATCTCAGATACGCCCGATCTCGACCTATATGTGATACGATTATGATTAGTTCCGACTTATTGTACTTACTGTACCTTTCAAGCACGGGATAAGATCCGTAAGATAAGTATGTGCTCCGAAAGACCAAGAGGTTCCAGAAGACCAGGATATACTTGCCAGAGTACAAGTATAAGATACCAAGTACCGCATAAGTTTCCTAGTACTTACAAGTACCTATCGTATAAAAATAAGTTCAGAATCTCCACTGCTGAGTCCCTAATAAAACATAAGTCCGTAAAGTATATAAGTCTCTCCAGAATCCTTACGGGAGTCCCGAATAAACATAAGTCTCAAGTATATAAGTTCGTATAAGAATAAGATCTCAGAATCTACTGAGATCCGAATAAGCTTAGTTCGTTATAAGAAGAAGTACTGTGATAAGTTCATATAATATAAATGCATGAAATTTATATTATCTGTTTTGTTTTATGCGTTAAATGTGTATATGCATAAGACATATGTTTCACTGCCGCAGTTTAGCACGGGTTTTAACTGGGTAGGTACAGGGAGAAGACATCTCGAAGACTTCCGCATACAACAAGCCAACACACTGTAAGGGTTCACTACATGTAAGTTCCGTGCTCGAGTTGTAAATGTAAAAGTATAGTTTTGTATTTGTAAATGGGACTCTAAGAAATGTGTGTATAGATTTTGATGGATACCACTCCTAAGGGTAGTTCTTTGATTATGTTATAAGATGTACATACCCACGTACCAGCTTCGTTTTTTAAAAAAAAATCAAAAGAGTCCTGTCCTGAGTTCCCGCACTCGAACTCCTGCTCAAATCAGCCAATCTGGTGACAGACATCCATTAGTTGTCATTTATAAGCCATCGGGGGTAGGTTAAATGCTAGATTTCAACTTCAGGAACAGTTAATGCTCAGTAAATGCTATGTTTCAAAGAGGAAAAGTACTAAGGGTTGGTTTTTAAAGTTAAACAAAGATCCGGTTTTGGAAATGACTATAGGTCATTTACCCTAATGCGAGGAAATAACCCGAGGACACCTTTACAACCCTATCATACCAAACTAGTGGCCCAAAACTTCAAGGTCTTCTTTTTACATTTTATTTCGAATTACTTTCAATTAGCATAGTGACAACAACCACACTTTTTATACAAATCCAAAATCCAAACAAAGCCTCACCATTTTGAATCATTATACAAATCATTTGTAAGACGACCCATCCCAGTGTTCGATCCTAGAGCCACTGTGCTGCAGTAGTTTTACTACGGCAGTAGGAGGAATTTAGGTATAAATTTTGTTGATTCCGGCACCCCTATTGTGGCACGAATCACCCCCTAAACCTAGGGTTATTCATAGTTAAACAGTAGGTGAGACTTAAAGAAGATTGATCAAACTATGGATTATTCATATCAATTACCCCAAAAACCAATAATATACTCTTAAGGAAAATAAAACAATAATAATATATTTAAATGACTAATTAAAGAAAACAATAAATTAAAGGGATAATTGATATGAATAATCCATACTTTTACCGATATTCTTTAATTAGTCCCACTTACGGTTTAACTAGGAATAATCCCACGTTTAGGGGGTTCTATATACGAATGGTCTGCGACTGATAGCAATTGGCTTAACCGATTAAAAATGTCATGTATCACTATCTAATTGGCCCCTAAAATTTTTATTTTTTAAAAAAATTAGTTTGATCCCACCACCTCTCCTTCTTCTCTAGTCATGTGTCATTAGTTAATTGGCCACCAAAATTTTAAATTTTTTCAAAAAATTCAGTTTTGAAAAACTTTTCTTTTTCTCTATCGTGGTCTTCTTCAGGTCACCGTCCTAGTTTTCATCATGTCGTCATCCTGGTTTTTCGACAACCATTTCTGCTAGGATTCATTCGTTTTTTTATATTATTTTTTATTCTAGTTCATTGTAAATGTTGTCTTTTATCGAACAACCATTTATGGTTCTTATTCTGTTTCTGGTAAATAAAATATCAAAATTTTCTAACAATCTAAACAAAACTCCATATTTTCATAAATTGCAGATTTTCTATCAATCCAAATAAAACTACTGATTTTCAAAACATCACAGTCAAAACTTGGCACAATTTTTCCTATAAGGGTCAATGATCTGTGCAAGACTATACTGCTCCTTCTCAAGCTCCATATCCATTGACGGTCTCGCCAATAGAACTTCAAACAACACCACCCAAATGTATTAACATCGGATTTCTCCGTCAGTTTTCTGGCTCCAAAAGTACTTTGGATCTAAATATCCGCACCCTTGACCTCTCATCCCGAACAGGTACCAACGAGAAATCATAAAAAATATAACGGAGGTCACCGACTCTGTTATCTGTCGGTGTATTTCCTTTGTACTCCATTTGATTGTTGAGATTGAAACACGCATCCTAAATTTCTTATTGCCACCAACACCACAATCCACACCAAAATTCAAAACCCAAGGTCATAAATTTGAACTAACTATAATCAGTAACAAAGCTCCAAACTAGAAAGTTAAATTATCACCATAACATGACTTGTTCAATTAAGCATTTTCACAAACATTTAAAAAGCATGTCATGTCTATTAATAGTTCCCATAAAATAATTTATATTATGAATTTAGGATTAGTTCTTTTTGTAATATAATCACTTTAGACCCATAAATAAACATCATGCACCAATTTTCAGTCAAAAAGCAAACACAGATTCTTGTAAGTTTCCAAAGCTAAAACTATCACCGTATAAGGGCTCTTCTATAGCCAATATTAAACCGAAAAACAAACAAACCACTTTCAGAAGGTATAAGAATAAAACAGCCCAAACAGTGGATCAGTAATCCACGCATAGCAACATTAGAGCACATATAAGATTTATATGTGCACGAAGACGGAGAGGGGGGATAAAGGAGGTGGATGGAGAGCACAAAGGAGGTGGGATAAAATTAATTTTTTTTAAAAAAAAGGAGCAAATAAAATAATGACACATGGTGAGAGAGAAGAGAGGGATGATCAAATTAATTTTTTAAAAAAATAAAAATTATGGGGCCAATTAGATAGCAACACAAGGCCACATATGATTATTTTAACTTTCTAAGTCGGTCACCAATGCCTAGAGATCGATACAATACAGGACCCCCCAAACGTGGGATTATTCCTATTTAATCAGTAGGTGAGACTAATTAAAGAAGACAGACCAAACTATGAATTATTCCTATCAATAACCCCTAAATTAAATAGATGTACAATTAAATTAATTAAACAATAAAATAACTATATAAAAAAATAAAAATATTTTCGAACTAAATTTAAAGTCAAGGGAACTTACCTGGTAGATGTTCGGCTGTTTTTGTTTATATCAAAGTTTGGTACAAAGCAACCTAATCCACAAGTGCACGAATCCCAAGTAATATAGTGGCTTTCAAATTAAAAACCTAGAATATCGAACCCACAGGGAAGAGATGGCTTAAGTACCCCGGCTACTCGAGAATTTTACTATTTAAGCGAATTAAACTGGTTGTGATTGATTGTTAACTAAAAAAATGAAACTAAGCTAAACTAAAGATCTACTCTAAAAGATTAACAAATCGTTGGATTAAGTTGTAAGAAAAACTTTAAGGAATAACACTAGGGCCGGTTATTTCCATTGTTGCATTTACGGCTTCTATTCATTAAGTGCTAATTAAGTGAAGATACTCTTGTTTTTACCTAAGGAACTCTGTATGAGGTTCTCTCTTTCGAGTCTCACCTCAATTTCTCACACCTAATCCCTATTATCCTTTTGATCAATCTAGGCCAAACAATGTGTTACTTGTTCTAAGGTAAATCAGTCCGTGGGAATTTCCATTGGTCACTTCTCGGTCCATGCATTGGAATTCCCCAGGTTATGTTCAGATCGATCACCTTTCGGTCTATACGATCATCACATAAGGTTAAATGATGTCCCTCCTAATAAAATCCATCTAGTACTAGGCTTTCCTAATTTCCTATACTTCTTTTATTAAGCCAAATTGATTTTATCAATTGTAAAATATTAGGGAATGAAAATCAAGTCCCAAGGGTATACTTCCAACTGTCACTTTGGAAACCCTTTGAGCTCTAGGTCTCAATGTCACTACCTACCATGCAACAATGAATAAAAACCTGGGAATTCATAAAATCACATTCATAAAACCTCAATACAAGATTACATTCACAAAATCATTCAATATAATACATAAGCTAAACACCAATGTCCACAACCAACCCTAAAGAAGGATCTAGCCACTCATAGCAGCCTCAAAACCCAACAAAATCAAGTTTATTGAAAACATAAAGCTGAAAGATTATGAGAGAGAGAAGGGTTTATTGATACAAAACAAATACGAAATAAGAGTCCTCTAAAACCCGACTCCACCACTACAAGAAGTCCTCTAGTAGTTAGATCTTCAACTTAGCTCCAACAATAAGCTACAATATCTAAGAGAAATTTACAAACCCTAGAAAATGAGAGCTTAGAGAGAAACCCTAAAAGAAGAACATGTCTAAGCCTCGATGTAACGCCCTAAAAATACCCTAGAATTTTTGTAATAATTTTATTATATATTCCGGGTATGAATTGAGCCAAACTTAGGTTTTTCCGGGAAAACTGATAAATTGTTAAATAGTGAAATGAGAAATTGATTGAACCCAAAAATAAACCCAAGTGAAGAAGGGTAAATTTGGAATTTTGTAAAATGAGGACCTAAGTGTCAATTGAGGAAATGTTTATATGTTTAAGTGCAAATAGAAGTGATATATGTGCTATAAGGCAAAATGAGGCAACTTAAATCCAAAAATGGGTTTTTGATGTGCCAAACATGGCCTTAAGAGAAATGAGTGATATTAGACCATATTGGTCTTAGAATGCTCATTTGAGCAAAAACATGCGAGAGAGCTTGAGAGAGGAAAAGCTAGGGTTTTGTGTGTGAAGATTAAGAGATTTGTGTGGGGCTTGCTCTTTGGTGCAAGATCTTGCAATGAGGAAGGAAGAAGAAAGCTAAGGCTTCAAGTGCATAGGGATTTGAGGTAAGAACCAAACCCTAGATTTCTTTAAATGATGTTTGAGTTAGAAAAACCCTAATCCATCCATGGGTTTTGCTCATGGTTGGTTTAGGATGACTTTAGAATGTTATTGGGAGTGATTCCCATTTTTGTTTTGAGTTTTGAGGACTTTTGGAGAAAAAAATCGCAAAAGAGCAAAATGTAAAATCAAGCCTTGCCGCAGCCGTAGGGAACCCACGCTGCCATGCAGCTCTCTACGCCTCAACGGGATGCTTCACTGCATGTAGGCTGAGGGGGCCAAATTGGCCCCCCTTGGGTACGCTACAGCGTAGTTGTTCTACGCCGTGGCATAGACACTATTCACAGTGAACAAATTTTCGGATTTTTGTTCCGAAAGTCTAGTATTTGTACATTGATAGTTTAAGGACCCTAATAAATTATTAATGGGGGTTCAAATAAGAATAAAACTAAATGAAAATCGATCGCACTGGCCAATTGTCGAAGCTTCACCTTCAGCGCACTTGTCTAACCCAAGACCGTTAATGAAGATTAATCGTATTTCACTAAAAATGTATAATAATTGTTTATCCACTAAAAGTGGCGTAATTGTTATTGACTAGGGATGGTGAGGATAACCTAACCTAGGACCGAGATCAAAGGGAAGGAAACGAGTCGACAGCCGCTTGTCTATCAATTCCTCTATTCTATTTCAAGAGTCGGTAGTATACCAAATAACCAAATAATTATATGGAATGAGTATCTTTTGAAATGATATTATGAAAGTGCATATGGATTTGAAAATGTGATATTTGAAATGTCGACAATTAATCGATAAGAGTGATTAATTGAATTGTAAACAAATCTGGTCAATTCTGACATCTTCAATTGAATCGATATATCGAATGACTAACATGGCGGGATTCACCAACCGAATCACATGAAGGCAACCCGAATTGTCCAATGTCCTAATTTGGCTGGATGCACCAACTCCAAGATCCGTCATGATGGTGTATGGCATTGAAGAAATGTCTCACTTGGCGAGATGCACCAATCGGCATCTGTCATGATGGTGTATGGCATTTAAATACCATATGTCGAGGTGCACCAATTGGCATTCGGCATGATGGAAGACCGAAATTATGAAATGTGTAAGCACATTACCGAAGTGATAAAAATGACGGATTCATCGAACGAAATCCGTCATGAATGTAAATTGTATAGACAAAGTGAGATAACAAACTTTGATCAATGAAAATGAGATTTGTAAACTAAATATGTCTTTAAGAGTCTCTATATGTTTGAATCTCATGATTTGAGTTAAATGATTTGTTGCATGTGGAATTGCATATTTTGACATGATCAATGATTTGTAAAGTGAAAGAATGTGAAAATGAATAAACAAGAATATAGTTTGATATAAAAGGAATAGTTTTATGATAAATGCATGTCATGTTAAATTGAAAATTTGAATAGAACTGTATAGAACCACTAAGCATGAAAATGCTTAGTGTATAGTTTTTATCTATGCGTAGGTTTCGAGTAAACAGGAAGAAGGCAAGATCAAGAAGCGCAGAGTCATAGAGCAAGTTGCGGCATATAAGTATATACCCTGCCATATGCATATCATTTCTTTTTGAATGTGTGACATTTTGTGAACAAAAGAGTTAAACTCTGAACTATTGTTTTGTATATCATTTTGAAAAGGCTTGATACGCCATTTTGTAAACGTATTGTATAAAAGTAAATGTTTATGGGCCTACCATTTGAAATGCTTCCGCATAAATAAGAACTCTAAAATGAAGTGACGTAAATAAAACGTTTTTATAAGATAAATAAAACTACGTATAAACCGAGTTTCTGCTCAGATCCGCCATTCGAAAGAAGGTGGATTGGGTCACATTTTTGAAAAAGAAAATTTAATAACATAAATTAAAAGAATTAAACGAGAATCCCGAAATCGGTTCGGATCCTCCAGCCGGGTCAAACCGGAAAGGGGTGCGACACTTGAAGCTCTCTCCAATCTCCTTTTAGAAATGTTACAAGTGAGTATTTATAGCTTTTGGAAAATGACCAAAAATGGGGCTGAGAATGAGGACATTTTTGTCTCAAATTGACATCCTTCGCCTTGGTGAAGACATGTGTCCACAATCAAGATAATCCCTCTTCATCTCGGGGGAGGTAGGCTTCCCCTCGGCAAAGGTCTGCTTCGCCTTGGCGAACCCAAGAGGTTGTTTGTTTACAGGATGTTCCCCTTTGACATGGTAAAAATGTTTGCTTCGCCTTAGCGAAGGTCTTCTTCGCCTTGGCGAACCTGGAGTCCTCGATCTCTTCAGCCTTAGCGAGCTCCTTTCGCCTCGCGAAGCTCCTTCGCCCTCAGTAGCTATCTTCCACCTAATGAAGGAGTGCTTATGGTGCGTGCTCCCGCTTTCTTTCTTTTTGCCCTCTTTCTTTGCTTGTTTTTGCTTTCAATACTCAGAAAACTCACGTAAGAGGGGTTAGTGTAATATTTGCGCATAAGGGTGTGAATCTAGCCTTTAGGTTACATAAACACCTGAGAAACACGTTACAAATGATAATATGATTCACCCCTATCAAACACCCCTAAACTTAACGTTTTGCTTGTTCTCAAGCAAAGACAAAAACACATTTTCCAAATTTATTTGAAAGAAAATCTAAGTCCGTAGAGATATGTACTTTGTAATATTTTGCCTTAGGAATTACGCAGTCCAACACATGAATAATGTTTCAAGATAGTGTTCTTCAAAGCAAATAGGTTGGCCACAGGCTAGTTTCACTTAGATTAAGGTTCTAGCGTGAATGTGTGCAATCTCACCCTCACTGATCGAAATGCAGTCTAAATGAAATTAGGGGAATGCATGAGGTGAATGATCTCTCACTCATAAAGAGTTGCCATAGACACAGAGTGATCGAGACTTCATAAGCTTGCTTCACATCCCATTCTCCACTAATGTAGGCATTACATGCTCTCGAGATAAAATAGGTTTTGTAAGCTTGTAATGTGTGGCTAGGGTGAGAGGGTAGTTAAATAGGTCATTTAGGTTCAAATTTTACCCAAAACACTCAAGCACTTCCTTATTTTATTCTTATGCTTCATCCTCCAAAATTTGACTGTCTTCAATTGAGTCATTCACTCAACCCTATTACCATCAATGTGCTTTTCATACCATTTTCGCCTGTCACGCGGGTGACCCTGGTTCGATCCCCGACAACGACGCCACAAACTTATTCGGTTGTTTTTATTTATATGAAAGTTTAGTTAAAAACAACCTAATCCACAAGTGCACAGATCACAAGTAATATAGTGGCTTCCAAATTAAAAACCTAGTATGTCGAACCCACAGGGAAAAGATGGCTTAAGTAGGGATTAAATACCCCGACTACTCAAGAATTTTACTATTTAAGCGAATTAAACTGGTTGTGATTGATTGTTAACTAAAAAATGAAACTAAGCTAAACTAAAAATCTACTCTAAGAGATTAGCAAATTGTTGGATTAAGTTGTAAGAAAAACTTTAAGGAATAACACTAGGGCCAGTTATTTCCATTGCTGCATTTATGGCTTCTATTCATTAAGTGCTAATTAAGTGAAGATACTCTTGTGTTTATCCAAGGAACTTTGTATGAGGTTCTCTCTTTCGAGTCTCACCTAATCCCTACCCTCCTTTCGGTCCATTTAGATCAAACAATGTGTTACTTGTTCTAAGGTAAATCAATCATTGGGAATTTCTATTGGTCACCTCTTGGTCCATGCAATGGAATTTTCCGGGTTATGTTCAGATTGATCACCTTTCGGTCTATACGATTATCGCATAAGGTTAGATGATGTCCCTCCTAATAAAATCCATCTAGTACTAGGCTTTCCTAATTTCCTAAACTTCTTTGATTAAGCCAAATTGATTTTATCAATTATAAAATATTAGGGAATGAAAATCAAGTCCCAAGGGCATACTTCCAACTGTCACTTTGGAAACCCTTTGAGCTCTAGGTCTCAATGTCACTACCTACCATGCAACAATTGAATAAAACCTAGGAATTCATAAAATCTCAACACAAGATTACATTCACAAAATCATTCAATATAATACATAAGCTAAACACCAATGTCCACAACCAGCCCTAGAGGAAGATCTAGCCACTCATAGTAGCCTTAAAACCTAACAAAATCATGTTTATGGAAAACATAAAGTTGAATGATTAAGAGAGAGGGAAGGGTTTCATGATACAAAACAAATACGAAATGGGAGTCCTCTAAAACCCGACTCCACCACTACTAGAAGTCCTCTAGTAGCTAGATCTTACAACTTAGCTCAAAGAACGAGCTAAAATATCTAAGAAAATTTACAAACCCTAGAAAATGAGAGCTTAGAGAGAAACCCTAGAAGATGAATTTTTCCAAGCCTCGAAGCACTCTCTAATATACTTTTAGAAATGTTACAAGTGAGTATTTATAACATATTGAAAATGACCAAAAATGGGGCTAAAAGTGAGGGCATTTTCGTCTCAAATAGACATCCTTCGCCTTGCCGAAGTGTCGTTCACATTGGCGAAGGCATGTGTACGTAATCAAGATAATCCATATTCGCCTTGGAGAAGGTAGGCTTTGCCTCGGCGAAGGTCTGCTTCGCCTTGGCAAACCTGAGAGGCTATTTGTTTGTAGGATGTTACCCTTTACCATGGAAAAGGTATGCTTCGCCTTAGCAAAGGTCTTCTTTGCCTTGGCGAACCCGAGCCCCTGGATCTTTTCAGTCTTTAGCTTCGCCTTGGCGAACCCGAGCCCCTTGATCTTTTAAATCTTTAGCTTTGTCTTGGCAAAGCTCTTTCTTGCTACTTTTGCTGCATTTGTGTTGTTCTCTCTTCTTTAGCAACCTCTGAACTATACTGCTTTAACCTCTAAACAGGAATCCTCTTTCATTCCTCTATTCTATTTTAGCTTCCTTAGCTCCCCTTTTTCTTTTTCTTGTCTCTACAATCGGTTGTTAAGTTTATATTCCCTTGCTTCCACTCCTCCCATTACTCCCAACTGTCTTCTAATCGCTTTCCTCAAACCCTCATGTACTCCACCACTTTATCTCAAAAAACAGAAACAAAAAAGCAAACAGACATGGTTAATGAAAGTGGTTTTGTAATCTAGGCCTTTCTGTAAAAATAGATATAAGAGGAGACTATAGCTGAAATGAGTAAGCTGGATGGTACATATGGTGCCGCCTTTCTATTTCAAAAAATATCCATTTACACCAACGAATGTCTTGTTCAGGTTTCTTTAAATGTCACGGTTAAAATGCTAGCCTAGGGTTTATTCCCTTATTCATGTCGTGACATTAAGCACACGTCACTATGATAGTTTCTGCAATAAATTAAAGGCTAGGTCAATCTTTTGTTGCAACAGAGCAAGAATGTCGCAACATAAAAATATGTTGTTCAAGTATACTTATGTCGCGACAAAGAGGAATAATGTCGTGACAAACACTTTCTTGAAAAATCAGAGTTTAGAGCCAACTTTGTAATGACAAAGAGAGATAATGTCACCACCTAATTCATTCATCTCAATTCAAATAATGTCGCGACATAAAGAAATATGTCGCGACATTAAGAAATATGTCGCGACATACTTTCCTGCGACTTTAAAAAGACTAGTCCATTCTTTGTCACGACAAAGAAAACCAATGTCACAACATAGTCAAAATAATGTCGTGACAAAAGATTGTATGTTGTGACAATCTTATGGCTTTTCTCAAAATTTCACAATTAACATTTTTCAACCTACACTCACAATATAGTATGCAATATATTCATCACACTTAAATCATACTTGTGAAGACAAATCTACTCATCAAAGAACCTCAATTCAAGTATGAACAACACAACTCATTTTGTCACTCAATATAATTCAACATGATTATCATCAAGGTAGTCGAGGAATGAGCACAACAAAGCTATTTCAAATTTCCTGCTCTATAAAAATTCACACTCCCCCAAACTTCAACTAAGCATTCTCATTAAGGACAGTTAGGAAAAAGAGAAATTCCCCCTTGTAGCACTTCCTGCCTAATAAGTCTGAGAAGGAATGATTCCAAATAATATTCACCTCTAATACAACTTCATTATCCTAAAAAATTAACAAAATTTACAAAATAAAATTTCAAACAAAATTAAAACTAAACTTCAAACATATAAAATTTAACAAAAGCAAGCTAACCATGAAAATTAAAATTTTGCTTAGGTTGACTCCTAAGAAGTTGCTCAGTTTAATGTCTTTAGCTAGACATTTGCTGCAAAATGTTTTCCTTTCAGCAAAATTCTCTTCTCTCTTCAAAATCTGGGACTAATCTTCATTTATGTTTCCTCCAAGATAATGCTTCAATCTCTGACCATTCACTTTAAACTCACTTCTAGAATCAATTTTCAGAGTCAATGCTCCAAAGAGTGTACTTGCTACTACTGTGTAAGGACCACTCCATCTTGACTTTAGTTTTCCTAGAAACAGATTGAGCTTGGAGTTGTATAATAAGACTTGTTCTCCAGCTTTGAATTCTTTCCTCATAATTTTTTGATCATGTCACTTCTTTGTCTTTTCCTTGTAGATCCTGGCATTATCATAAGCTTCATTTCTCAACTCTTCCAGTTCATTCATTTGGAGTAATCTCTTTTCTTTAGCAGCTTGGAAATCACAATTCAGTTTCTTGATGGCCCACATAGCTTTAAATCTAGTTCTAGAGGGAGATGACAAGGTTTTCCAGATACAATTCTATATGGGGACATTCCAATGGGAGTTTTGTAAGTAGTTCTATAAGTCCACAATGCATCATCTAGCTTTAGAGACTAGTCTTTTCTACTTGAGTTCACTGTTTTCTCTGGAATTTTCTTTATCTCCCTATTGGAAATCTCAGCTTACCCATTTGACTGAGGATGATAAGCCAATCTCATTACATGTCTAATTCCATATCTACTCATGAGTTTTGAAAAAACCTTGTTTGCAAAATGACTTCCCTCATCACTAATGATTGTTTTGGGTGCTCCAAATCTACTCAAAATGTTTCTTTGAATAAACCCAACCACTATGCTAACATCATTTCTAGGACAAGCTATTGCTTCCACCTATTTAGGTACATAATCCACAGCTAGGAGAATGTAAATATTTCCAAATGAGGATGGGAAAGGTCCCATGAAGTCTATTCCCCATACATAAAAAATTTGCATGACTAGGATTCCTTGCAAAGACATCTTATTTGTTCTACTTATGTTGCCCATTCTCTGACATTTTTCACAATGTTTTACCTATTTAAAACAGTCTTTGAATAGAGTAGGCCAATAGAAACATGATTGGAGAATTTTATGGGATGTTCTATCTCCTGCAAAGTGTCCTCCATATGGTGATGCATGACATTTATTAAAAATTTCACCTTATTCTGTTTCGGGTACACATCTCCTGATAATCATATCTGCTCCTCTTTTAAAAAGTAATGGGTCATCCTAAATATAAAATCTGCTATCGGTTCTCAATTTTCTTCTCTGCTGGTGGCTGAACTCAAGTGGCATAATTCCACAAGCTAAGTAATTCACAATATCATCATACCAGTGTATTTGAACTGATAACACAAATATCGCTTCATCGGGAAAGTTCTACTATTTCAATTTTCCCTCAAGAGTCTTTCGCCGACAAGGATTAGCTATCGCATTGTCACTACCCTTCTTGTCTTTGGATTTCTAAATCAAACTCTTACAACAATAATACCCATTTGATCAGTCTTGGTTTGGCATCCTTCTTTACCATCAAATATTTAATAGTAGCATGATCAATGTGTATTATAACATGGGACCCCAATATGTAAGACCTGAATTTTTCACAAGCAAACACCATTACAAAATCTCCTTTACTATGGTAGAGTAATTCTCTTGTGCTTCATTGAAGGTTTTTCTAGCATAGTATATGGCCTTGAATATCTTCTAAGTTCTTTGTCCTAATACTGCTCCCATTGCATAGTCACTGGCATCACACATTATTTCAAACTCCTTTTTCCTGTCAGGTGTTACCATGATGGGAGCTGCAATCAATATGGATTTAATTTCTTCAAATGTAGCTTTGCATGATTAATTAAAATCAAAGTTCGCATCTTTTTCCAGCAATCTGCATAATGGTCTAGAAATTTTTGAGAAGTCCCTTATAAATCTTCTGTAAAATCCTGCATGTCTTAGGAAACTTCTTATCCCTCTAACTATTGTTGGTGGTAGGAGAGTCTTTATAATAGCAACTTTTTCTTGGTCTACCTCTAACCCTGCTGCAGAAATCTTGTGCCCCAAGACAATGCCCTTTGTTACCATGAAATGACATTTTTCCCAATTCAAAGCTAGATTTTTGTCTTGGCATATTTAAAATACTGTTTCCAAATTTTATAAACATTTCTCAAAACAGGATCCATATACTGAGAAGTCATCGATGAAGATTTCCATAGCCTTTTCCACCAAGTCTGAAAACATAGACATCATACACCTTTGAAAAGTGGTAGGAGCATCACATAATCAAAAAGGCGTCATTCTTAAAGCAAAGGTGCCATAAGGACATGTGAATGTAGTCTTCTCCTAATCCTCAGGGGCTATGGCAATCAAGTTACATCCGTAACATCCATCACAGTGGCCAGTAATGTGGGTGTCCTGCGAACTTGTCCAGTATTTAATCAATGAAAGGTAGAGGATAATGATCCTTTCTTGTAGCAGTATTCAGTTTTCTGAGTCTATACACACCCTCCATCATGTCACAGTTCTTGTAAGAATCAATTCATTCTTCTCATTTCTGATTATAGTAAATCCACCCTTCTTGGGAACCACATGAACTGGGCTCACGCAAGAGCTATATGAGATTGCATATATAAAGCCTGCATTCAGCCATTTAAATACTTCTTTTTTGACAACTTCTTTCATCACTTGATTAAACCTTCTTTGATGTTCAATGGAAGTCTTTGCATTAGCTTCCAAAAGGATCTTATGCATGCAAATAGAAGGATTGATTCCTTTCAAATCTTTTATAGACCAAGCAATTGCTTCCTTGTATTTTCTAAGAATTTCCAACAGTTTTTGTTCTTCAAGTTCAATCAATGTAGCTGATATAATAACAGGTGTTTCTTTTTCTGGTTCTAAGAAAGCATACTTCAAAATGATCAAATTTCAATAATGCTAACCCTTCCGAACTTGTTTCTCGCTTTTCCCGCTTCTCCTCATCACGCATGATTTTTCGCACTATTTTCATCAATACTGAGTACTGCCTCTTTTGATTCAAAATTGGAGTTAAGAAATTCAACATCAAGTTACTGAAAATTCATCTCATTTTCATTCATTGAACTCTGAATCATATAATCATTTATTAGTTCACAACTGATGGGAACTTTTTTTTCCACAATCTTACAATCAATATTATCAAATTCTGGCTGTTTCACATTGTGATTGAGATTGAAGTGCGTTGCCTCATCTCCAACTCTTAGAGTAAGCTCTTATTTCTTCACATCTATCAAAGCTGCTCCTGTAGCAAGGAAAGGCCTTCCTAGCAGCAGTGGGACTTGTTTGTCTTCTTCAATATCAATAACCACAAAGTCCATCGAAAATGAACTCTCCTTACCTTGATACACATCCTTAAGAATGCCCTCAAACAGCTAAGGTAACGGCTCCGCCATCCGCAGGTCATGGTCGTGGGAGTAAGCCCCCAAACTTAGTCTTTTTGACTCACGTATTAAAGCATCAAGTTGATGTCAGTCTTAATCACACAATGCTTTTCCTGTATTTTTGACTCCTATTGTGCAAGGAATAGTGAAGCTGGATCCTCGCATTACCTAGTAAAGACCTCCTGATAACTCGCACTATAAAGCTGTCACTGTGCTCACTACTTCTTCAATAATTTTTTTCTTTTTCGTCAATATATCCTTCATAAATTAGCATAGTGAGGCATTTGAGTCAGTGCCTCTCAAAAGGGATATTAACCTCTATTTTCTTAAACATGTTCAAGAATCTAGAGAATTTCTCTTCTAGCCACTTTCACAAATTTAAGGAATGGGACTTGAGGCTTGTAAGCTAAACCTCTTCCTTCTTTCTTAGATCTCCCTTCAACTATTGCTTTTACTCGCATTTTGTTGTTCTCTTCTTCAAGAATCGAATTGTACCGTCTAATTCTCCTCTAATTTCTTCTTTCTCTTCTCTTTCAGTCTTCTTCTCTTTTTCTTTCCTACTTTCTATCTCTCTTCCACTTCTCAAAGTCACCACCATGCAATCCTTAAGATTCTTCTTTATATCGCTGGGGAAGGCATCCTTGGACTGATTTTTCATTGCTAAGGCCAACTGCCCTACTTGTGCCTCCTGATTTTTTAGAGAGGCATTTGTGTTGGCCTGAAACACAGTTGTGTTTGCCTAGAATGCTGCTAGCTCTGCAAACTTTTGCTTATGTATGTTCAGCAGCCTTTTGTTTTCTCCAATAAAGCCTATCATTTAATCTTCAAAAGATTTGGACCTTCTCTAGCCCTGATTCTCAACCCTTTGGTTGTTCTGCTGTTGTTGTCCTTGGAAACCATGCTGACCATGTTGCTGCTAATAATTCTACATCCTGCCTGTCCTTGTCAGGCTCAGCCTCATGGTTTCTCGAGGTCAAGCCAGGTAGTGTGTAGGTAAAGTCGAGGTTTGGCTTAAAATTAGCTTCTATTAGCATTGAGAAATCAGGCCTCCCTCAACTTGATAAGGACCCTCATGGGCTAGTCCTTCAAACACTACTATTCTACCTACTTCTATCAATTGTTCACTTCATGTGCTAAGTGCATTCTTCTTCTCGGGTTTCCCATCTGCTCATCAATACATCTAGTTTTGTTTATGGCGCCATTATGTTCCACTCTATCAATTCTACTTTCTTTCATTATGTTGTTGCTCCTAAGTTTAAGATGAGCCTATAGCCAGATTTGGCAAGATCTTCAATCGCCATTCTACCCTTTCAGACTCTTCCTTCAATGCTCCACAAAGATAGTCGCATCAATTACGCCTTGGAAGTAGTTCTATAGAATGATAAAAGATGCTCCATTCGTGTAGTTAGATCAATGCCATGCATTGGGCATCTTTCGTGAATCTCTGGAATCTTTCCCATGCAAAGGTAGAGACTTCATGCTCTCCTCGATCAACACTATGATTTCCCTCTCCTTTCTCGGCTTTAGGCGGAGGGAAGAATCTGCTCATGTAAGCCTCTACCAACTTGTCTCAATTATTCACTGATCCATATGACAGTGATTCAAACCAAGTAGCTGCAACATCTCTCAATGAAAAAGGGAATAGTTGCAGCTTGATCACCTCATGTCTAACCCTATTCAACTTCACTGTGTTTGCCATCCGCAAAAATCTCCCCATATGTTCATTGGGATCTTCACTAGGAAGCCCAATGTATTGATGTTGTTGTACCATTGTGATCAAAGCTAGCTTAATCTCAAAATTATTAGCCTCTATACTAGGTTGTCTCATAACAGAGTATTCGTCTTGAATAGTTGGCCTCCAAAAATCCTCCATAGTCATTTGCCTCTAAGGTCTTTCTGCTACTGCTTCTTTTGTGATAGGTTGCATCATTTCTCTCTACTTTGCCATAGTTGTTGATTTATCACCTTTCACTTTTCTCAAGATTTCTCAATGTTCTTTTTAGTTCTATATCCAAAGGCAACAGTTCTGCTTCTATTTTTTATGCATGTAAAATCTTCTTGAAATAGAAACACACTAAGATCAAATGAAATTCTATGGAAAACAGCGATATTCAATTTAAGCTCATAAATATTTTCAAAGAGTATTCTCAGCTACTGTAGTTAAAACTATTTCTGTAATTTTCTGAAATTTGGATAAATAGAGAAAATGTCAAAATTCAGCAATCTTCTTGGTCGAATATTGATATTTAGATTCTCATTTCGATCCCCGGCAATGGTGCCAAAAACTTGTTGATTGACCAAACTATACCAACAAAATCTTCAACTTAGCTACCAGAGGATAATGTCTCGTCCTCGGTAGCGGCGCCAAAAACTTGTTGATTAGATTGTTAACATAGACCAATAATAACTGGATCTAGACATTATAGTTTGGACAATTTTTTGACATTGCCATTAAGAACTAAATCAATCACCGGCAACGGTGTCAAAAACTTATTGATTGACCAAACTATACCAACAAAATCTTCGACTCAACTACCAGAGGCTAATGTCTCATCCCCGGCAATGATGCCAAAAACTTGTTGATTGACCAAACTATACCAAAAAAATCTTCAACTCAGCTACTAGAGGCTAATATCTTGTCCTCGGCAACGGCACCAAAAACTTGTTGATTAACCAAACCATACCAACAAAATCTTCAACTCAACTACCAGAGGTTAATGTCTCGTCCCTAGCAACGATGCCAAAAACTTGTTGATTAGATTTTTAACATAGACAAAAAATAACTAGATCTTGACGTTGTTGTTTGGACAATTTTCTGACATTGCTATCAATAACTAAATTAGTCCATGGAAACAATGCTAAAAACTTGTTGAGATCCAAGAATAATAAAGATGTGTTGCTTTATATGAAAAGGTTTCATTTGAAAATGTGTTTTGGTCTAATTCACTGTAAGTGCATAGGTTGTACAAGTAATAAAAGTGGATTTAAGTCCAGATATCATTCAATGCAGGATCAAGGAAAATCTTGTACCAATTTCATCTACTCAAGATCCTTACTATTTGAACTCTAAAGTTAAAATTGATTTGGTTTTAAACTAAAGGAATTATAATAACTAAGTAAAATTCTATAACTGTATATGACGAATTTAAAATAATTGGATTGGAAAGTTCACTGGTTAAGTAACAATGGGAAATAGCTCAATGTACAATTATCAATTTCTGCATCATTTTATAACATGGTTTAACCATCAGTTGAAATCTGAACGTGTCAAAGATGCAAGGGAGTATAGTTTGGATTTCTCCACACACTATACATTTCACTAATTATATTTTCATGTTCCTTTTAGACACATGAGTCTAATCAGTTACTTGTAGAATATAATCCTCTTTCTAAGATCTGGGTATTTTTCCTTCTCAAGGTTTCCACACACCGAATCTTGTGGATCGAATAATTTGTTTCTACAGATATAATGTAAGCCTTCCTAATTTAATTGGTATCTCATCCATCTAATTTGATAATATTCTCTATCTCCTTGATTAGATCTATGCTAACATGGGATCAAGATCCTTTTATCAGAAAGAGAAGAAACCTCTAATCAATTAAATTGATATATCATCTAACTAATCCTCATGCCATGAGTAAATCAGTGATTTATCGAAGTAGTCCTTCAGAGTTCATTAGTTCCATAATATTAGTCAAATAGTGACTATCTGATCAGGAAACTTCACTGAGATTGCAAGCGAACTAAAATAAATGAAATGTAGAAATTCTCCAAATTTCATTCAAATCAGACAGTAATGAAAACTAAGATTTTACAATAAACCCAGCTCGACACTTCACACCAAATCACCGTTCAATCCGAAAGAAAAACTAAGCTAAGACTAAATAAGGAATACAAGAAAAAATAAAAAAAAATATAAGTAAAAATAATATATGCGAGACTCCACACAAGAAGTTCCTTTGTTCGCTGAAGCCACGATAGTGCCTTAGATGCTTATATTTATAGATTTTTAAATGATGGGCCGCACTTCAAGGCTGGAATTGTGGATCCCTAAAAATTCTAGCCTAGTAGGTTGCTTTTACACGACATAGTTGTTGTCTTTGTTCCTCCACTTTGTCATGGCTTTACGCTTCCGTCACTTATTACGGTTCTCGTGGTTACCTCTGATTCTATCGATAATTTGAAAATGTCATGACGTAGTTCTCACTGTCGTTTAGTGATTGTCGCAACATACGTGTCTTGTGTTGCGACATAAAAACTCTGTTTCAACCAACTTGTCATTCCTTGCTGCTCTTGAAAAATGTCACGATATGAAATTTCTTTATCGCGACAAAGCTTCTTACCTTTCAGCTTGGTTTTATGTTGCGACATAAAATTTCTTTATTGTGACAAATATTTTTGCCTCAGCTCTTCAACTTTGTTGCGACATACTTTGCTATGTTGCGACATTCTTTCTGTGGTTCTTCTCAACCTTTGTCACGACAATTTTTTCTTTTATCGCGATAGAGTTCCTCATAGTTGCATGTTGTTGTTGTCGCGATAGATATTTTCTATGTCGCGACATAGTCTTGTTTGGTTGTGAAGGTTGAATCTGTGACCATGTCGCATTGCACTTTGAAAATGTCGTGCAGAACATATTTCCTTCCTTGATCTTTGTCACTAGATGAATTGTTTGTTGCAACATTGAAATCTTTGTCGCGACAAACTTATCTTGACTTTTCTCATTGCTCTTTCGTTTTCTGTCACGACATAATTTTCCTTTGTTGTCACGACATAAATTTGATTGTTGAGACAAAGCTCTACTGCCATTTTCTTGATCATTGTTGCGACAGAGCAAATAATATTGCGACATTCTTCTTCAACAACTTTTCAATCATTGTTGCGACATAAAAATCTATTATCGCGACATAGTCTTGTCTTTTGTCTACCATTATGTTGCAACATTCATTTCTTTGTCACAACATTTATCATTTAATTTCTCTCATTTTGTGTAGCGACAAAGTTGTGAAATGTTGCGACATAGCTCAATTCTAACCTTGAGTTCAACTTCAACTTTTTTGTGACATAGCATTTCTTGTTGCGACATAGCTTCTACTAATTCTATTGAGGTTATGTCGCGACATTCTGGAATTATGTCGCGACAATTCTACCTTGGCCAATTTTATGCTTTTCTTGCTGGAATTGTCTCGTTTTCATTAAAAACCTACAAAACACAAAGTTGGTGAATATTTCATAATTCAGCATTCAAATCAATCATAAACTTCTGAAAAATGCTAGAAACATGGACTGAAAATTGATGAGTTTAGGACTCATCACTTAGCGAACACATTCGCCTTGGCGAAGGAGTGCCTCTGGTGCAGGTTCTACTTTCTTGCTCCTTTTGCTCTCTTCTTTACTTGCTTGCTTTTCTTTCAAAACCTACAAAACTCACATAGATGAGGGGTTAGTGTAATATTTGCGCATAAGGGTGTGAATCTAGCATTTAGGTTACATAAACTCTTGAGAAACACGTTATAAATGCTAATATGATTCACCCCTATTAAACACCCCCAACTTAACGTTTTGCTTGTCCTCGAGCAAAGACAAAAAAGCAATTTCCAAATTTATTAGAAAGAAAATATGAGTGCGTTGAGATATATTGTAACGCCCCAAAAATACCCTAGAATTTTTATAATAGTTTTTATTATATATTTTGTGTATAAATTAAGCCAACTTGGGTTTTTTCGAGAAACCAGATAAATTGTTAAATCGTGAAAAGTGAAATGACAATGTGAGCATATGATTAAGTATTCTATGCTAAAATGAGAAATTGATGGAACCCGGAAATAAACCCAAGTGAAAAAGGGCAAATTTGGAAATTTGTAAAATGAGGACTTAAGGGTCAAATGATAGCTTAAATGTGAAGCAATGATAAATGAAAATGAAAATAAAACGATAAGTGATAAAAATGCCAAAAAGCGAAAGTAAAGTTTATTGTGTAAGCGAACAAGGCTTTAGGGAAAGGAGAAAGAATACTACATTTGGTCTTGGAAGGGGAAGGCACATTTGTGCAAAAACGTGGAGAGGCAGCAGAAAAGGAGAAAGCTAGGGTTTGTGTGAAGATCAAAGATTGGTGTGATTCTTCCTTTTTTCTTAAGATCTTGCAAGAAAGGAAGAAGAGGAAAGAAGCTAGAGGCGAGTTCAAAGTGATTTGAGGTATGTAACTAAGCCCTAGAAAGTTGTATTTGATGGTTGGGTTAGAAAAACCATAATCCATCCATGGGTTTTGTTCATGGTTGGTTTAGGATGGTATTTGGATGTCATTGGGAGTGATTCCCATGTTTTAGTTTGGGTTTTTGGAGAAAAATCATAAAAAAAGGAAAACTAGGAATCTGGGCAAAAACGGGCCCCTTTGCCATAGAAAGGCATAACAAACGTGATGAAACCTGGCGTGCAGGCACCTCATCATGGGTGAGTGAATGGCGAAAGACTCCCTCAGGCTGTGCTACAGCATAACTTTGCTGTCACCCTGTGTGACACTATTTACAAGGCAAAATTTTCGGATTTTTTGTTCCCGAGTCGTATTCGTAGATAGTTTAAGGACCTAATAAATGATTAATGGGGTTCAAATAAAGATGAAATATGATAAAAAGCGTCTTAGTACCTCGCAGCCTCGGCGGCGAGTTCATCTTTAGGCGGGCGTGTCTTAACAGCCGTTAATGAGAATAAGTGGTAATTCACGAAACAAATGTTTAGTAATTGTTATCCACTGATCATGGCGTGTTGTTGTGTAGGGGCGGGTGAGATGCCTAACCTAGGACCGAGATAGAGGAAGGAAGCGAGCCAACAACCGTTTTGTTCGTGACCCTCGTCCTTATTTGAATGTTTTGTTATACCAAATAAATCTGAAATGATTATAAGGAATGAGTATATCTTTAAAATGATATTACGAAAGTGCATATGGATTTGAAAATGTGATAATTGAAATGTTGACAATTAATTGCATGCGAGTGATTAATTGAATTGTAAACGAATTGGTCAATTCTTGACATCTTGAATTGAATCGATATACCAAATGACCAACATGGCGGGATTCACCAACTGAATTCGTCATGAAGGCAACTTGAAATTGTCCAATGTCCCACTTGGCGGGATACACCAATCGACATCCGTCATGATGGTGTATGACATTGAAGAAATGTCCCACTTAGCGGGATGCACCAATCGACATCTGTCTTAATGGCGTATGACATTTAAATACCATATGTTAGGGTGCACCAATCGGCATCCGGCATGATGGGAGACCAAAATTGTGAAATGTGTAAGCACATTACCGAATGATAAAAAGGACGGGATTCACCAAACGGGATTCGTTATGAATGTGAAATGTATAGACAAGTAAAATAAGAAACTTTGATGAGTAAAAATGAGATTTGTAAACTAAATACGTCCTTAAGAGGATATGTTTGAATTGAGTTAAATGATTTGTTGCATGTGGAATTGCACATTTTGACATGATCAATCATTTAAGTAAATTGAAAGCATGTGAAGATGCATATTTGATATGATCAATGATTTGAAAAGTGAAAGCATGTGAAAGTGAAAGCACAAGTATTGATGATATAAAAGGCATGATTTTATGATAAATGCTTGCCATGTTAAACTGAAAATTGGAATAGAACTGTATAGAACCACTAAGCATGAAAATGCTTAGCGTGTAGTTTTTATCTATGCACAGGTTTCGAGTAAACAGGAACGAAGGCAAGATCAAGAAGCGCAGAGTCATAGACAAAGTTGCGGCGTATAAGTATATATCCCGCCATATGCATATCATTTCTTTTGAACATGTGGCATTTTGTAAACAAAAGAGTTGAACTTTGAACTAATGTTTTATATATCATTTTGCAAAGGCATGATATGCCATTTTGTAAACAAATTGTTTAAGAGTAAATGTTTATGAGCCTACCATTTGAAAATGTAGTAATAAGACCTCTAAAATGAAATGAGCGTAAATAAAACGTTTTATAAGATAAATAAAAATGGTCGAATAAGCAGACTCCGGTCGGATCGAAGCCTAATTTAGGTAGAGTGGGGATTCGAGTTGCAACATTTTTGAAAAAGAAAATTTAATAAAACAGTAAATAAAAAGAATTAATCGAGCATCCCGGAGCCGATTCAGAACCGCCAGTCAGGTTGGACGGCAAAAGGGGTGCTACATATGTACTTTGCAATATTTTGCCTCAGGAATTACACATTTCAACACATGAATAATATTTCATGACAGTGTTCTCCAAAGCAAATAGGCTGGCCATAAGCTAGTTCCACCTTGATCAAGGTTCTAGCATGAGTGTGGGTAGTCTCACCCTAATTGATCAAAATGCAGTCTAAATTAAATTAGGGCAATGCTTGAGGTGAATGATCTCTCACTCATAAAGAGTTTCCATAGATATAGAGCGATCGAGACTTCATAAGCTTGCTTCGCATCCCATTCTCCACTAATGTAGGCATTACATGCTCTCCAGATCAAATAGGTCTTTCTAAGCTAGTAATGTGTGGCTAGGGTGGGAGGGTAGTTAAATAGGTCATTTAGGTTAAAATTTTACCCAAAACACACCAGCACTTCTTTCTTTTATTCTCCAAAATTTGACTATGTCTTCAATTGAGTCATTCACTCAACCCGATTAACATCAATGTGTTTTTCATACCATTTCCGCCTATCCAGCGTGTGACCTAGGTTCAATCCTTGGAAACGGTGCCAAAAACTTTTTCGGTTGTTTTTTTTTATATCAAAGCTCGGTTAAAAGAACCCTAATCCGCAAGTTCATGGATCAGAAGTAATATAGTGGCTTTCAAATTAAAAACCTAGTATGTCGAACCCACAGGGAAGAAATGGCTTAAGTAGGGATTAACTACCCTGACTACTCGAGAATTTTACTATTTAAACGAATTAAACTTGTTGTGATTGATTGTTAACTAAAAAATGAAACTAAGTTAAACTAAAAGATTAACAAATCATTGGATTAAGTTGTAAGAAAAACTATAAGGAATAACACTAGGGCTGGTTATTTCCATTGCTACATTTATGGCTTCTATTCATTAAGTGTTAGTGCATTAGAATACTCTTGTGTTTGCAAGAACTGCATGCGGGTTCTCTCTTTCAAGTCCCACCTCAATTTCTTACACCAAATCCCTATTCTCCTTTCGATTCATCTAGGTCAAACAATGTGTTACTTGTTCTAAGGTAAATTAGTCCTTGGGAATTTCCATTGGTCACCTCTCGGTCCATGAAATGGAATTTCCCGGGTTATGGTCGAATCAATCATCTTTCGGTTTATACGATCATCACATAAGGCTAGATGATGTCCCTCCTAATAAAATCCATTTAGTATTAGGCTTTCCTTGTGAGACCCCGGATAAAGTAAAATGATAGACACGGGTTGCAAACCTGGGAATTTCTCTAGATCTCGGATGACGACGCGGGACATACCGTTGAGTTTGTCTCGCGAAATCTAAGTACATAGTCGAATTTCGTCGAATTCCGAGAAGGTTGGAATTGCACGTATTTCAAGACAAACAGACAAATGAGAAGGTGACACATGGCATGAAATGCATGCCATGTAACTTTTGAAGAAAGATCACTTGGCATAGGTGGAAGACAAGTGTCACACTTCTATCTTGCGTGAGAGGATCTTGGTGGGAAAGTGGGCATGAATGACATGTGGGATGCTATGTGTCATGAGGAGAGAAAGAAGAGTGTTCTACACCTGAATAATTATTCTCACGAGAAGCAAATTGGTGGGATTGGAAAGAAGGAGAGAAAAAGAAAAAAGAAAAAGAAAGAAGAAAGAAAGACAGCGGAGAGGAAGAGAGAACCCGGCGAGTTCTCGATTAGCAACCAGAGGAATTGCGGTTGTGAGACCGGATCGCCGAGAGAGTGGGGGTTCTCTCCTACTGCGGTTAGTCTTTTGTTTAAGAGCCATGAAATGGCCATGACGGTCTTAGAGTAGTGGGGTGGTTTTAAGAATAATTTCGATAGAAATTATTGTTGGTTGGGGCCGGTTTACGGGTGAGGTAGTTTCGAGCTGCGGTTACGGAGGCGAGTGTGATGCGTAGTTTGGGATAAGGTAGGATGATTTTGGTTGTGGTTGTATATCTTTGTTCTCACGAAGTTGGAGATTAAAATCCGAGTTTTGTGTTTTATTGCTTGTTTGAATAACATGCAGTTATTAATGAAAATGATGTTAATATATATGCATGCTTGTTATATATTAACGTGATGCTTGGTGTGAAGCATATATTATGAGTGTTGCATATAGTTCCCATCATGCATTAAATATTATGCAGTGACAGTATCATTGCATGTGCACGAGGTCATCGCGTGAATCGAGTGTGAGTGCATGAATAAAATAAATTATTTCGGAGGGTTGTCCAATAAATTATTTTCGGAGGGTTGTCCAATAAATTATATCAGAGTATTGTCCATATAAAATATCAATCGTCGAAGTCGGCCCAATTGATATATATCGGAGGGTTGTCCACAAAATAGATTATCGGAGACGGTCCACTATTTATATCAGAGGGTTGTCCACAAAATAGATTATCGAAGTCGGTCCACTATTTATATCGGAGGATTGTCCACGGTTAAAAAAAAATACCTTTGTTTGGAAATGGTTTTCTCATCAGCAGATTGCATGTCTGAGAGAGTACGTGAAATTTGGGCATGACATAAACATTCATATAGAGATGCATATTTTATGAATGCGTGTAAATGATTTTATGGATTATGCCATTGCATGTACACTTAGGTGGGAGTAGCCCTTGTGGAGACTTTCTGTTGGGCATAAGCTCACCTGGTTATTAGGAAAAATATTTTCAGTGGAGATACACGAAGGCACTTCATAAGGTCTTAGTTGAGAGGAAGATCTAAGATGGCACCATCGTGTTCTTTGTGAAATTTACGGTAGAAAACCCGGTTTTGTTTTAAAACTGGCTTTGTTGTCAAATTTTGTACTTGTGATATAAATAAATTGTAATTAAACTCAGATTATATGTTTAGTACAATTTAGTAAGAAATTTGTGTCTGTGTCTTGCCTTGAGAGGATGTTTGGTTCTTGTCTGAACCATAGGAGTAGCTGTTCCCGATCCTATGTGTGCTTGAGCTTTAAGATTGATTTTGTTGGGAGTAAAGAAATTTGGTCCTGTTTCCTTCTGGTATATTGTAGCCCCATCAGTAAGCTTGATGAGGCTTTCCAGATCACTAGTCGGACCACCTCTATGGCCCGAGTTATAGCCTTTTACTCGGAAAGTGCGAGAGGATGGCGGCCGACGCGGTGTGTGTAAAATGTACGCCTATGCGCAAGTGCATAGCGTCGAGTAATATAGTGTACTCACAGTACGGATATCGATCCACAGGGACAGGTGTATTGACTACAAAGGTTCGGCTTTTTTTAGATAATATCTGAAGAGATGATTTTAGGAAAGAAAGTGAATATGTGAAAGTCGACTAAGTTTTAGATTCTAATGAATTACTGGTATTGAAGACTAGGGTTATATCTCCCCCTGTCATGTTCAATGGATTATTTCTTAAGGATGCTATTATTCAATATATTTATCATTTGTCGATTGGCGAGGTGATCTTACTTACAAGATATCCTCTCTCGAGGTATATCCGCTTTCTCGTGAATAGATTTGAACTATCTATCTCGACTCGATATTAGAAATGCTTAAATGTTCTAACCCGGATGCCACCTTCGGGATCGGAATATCTCTGTTGCGATTCAAGGCGAAAGCTACTCTGCCGGATCACACGGATAACCTCATCTCTCGAATCTCGGATCTCGGTGTGATTATGCCAATGTTGGCGAACGTCACCATATAATTAAATCATAGGCGTAAATGGATGAAAACAAATAGATCTATCCTTAAGACAATATAAAGTACTAATTTTAATCCATCAACACATGACAGCGTTCAACAAAACCCTAGATATAAATCTAGAACATACTGAACACAAATATGAAAATGTTTAATCTCAAAAACATCGTTCTAATTTCCAAAATAAATGGAAGCAATCTGAATCCGGGCGCCGTCGAAGTCTGTGTCACTCACCTTTCTGGAATTCCGTTGCCCTCGTTAAATTACGCCTCCGATACGATTTACGAGCCATTCGTACTTTAAATGATGAGGTGCGAGATCTCGAGGCGCGTCAGCGAAGTTACGCTTGTCAGCGGCGTTGAGGCGTCAGGCGTTGGGGCGTCCACGGCGTTTACGAATGTCGACTTACTGCATTGTTGACCCAAGCGTCGTGGCGTTGGGATGTCACGCGGCGTGGGGGCGCGTCGCGGCGATGGGCCGTCGTGGCGATGGGGGCGTCAGCGGCGTGATACTCTTGCTTTGCTCCCCATTGTCAGCGTCCGCTCTTGCTTTGCTCCCCATTTGCTTCATTTGCTTCCAATTTGCCGCACTTTGCTCCGATGCACTGAATCCGACCAAACACCAAATCGAGTCGCCACAAAAATTGCAAATTGCATAAAATAAACCTAAAATGAAAAACCGTAGTATAATATAGTGTTTTAGACACTCATCACCCCGAACTTAGTTTCTTGCTTGTCCCCGGCGAGAATGGACTCCCAAACTAACCACGACCCTATAATTTCTGAGACTAGCACAAACGTAGTAATGCACATGCTGAAAAGTAGAGAATCAATTGGACCGACCCATCTTTGCTCTTTGTTTGCTCGAGTTCACGGGATGCATACAAGTGTTAGACTTCCGGGGCTTCAGTTGAACTAGAGTGGGAGTGACTAGCGCCTGAATTCCATGGTACTCGGTAACCTTTCAGTGACCACACATGCGTATAATGTAAGATGACCTCCGATTAATGCCTAGCTCAGAACACCCCCAAACTTAAGCTCAGCTTACCTATTTGGAAGAAGCTAACTAGAAAGGATAGGAACGCACCCATTTTATTCTTGTCAAAATACCTAAAAACTTCCTAAGTACCTAAAGAAATGGAAAAGACCTAGTGCGAAGTTTTTAGTTGAGTGTTCTGTAGTAGGATCCATTGGTGACTCCACCGGTTAGTTAAGGGCACCCGGGGCATTAAGTTCCTTGGAAACTTCACCCCGAACCTCAGCCAAACTCAAGGCCTAGGTTGTGGAAAATCCAAATATACGTCCCGTGGCGGGCATTGAAGTCAATGACTCCCGGCCAATTGGCTTAGGGCATTAGGCTTTGAAAGGCCCCTCGGACTATATGCGGGATTCCAATTGGATGATCCACTTATTCTAATTCACAAGCCTATTTTTTGACTTTTTTTTTTTTTTCACTTTTTCTATTGTTTTTTTCATTTTTCTCTTTTTAGTTGGGACTTCCGATGGCAATCCTCTTGATTAGGTGTCCCATCACTTAGATGGTTAGAATCTCCCAAGGTTTGTCGAACTTTAGTAGTTGGTCTCGACACCTATGCATACCCTGAAGGTCAGTAGTGTGTGAATGTGATAGGATCATCGAGAAATAGTTTCTTGACTACCCGGGATTGGATCACTAAACCTTTCCACCTATTCAACCTAATTCACCAGAGCATCAGCCCAGTGTATGCATCCAATCATCCATGTCAGCGAATTCGGAGTCAAAATGATCCTCGACTTTCAACATGGCACACATATACGCAATTACTACATATCTGAATGATGACCTAACACATGCGAACAAACTAACACCTTATTTCGGCTGTAAAATAAATGGAAAAATATAAGTGAAATACCTTGAGACACCTGAATTAATATCTTTAGGCAAACAAAAACACTACACAAATACTAAAAACAAAACATAACTAAACAAAACAAAACCCGATCACCACCCACTCCCGAACAAAGTATCCGGTGTCCCATTTGTGATAAACAAGCAGTAGAGGTAAAGAGAGACTCCACGGTGATCAACTGCGGTGGTGGTGGTGGTGGGTATTGGAAGAATTTAATTTGTGTGATGCGGGCTGCAAGGATAGCTAACATTTGAAGAATGATGGCTGATTAGGCGTGCGATGCGCATATCGACACGGAGAGCCTCCATATCTGTGTGACAAGGACTCGGTGCTCATGGGTCTCGTCCCAGAATGCATCGAGCGCTCGATGGGGAGAACGCGGGTCCTCGGGATCGGGAAGGGGCGGGAGGCGCCTCCGGAGGCTGCAGTGATGAGTGGTAGGGGTCGATGGGACCCGGGCCAGCCAATGTCTCTCTGGGGATCGCCCAGGAAGCCATAACGAGCTTGATACTCCTGAAGCTCATCCTCATCAGGGGGCTCAGGCCGAATCATATACCCCTCGGGTTGTAGGACACAGGTGTGTCAAGCAGCGAGATATGGCTTTGATGGGGTGGAGCCAGACCTCATTGTCGTCGAGGGGCACCTCGGCTCGTTTACTGGCCCAGAAGATATAAGGAAGGGATGCCCCCAAATTCATCTTGGCGTCCCGGTTATGGAGGATGGCATCCTCTATAACCTGCCCAACATCGAAAGGTATATCCTGTAAGATAGCGAAGTTGAGTAGGGCACGCTTGGCAGTCACTTCACACACGTTCGTCGTCGGAATGAGACGCGACGTGATGAAGTGGTGCCAGACCTTGGGTATGAAGGCCAAATGCTTGGCCTTGAAGTGGACGGCTTTGGCCCGCACTGGTGATTTTTCCACTCGCCCGACCATTGGTCAATACAGCGTATAACCTCGGGAAGTCAGGTGCTTTCGTGGAGCCGTCGAAACGGCCGAAGGGACATGCTCTAGGCGTAATAACTATTGATCGACTCGCGTGGAAGTCGACCAATATGCCCGCACCGGACTTTTTCGGGGCGTGGGAGCGAGGTTAGCGTAGAACTCTCGCCTGCACGCTCGCCGGCTGCTTGGATGAGGTGGTTGGCACAAGGCTCGCCATCCCTTAGCCGCAATGGTCTTGCGGAAAAAGTCATCGGGGTGGTGAAACCCCTTCTCCTTGATGAATGACCGGTTCTTGCATATGGTGCCGAACCGCTCGGCGGCACCCTCATTCACAAACCGCGTGACATCATAAGTGGGGGTCGGGTCCTCGTGGCCGACTCAGCAGTAAACGGTTTACGCACTCTTACGGTTTCATTAGGCCCTAAAATTCACGTGGTGGTGGCACCAAGTTGGTCACCCCCTGACCTAGACAAAAAAACAAACACCTAGTGTGCACCAAAACTACCAAGTGTCTGACGACCTAAAGGTGACTCAAAACCCTAAAATAGACCTACTAATACCCTAAACTTGAACCTAAAAGACTCCTAGACCAACTGTGAATGCAATGGTAACCCTAGAAGACGACACTAGGGCCAGAACCGAGTACAGTGTGGCTGGAATGCCACGGTGACAAGAACCTAGTGTGTGTTGAGTAGCACAGAGAAGGTCGGAGAGCAATGTAGGGGTCTCCGACCGGCGTGAAAGGGAGCTCCGGCAAGGAATAGAAGGGCGGAGGGTGCTAGGGTTCAGGCAGGGATGTGGGCAAGGTGAAAAGCAAAATGGCCTATTTTTGGCCTTAAAGGAACAGCGTCAGCGGCGTTAGGGCAGCGTCAGCGGCGTTGAAGATAGCGTCGCGACGTGACAGAGAGGCTGAAACCAAGCGTAGCGGCGTTCGGAACAGCGTCGCGGCCCGATTGCAGTGGAATTAACAAGCGTCAGCGGCGTTGAGTATCAACGTCGCGGCGTTCAGGAGACTCTAAAATTCACGTCGGCGTTCAGGAGAATATAAAAATCGGCGTCAGCGGCCGTTGGAAATCCGCGTCAGCGACGTTCTGGTGACTACCGCAAAATCAACGTCGCGACGTTGAAACTCCATGTCGCAACGTTCCAGAAAGGGTAACATGGACGTCGCGACGTTTAAACGTCACGACGTTACAGAGAGGGCCTCCAAAAATTTGTGCACATTGAGGATCCCATGGCCAAGAAACTCTCCTCACTTGTAAAGGTGACTCTCACGGACTTGTAATACGGCATGAGCGGATCCTCCCCCGACCACACAACGTTCGCGAGTTAGTAACAACCAAGAAGAAACACTGATTACGGACGAAACCAGTAAACCAATATCACTGAAAACAAACAAAAAAAAATGTTACTCAGAAAAACTTGGGTTGCCTCCCAAGAAGCGCTATGTTTAATGTCGTTAGCTCGACGGCCCTGAATCCCAATGTGCGACATGCTTAGAAGGAACTGGGAAATGCTTACGCATCCCCCTATAATGCTCACCCCCCGTGCTCAAGGTGGATGCAATATTCTTTTGTTCATGCCCTTGCCCTTCTCGATGTCTTTCAGTGCAGTCATAGGCTTTTCCCTGAAGTTTTTCGCATCTCCTTGCAACATTTCTGTGTAGTGAGGTTCCGAGATATCTTCATTTGGGTCATTATCTGGATGCTTCATAGGCTGGAATACATGGAAAGTGATCTCGTCTCCTTGGACTCTCAATTTGAGCTCACCTTCTTGCACATTGATTTGAGCTTTTCCCGTGGCCAGGAAGGGTCTACCAAGTATGATGGGAACGGTCGTCTTCATCCCATGTCGAATGGCGAAGTCTGCTGGAAGGATAAATTTACCAACTTTGCTAGGACATTTTCGATTATGCCCAGGGATGTTGGTATGACACATGCGCAAGTTGCAAGCTGATTGTAGTTGACTTTGGTTCCCCCAACTTTAGCCTTTTAAACATCGAAAGTAGCATCAAGTTGATGCTAGCTCCCAAGTCACACAGGGCTTTTCCAGAAACCCGATTCCCTATAGAAAACGGTATAGCAAAACTACCCGGATCTTGAAGTTTTGGGGGAAGCTTCTTTTGTAGGATTGCACTGTATTCTTCAGTTAAGGCGATGGTCCCATATTCCTCCAACTTCTTCTTACTCGCCAAAATCTTTTTCATAAATGTCACGTAACTAGGCATGTTTTCCAGTGCCTCCAAAAAGGGTATATTAATATGTAGCTTCTTGAAGATGTCAAGAAACTTTGCAAACTGCTTCTCCAACTTACCTTTCTTCAACCTGCGAGATCTGGGATTGATATAGCCAGGTTCATGTTTTATGCATTTGCTTTCGGTTTTATTTCCTATTTTTATCATCCTTGTTTGCTCTCATAACCCAGGGTTGCTCATTTGCATACAGTCCTTGAATGTAGTCTTGCTCCTTAATTTTCAGTTCTCTTACCACTAGTTTCGGCTCCGGGATTTCCAACTCTTTTCCACTCCTTAGAGTGATAGCCTTGCAATACTCTTTCCCTTCTCCTCTAGGGTTTATACCAGATTGCTTGGTAAGCGAACCTTGTTGCCTTTACATCCAATAGACTAGCCATTTTGACCCATCGTACCTCGAGCTTCTCGGTTGTCTTTGTATGATTGTTCAAGTAGGTTACTTTCTTCTTTGCATATTCAGCTTTGGTCTCATTCATGAAAGCGAGGAGATAGAGGTTAACATCGTCGCGAGCTTGTTCTAAATCCACCTTTTTCTCGGAGGGTGGTTCACTAGTCGAGTTCGGCATGTTATTACGATTAGCCACCCTTACCCTTGATTCGATTATGATGATTCGATTATTCTGCGCCACCCTTGGCCTTGATTTTGGTCGATAATTATTTCCCCCATCTTGTCCTTCTTTGGCGTGATTGATTTGATTGAATCTTGACACCTGCTGGGCTGCTCTTGTAGGGTTTCTGGCCCGACATTCGTCTTCATTGTCTTTGCCCTCCACAAAATTCATAACTCCCATGGGTTGGTCTGTATGGCATTTGCTGTTCCTTGCTGCCTATTCAACTGTTTAGTCAACTGTGCCACATGATTAACCAAATTGTTGAGGACCTCATTTATGCAGTGCTACCCATTGCTTTTCCCGGTGTAGCCCTCTCACAGACCCTTTGGTTTGTATTGGTTGCAGCATCTTCTAGGATTTCATACGCCTGGTCTGTGGTTTTCTTCATCAATGCTCCTCCAGCTAAAACATCAATCATTATTCTAGTTGCATTTCTCAGACCATTATAAAAAGTATGGACTTGCATCCATCTGGTCAGTCGGTGGTGTGGGCACTTCCGCAGTAATTCGTGAAATCTGTCCCATGCCTCTGCCAGGTTCTCCCCCTCTAGTTGTCCAAAAGTATTGATCTCTTGCACAAGTTGTGCAATTTTCGAAGGTGGAAAGAACTTAGTCAGAAATTTTTGCACTAAATCATTCCATGTAGTGATTGAATCTGGTGGCTGACTGGTTAACCAGTGCTTGGCTCTATCTCCAAGTGAAAGTGGGAACAAGCGCGGCTGAGAGCTTCTTGGTAACCCCATTGTACTTGATAGTATACGCAAACTTCCAAGGAAGTTAGTCAAATGCATGTTCGGGTTCTCATGGGGTAGTCCATGAAACAAGATGTTACGGAAGCATCCCATCTTGTGGCCGACGGTCGAAATTGTTTGCTTGAATAGGTGGTCATCGATGGCATCCCGAACAACCGGTTGGTGGTAAGCGAACTCATCTAGTAGCATGAAAGGATCATCTGGCTGTATAAACGGCCTGGGTGCTTGATTCCTTCCATTATTCCCATTTCGACCTCTCTGTGGCTCGTTCCGCTCAATGTCCAGGTTATGCTCTTCATTGTTTTCCATGGTCGTTCGGCTTCTAATCTGACATGTTCATACGTTCTCGAGTAATCACGTGCGAGTTCTTACGGCTCAGATCAAGCCAGTGTTAGTTGAAAGCGATCTACGATGTCGCATGTACTTATTGAAAACTACCTTTACCCAATAACCTACGAACCAACAAAACCAAATTACCAGCACTTGTAAAAAATAAACAAAAGTAAAGAAAATTTCAGAGTAATATCTAATTGCTTAATTCTCTATATCAATCTAAACCTGTCCCCGGCAACGGCGCCAAAAACTTGACAGGCCGAAAACGCGGTGTGTAAAATGTACGCCTATGTGCGCAAGTGCACGCGTCGCCCCAAGTAATATAGTGTACTCACGGTACGGATATCGATCCACAGGGACAGGTGTATTGACTACAAAGGTTAGGCTTTTTAGATAATATACGAAGAGATGATTTTAGGAAAGAAAGTGAATATGTGAAAGTCGACTAAGTTTTAGATTCTAATGAATTCTTGGTATTGAATTCTAGTTATATCTCCCCTGTCATGTTCAATGGATTATTTCTTAAGGATGCTATTCAATATATTTATCATTTTGTCGATTGGCGAGTGATCCTTGCCACAAGATATCCTCTCTCGAGGTATATCCGCCTATCTCGTGAATAGATTTGAGTATATCTCTATCTCAACTCAATATTCCGAAATGCTTAAATGTTCTAACCCCAAATGCCACCTTCAGGATCGGAATATCTCTATTTACCGATTCAACTGAAAGCTACTCTACCCAGATCCCTGGATAACCTCATCTCTCGAATCTCGGATCTCCAGTGTGATTATGCCAATGTTGGCCATACATCACCATATAGTCAAATCATAGGCGTAGAGCGGATGAAACAAATAGATAAATACTTGAACAATATAAAGTACTAATTTTAATCCATCAACACATGGCGACGATTGACAAAACCTAGTATAAATCTAGAACATCACTGAACACAAATATAGAAATGTTTAATCTCAAAAACATCGTTACAATTTCCAAAATAAATGGAAACAATACAAATCGGGCACTTAGTCGAAGTCACATGTCACTCACGCTGCGGAATTCCGTTGCCCTCGTTAAATCGCCTCCGTGCACGTTTACGAGCCATTCGTACTTTAAATGATGGGGTCGCGGATCTCGGCGGCGTCGCGGCGTTGAGGCGTCAGCGGCGTTGAAACGTCCGCGGCGTTCACGAATGTTGACTTACGCATTGTTATTGCGCGTCGTGGCGTTGGGATGTCGCGGCGATGGGGACGTCACGGCGTGGCGACCACTTTCTTGCTTTGCTCCCATTTGCTTCCAAAGCGCCAGCAATTTATACTTTTTGCTCCGATGCACTGCATCAAACCAAACACCGTCGAGTCTAGCCACAAAAACTATGAAATTACTATAAAATAAACGTAAACGGCGAGTATAATATGAGTGTTTTGGAGCCTCATCGGAGGATGAAAAATTGTGGACGAGCTCGTCGGCGAGAGGCGACCTCGTTGGTCGGAGTTGGGCTCTCCTGCATGGGCGACCTCTTGTGCAATTTGGTGACCTATTTGGTCGAGATGGGCTCTCTGCATGGTTGTCTTGAAGCTCTCCGGCTATGGCGTGGGTGAGCTCTCTGCGTGTTTGTGGTGAGCTCTTGCATGAATTTGGGTTTGAGCTCTCCTGCATGTTTGTGGATGGGCTCTCCCCACATGGTTGTGGAATTTGAGCTCCTCATGGGCCCGGGTGAGCTCTCCTGCATGAGATTTGTGATGAGGCTCTCACATGAGGCGTGGCGAGCTCTCACATGGTGTCTTGAGCTCTCCTGCATGGTATCTTTGAGCTCTCTGCATGATCTGTGGGTGGGCTCTCCTCGTGGCGTGGAGTGGGCTCTCTGCATGGTGTGGTGAGCTCTCACATGGTATGGGTGAGATCCTCTGCATGGTGTGCCGAGCTCTCACGCCAGGCTGTGCGACTCTCCTGCATGGGCGTAGCTGAGCTCTCTGCATGGGCGGGCTCTTTGGGCGGAAGGCCCCGGGCTCTCCCCCATGAGCTCGGCGGGATGGGGCACGCCAGGGCCGGGGCGGCCTCCTTTTGAGGCGGGCTCTTCGGTCGGGGCTCGGCGGGGAATGAGCTCGGCTGTGCCAACTTCGGACGACCATAACTTTCTCGTCCGAAGTCCGTTTTACGCGTTCTTAGACTCTATGGAAAGCCCTTTGAGTCTAGAATCCATCCGTATATGGATAAATATAATCTGAGTTCATATTGAGTTCGAAAAAGACGAAATACAGCAGGTACCTGTCAGCTCTGCACGTCAGTTGCTGCTCATGTGAAGCGCCAACTTCGGATGACCATAACTTCCTCATCCGAAGTCCGTTTTGCTCGTTCTTGGACTCTATAGAAAGCTCTATGAGTCTAGAATCTAACCATATTCCTGTGGATGGCATTTTGTGCCCACATAGTTTCTTAAAAATTGATCATTGCACTCAGTGCGCTAATTACTGGAATCTTGAATGAGAGAGACAGTTATGTGTCATTGCTTAATAATTAAGTGACACGTGAATATGCGTAAATGAGGCTATTATATAGCTTGTTGAAGGTTACATAAAAAAAATAAAAACAAAGGGACCCACGGGATTTGGGGTGTCACAGCTTGGTATCAGAGCCTAGGTTTATAAATACCTAGTGTTGAACGCTTGATACTAACGATGATTAAGTATCGGGAAAATTTAGGTGCCGCGATTACATGGGCTAAATGGGCATGGGTTTAAATCATGCATCCATTGTGCATTCCCGATGAATTATTGCACGATATTATGCTATATATTATGGCCAGATTACTTAGTAGCGGTAGAATATATAGGAAGTATTGAACACTAGGGTGAGAGAAGTTAACCTTAGAGTTCGGAAAATAAATAAATAAATTGATGTTTGATATATGTAGATGGTAAAGTCAAAGGAAGAGGGACGCGAAGTCGCCCACGGGTGTACACCACCTGTTTTTGATCGGCGAGGCCTTTATAAAGACCATGGAGTCGCTGCCAATTTGTTGCCATTGCCTGTTGTGAGTGCGGAAATTTGGGGGCGGGGAGGAGACGAGAATAACCTCCAGAGGTTTATGGCACATCATCCTCCAGCATTTAGGGGAGGAGGGGACCCGATGGTAGTGGACCATTGGTTCCGACAAGTTGAGAGAGTTTTGGAGGATATGGACATTACCTCAGATATTCTGAAGATCGAGCGAAGCTGTTCAAAATTTGAGAGGGATTGAGTCCCGGGTATGGTGGGGCGGGTTAAACCTCGAAATTTGGGGTAATGGCATTAGGAGGATTTTAAGAGCTCTTCATGGGTAAGTTTTCTCGGCACCTTCTAGACATGCAAAGCAGGAGTTCCTTGAGTTGAAGCGAGGGGACGATGACAGTACTCGAGTACGTGGCTAAGTTTACAAAGTTAGCGCGTTTCGGGGATGATTATATGGCCTCAGACATGGCCAAGGTGAGAAAGTTCGAGGATGGTTTGAAGTTGTCCATCAGAGGCAAGATTGTGGGACTTCTCTGCCCAGAGACATGGATTCATGGTCGGAGTTGACTTTGGCCATAGAGAGAGGAGATAGATGATGCCGGGCGGTGAGATATAGGTGTTGGTGATAAGAGGAGGAGGTCGGCCTTCTTGAGTTCGGAAAAGCGAGACTTACGCCGCGAAAGTTTTAGGACGGTAGCGGCTTCGGGGCCAAAGCCAAAGCGGGGCTCCTAGCCCGATCAAAACCCGATGATATGATATCATTGCCATCGACCTGGGCGTGTGAGGCGGGATTGCCTGACGAAAGTCGAGTCATGGGACACCTCAGTCAGTCATGATGGGACACACTTTCGGACCGATATATTTCCTTCTTACCTAGCATGGGCCAAAGACGGTCTCCGGTCGGGGGTGCGACCGGGCGCGGTTGTTTCGCGGATAGGCGGAGAGCAGAGCATGGAGTGGTCGGCGGGGACCGGTCGGGACCCGGGGACCCGGGCGTGTTGCAGATTACACCATAGGCGGGCCCACGGATCGTCGGTTATCTGGTATGTTTACGCTCTCGCTATGGGCAAAGAGTATTGTTTGATTACAGTGCGTCTCATTCTTTTTTATTGCTGCATCTTGTGTGAATGTTTTGGGCTTAAAGGTTGAATCCTTGGAAAAGCCGCTGCATGTGAGTTCTCCCCTAGGAGTTAGGGTGAGGATTGATAAGATATGTCGGGATTATGAGTTAGAGATCTCTGGGATTCTACTCACGGTGAATCTTCGGGTTATGGACATATCGGACTTTGATGTCATTCTTGGCATGGATTGGTTGACGGCACACCGGGTCATCATTGATTGTGATCATAGGAGGGTTACTGCCTACACACAGGATGGTATTTGTATTACATTTCAGGGGGATAAGCATGATGCTTTACCTCGGGCCGTGTATGACTCTAGATGGCACGGACAATTAATAGGTTGGCTAGTAAACCTTACCTTGGAGGACGAGGCAGGACAAGGTTTGAGTCTACCTCGGGTGGTATGTGAGTTTGAGGATGTTTTTTCCGGACAACAAGTTCTGGGATTACACTCCCGAATGGATGGAGCTTTGTCATTGAGCTACACCCTGGTACGTCGCCCATATATATGACTCCGCATAGGATGGCGCTAGTTGAGTTGCAATAACTCAAGGTCCAGATACAAGGATTATTGGACAAGGGTTTCATTAGAACAAGCACTTCACCTTGGGGCGCTCCGGTTCTGTTTGCTAAGAAAAAGGATTAGACCTTTCGACTGTGTATTTACTACCAACAGTTGAACAAGGTGACAATCAAAAATCGGTATCCTTTACCGAGGATTGATGATTTGTTTGATCAGTTGAGAGGGGCGCGGGTGTACTCTAAGATAGATCTCACTCACTT
Source organism: Tetrastigma voinierianum (assembly GCA_016808115.1). Classification (NCBI taxonomy): domain Eukaryota; kingdom Viridiplantae; phylum Streptophyta; class Magnoliopsida; order Vitales; family Vitaceae; genus Tetrastigma; species Tetrastigma voinierianum. The sequence continues at coordinate 288,894 of JAEQBH010003414.1, forward strand.
AGGGTACCATCGAGTTGAGAGTTAGGAGACATATCCCTAAGGCGACGTTCGGAAGCAGTATGGAGCACCGAGTTCACGATTGATGCCGCCCGGATTGACGAATGCACCAGCAGCATTCATGGATCTCATGCATAAAGTCTTCCACCCCTACTTAGATCGATTTGTGGTAGTTTTAAGTGGGCCCGATATCTTGATCTGCCGAGACCAGGAGGAGGATCATGAGGATCACTTGAGGGTCGTTCTCCAGACCCTGAGAGACCATCAGTTGTATGCTAAATTCAACAAGTGTGAATTTTGGCTTACGGAGGTGAGATTTCTGGGACACGTTGTGTAGGCTTTAGGTGTGTTAGTAGACCCTGAAAAGGTTGAGGTTGTTATGAGTTGGGAGAGGCCGAAGTTGGTCTTCGAGATACGCAATTTCTTGGGATTGGCTGGATATTACAGGAGGTTCATTGAGGATTTCTCCCGGCTAGCAACACCTATGACTAAGTTGACCCGGAAGGAGGTCAAGTTTGAGTGGAATGACTCGTGTGAGAGGGCATTCCAGGAATTGAAACCAGAGTTACTTGATCCTATTAGAGTAGTCGAAAGGGACGAGGAGTACTCGATTATGCTGTGATGCTTGAGACGGACAGATGTGTTTTGATGCAGTCCGGGAGGGTAGTGTTTATGATTCTTGACAGTTGAAGAATCACGAGCAAAATTACCCTACACATGACATGGAGTTGGCGGCCATTGTCTTCGCCTTGAAGATTTGGCGCCACTACTTATACGGCGAGGAGTTCGAGGTGTACTCAGACCACAAAAGTCTGAAGTATATTTTCACACAACGGGACCTCAATATGGTAGCGAGATGGATGGAGTTCTAGAGTTATGACTTCACTTTTGCAATACCATCTGGTAAGGCAAATGTAGTGGCTGATACACTCGATCGGAAGTCACGGGAGCATTGGCTATTATGGCTTCCTAGGAGTAGCGGATGCTGGGGCGTAGGACCGGTTTGGGCTATAGTGCGGCGAAGCCGGAGGCTCGGGGTGTTATGGGAAGTTTAGTGAAGCTCCTTCCCTGCGAAGCCGGGGTGATCAGTCTCAAGAGGCGGGACGGAGATAGTGTCCATCGGGGACCCGGGTAAAGTCAGTCTACTACAGTGTGAGAATTTGGACCGTCCACGCAGATGGTAGTCTTCGGTATAGAGGACGGGTAGTGTTTCCCTAGTTGATAGAGTTGAAGAGGGAAGTCAAAGGAGTTCCATTGCTCTCGTTGCGAGTGCATCCGAATTAGCACGAAGATGCTTATCGAGATCTTCGATCCGCCGTGTGTGGAGGCCAGGATGAATAGACACATTGGGGATTTTGTTCGACGGTGTCTCACATGTCAGTAAGTGGGCTACTCCAGCCATTGGAGGTAGCGGAGTGGAAGTGGGAGCATGTCACGATGGACTTTGTGACTCACTTACCACAAACATCGCATAGACATGATGCGGTGTGGGTCATAGTGGACTGGCTCACTAAGTCGGCACATTTCCTAGCCATGCGGATGACCTTTACATTGGAGGAATTTTACAGGCTGTATATACGAGAGATTGTTAGGTTACATGGAGTGCCGGTATCCATCGTATCGGACAGAGATCCCAGGTTCACGGCACACTTTTGGAAAAGTTTCCAGAAGGCCATGGGGACACAATTGATGATGAGCACCGCTTTTCATCCCACCCAGGGCCAGTTAGTCGATCGAGAGAGGACTATACGGGTTTTAGAGAGGACATCTTTGTGACATGTATCTGGAGCCCCCGAAAATTAGCATTTGCAGGAAGAGCATTTTGCCCTTGGTAGGGTCGCCTACAACAACCGGTTACCGGGCAAGCATACGGATATGTAAGAGGCCTTATATGGGAGGCCATGTCGATCTCAGATTTGTTGGATGTAGGTGGGAGAGAGCTCCGCCCACGGGTCTGACTTGATTCGAGACACCAGGAAAGTGAATCGTGCGGAAATGCCTTCTCCGCGACCGGGGCCCGAAACGAGAAGAGTTACGCCGATAGCGGCGACCTCTAGAGTTTGAGGCGGGTGATCATGTCTTCTTAAAGGTGATGCCTAAAAGATGAGTGGTCGGTCCCGTGACGGGGAAACTATCGTAAATTTGTGGGCCCCTTCGAGGGTACTCGAGAGGGTGAAGCGGAGTGCATATCGATTAGCATTACCGCCCGAGTTTATCGAATTATCCATGAGGTATTCCATGTCTCTATGCTCCCAAAGTACACTCCAGATCCAACTCATGTAGTGGACTGGGGCGAGCTTGTTATTGATGCAGATGGGACCTTCGAGGAGGGACCTATCGTGATATGGATAGCTAGGAGCGGGTTTTGCGATGCAAGGTACATTGAGGGCTAGTGAAAGTGTTGTGGCAACACGGAGAAGTGGAGGAGCAACATGGGAACGTGAGAGCAATGCGTGCAGGATATCCTTTCCTCTTTGAGGACGGAGGTACGTGGTTTAGTCATTTGGCATTAAATGACTGTTACATATGCATGTGAGTGTATGTATATGTGTGTGTGAATTTCAGGACGAAATTCTTTTAAGGGGGGAAGAATGTGAGACCCCGAATAAAGTAAAATGATAGACACGGGTTGCAAACCTAGGAATTTCTCTAGATCTCGGATGACAACGCGGGACATACCGTTGAGTTCGTCTCGCGAAATCTAAGTACATAGTGGAATTTTGTCAAATTCCTAGAAGGTCGGAATTGCATGTATTTCGAGACAAACGGACAAATGAGAGGGTGACACGTGGCATGAAATGCATGCCATGTGGCACCTGAGGAGAGGTCACTTGGCACTTGGGTGGAAACCCAGAGTGTCACACTTCTATCTTGCATGAGAGGATAGTGGTGGGAAAGTGGGCATGAATGACATGTGGGATGCTATGTGTCATGAGGAGAGAAAGAAGAGGTGTTCTACACCTAGATAAGTATTCTCCACCGAAAGCAAAATTGGTGGGGTGGAAAGAGGAGAGAAAAAGAGAAAAAGGAAAAGAAAAAGGAAAAGAAAATAAAGAAGAAAGACAACGGGAAGGAAAGAGAACCGGCGAGTTCTCACGATTAACAAACGAGAGGAGTTGCGGTGTGAGCGGATGCGCACTTGAGAGGTAGGGTTCTCTCCTACTCACGGTTAGTCTTTGTTTAAGAGCCATGAAATGGCCATGATTAGCCCGAGTAGTGGGATTTGGTTAAAAATATTGTTGGATTTGGGGCCGGTTTTAAGGTGCAGGTGGTTTTGAGCTGCGGAGTTAAGGCGGTGTGTCTGCGTAGTTTGGGATCTAAGCAGGATGATTTTGGTTGTGAGCTGTATATGCTGTTCTCTGAGATTGGAGATTAAAATCCAGTTTTTGTGTTTTATTGCTTGTTTGAATAACATACAGATTGTGTGAGAAAATGATGTTAATATATATGCATGTTTGTTATATATTAACGTGATGCTTGGTGTGAAGCATGTATTATGAGTGTTGCATATAGTTCCCATCATGCATGAAATATTATGCAGTGACAGTATCATTGCATGTGCACGGGGTCATCGCGTGAATCGGGTGTGAGTGCATGAATAAAATAAATTATTTCGGAGGGTTGTCCAATAAATTATTTTGGAGGGTTGTCCAATAAATTATATCGGAGGATTGTCCATATAAAATATCAATCGTCGGAGTCGACCCAATTGATATATATCGGAGGGTTGTCCACAAAATAGATTATCGGAGACGGTCCACTATTTATATCGGAGGGTTGTCCACAAAATAGATTATCGGAGTCGGTCCACTATTTATATCGGAGGGTTGTCCACGGTTAACAAATACCTTTGTTTGGAAATGGTTTTCTCATACATGGCAAATTGCATGTACGAGAGAGTCTGTGAGGACTAGGCATGACATAAACATTCATATAGAGAGATGCATATTTTATATGAATGCGTGTGAATGATTTTATGGATTATGTCATTGCATGTGCACTTAGGTGGGGAGTAGCCCTTGTAGGAGACTTTCTCTATTGGGCGCAAGCTCACCGTTGTGGGAAAAATATTTTTTGGTACTGGAGATACACCAAGAGAAGGCACTTCATGAGGTCTTAGTTGAGAGGAAGATCTAAGATGGCCTATCGTGTTCTTTTGTGAAATTTCTGGGTAGAAAACCCAGTTTTTGTTTAAAACTGAACTGTTGTCAAAATTTTGTCCTTGTGATATAAATAAATTGTAATTTAACTCAGATTATATGTTTAGTACAATTTGGTAAGGGCTGTGTCTTGCCTTGAGAGGATGTTTGGTTGTGTCTGAACCATAGGAAGTCGCTCTATTTCGATCCTATGTATTATCCGAGCTTTAAGATTGATTTTTTTGTTGGGAAGTAAAGGGAATTTGGTCCTATTTCCTTCTGGTATATTGTAGCCCCATCGATGTAAAAGCAGTGTAGGCTTCGAATCACCCAAATCGGACCTCTGACCCAAGTTATAGCCTTTTACTCGAGAGGGTCGAGAGGATGGTTTGTGGACGGAGCTCATCGGCGAGCCCGACCTCTTTGGTCAGAGTTGAGCTCTACTACATGAGCTGACCTCTTGTGCAGAGCTGAGCTGACCTCTTTGGTCAGAGCTGAGCTCTCCTGCATGAGCTATGGTTGAGCTCTCTGCATGGTGTCTTTGGTGAGCTCTCTGCATGAGGCGTGGTTGAGCTCTCTGCATGGTATCTTGAGCTTCTCCTGCGTAGGCTCGAGCGGGGGATGAAGAAAACTGCGTGAGGCCAAGCTTGACCTCCTTTGGCCAGGCTCTTCGGTCAGGCTCGGCGGGGAATGAGCTCGGCTGTGCCAACTTCGGACGACCATAACTTTCTCGTCTAAAGTCCGTTTTGTGCGTTCTTAGACTCTATGGAAAGCCCTTTGAGTCTAGAATCCATCCATATATGGATCAATATAATTTGAGTTCATATTGAGTTCGAAAAATATGAAAGACAGTAGTTACACATCAGTTACGCACGTCGATTCTTCGCTCATGAAGCGCCAGCCGGATGACCATAACGTCCTCATCCGAAGTCCGTTTTGCGCGTTCTTGGATTCTATAGAAAGCTCTCTGAGTCTAAAATCTAACCATATGCCTGTGGATGGCATTTGGTGCCCACATAGTTTCTGAAAAATTGATCATTGCACTTAGTGCACTAATTACTGGAATCTTGAATGAGAGAGATTGTTATGTGTCATTGCTTAATAATTAAGTGACACGTGAATATGCGTAAATGAGGCTATTATATAGCTTGTTGAAGGTTACATAAAAAAAAAAAAAAAAAGGACCCCGGGATTTGGGGTTTCACATTCCTAATTTCCTGAACTTCTTTGATTAAACCAAATTGATTTTATCAATTGTAAAATATTAGGGAATGAAAATCAAGTTCCAAGGGTATACTTCAAACTGTCACTTTGGAAACCCTTTGAGCTCTAGGTCTCAATGTCACTATCTAGCAAACAACAATTGAATAAAAACCTGGGAATTCATAAAACCACATTCATAAAACCTCAACACAAGATTACATTAAAAAAATCATTCAATATAATACATAAGCCAAACACCAATGTCCACAAGCAGCCTTAGAGGAGGATATGGCCACTCATAGCAGCCTCAAAACCCAAAAAATCTTGTTTCTAGGAAAAATAAAGTAGAAAGATTAAGAGAGAGAGAAGGGTTTAGTGATACAAAAAAAATATGTAATAGGAGTCCTCCAAAACCCAACTCTACCACTACTAGAAGTCCTCTAGCAGCTATATCTTACAACTTAGCTCCAACAATAAGCTAAAATATCCAAGAAAACTTACAAACCCTAGAAAATGAGAGCTTAGAGAGAAACTCTAGAAGATGAATATGTCCAAGCCTTGAAGCTCTCTCCAATCTCCCTTTAGAAAAGTTACAAGTGAGTATTTATAGCATATGGAAATAGGGCTAAGAGTGAGGGCATTTTTTTCTCAAATAGACATCCTTCGCCTTGGCGAAGTGTCCTTCGCCTTGGTGAAGACATGTGTCCATAATAAAGATAATCCCTCTTTGCCTTGGCTAAAGTAGGCTTCGCCTTGGCAAACCCGAGAGGTTGTTTGTTTGCAAGATGTTCCCCTTTGCCACGGTAAAGGTATGCCTCACCTTGGAAAAGGTATGCCTCGTCTTGGCGAAGGTCTTCTTCGCCTTGGTAAACCCGAGGCCCTTGATCTCTTCAGTCTTTAGGTGAAGCTCTTTCTTCGCCTTGGTGAACACCTTCGCCTTGGCAAAGCTATTCCTTCACCTTAGCGAAGGAGTGCCTCTGGTGCAGATTCTACATTCTTGCTCTTTTTGCCCTCTTCTTTGCTTGCTTTGCTTTCAATACCTACAAAACTCACACAGATGAGGGGTTAGTGTAATATTTACGCATAAGGGTGTGAATCTATCATTTAGGTTACATAAACACCTGAGAAACACGCTATAAATGCTAATACAATTCACCCTTATCAAACACCCCCAAACATAACGTTTTGCTTGTCCTCGAGTAAAGACAAAAATGTATTTTCCAAATTTATTTGAAAGAAAATCTGAGTATGTAGATATATGTACTTTGCAATATTTTTCCTCAAGAATTACGCATTCCAACACATGAATAATGTTTCAAGACAATGTTCTTCAAAGAAAACAGGTTGGCCATAAGCTAGTTCGGTTCTAGCTTGAGTGTGAGCAGTCCCTCACTGATCGAAATGTAGTCTAATTGAAATTAGGGGAATGCATGAGGTGAAAGATCTCTCACTCATAAAGAGTTTCCATCGATACAGAGTGATCAAGACTTCATAAGCTTGCTTCGCATCCCATTCTCCACTGATGTAGGCATTACAAGCTCTCAGGATCAAATAGATCTTTTTAAGCTTGTAATGTGTGTCTAGGGTGAGAGGGTAGTTAAATAGGTTATTTAGGTTCAAATTTTACCCAAAACACTCCAGCACTTCCTTCTTTTATTCTTATGCTTCATCCTCCAAAATTTGACTATGTCTTCAATTAAGTCATTCACTCAACCCGATTAACATCAATGTGCTTTACATACCATTTCAGCCCATCACACGAGTGACCCGGATTCGATCCTCGGCAACAGCCCAAAAAACTTATTCGGTTGTTTTTGTTTATATCAAAATTTGGTTAAAAGTAACCTAATCCGCAAGTGCAAGAATCACAAGCAATATAGGGGCTTTCAAATTAAAACCTAGTATGTTGAACCCATAGGGAAGAGATAGCTTAAGTGGGGATTAAATACCCCAGCTACTCGAGAATTTTACTATATAAACGAATTAAACTGGTTGTGATTGATTGTTAACTAAAAAATGAAACTAAGCTAAACTAAAAATCTAATCTAAAAGATTAGCAAATCGTTGGATTGAGTTGTAAGAAAAACATTAAGGAATAACACTAGGGCCGGTTATTTCCATTGGTGCATTTATGGCTTCTATTCATTAAGTGCTAATTAAGTGAAGATACTCTTATGTTTACCCAAGGAACTCTGTATGAGGTTGTAACACCCTGAATTAAACCCTAGTAGTTATTTCAGCCTGAGATTATCCATGAGTTAAGGATAAATTAGTAATTTGCCAATTTAAGGACCCAAGTGGCATAAGATGAAAGATTATATACTAAATTGAAAATAAGAAAAGTTAAAATTTGCAAAGAGAAGTAAATAAAAGGACATAAATGCAAAAGGACATATTAAACCCAAAAATAGGGTTTGCCAAATATGGCATTAACATTAAAAAGGTGAATAAGATCAAAAAGTCTCATTTTTAGCTTATTTTGGTTAAGGCTTACAGTTTGAAGAGAGAAAGATAGAAGATAAGAAGGGAAGAAGAAGAAGGAAGAAGGAAGAAGGAAAAGAAGGAGAAGTTCAGGTATGGAAATCATGTATGGAAACTTTGTGTAAGGATGCTTGTTTGGAAATTTTGTTGGATAATACTTGTTTAAGATGGGTTAGGAAAACCCTAACTCTTCCATATATGTGTATTTTGGTTGGTCTAAGTTTTTTTTGTAGTTTTTTTTTTTTTTTTTTGAAATGGTTTGATTTGGTTAAAAGAATTCCGGTGAAAATGGCCAAAGCTGGCCATTTTTGTTCTGCCCAACACTTCTACACCTAGGCGTAGGAGTCCACGCCTAGGCATAGGAGTCCACGCCAAAGGTGATAGCTTTGCTCTGTGCAAAGGCCCCTTCACACCTAGGCTTTAATCTCTCAGCCTGTAGTTTTTGTATCTCTCTGCTCGCTCTAGGCGAAACTTTCAATCCAGTGCGTAGCTTAAGCTTCTCGCACAGCGCATTCCATAAGTTCTGTTTTAGTTCCTCTCTTCCGTTAATTCTAACAATTATTCATTGGATTAATGAGGACCCTAATAATTGAATGATGTAACGAGTGATATAATGTTGTTCCTTGCCCCATTTTCTAATGAGATTAAGAATGATATAACGAGTCCTGAAACACATAATCGTATGCCTACTTAAGACCGAATAGTGAATGAATAGGTATTCTTATCGCGTCTCAAGACTCCCGCACGTTACAACACTTCTATTACGTGGGCAAGTTAGACTAATTAGCGTTTCCTAAGACTTCGCTACTGCTACGACACTTTTGTTACGCGGCGCACACATTCTGCTCAAGATCGCATCGTACCTTCGGGTACCTATTTTATTGTGTTCCTCTCATTCATTGTTATCGGTCTATGCAGGCATATATATTTATATGTTATATACCTAAATAATAAGATACATGAAATTAAATGATAAGAATCTGAATGATGAATAAGAAGTAAGCATAAGAAATTAGTCTGTTATGTTTTGTATTGTACCCTCGGTTACTCCCTGTATATGATATATGTTCTGAACTCCTACGGGAGATACGAATGTTCCGTTACAAGAATTATGTACATGAAAACTCTGTTATAGAATTCTGTATACATAAACTCTGCCATATGCTTTATGATATATGTATTCTGTAAATGTGGACCACTTCAAGTGGCCATATATATTTCCCACTAAGCTATAAGCTTAGCACAAGTGTTTCATCGATGTAGGTACTGAAGAGGACATCCGTGGCATTCCACATCAGCCAAGGCCAACACATCTATAGAAGTCCACCTGATGTAGGTTTCGAATTTGATTTTGTAATGTAAATGTAAAAGTTTTTTTCTTTGTAATAATTAAAGTTATTTATGTACAAGTAAATGGGACTCAGGAATATGAATAAGACAACTAACCACCACTACGGTGGTGGTATTATAATTTTTTATTTCCTTATGGATTTGTTTATCGAAATAGGCCCACCAATGTCCGTAGCAGATAGCGAGTCCGGCCCCATTCGTGCCCCCTATCTTCGTCCAAGTAGGTAGTAGGGGGCGTGAAAGAGGTTCTCTTTCAAGTCCCACTCAAATTTCACACTTAATCCCTATTCTCCTTTCGGTCCATCTAGGTCAAAAAAAGTGTTACTTGTTCTAAGGTAAATCAGTCCTTGGGAATTTCCATTGGTCACCTCTCGGTCCATGCAATGGAATTTCTCGGGTTATGTTAAGATCGATCACCTTTCAGTCTGTACAATCATCACATAAGGTTAGATGATGCCGCTCCTAATAAAATCCATCTAGTACTAGGCTTTCCTAATTTCCTAAACTTCTTTGATTAAGCCAAATTGATTTTATCAATTGTAAAATATTAGGGAATGAAAATCAAGTCCCAAGGGTATACTTCCAATTGTCACTTTGGAAACCCTTTGAGCTCTAGGTCTCAATGTCACTATCTAGCATGCAACAATTGAACAAAAACTTGGGAATTCATAAAACCAAATTCATAAAACCTCAACACACGATTACATTCACAAAATCGTTCAATATAATACATAAGCCAAACAATAATGTCCAGAACCAGCCCTAAAAGGGGATCTAGCCACTCATAGTAACCTCAAAACCAAACAAAATCATGTTTATGGCAAACATAAAGCTAAAAGATTAAGAGAGGGAGAAGGATTTATTCATACAAAAAAAAATATGAAATGGGAGTCCTCCAAAACCCAACTCCACTACTACTAGAAGTCCTTTAGCAGCTAGATCTTACAACTTAACTCCAACAACGAGCTAAAATATCTAAGAAAAATTACAAACACAAGAAAATGAGAGCTTAGAGAGAAACCCTAGAAGATGAATATGTCTAAGCCTCGAAGCTCTCTCCAATCTTCGTTTAGAAATGTTACAAGTGAGTATTTATAGCATATGGAAAATGACCAAAAATAGGGCTGAGAGTGAGGGCATTTTCATCTCAAATCGACATTCTTCGCCTTGGCGAAGTGTCCTTTGCCTTGGTGAAGACATGTGTCCACAATCAAGATAATCCTTCTTGGCCTTGGCGAAGGTTTGCTTCGCCTAGGCAAACCCAAGAGGTTGTTTGTTTGTAGATGTTCCCCTTTGCCATGGCAAAGGTATGCTTCGCCTTAGCAAAGGTCTTCTTCTCCTTGGCGAACCTAAGCCCCTTGATCTTTTCAGTCTTTAGCTTTGCCTTGGCGAAGCTCTTTCTTCACCTTAGCGAACACCTTCGCCTTAGCGAAGCTGATCCTTCGCCTTGGCAAAGGAGTGCCTCTTGTGCAAGTTCTGCTTTCTTGCTCTTTTTGCCCTATTCTTTGCTTGCTTTGCTTTCAAAAACTACAAAACTCACATAGATGAGGTGTTAGTGTAATATTTGCGTGTAAGAGTTTGAATCTAGCATTTAGGTTAAATGAACATCTCAGAGACACGCTATAAATGCTAATATGATTCACCCCTATCAAACACCCGTAAACTTAACATTTTTCTTGTCCTTGAGCAAAGACAAAAACACATTTTCCAAATTTATTTGAAAGAAAATTCGAGTTCGTAGAGATATGTACTTTGCAATATTTTTCCTCAAGAATCACGCATTCCAACACATGAATAATGTTTCAAGACATTGTTCTCCAAAGCAAACAGGATGGCCACAAGCTAGTTCCAACTAGATCAAGGTTCTAACGTGAGTGTGTGCAGTCTCACCCTCACTTATCGAAATGCAGATTAAATTAAATTAAGGGAATGCATGAGGTGAAAGATCTCTCACTTATAAAGAGTTTCCATAGATACAAAGTGATCGAGACTTCATAACCTTGCTTCGCATCCCATTCTCCACTAATGTAGGCATTACATGCTCTTGGGATCAAATATGTCTTTTTAAGCTTGTAATGTGGGGCTAGGGTGAGAGGGTAGTTAAATAGGTCATTTAGGTTCAAATTTTACCAAAAAACTCCTGCACTTCCTTCTTTTATTCTTATGCTTCATCCTCCGAAATTTGACTATGTCTTTAATTGAGTCATTACTCAACCCGATAAGCATCAATGTGCTTTTCATGTAAGCACCCCTTTCCGGTCCGACTCGATTGGTGGGTCTGAACCGGATTCGGAGGAGCTAGCCAAATTCATTTATCAAACATATTTCATTTAGACATTTAAAACCCTTTTTTTTTTCTTTTTTTTCAAAAATTATGGAAGCTTTTTCAATCGTTTCGATAGGCCCATACAATTTACATTTAACCAAAATATATTTAAATGAAGGCATTCCATGCCCATTCAAAATAATATACAAAATCGTTTCAGAGTTTAACTCTTTTGATCACAAAATATCAATTGTTCAAAAATAGGATGGATGCATATGACGGAGTATATACTTTTACTCCGCAGCTTTCTTGATGACTCCTCGCACTTTTGATCTGGTCCCACCGCACCCCAATACCCGAGCATTGGTAAAAAACAATACGCTAATCATTTTCATGCTTGGCGGTTCTATGGAAATTTCTTCATTTAATTTTAAATCAAACATGCAATATTTATAAACAATGTTGCGACAATTGTCAATGACCAATGCAATACATTACGTATCTATATATATATATTTTTAATAAATCATTTACAATTCATTGGTCATCTTAAGCTATGCATTTTCATATGCACTAAATCATTCAAATCACAAATCGTGCACTTTCAATCTCATTATCATTTTTCATTTTAGCCCTTATCGAATTTAACTTATGATTTCTTGCACAAGATAACGACCACGGCACGGCCCCGGGCTCGGGTTTGCATATATATATATATATATATATATATATATATATATATATATATATATATATATATATATATATATATATATATATATATATATATATATATATATATACTTATTGTACACTACCGATACCGTGCCCCCATTGGCTACTTGACAAGATGCCACAATAGTACGCGTTTGTTCGACTTTATTGGTATACCAATTTATCTCAACTTGAATTTAATAGCTAACATTCTATTAAGGGCATTCAAATAATTTTTACGAAAAATACAAAGATAGTATGTATTTTATACAAACGAATCATTTCAATACTCATGCAATTTCTATGTCATTCATTTCGCACGAATCAATTTCTTAAATTTAACTTAAATCAACTCCTGTACCATTTCGCACTTATTTGCATCAAATCAATTTAAAATAATTCAAATATGGCACCAAACATTTTGGAGATAGAGATTCAAATAATGAGAGAATGTGGAACAACCAAAAGCTTTTGCACTTTGATTCCAACTGAATTCAATTCCACTCGGGCTTCTCCTTGCCAACCCCTATTCCAATACAATTAAAGGTTAATATTATTTTTTCAAAGTTAGTGATTTGAAGAGTTGATTTTCAGCTTAATATTTATTCTAATCCTATTAGCAATAAGTGCAAGATACAAGCTCTAGATGGTTGTTAGTTTCCCAAACTTTAATCCATCACATAACCAAAATACTAAAATTTTTGCCCTGCCTTATAATCCTTTTTCAATAGTACTCTTGATCAACTAAACCATCCCCAAAGGAAGATTAAGTCAAAAACCTTAAACAGCCACTAACACCACATGCAATGACCATTATTTTCTAGTTTTGTTTCGAACTTTATTACTCCAAAAATTATTCAAAGGTCTTCAAAAATATGAACTCTCCAGTTTAGTCCTTATATATCCAATGACATCTCTGAAAATTTTCAATTTAAAATTCCTTCTCTAAGGCCCTAACTTAACACAAATGTGGCAAAACATGTTTTTTTCGGGACAGCAAGACTTTAAAACGTCAACAAACCATTCCACAAGCATCCAAATTAACTTCAAACATTGATTTGATTGTCTAGACTAAGGCCCCAATCCAACCTCCTCAAGAACCCAAATCATTGAGAACCACAGCGCTTTAATCTCAAGATTTAGACTACTCACTCTAATTTGCAAAACAAAATCTGCACATAGCTCCACTTTGACAGATTTTTGGGCACTTTGGGGTTACAAATTGCATACACTTCCTTCAAGTAAATTATTCTCCTAGAAGTATAGTTTACCCATAATTTTGAATCACTCAAATTGGATGATTGAAAGTCATTTTATGGCCAAAACACCACAACTACTCCCAAAACAAGGCATACCCGTGAGCTACCCGAAACTCACCTTTAAACCCATTTTCGGGAGCCTTAGTGCTGCAATTTACTTCTGGTTCCTTTCATTCATTTTTAGCTCTATCTCTTATGGTTCTTTACCAATTGGAATCACTTTATTTGGTTGATTATAACTTAATCTATAGCCAAAACAAAGAATTGTGGGTTTTATTCAAATTTTGACAGATTTCCTTGAAAACCAAACATTTCCCTTTACAAACACTCCTTCAAACCAATCTAAACCAATACCAAACCCATTTACAACCAATACAAAACACTCTTATCCACATTTGGAGTTTTACCTAACCCAAACACAAAGAGAAAAGGTTAGGGCTTAGTTTACTCGCATCTCATTTTCAACACCAAGTCTTCCTTCTTCTTCTTCTTGATCACTTAGAAAACCATACGTGAAAGATCTCCCACTGCAAACTTGGTCTTCTCAACCCCAGCTCTCTTTATCTCCTTTGCTCTCTAAGAACGAAATGCAATAAATGTGCCTTATCTTAGACCACATTCGCCCGAATTTATTTAATGGTTAAGGCCTTGCTTGGCTTCACTTTTGGCTTTGTAAAATAAGTCCCCATTTCTCATTTTTTTGACATTTATCTTTCTATTTCACTTCATTTAACACTATCATTTAAAAATTATTTATTTGCCTCTTAGGTTCATTTTACAAATTCCAAACGGCTCTTGACTAGTAAATTTGCCAGAGCAGTATATTTTTTCATTTTAGATTTAATTCAAAAAATGCATTTACTTTATTTACATCTAAATATAATAATATTACTTGGTTAAAAATATATCATAAAAATACTAGGGTATAGGGCGCATTTCATACCAATCACCGTCACCGCAGACCAAGTTCACTTCAACAATCCGTGCCAAAAACTGTCATTTGTTTTTGTTTATATCCATGTTTATAACTCAAATTTAATTGGCAGCACGGATCACAAGAATAGAGTATTTTCAACAAAACTAGTATGTTTAACCCATAGGAAGAGATTATTATGGGATTAAATACCTCAATACTCGAAAGAATTTTACTATTTACAACTCAATCACATATTTAATATTCAAAACAACTGGGTTAATTTAAAATCTAATCTAATAGATTAAAATTGTTGGGACTGGTTGTAAGAAAGCATTGGCTGAATAACACTGAATATATTTCCATTGGTGCATTTATAGCTTTTATTCATTAAGTGTTAATTACAAGATACTGAAGTCGCACTAAGGAACCTCAGTTGTATGAGATCTCTCTTCAGTCCCACCTCAATTTCTAACAACTAATCCCTATTCTCCTTTCAGTGCATCTAGGTTAAACAATGTGTTACTTGTTCTAAGGTAAATTAGTCCTTGGGAATTTCCATTTGTCACCTCTCAATCCATGCAATGGAATTTCCCGGGTTATGTTAAGATCGATCACCTTTCGTTCTATACAATCATCACATAAGGTTAGATGATGTCCCACCTAATAAAATCCACTCAGCAATTGGCTTTCCTACTTCCTCAAACTTTTATTAAGCCAACATTAATCAAATTAAAGATAGGGAATGAAAATCAAGTCCCGAAGGGTATACTTCCAACCTGTTGCTTTGGAAACCCTTTCTGAGCCGTAGGTCCTGGCATCATGAGCATGCAATCTGTCTGGAATAAACCTAGAAATTGATAAAAAACACATTCATAAACCCCAAACAAGATCAGACCACAAAAAACTGTCCAATATAATGTTATATGTTTTCTCAAAGGACCAGGCTGTCCACAAGAAACCCTAGAGTAGGATCTAGCCACCTTCATAGAGTCAAACCCAACAAAATTTATGCTTATAAGAAGTCATAAATGAAATATTAGAGAGAGAGAAGGTTTGACATACTGTAAACAAATGGAGTCCTCCAAAACCTGATTCTGCCCACTCATTAGAAGTCCTCTCAGAATTAGATTCTGTAACTAGCTCAACAACGTGAAGCAAAATATCAAGAAAATCCATAAACTTAAATAGAGAGAGCTTAAAGAGAAAACCCTAGAAGATGAATATGTCCAAGCCTCAAGCCTCTCCTAATCTCCTTTAGAAATGTTACAAGTGGAAATGAGGTATGGAAAATGGACAAAAATGGGGCTGAGAGTGAGGGCGTTTTCTTCTCAAATCGACATTCTTCGCCTTGTTGAAGTGTCCTTCACCTTAGCAAAGACATGTGTCCACAATCAAGATTCTCATCAAATGAAGGTCAGAATTTTTCTAGCGCTGGGAACCCAAGAGGCTGTTTATTTTCAAGATGTTCCCCTATGCCATGGCAAAGGTAAGCTTCGCCTTGGCAAAGGTCTTCTTCTCCTTGGCGAACCGCCCTTGATCTTTTTCAGTCTGGGCAGGCTCTTTCTTCATTCCTAATGAACAATTTTCTTCCTTAGTAAAGAGTAGCCGCTGGGCAGTGTGCTCCATTTTGCTTCCTTTTTTCCTTCCAGTCATGTTTTCATAATAATTTCATATAAAAATCAAGAAGAAGGTTGAGGGTTAGTAATATTTGGTGCATAAGAGTGTGAATTCAGAATTAAACAATAATCAAGAAACATCGCCATAAATAATATTCACTCCTTATCAAACACTCTAACTAACGTTTATTGTCCTTCACAAAGATAAAACTATTTTCCAAATTTATTTATATAAGAAAATCAAGTCCAGAGAGATACTTTGCAATTGTTTGCCTAGAATTTATATCAATATATAGAATAATAATAAAGAAAGCAGCCTCAAAGAAACAGTCATTGTTAAGCTAGTTCCACTTTAGATTAAGGTTCTATTGAGTGTGCAAATACACTCCTTATTGATCGAAACAATCTCAAATGAAATTAAGGGAATGTATGAGGCAGGATCTTCTTGAAAGAGTTTCCATAGATACAGAGTATCGAGACTTCATAACCTTGTTGTTTATCCCATTCTCCATCACGTAGCATTATATGTTTCTTGATCGTTGTCTTTGCTTATGTGTATTGGGGTGAGATAGTTAAATAGGTCATTTAGGTTCAAATTTTACCCAAAACACTCCAGCACTTATTTTATTCTTATGTTTCATCCTCCAAAATTTGACTTTTATTTCAATTGAGTCATTCACTCAACCCGATTTGCATCAATGTGCTTTTCATACCATTTCCGCTTGTCACGTGGGTGACACGGGCCTCATCCCTGGTAGAACGTGCCAAAACTTGTCGTGGTTTTGGTTAGGTCAAAGATTATCAAAGGAAACCTGAATCCGGAGATGTATCACACATGCGGCTTTCAAATTAAAAACCTAGTATGTCAAACCCATAGGGAAGAGATGGCTTAAGTGGGGATTAAGTGCCTCGGCTACTCAAGAATTTTACTATTTAAGCATGTTAAACTTGTTGTGATTTATTGTTAATTAAAAAATGAAACTAATATAAACCAAAAATCTAATCTAAAAGATTAGCAAATCGTTGGATTAAGTTGTAAGAA
This sequence comes from Tetrastigma voinierianum, assembly GCA_016808115.1. Taxonomy (NCBI): domain Eukaryota; kingdom Viridiplantae; phylum Streptophyta; class Magnoliopsida; order Vitales; family Vitaceae; genus Tetrastigma; species Tetrastigma voinierianum. The sequence goes on from JAEQBH010003414.1 coordinate 305,877, forward strand.
ATACTTTAAGGAATAACACTAGGGCCGATTATTTCCATTGGTGCATTTATGGCTTCTATTCATTAAGTGTTAATTAAGTGAAGATAATTCAGGTTTACCCAATGAATCCTCGTATAAGGTTCTCTCTCTTCGAAGCCTTCAATTTCAATTTCTCACACCTGAACCCTTATTCTCCTTTCTGGGTCCATCTAGATCAGTCAATGTTTTACTTGTTCTAAGGTAAACTGCCCCGGGAATTTATCAGCTGCTCCTCTCAATCCATGAAATGGAATTTCTCGGGTTATGTTTATATCAATCACCTTTCGGTCTAGACGATCATCATAAAAGGCTAGATGATGTCCCTCTTAATAAAATCCATCTAGTACTAGGCTTTCCTAATTTCCTAAACTTCTTTGATTAAGCCAAATTGATTTTATCAATTGTAAAATATTAGGGAATGAAAATCAAGTTCCGTTAAAGACAACCGGCCAATTTGGAAACCCTTGAGTCAGGTCCAATGTCACTACCTAGCATGCAATAATTGAATAAAAACCAGGGAATTCATAAAACCACATTCATTAAACCTCAACACAAGATTAAATTCACAAAATCATTCAATATAATACATAAGTTGAACACCAATGTCCACAAGCAGCCCTAAAGGAGGATCTAGCCACTCATAGTAAGAGCTCTAAACCTTAACAAAATTTTTTTTTTATGAAAACATAAAGCCAAAAAGATTAAGAGGAGAGAAAAGGTTTAGGATACAAAACAAACATGAAATAGTAGGAGTCCTCCAAACCCGACCACTACTCATTAGAAGTCATCTAGCAAATGCATCTTACAACTTAATAAATAACAAGTGTGTAGAATATCCAAGCCTAGAAACCCTAGAAAATGAAAGCTTAGAGAGAAACCCTAGAAGATGAATATGTCCAAGCCTCGAATCTCTCTCCAATCTCCGTTTAGAAATGTTACAAGTGATTATTCATAGAATATGGAAAATTACCAAACATGGGGCTAAGAGTGAGGGAATTTTTGTCTCAAATCGATATCCTTTGCCTCGATAAAGTGTCCTTCACCTTGGCGAAGACATGTGTCCACAATCAAGAAAATCCCTCTTTGCCTCGGTGAAAGACTTTACCTTGACGAAGGTTTGCTTCACCTTCGCGAACCCGAGAGACTGTTTGTTTGCATGATGTTCCCCTTCGCCTTGGAGAAGGTTTGCTTCACCTTGCGAACACCTTCGCCTTCACGAATGTCTTCTTCGCCTTGGCAAACTCAAGCCCCTTGATCTCTTCAGTCTTTAGCTTCGCCTTAGCAAACAGCTTCGCCTTGGTGAAGATGTTCCTTCGCCTTGGCAAATGAGTGTTGATGAGTCCTAAACTCATCTAGTTTTAATCCATTTTTCTAGCATGTTTCTAGAAGTTTACGATCAATTTTAATGCTGAATTATGGAATATTCACCAACTTTGTGTTTTGCGTGCTTTATCAAAGAGACACCTAAACAGAAAAGCGTAAAATTTTGGTTAAGGTAGAAACCTATAGCGATGCAGAAATTTACGCTGCGACAAGATCTCAAGAAAATCCAGCGTAAGCTATGTCGCAATGCAGCATGCCGCAACAAAGATCAAGTAGTCAAAACTCGCTTGTCGAAGATTGTCGACATCTTACAACTCGTCGACATACAATATGAGAGAGAGATTGACTGAGAAATGTTGCGACAAAGAAGTGAGTGTTGAGACATAAAGGAAAACATAAGACAAATATGTCGCGACAAAAGACAACTCTGTCACGACAAAAGATAACTTTGTCGTGACAAAAAATTCAAAGTAAGCAATGGAAGGAAAGACAACTTTTTCGCGACAGAGAAGTTTTATGTCGCGACAAACACAACACAAGGCTGAATTTAAGTATGTAACGACAATGAAATCTATTGTCACGATAAAAGATGAGAATAATTTCAAGATGAATGTTGAGACGCAGAAAAGTTTGTCACGACACAATGAAGAAGTGAAGACAAAGATCTATGTCGTGACAATGATCAAGCAGTGGCAATAGAGTTTTGACTAAATAATCAAATTTATGTTGTGACAATAAACGTCAGAGAAAGAAATTTCTATCGCGACAAAAGAAAAGTATGTCGCAACAAAAAATGGAAGAGAAATGAAACTAGTTTGAAGATAAGTTTGTTTTGATAAGGATTTCAATGTTGCAACAAAATACCCGCCCAAATACAAAGATCAAAGAAAACATGTGGACAGAAAAGAAAAAGTCTGTCATTAACAAACACATGCAAAAGAGGTTGAAATTTATTGCTAATAAAAGAAATTATTGTCGCGACAGATTGAGAAGAACCATTAAAGTATGTCGCAACATAACAAGAATGTTGCAACAAAGTTGAAGAGCTGCGCGTAGAATTTTTTTATGACAAAAATGAAGGTAGAGAGAATAGAAGATCAAGCCGACAAGCAGATTTTATGTTGCGACATTTCAAACTTATGTCGCAACATAGAGCAAGGCTGAAAGACAAGAAGTTTTATCGTGACAAAGAAATTTATGTCGCGACAGAATTCAAAAGCAGTAAAAAATGACAAGTTATGTTGCAACAAAGTTTTTATGTCTCGACACAAGACACTCATGTCGCGACAAAGACTAGACAACTTCAGCAAAACTATGTCGCGACATTGCCAAATTATGTCGCGATAGAATTCAAGAAGAAAGCATGAAAATATGTTGCGATAGAAACTGCAAGCCATGACAAGAGCTAGGCAACAAAGATGAGAACTGTGTCATGATAGAACTTTATGTGTCACGACAAAGTTGTCACTTGGGCCAGAATTTTTGGGGATCCACAATTTTAGCCTAGAAGTGCGGCCCATCATTTGAAAATCTATAAATAGACGCATCTAAGGCATTGTGCGTAGCTTCCGCCAAACCAGGAGCTTCTAGGTAGCTGGAAATCTTTTTCTATAATATTTTTTCTTTTCTTTTCTTTCATTTAGTTTTTAGAGTACCATTTTAGTTAGTTTTTCTTAGAATTGAGCAGTGATCTGGTGCGAAGTTTTGAGCTGGTTTTATCTGTAAAATTATGTTTTTCATGACTTTCTGAAATTTTCTAGAGTTCATCTATTTTAGTTCGTTTGCAATTTCAATGAATTTACCTAATCAGTTAGTCACTGTTCTTTGTAATCCTATTTGAAAGACTGATCTCCAACTCGGATTGGATCGATGTTAATTATTGTTTTTCTGCTCGACTAGATAGAATGTCATAGTTTGAAATCCTGAATTTATTTAAATGGTATTGATTTTGTAGTTGTTTGTTCAAAATATTAGTAGCTTGTACCCAGAAAAGTATTGTATCTTGCTCTGATTTCTAGGAACTTTCGAAAGTGATTACGACTCGAGATCTCTTAGGAGCATGATGTGCTTACTGGGTATGTTAGACTAATATTATGGAACTAATGAACTATTAAAGATTACTTCGATAGATCACTAACTTACTCATAGTGTGAGGATAGTTGGATGATGTATCAATTTAATTGATGAAAGGTTTCTTCTCAATCTGATGAAAGGATCTTGATCCCTTGTTAGCATAGATCTAATCAAGGAGACAAAGAATTTTGTAAGATTCGATGGATGAGATGCCAATTAAACTGGGGAAGGCTTACATTATAGGGGCAAGCAATCTTCAGTCCTAAGAAAAGGGTGTGAAGTACTGAGAAGGAAAAATACCTAGATCTTACAAAGATGAGTATATTCTACAAGTAACTGATTAGACTCATGTGTCCGAAAAGAACATGGACTTAATTAGTGAAATGTATGGTGTGTGGTAAGAAGTCCGTTATACTACTCAGATCTCAAAGTTCATATTTTGTAAACTCATGACTGAACTAATGTTATAAAATGATGCAAAAATTGATAATTATACATTGAACTTAATCCCAAAGAAAGCATTTACCTAGTGAACTTTTTAAACCAATTATTTTAAATTCTTTATACATAAGGTATAGAGTTTTAATTAGTTTTTACTTTCATTTAGCTTAAACCAAAACCATTTTTAATTTTGGAGTTCAAATAGTAAGGATCTTGAGTAGATGGGCTAATTGATGTTTAGATTTGTAATCAATCTTCGTGGGAACAATATCTAGACTTAAATCCACTTTTATTACTAGAATGACTTGTGCACTTGCAGTGATTTAGACCAAACACAATTTTAATTAAAGCCTTCTCATCCAAGGCAATAACATATTTTATACCAAACGACGGTTAACAAGTTTTTTTACTTTGTCCTAGGATTGATCAAGTTCTTTGTGAGCTGTTTAGAATTTGGTTGACCTTCATATTTTGGTCTATACAAAAACTGGGGTCAAACAAGGCTCGTAGTGCATGTTCTCGCTTCTTACTCTTTTGCCCTCTTTGCTTGCTTTACTAATACCCGCAAAAACTCACACAGATGAAAGATTAGTGTAATATTTGTGCATAAGGGTGTGAATCTAGCATTTAGGTTACATAAACACCTAAGAAACAAGCTATAAATGCTAATACGATTCACCCCTATCTGTAGATATGCAGCTCCCTGGGTCGAGTCGCCTCCTAAGTTAAGACTGTTTCTAAAGCCGAAATATCTCCCAAAATTGGGACTTCAAGCCCAAATTATTTTAACTTTTAAACTATGGTAGTTTTGAGTATCTCTTCTTTTGAAGAGATTGTCTATCATCTCTTAAAATAAATAAAAACTTATAGACAAGTTTAGGCCTCCAATTAGAGGCCCATTGTCCCAAAAAATTTCCCCCTCCCTCAAGGGATGGAGACTCTCCCTTTTATAGGCAAGAGAGGCCTCCATCCCTCTCTCACTCTCCAATGTGGAACTCCAAAGGAAAAAAAAACTCATCCTAAGAACAAAACTCAACAATACGCTCTCTTCTGATGTAGTTCAAGGAGTGTAATGAACATGAAATATCAAGGAAGCTAAAAGGTGAAAAGCGAGTGTAATGTGGATGGAACCCCAGATTTTAAGAACAAAGGAGCCCTCCAAAAATGTCCAAGAGGAACAATAGCTTGCTCCAACCAAAGAGACTCTAAGAAAGCTCCAAAAAAAATCAACAAAAGAAAAGGTCTAAGTCATAAAAGTTACAATATGAACTCATACTCTCCCAAAATGGTCTCCAAAAGTGGTTAGAGGATGTTGAACCACCAAGGACGAAGAGGATAAACACGCACACAAGGAGACCTACAAGCATGCTAGAGGAAGACATCTAAGAACAAGACAAGATACCAACTAGAACTCAAAGTAAGATCAAACTAGTGGGAAACTAAGAGGAATGTCAAGGAAGTGCTCTAAATACTCTACTACCATAAGGGATAAAGGACAAAGATAACTCATGATAAGACAAGGCTTATGCCCTAAAAAGGAAAAGAAAAAAATGAGCTAGACTCTAAAAAGAGGAAGGAAAATCAGCTTAGGGTTGATGAAAAAAAAACGTGATGGGTTGTGAAGGTGCGTCTATGCCAAAACTAGACAGAAAAATGCGACGGATCATGAAGGTGCCTTCTACGTCGAGATAAGACAAAAAAATGTGATAGATTGTGAAGATGCCATCTACAATGGAACAAGATAGGAAAACATGACGGATCGTGAAGGTGTCGTTTACATCGAAACAAGATAGAAAAATGTGATGGATCGTGAAGGTGCCATCCACGTCAGAACAAGACAAAAAATGTGACAGATCATAAAGGTGTCGTTAACGTCATAACAAGACAAGAAAACATGATGATCAGGCATCTGGCTTATGCCGTATGAGTGAAAATGTAAAATATCGTGAAGGTAAGCCGCCTAAGTAGGTTAAGATGGAAAAGCATGACGTTAATCGTAGCGGAATTATAAAGAACAAGATAGAAAAAATAAAAATCTGATCGTAGAGGTGATATGGAAGCTGAAATAAGATAGAAAAACGTGATGAATCGTGAAGGTGTCATCTACGTAGGAAGAAGACAAAAAAAAACGTGACGGATCGTGAAGGTGTCGTCTACATCGGAACAAGACAAAAAAACGTGACAAATTGTGAAGGTGTTGTCTACATAGGAAGAATACATAAAAACGTGACAGATTGTGAAGGTGTCGTCTACATCGGAATAAGATAGAAAAACATGAAGGATTGTGAAGGTGTCGTCCACGTCAGAACAGGATAGGGAAACGTGAAGGATCGTGAAGGTGTCATTTACGTCGGAACAATACAAAAAAACGTGATGGATCGTGAAGGTACTGTCTACATCTAAACAAGATAGCAAAATGTGATGGATCGTGAAGGTGTCGTCCACGTCGGAAGAAGACAGAAAACATGACACATCATGAAGGTTCCTTCTACATTGGAAAAAGATAGAAAAACGTGATGGGTCGTGACGGTGCCATCCACGTCGGAACAAGACAGGAAAATATGACAAATCGTGAAGGTGCCTTTGTTAAAACCAAAATAAGGTGATCAACCAAATTTTCCACATAGCTACCAAAGGCTATTCAGTCCTCGACAATGGCGCCAAAAACTTGATAGACTGATTTTTATCACGTAGACCAAAAACTGACTAATTGTTGAAGACCAAATTAACTAAATATGATGAGGTTAGTGTGTGCCAAACTTCTGATACTACCACCAAAGACTATTCAATCCCTGGAAACGACGCCAAAAAACTTGTTGACTTATCTTTGATATAAAATATGTTGTTGCCTTTGGATGAGAAGGCTTCAATTGAAATTGTGTTTTGGTCTAGATCACTGCAAGTGCATAGGTCATTCAAGTAATAAAAGTGGATTTAAGTTCAGATATCGTTCCCACGAGGGATGATGATAAATCTAAACATCAATTACCCCATCTACTCAAGATCCTTGCTATTTGAAATCCAAAGTTAAAAGTGATTTGATTTTAAACTAAAGGAAAAGTAAAAAAAACTAAATAAAATTCTATAACTATATATAAAGAATTTAAAATAATTGGATTGGAAAGTTCACTAAGTAAGTAACACTGGGATGTAGTTCAATGTATAATTATCAATTTCTGCATCATTTTATAACATTGGTTCAAACAAGAGTTTGAAATCAATCATTAAAGATGCAAGGTAGTATAGCTCGATTTCTCCACACCATACATTTCACCACTGAGATCCATGTTCCTTTCGACATGAGTCTAATCGCTACTCAGAATATAATCCTCTTTCTAAGATCTGGGTATTTTTCATTCTCAGTACTTCACACCCTTTTCTTAGGACTAAAGACTGCTTGCCAGACAGGATAATGCAAGCCTTCCCTAATTTAATTGGTATCTCATCCATCGAATTTGACAAAATTCTCTATCTCCTTGATTAGATCTCAGCTAACACGGGATCAAGATCCTTTGATCAAATAGAGGAGAAACCTTTGATCAACTAAATTGATATATCATCCGACTAATCCTCACACCATGAGTAAATTAGTGATTTATCGAAGTAGTCCTTCAAAGTTCATTAGTTCCATAATATTAGTCTAACATACCCCCATGTAACTGCTCCATACGCTCTGGAATCTCCGTCTCTGTGTCACTTAGAGGGCTTCCTGCAAATCAGAGCAAGATATAGTCCTTTTCTGGGTACACGTTGCTAATATTTTGAACAAGCAACTTCAAGAACAATACCACTTAAATAAATTCAGGATTTCGAACTATGACATTCTTCCAAGTTTAGCAGAAAACAATAATTAACATTAATCCAATCCTAGATGGAGCTCAGTCTTTCAAACTAGATTACAAAGAACAGTGACTAACTGATCAGGTAAATTCACTAAAATTGCAAACAAACTAAAATAGATGAACTTTAGAAAATTTCAAAATTCATTAAATCATATAGTAATGAAAAACATAATTTTACAGAGAAAACCAGCTCGAAACTTCGCACCAGATCACTACTCAATTCAAAGAAAAACTAAATAAAATGCTACTTTAAAAACTAAAAAAAGAAAAGAAAAATAAAAAAATATACAAAGGAGTTCCAACTACCTAGAAGTTCCTGGTTTGGCTGAAGCTGCGCACAGTGCCATAGATGCATCTTTTTATAGATTTTCAAATGATGGGCTGCACTTCAAGGCTAAAATTTTGGACCCCAAAAATTCTGGCCCAATTGGTTGCTTTGTTGCGACATAGTTGTCATCTTTGTTCCCTAGCTCTTGTCATGACTTGCAATTTATGTCGCGACATAATTTTGTGCTTTCTTTTAAGATTCTATCGATACATAATTTGGCAATGTCGCGACACAGTTATGTCGAAGTTGTCTAGTGATTGTCGCGACATGAGTGTCTTATGTAGCGACATAAAAACTTTTTTTCAACCAACTTGTCATTCTTTGCTGCTCTTGAAAAATGTCACTACATAAACTTCTTTGTTGCAACAAATATTTTTGCCTTCAGCTCTTTCACTTTGTCGCAACACTCTTTGCTATGTTGCAACATTCTTTCTGGGGTTCTTTTCTACCTTTGTCGCGACAAAGTTTCTCACAGTTGCATGTTGATGTTGTCTCATAGACCTTTTCTTTATCGCGACATAGTCTTGTCAGTTTCTACAATCATTAGATCAACTCAGGTCGCGTGCACTCGGGCGATGTCACAACATATTTCCTTCTTGACGCTGTCGCTGGCCGAACTGCTTGCTGGGTAAATATTGAAATCTTTTCTCACAGAACTTGTTTTGGCTTGTCTCATTTCTGTTCCATTTTATGTCGCAACATAAAACTTCTCTATCTCTACAGAGATCTATTACTCTATAGATTTTATTGTAGCGACATAAATTTTTTTATTGAGACAAACTCTACTGTCAATGCTTGGTCATTGTCGCAACAGAGCTAATAATATTACATAGTGGTGTTCAAAACTTTCAATCATTGTCGATGTAGACTGCCTTTCTGCTTTCATTATGTCGCGACATAATTTTCTATGTTACAACATTTTTCTTGTAATTCTTCTCAGCTTTTGTCATGACAATAGATGTCTTTATCGCAATAGAGTCTTCTTGCCCTTCAATGCTGACTCTAGATTTTGTGTTGCAACATAGTTGTCTTTTGTTGCGACAAAGCTTTTCTGCCATCTTCAGTTCTTTATGTTGCAACAGAGTTGTAAAATGTCATGACATTAGTTCCACTGCCCTTTTCCTTGATCAATGTCGATATGTTAACCTTTGCTGCGATAAATATCTTATGACTTCCTTTATGTCTCAACACTCACTTCTTTGTCGCAACATTTATCAGTCAATTTCTCTCATATTATGTCACGACAAACTTTGTTTCTGGATTTAGTTCAGCTTGAGCTTTGTCATGTACATAACGCTTACTTATTAGACATACTCTTTTGTCGGGTTCGATTGAGATTATGTCATGGTTAATCCGGGAAGTTATGTTATGACATTTCCGCCTTTGCCAATTTTACTTTTCACAACGTCTTTTTTTTTTTTCATTTAAAACCTGCAAAACACAAAGTTGGTGAATATTCCATAATTCAGCATTAAAATGAATCATAAAGTTCTAAAAATATGCCATAAAAATAGATTAAAAATAGATGAGTTAAGAACTCATCAAATTCCACCAAACTTAAAGTCTTGCTTGTCCCCAAGCAAAGAAAAGAAAATTTTGTTTGTCTTCAAACAAATTAGCTTTTATTTTTTTATGACATTTTTCTATTGAATCCACAATTTGGCAGGAAACAAAAGTTAGTTGTAAAATTATTTCTAAACATGTTTCCAATCTAGAATCAAGAAGATTTTCAATTAAGTTCACTAAACAGCCAAATAATTTATATAGTGTAAACAGTTCAATTATTCAACCCTAATTTGTGAGTGTGTGATGGTCTTCTCTCTTCTTCTATATACGGGATAATACCGGATAACGTACTTATCACTTTATTCTTTAAAGTCTCATATGCTTGTTTGTCATATGAATCTCCACTAATGTAGAATACTTATCACGCGAGAATAAATTAGGTCTTGGAAACATAACGAGTGGCTTAGGTAGTGGGTAGATAATTGGATAATTTAGGCTCAATTTACTCAAATTTCCTTACAACAACATATACCTTCGTTATGCATCCTTGGTTGCTGTTGATATCCAACTCTCAACCTCCCCCATTTGGTTTGGTGCGTTTTCTGCGCGTGCTCTCTGTTGTGGTATTTTTCTTGACCTCGGCTATAAATTCTCCTCCTTATCTTCAAAGCTTTTTCACTTTTCATCTTTGTCAGGAGTTTTATGGAATGGTCTGATGTTTTATCTTTCAGCTTTACGCACCTTTACTTGAACTTTGGGTCAGCAACTCCCATACCAGTTGGCATTAGGGTACTAGGTGTTGAAACACCCCTAAGAACTTAATTGTTCAAGGGAGGAAGGCTACAAGACTAAACTCACTCCACCTTGATACTTTTCTTTTCACATTTTCTTTTCTTCATTCTTTTCATCTTTCCTCATCTCAATTGATTTTCCTATCTCAACCCTTCTTATCCTTCTTTGTAATTTGAAATAATATTCCCCCAAACTTCTCCTCTTCTATCATTGATGTATTTGTCATGTAATCTGGGCAAATAAGGGTTCTTTACTGTAGGATTATGTTCAAGGAAGGATCTAGGCTTTTCATTTGCCGGTTGATGATGCAATTGGCTATTGGCACAAATAAGGAACTAATGTGTATGCTTATGCGTATCATAAGGGTAGGCTTTGAAAGGCTCAATCTTCCAAGAATAGCCTATATCATTTCCTGTTAGTGGTATTGCTTAGGATTTCTCCTTGACTAATAATCTAACAAGTTCTAGGACATTTGGGGATTTAAGCGATCGATCTGAGAGATGTCCTAATCTTAACCTGATTTATTTGATACTTTTGACCATGTGCGGTGTTTATCGAGATTCACCAATAACTAAAGCTGTTTACAAAAGCGGAATCATAGGTCTTATTTTGTTCCATCGATTTGTTGAAATCTTCCTTATTCTTGAGAGATTCAGCCACATTCATTAATATCCTTACAACTTTCCTCTTTAGTTCATCTCATCACCCCGATTCACCTATCAAATTCTTGTTTGGTTCTGGATATATTCTTTATGCTATTTTAAGTGCAAAACTTATTTAAATCGAGACCATTGATTTAAATTGCTGCAAACAACAATTCAATTTCATCATCATTCCAATTCTAGCAAACAATTCACAACTATTTAGTAATTGAGCAAGAAAATGGTTCTCCATTATTCGACAAAGCTACCTAAAGTCATCAATTTCTACTAATTTAAAATCAAGGAAAGAAAAATAAAATAGCCACAAAAGAAGTGCAAAATGAGAATGCACACAAAGTTTTGCAAAGGAATTTTTTTATTTAAGATTTTAGGTATAAGAGATTTGGTTACAAAGAGGGAAAAGGGAAGAGACGGTAGGGCAAGTTATTTCCTAATTCTATCATGCCTACAGGGATGGTTCAGATTCATTGATTCAAATTTGTAACCAGCTTCAAAAGGGGAGAATTTAGGGATTTTAACTTGTGGCTACTTGGACTTGCTACCTCCCTCAGTTTTGTTTAATGCAGACCATTCCATTGAAAGTGCCATTTGTTTAATAAGATCATTTTGTCTCTACCTAATAGAGTTTATAGTTCCCTTAAACTCACCTTAGGCAGAGTACATTTTGATCAAATTATTGTTGATCATATCCAAACTTTCCCTCCACAATTTCTCCCTATAGTTTAGGGTTACTTCCATTTCTTTGTCCTTTTTTTCTATGAGGAGCCTTATATCTTTCTGATGTTCTTTATACAAGTAACTGAAGGCATCTACCTTTTGTAGCATGTTCTGCTCCATAACATCTCCTCTCTCCTTCATGATCTTTAGCACATTGTCCCTCCTCAATTGATTAGAAAGGAAAGCAACTTCCCTTGCCTTGAGTTCTTCATTGAGTTATTTTTCTCTGGTTTCCCATATGCTTTTCCACTCTTCATCTCTCTATCTGAGTACTTCCTCTAGATTCTGATATCTTCTTTTTAGCTTAGCATCCATGTATTCATCCTGCAATTGGAATTGGATTTTCAGATGTTTATCCCTTTCTTGCATCTCCTGTCTCATAGCTTTCAGCATCTCCACAATTCTGTATTGTTACCATGATGCTCGAAGCTTTCAGTTTGTTCCTAATGGATTTGTCTTGAATATGGAGAGACTGTCAAAATGAGGCTCAAACCTTCTTGCCTCTGTGGATGCTCTTGAGTTACATTATCAAACTGTATTTGATTTATTTCCATGTTATCTCCTTCCTCTCTTTCAATTTCTACTTCTTTTTCCTTGCCTCTATTCTTAGGCCCCTTAATTATTCTTGTCAATGTTAGGGGTGAGGTCTTAGGACATGTCTCTTCTTCCTCCCAATCTCCTTCTACACCCCCTACAATGCAATGTGTGATCGATGGATGAGTCTTAGTCCTGCAGCCTCTGTGTACTTAAAATTGAGTCCTCTGAATTTTTCCAACACTGAATTTATAACCCTTCAAAATGGTATACAACAGTACTGTCTCCTTCTCCCTTACTGTACTCAAATGCTTAGAAGGTAAAATGACTAAGCAAAGGAAATAAAACCGGACAGAACTTCGATCAGCGATCCTCTTCTGATGGACTCATGGGTTCTTGTTAATTCGGCATTCCATTTCCCTTTACCATCAGTCAACAAATCAACAATTTTCTAGAAGCCTGGTTCTTTTACTAGTCTCTTGAACTTTGAATCATTCTTCCTCTCATTCAGATTGTAAGTTTTGTCAATCTCCTCCCTACTGAACGATATCCATTTATTCTTGACATACAATGTCTTGTCCTTCATTCCCACCATGTTTGTAGAATTCCTTCACCCCATCTACAAATCCAGGACCCTTGTGCTCACAGAAGAGATGCCATCCTCTTTTCTCAATAATTTCTTAGAATGATGAGATCAACTTGTTGAAGCCTCTTTCGCCTATGAAATCTTTGTGTTGCAATTTATCCCTCCATGCGAAATAAGCACACTCTGAAACCAAATCGATTGTTTTTTCCTCTCAGGGCTCGACTCCAGCTTCTACAACTCCTCTCTTTCTCTTTCTGGTTTCTTCAACTGGTTGCTCAATCTCTGCTCTTGCTTCAGTTCTTTCTCCTTTCGGTCCTGTTCCTGACTGAGTTTCTTGAGTTGATTCTTTCTTGCCCTCAGTGTACTCTTCCATCATTTCGTTCAGGTTAGGAACAAGGTGCGACAACTCAAACATGGTCAGAAGAAGGTTTTGGGAATCTAGGGTTTTCGAAAGGAGAAGAAAGAGATTTGGTGAAGAAAGATGAGTGGGTTGATGGATTATAAGGCAGGTGGCCTTCCAGGTTTCAAAAATTATGTTATAAGGCTAAATGTTTTATTTATTACTTCATTAAATGTCGTGACAAAAACTAACCTAGGGTTTATTCCCTTTTTAATCTTATGTCGCAACATAGAGAAATAATGTCACGACATATTTTCTGCAATCACTTAATAGCTAGGTCAATCCTTAGTTGTGACAGAGCAAGAATGTTGCGACATATGATGTTCAATTGTACTCATGTCACAACATAGAGAAATATGTCGCAACGAACACTTTCTTGCCAGATCCGAGTTTAGAGCCAACTTGGTCGCAACATAGAGACATAATGTCGCGACCTAGTTCATTAATCTCAATTGACATAATGCCGCGAAATAGTTTCCTATGACTTCGAATAGGCTAATTCACTCTTTGTCGAGACAAATAGAACCAATGTCGCAACAAAGTTGAAACAATGTCGCGACAATCTTCTGGCTTTCCTCAGAATTTCACAATTAACAGTTTTCAATCAACACACAAATAACAATATGCAATATTTTCCCCGGCTCAAATTATACTTGTGAAAACACATCTAATCATCAAAGAACCTCAATTCAAGTATGAACAATCATATTTCATTTCTTCACTTAATATAATTCAACATGATGATATTCAAAGTATTCAAATAATGAGAGTAACAAGCTACTATTCATTTTCTGCTCTATAAAATACATTCCCCAAAACTTCAACTATGCTTATCATTAAAGAACAAGTTAGGGAAATGGAAATACTCCCTTTTGTAGCATTTTCTACATAATCAGTTCGAGAGAGTGTGCTTTCTAATAAAATCCATTTCTAATTCAACTTCATTGTCCCTAAAAAATCAGCAAAAACAACAAATAAAATTTCAAACAAAATGAAAAATAAACTTCAAACACACCAATATTAACAAAATCAAGTTAGCTATGAAAATTTAAAATTGCTTAGGTTGCCTCCGAAGAAGCTGCTCATTTTAATGTCTTTAGCTAGACATTTTCTGTAAAATGTTGTCTTTTCAGCAAAATTCTCCCCTCTCTTCCAAATCTGGGTCAATCTTCATGTATGTTCCCTCCAAGGTAATGCTTCAATCTCTAACCATTCACTTTAAACTCACTTCCAGAATCAGTTTTGAGTGTCCTTGCTCCAAAGGTTGCAACGCTAGCGCTCTTTTGTGTAGGGACCGCTCCATTTTGACTTGATTTTTCCTAAAACAACGGAGCTTGGGGTATAATAGGACTTGTTCTCCTGCTTTGAATTCCTTCCTCAAAATCTTTTGATCATGCCACTTCTTTATCTTATCTTTATAGATTCTAGCATTATCATGAGCTTCATTCCTTAACTCTTCTAGTTCATTCATTAGATAATCTTTTTCTTCTTTTGGCGGCTTGAATTACAATTCGGTTTCTTGATGGCCCACCTTAAGCTTTATATTTGAGTTCAGGAAGGCAAATGATAAGGTTTTCAAATACAATTACGTATGGGGACATTCCCGATAAATTTTGTAAGTAGTTCTATAAGCCCGCTAATGCATCATCTGGCTACGAGACCGGTCTTTTACGCGTATTCACTTTGTTTTCTCAGGAATTTTATTTATCTCCACTATTGGAAATTTACCTTGCCCATTTGGTGAGGTAATAAACGATCCATTACATGTCTAATTCCATATCTTCTCATGAGTTTTGCAAAAACTTTATTTGCAAAATGGCTTCCCTTATCACTAATGATTGTTCTAGGCATTCCAAATATACTCAAAATATTTCTTTGTATAAACCAGTACTTTGTGTAGCATCCATTCCTAGAATGACTATTGCTTCCACCCATTTGGATACATAATCCACAGCTAGGAGGATGTATAGATTTCCAAATGATGATATGAAAGGTCCTATGAAGTCTATCCCCCAAACATAAAAAACCTGCACCACCAGGATTCCTTACAGTGCCATCTCATTTCTTTTGCTTATGTTGCCCATTCTCTAACATTTATCACAATGTTTTACCCATTCAAAATAGTCTTTGAATAAAGTAGGCCAATAAAAACCTGATTGGAGAATTTTATGGGTTGTTCTATCTCCTGCAAAATGTCCTCCATATGGTGATGCATGGCATTTATCAATAATTTCACCTTGTTTTGTTTCTAGTACACATCTCATGATAATCATATCTGCTCCTCTTCTGAAAAGTAGTGGATCAACCCGAATATAGAATCTACCATCAGTTCTAAACTTTCTTTTTTGTTGATTACTGAATTCATATGGCATAATTCCACAAGCTAAGTAATTCACAATATCAGCATACCAGGATGTTTGGACTGATAACATAAACAACTACTCATCAGGAAAGTTTTACATATTTCCTTCCTTTTTATTCTTGATAGTTTTCCAATCTAGACAGTGATCATTTATCCACATTACATCGCTACCCTTATTGTCTTTAATTTCTAGATCAAATTCTTGTAGCAATAATACCCATCTGATTAGTCTTGGCTTGCCATATTTCTTAGCCATCAAATATTAATTGTAGCATGATCAATGTGTATTATAACATGGGACCCCAATATGTAAGGCTTGAATTTTTCACAAGCAAACACCAATGCCAACATTTTTTTTTCAGTTGTAGAATAGTTCTCTTGAGCCTCATTGAAGGTTTTGTTGGCATAATATATGGCCTTGAACATCTTCTCAGTTCTTTGTCCCAATACAACTCCCATTGCATAGTCACTAGCATCATACATAATTTCAAACTCCTTGTTCCAATCAGGTGTTACCATGATGGGGACTGTAACTAATCTGGTTTAAGTTTAATCCATCACGACTTTGCATGATTCATCAAAATCAAACTTTTCATCTTTTTCCAACATGCATAATGGTCTAGAGATTTTTGAGAAGTCCTTTATGAATCTCTTGTAAAAACCAGCATGTCCTAGGAAACTTATTATCCTTTTGACTGTTGTAGGTGGTAGGAGGGTTTTAATGATAGAAACCTTTACTTGGTCTACTTCTAACCCAACTACAAAAATTTTATGCCCCAAGACAATACCCTCTATTACCATGAAATGGCCTTTTTCCCAATTTAAGGCTAAATTCTTGTCTTGACACCTTTAAAGTACTGTTTCCAAATTTTCCAAACATTTTTCAAAACTGGATCCATATACTAAGAAATCATCCATGAAGATTTTCATATCCTCTTCCACCAAATCTAAAAACATAGACACCATACATCTTTGGAAGGTGGCGGAGCATTATAATCCAGTAGCATTTATTACGGCAAAGTGCCATGGGACAATGTAAATGCGGAGTCTTCTCTTGATCCTCGAATTATAGCGATAAGATTTATAACGGAATATCCATCGAAAGCGGTAGTGGGAGTGTCTTGCTAACCTGTCACACATTTGGTCAATGAAAGGTAGAGGATAATGATCCTTTTTGGTAGCAATGTTTAGTTTTTTGTAGTCTATACACATCCTCCATCCTGTCAAAGTTCTTATAGGAATCAATCCATTCTTCTATGTTTGATCCGCAGTAAGATCCCGCCGCTTCTTGAGAACCCGCATTATTTGGGCTCACCCAGTTCTTACGAATTGCATATATCAAGCTTGTCTTTAACCATTTTGATTACTTCTTTTAGAAACCTTCTTTCATTCTTAGATTCAATCTTCTTTGATGTTCAATGAGGGTCTTTTGCATTATCCTCAAAGGATCTTGTCCATCTGGACCAGAAGGGTGATTCCTTTAGATCTTATAGACCAGGCAATTGCTTCCTTGTATTTTCTGAGAGTTTCAAGCAGGCTCAATCAATGCAGCTGAAATAATAACAGGTTTTGATTTTTCTGGTTCTAAGAAAGCATATTTTAAATGATTAGGTAATTCCTTCAAGGTTAACCCTTCTAAACTAGTTTATGTTTCTTCTACCTTCTCCTCATTTTGCATTTTTTTGTACTGTTTTCATCAATACTAAGTACTACCTCTTTTGATTCAAAATTGGAGTTCAGAAATTGAACATTAAGATACTGGAAATTCATCTCATTTTCATTCATTGAACTTTGATGAATCTTACAATCATTTATCAGTTCAGAACTTATGGGTACTTTTGTTTCTACAATCTCACAATCATATTATCAAATTCTAGTTGTTTTAAAATGTGATTGAGATTGAAGTGCACTGCATCATCTCCAACCCTTAGATTAAGTTCTCCTTTCTTCACATCTATCAAAGCTGCTTCTGTAGCAAGGAACGGCCTTCCTAGCAGCAGTGGGACTTGTTTATCTTCTTCAATATCCAGCCAACCACGAAGTCCCACTTTGGAAAAATGAACTTTCAGCTTTGATATAGCACATCCTCGAGAGATACTTTCAGTTGAGCTAAGGTTCTTTCTACCATCTACACGGTCATGGCTGTGGGAGTAAGCTCCCCCAAACTTAGTCTCTTGACTACAAATAAGGGCATCAAGTTGATGTTGGCTCTAGAATCATGCAGTGCTTTTCCCATTTCAGAATTCCCTATTGTGCAAGGAATAGTGAAGCTGCCTGGATCTTGCATTTTCACTGGTAAAGACCTCTGGATACTTTTAACATAATTCTTTGTTGGAGTTCCACTACTCCTTTAACCAAATTTTCTTTACTTTCCGATATATCCTTAAGTAAATTTAGCATAGTAAGGCATTTGAGTCAATGCCTCTAATAAAGGGAAATTAACCTCTATTTTCTTTAATATTCAAGAATCTAATAAATTTCTCTTCTAAGTTAGCTTTTTGCAGCCTTTGAGGGAATGGGACTTGAGGCTTATAAGCTTGAACTTCTTCCTTCTTCCATAGATCTCCCTCTTCAACTTGACTGGCACTGGCGCATTTTTTACGTTCTCTCTTTCTTGACCCGACCTACGGCTGTATTGCTTGATTCTCCTCCAATTTCTTCTTCGCTTCTCGGTTTTTCTTCTCTCTTTTCTCGCTATCTACTGCTTCCACTTCTCAGAGTCACCACCATGCAATCTTTAGTATTCTTCTTTGTATCGTTGGGGAAGGCATCCTTGGACTGACTTTGCATTGCTAAGGCCAGCTGCCCTACTTGTGTCTCCAGATTTTTCAAAGAGGCATTTGTGTTGGCCTGAAACATGGTTGTATTTGCCTAGAATGCTGCTAGATCAGCAAATTTCTGCTCATGAATGTTCAACAGCCTCTTATTTTCTCCCATGAAAGTCGGCATTTATTCTTCAAATGAAAAAGATCTCCTTTGTCCCTGATTTTCTGCTCTCTGATTTCCTTGTTATTCCTGTTGTTGTTGTTATTGGAACCCAGGTGAAGCATAATTGATGCAAGGTTGGGACCGTGATGGATGATCCTGAAGTTTAGATAAGTTAAAATATGGGTTTGGGGTAGTTTTCTAAGGCCAAAATAGGTTATGGATGAATTTTGGAGATTTTCTAAGTTAAGGACGGTGTATTTATGGTATATAAGGACAAAAAGGGTATTTAGGAAGGTTTTAGTAGTATGGAACAAGATTTGGAAAGTTTTGGGTTGAGGTTGAAAATTTGGTTACATAAAGTTTAAAGAAAATATGAGATGGTGAGGAGAGTAGAGTTTTCACAAGAGTAGTTACTTACTAGGTTACTGAAAAGATCCACACAAGATAGATGATGGAGGGAAGGCGCCACGATGTGTGTGATGGAGTTCTAGCGATAGCCCAGGACCAAGACTTAAGCCGCGATCCGCTTTAGGTATAAGAAGCCACGAACTCACCCGAGGAATCCCTTGAGAGATTAAGAAAAGAACTCTTAAAGAAATGCGAAACTTTATTAAAACTTGAATGAATGAAAAAAACCATGACTAAAGGAGATTATTTATAGGCCTTACTTTACAAGCGAATAAAGCGACTTCTACTTTAAGCTAGGAAAGAAACTTTACAAATTATATAAGCAGCTCCCCAAAAGCGAGAAACTTTGCAAAATAAATAAAGCAAATCTTCCTAAAAGGGATAGAATAAAATCTTGGAGTAAGTCTCAGAAAGAATCTTTCTAAAAATATGCAAATCCACAAGAAGCAAATCCTCTGAAGATCTGCGGAAAATATTTCTAAAATCAATATGGGGGCTCTACGTCAGGAATTTGCCTAAGTTTGACTACGTTTTTTCCTTCAGCATGATAAGATCGAAAATGGGTTTTCATGTGTTCAATTCTTTTTAACCTCCCCGATCAATTCTTAGTAATTATTTGAACTCCAATGTTTTGTGTGTTTATATAAGCTCCTGCATCAATCCCCCATAGTTGGGAAAAAAGACTTGCCCTCAAGTCCATGATAAGCCCTCGTCCTTAATGTTGAACATTGGAGAAATTTCATATTCATCTAGCAACTGCAACTTGTAGGCATTCTCTCAAATTTTCTCTATAATCTTGAAAGGGCCATCTACCCTTGGCTTGAGCTTTCCAAACTTTCTTGGTGGAAACCTATCCTTGCGAAGGTGTACCCAAACCAAGTCACCAAACTCAAACTCAACATACT
Source organism: Tetrastigma voinierianum (assembly GCA_016808115.1). Lineage (NCBI taxonomy): Eukaryota > Viridiplantae > Streptophyta > Magnoliopsida > Vitales > Vitaceae > Tetrastigma > Tetrastigma voinierianum. The sequence goes on from JAEQBH010003414.1 coordinate 325,702, forward strand.
TGCAGCGTCTATTTGCTTGTTCCACATATTTGGCATTCTACTTCTCAATCTTGACGAACTCTTCATCGACTTGGTCACTGAAGCTTTAAACTTGACGCCTCACATGATTGGCTGTAATAATGTTGGGGTGATAATTCATGGAATTAAATGGGTTATAATTAGTATTCTCTGTGGACTTTTCAGTTCTACATCAAAGTTTCAGTAGCAAACTTTCAACATGTTTGGTAGATCAAATCCCATTGTTCACATTCTTTCTATATGGCGAGTGCGAAAGTTGACTTTGTGTAAACACTGATTGATATCTGTCCCAGGGTGATAAAATGTGAAACAGTAAGTCCCAAGTTACCTCACAAACGAGTTCTCCAAAGTGGCGAAACTTAGAGTCTCGATTTGAAACCATAAATCGCGGGAGTACCATGTAGCGCACAATCTCTTTAAAGTCCTGAGTCAGCAGCATGAAGATTCATTAGACTTGTTGTAGTAGTGCAAAAGTGGGCCATCTTTGAAAACACATCAGCGGCGACCATAGTGAATCTCTTGTTTCTTTGTGTTCATTAATCCCGACACAAAATCGAAACTAACCCTCTTCCCATGGCATAATTGGAATTGGCAATGGTAATATATGATCTGCATTAACTCCGCATGAGTTTTATCCATCGGCGCTGCGACATACTTCTTGACAATCTAGCAATGTCTCTCTACAGCTTGACGAAGAAGCTTGCCTTCTTGACTAGGTTTTGCTTCTACGAAAGTGTCCTCCTAATGCTCCACCATGCAACTCATTTAGAATACTCAATCTCAAGGAACAAGATGGGATGCACAGAGTGTTTCCTTTAAAGAGAAAATTGTCCACCCTTACAAAACCCTTGAAAGGCTTGTCGATGCATACCTTCCAAATTTCACCAAAATCAGCATCCTCCTTGTATAGGCCCTTTAACACATCCAATCCAACTACTTGGACTTGCATGGAAGTCACTAAGGCATGTTTCCTACTCAAGGCATTTGCGACAATGTTATGAACACCTGCTTGATTGGCAGTGAAGTTATGCGCTTGTAAGAATTCCGTCCATGTCGCGTATCTTCGATTGACTTGTGTTGGTGGTTGATGAATTTTAGTGCTTCATGATCGAGAAAGGCAAAGGTTTACCATGATATTGACTCTAATGGAATAAACTCTATAGATAGCATAAGAGCTCTTATCGTAGGTGGAGGTACTTCAGCGCAACCATTTAAATTCTCACTAAAGAAGCGTTAGGTCTTCAGCTAACTGGTAAAAGACTGTACCAATCCAACTTGAGATGCATCACTCTCGCGAGAACACTTTTGTTGAAATGTCGACCCGAGACCGACATTAGACAGTTTACTTTCTTCTTGAATCCAACTCAAGATTTCTTGGCTTGACCAGTCCCTTGCGAATTTGTCTCCACTAGCATTCGGTTACAAGATCATTATGGTAAATCCACGAATAAATCTCCTATAAAAGAAATAGCCGCTGATTCTTCTCACATTATGGATCGAGCTAGGATTTGGCCAATTCTTGATCTCCTCTATCTTGCTTCGGTCCATCTCAATTCCATATTTAGTAACCACATAACCAAGAAATGTGATTTTATCGGCATAGAAGTCACACTTCTTCAAGTTGGAAAATAATCGTTGCTCCCTTAGAATAGAGAACAATTGCCTTGGATGCTCGAGTGCTCCATCAATTCTTGCTATAGATCAGAAATATCATCAAAGTATACCATAAAATTTCAATGTGTTGGATCCATGATTCATAAACCTCATAAAAGTGCTAGGGGCATTGGACAGCCCAAATGGCATTACCATCCACTCATAGAGCCCATCTCGAGTTTTAACCTGTCTTCCATTCATCTCCTTCCCTCATACAAATTTGATGGTGTCCACTTCTCAAATCAATCTTTGAAAAAATGGACGCACCATAGAGTTAATCCAACAAATCATCTAGTCTTGGAATGGGAAATCGATATTCAATAGTAATCTTGGTAATTTAACTTTACTATCAACACCGTCCTCAGATCCATCCTTCTTTGAATGCTTGCGGGGCGGAGCACTGAGGACTCTTATTCTCTCGAATAAGCCCTTTGTCAAGCAACTCATCAACTTGTCTTGCAAGCTCTTCATGTTCTTTAGGATTCATCCTATGGGAAGTAGATTTATTAGATGAAAGCAGACGTGGTGCAGTGCAGTGGATGTTGAATGTGTCTCCTCGTAGAGTGACCCATGTGGAATCTCCTCAGGCACTATCAATAATTCTTCCCAAAATTGGCTCTACTTCTTTAGGATCTCCTTCTCACTTTGGTTTCTTGATAGAAACCAGAGGCCATCTATCCCCGAACCCGGCTTGATTTCTTTCTCCAACTCAGTTTTGGCCAATAAGGAATTCTTCTCTCGAGGTTGGATGCTAGAGAAACGGTGTTGGTTTTCAAAGGTGCGAGACAATTTATGTGCCGTCAACTTGTGAAATCATTAAGTGTTCTTGAAGCCATCATAAATTACCTTCCTATCATATTGCAATGGCCTCCTAAATGTAGTGTGAACATCCATTGGAGCAACTATCGCTCAATACGCCGTCTTGGTAGTGCTTTCCAATTGTAAAAAGTGAGGCATCGATGCTTTACCTTGATATCACTACCTGGCAAACTGACTAAGTTTATAGGGTTTTTGGTGTGGATCCGTCTTAGTCGAGCTTTTGAACCATCTCAGGGAAAACCTGATTCTGTCGAGAAGCTCCCACTTGCTGATAATAGCCAGAGCAAACCTGTCATAGTGCACTTTGTGTGAAGACATTGAGTATCAACGATTCTCCTTCTTAGGAGCTGGCCCGATGTTAAAGACTCTTTGAACAACTAAAGGAAGTCCCGTGGTCGGGCATAGTAAGCCCATCCTTATACGCATGGTCGATTCATGGAGATTCATCCTTAACTCATCCCCTTCTATGTCTTCTTCCTCAGCTTCATCTTCTTCAACTAGGGCAACCACTCGTCGATTAGGACATTCATAAGCTATATGCCCAAATCTATGGCACTTAAAGCACTATCTTGACTTAGAAGTAGACTCTTGTTGTGGCTTGTGCACTTCACTTTTTACTTGAGGTTTAAGGGTGGTTTTAGCACCATTAGGGCTCCTTGAAGTTGAATTCTTGATAAATCCTTCTTTAACTCGATTTGTAGTAAAACCCCCATACTTGTTTAGAGCCTCAACTTTTAAGGCAAACTTTATCACATCTTGAAGGGTGTTATATGGCTATAATTGAATAGTTTTAGAAATTTCGGAATACCGGCCCGGTAAGGTAGTGAAGCATGGGTGCTCCTCGACCTGCTACTGAGTCTCCTTTGATCATCATATTTTCAAACTCAGCCGAATACTCCTCCAAAGTCAGATTATGTTGCTTTAAATTTTCAATTTTGAGGAAGATATCTTGGCGATAGTGGAGGGGAAGATACTTCCTTTTTAGTTCTTTTTTCATCTTCTCCCAAGTGTCAATCTTCATCTTAACGTCTCTTTGTGTTTGCCTCAACAAATTTTCCCACCGAAAAAGCAATTCGCATCTTGATAGCGCTGTAACGCTTTTGCTTGGCTCGGGGATGCGTACTCGAGACACGTGATATTAGAGGCGATCAGTGCTTCGAATAGTTCTTCTTGAACTCTTGGAATATCAAACTTTGAATTTGAATGCGGAATAACCGTCATTATTATGTTTTCTCCACGTTAATCATCATCGTGGTATCGATCTTCATACCTTCCTCCGTAATCATAATCTCTTGAATGCTTGTCTTTAGGCTTCTTGCGTACTCGAGTAATTTCGAACATGGTAGGTGGCCTTTGGTTTCCCTCGTTAAAACTTTCATCACCTTCCACCTTCCACCCAGAGATTCTTTGAGTACCATAGGATCATCATTGATAGTCATATGCTTTTGCAGACGCTGAACCACAAATTCAAGCTTAGCAATGTGTTTTTCCAATGGGGATTGAGAACCACTAGAACCATGATTAGGACTCTTTTCTCTGGAACCAAGAAAGCCCTTTTGCTTATGATCAGCCATCAATCCTTGAGCTCAGATACCACTTTGATGCAAGGTTGGGACTGTGATGGATGATTCTGAAGTTTAGATAAGTCAAAATATGGGTTTGGGGTAGCTTTCTACAAAACCCAAAAATAGGTTATGGACGAATTTTGGAGATTTTCTAAGTTAGGGACGGTGTATTTATGGTATATAAGGGGAAAAAATGGTATTTAAGAAGGTTTTAGCAGTATGGAACAAGATTTTGAAAGTTTTGGGTTGAGGTTGAAATTTTGGTTATGGAAAGTTTAAAGAAAATGTGAGATGCTGAGGAAAGTAGAGTTTGCACAAGAGTAGTTACTAGGTTATTGAAAAGATCCACATAAGATAGATGATGGAGTGAAGGCGCCACAATCAACTATGGACGGGTTGCTTGATAGAGCGAGGACAAGACCGCCACCGATCCACACAGGTATAAGAAGCCCTGAGCTAAGCGGGAATCCACCCGAGGTAGAGAACTCTTAAAGAGAGAAATTTGAAACTTTATTAAAACTTGAATGAAAGAAAAAAAACACAACTAAAGGGGGTATTTATGAGCTACTTTCTAAACGAATAAGCGACTTTGCTTTAGCCCAGGAAAGAAACTTTCTAAATTACATAAGCGAAACTCTAAGCGAGCTTTTCAAAATAAATAAAGCAAATCTTCCTAAAAGGGATAGAATAAAATCATGGAGTAAATCTCCCAGCAAATCTTTCTAAAAGAAATACAGCAGAATCCTAAAGCAAATCCTCCAGAAGATCCTACAACAAATCTTTCTAAAATCAATATGGCAACTCTACGTCAGGGATTTGCCCAAGTTTGACCATGTTTTTTTGCCTTCCAAGGCCCAAATAAGGTCTAAAAAGGGAGTTTTCACATGTGATCAATGCTTTTTGACCTCCCCAATCCAATTCTTCAATAATTAGGGTTGAACTCCTAATGTTTGGTGTGTTTATAGAAGCTCCTGCATCAATAATGTTGTTGAAAATTTTGTCAAAGTCTTTGACCTTGTTTTGCTCCTCCTCCATAAGAGAAAGTATCATGGTTCCTAAGTGCTGATGTGTAATGAGTTGGCAAGTTGAGGTTAGGCTTAAGTTGTAACTTCTATTTGCATTGAGATAATGTGCCTCCTCAACTTGATATGGACCATGGATAAGTCGCTTCGCCAAGATGCTCCTCTTCTCATTTTCCTCATTCATCGTTTCCCACCCCCCATTTGCCGAGTGCATTCTTCTCTCTCATGGTTTTGTTAGTGATAGCCCGGCATATACATTATCATTATATGCTTATATACATGTGAGGCATTTATCATTTTATCTTGTTATTTAAATTGTGGTTTAACTTGATAAAATCAGATCCTTGAATAGTTGGCTCTCGCTTTATGCTCCTGTATCAAGTATGTAATTTTGCTAGTAAAACCCAAGGCATAAGCATATTAAATCACCTGGCTCTAAATAGTCCATGCATCATTATCGTGGGAATAATGTAATGAAGCAAGACTATTATGTTTTCTTTTTGAGAAAAAAGACCACATTTTTTCTTCGGCTTCCATGAAAATAAGATGTTACTCGTAACATAAATACATGTTAAGTTCTCATGTTATTAGATCGAATTCGCTATGAGAAATACATGGATTATGTCACTCCGCACTACTGCGCATGGTAGTTTGAGTCGCTCTTTTCCACCCGAATTCTCACTCGCTGGATTCTACATGAATTTCGTGTCTTGACGTAGTCGACGCCAAAATGGGCAACGAAAAATATAGGGCTATGGTTGGGCATGCAAGAAATCGTATGTGGAGGAATGTGAGCGTGATAGTGAAGGAATTTGTCCCGCTTTAACTCCAGCAGATCTATCGCCTCTTGATAAGTGAGACTGAGAAATGCATGGTCGTACTCGAATGAGATTGATAGGAGTTATCAATATCACGGTTTAAATAATCTACTCAGGTGAATCATGAAAACTACACTGTATAAAGATGACTTTATCCATGCTTTGTGTTCAATCGAAATATCGTGACAAAGGACTAATAATATCATACTATGGTAAGTGTTTTTTTCAGTCATCGACCACTTGATTTTCAGTAGCTATAATGTCTTGCTAGGAGATCACTCGTATAACCCCATGGCTGAATATAATTTGGGTTTCGCTGCCAACATTGAGTGAAACCCATAGGATCACACATGGGCAATGCGAGCTATACGGGATGTTAGAAAGGTTTCTCTTACTCCATGATTAAGCCCTAAAGCCCATTAATAGTTAATGGAATTTTACTTAAATTGTTTAATAAAAGTGGTTTCGGAGTGCTTGATATAAATATGGAGTTTATCATCTAAAAGTAGTACTTTTGAAGTGGGCGCTTTAAGAGAGAATTTTTTAGAGTTTGGGAAGACACAAGGTGTCTTTTTGCCTTGCAGACAAAGACTCCATCATAAGATGATATCACATCCATCCCATCCATTAGTCGTCGTGTTGATATCTCTTTAGAGGGCTTTCTTTTGCACACCGCATCGCTCTCGCTCATTGTTGTTGATCAAGCTCAAAAGTGAGTTCGCTATGCTAGCGGAAGTGTGATCATGAAAATCTGCACCAGGCCAAAAGCGCGATCTCTGGCCTACAAGAGGTAAGATCTGATTTCCTTGATTCATCGCTTAGTTTCATCTAACCGCTAATCCCGATGTTCCTCGCCGGCAAATTCTCCTTGCTTCCGGGCCATGCTTTTCTTATTGTCGATTCAACAAGGTGTCGAGCTACTTCTTGTCAAAAGCGCTTAGTGAAACTAATTTTATATGTGATATAACATGATCCTGCTTAGTGTATTTGCTTTTCCATACAAGTGTGATATACCATGATCCATTAGTTCATCCTCGCTTTTATAATTCGCATAACTGAAGTCATATGTTTTTTTTCTCGTATGAAGTTCGTGTAACATCAAATCATAAATTGAAAAAATGATTCGCTTAGAAAGCTCTAATAGATTAGGATTGAAAGCTGATGATCATAATCAAATTCGGGAAGTTCGTAATTTTGTGTTATAACCCTCGTATTAGGACTGCAGCATAGCTAATATTAATTAAGAGGGACTGTTACATATTAAGTATGGTTGTTATAGATACTTATTAATCAATAGGACTATTACATATTAAGTATGGCTGTTACAAATTATTAATCGTAAGAGGGGTCTGGCTATCATTAATGTTAGACATTGCAACTTTATTGCTACGTATTATTTCAATCGTAAGAAGATCAAGGCACATTAATGTTAGACATTAAGAATGGACTGTTACATATTATTCTTAATCAAGGGACTGTTACACATTAATGTTAGACATTAAGAATGGACCCTACAGACATTCTTAATCACTAGGACTCCTACACACACGTTAGACATTAAGATTGGATCGTTACAAATTATTAATATTAAGTAGATTGCTCAAATTAATATTTTGGACCTGTTAGATTAAGAAAAATCAAGACAGAATGACCGTAATTATTAGTGTGTGATTAATAATCGAGAAATTTCCAAGCAATAACCCACTCATGCTAGCCTTAAAATTTGTTTATGCGATCAACTACAATTGAAAGTAATGATGACCGATAATCACAGAGCTATGTGCTTAATGTGTTTATATTCAATTTGCATGGTGCATGTCATAGCCCTGTTCAATGTGATTATGTGTATTAATTATGGGTTTAATTGTAATTTTTAAATACGTCAAGCAGAAATGATTTTTTATTGACACAACATGTGTGTTCCTTTTTCATTATATTAGCATACCTACCAAGGTGGTCGCGGGTGTTTTTATCGACACAACACGTGTGTCTCTTTTATTATTTTAGCATAAAATAGCATACAATTATTACTTTCTGGTAATGAAGAAGAACTAAGAATGAGGCACCCTGCTGCTTGAGACAAGCCCATAAAGCTAAGCGGTGCATAAGTGTGTTGTAATCCCTACATCTCCCATACTGCTTATGGAGGATCACCTTAGGGGAATGGCCACGACATGTCAATGCTACATTATATTAATATGTTTCGTGATGTGATGCATGTATATGCTTGGCAAGTTTTCCTAACAACTTGATAATACATCACATAAAAATATGCCAGTCATGCAAAACTCCTCCACCCTCTCCTCCGCCTCTCCTCCACCCCAACACCCCGTCAACACTCGACCGGCCCACATAGCTCGCCAAAGGTAAAGGTGTATCGTGTCGCCTGGGGAAAATATCATGACGGATAATGGTGATATCCATAAGACTGAATATGGTTGCACTTAACTAGGCTATCTAACGGTTTTGGGCCTGGCAGATAAAGGAAAGAGTTTTCTACCTAGTTAGCTTTTGCTTTAGCAGTTATGCCGTGCTAAGCTAGAATTCTAAGCCTCAAACTTTGATTTTCACCCACTCAAGAAACTATAAGATTATTTCTCAGAAAGAATTAAAGAGTTATTAATTTTGGGCTGGGAGTATTAAAGACCTCATTTATTAAAAGCTTTGCATATTTGTATGTAGACTAATGGCATCAAACAACACATCAACATTTGCCCCACGATCCTGGCCCTGAAAAGGAAAACCCATCGGACAAACCTCCCCGATCAAGCTCTCGGGAAATTCCAGGATTGTCCTTAAACAAGAGAGGAAGATGTATGTTCTTGATAATGAAATCCCTAACCTCCTGCTAACAATGCCCCACGAGCCTGTAAAGGGATGCTTATAGTGTTACTTGAATGACTCTCAGGATGGAACCCTGCCTCATGCTTACAACCGCTGAACCCGAACTCGTGCCACTTCGAGGAAATGGAGAAAAAGTATTTGATATGATGGTGCATCCCAAGGGAATGTTCCAAGAGCAAGCACGTTAAGAAAGGTTTTTCTACAACCACCAAATCACGCAATGCATGCAAAGATGCGCACTCTCGCACTTCGCCAAGAAGTGCACATGTGCTAAAGATGAAGGGTCTCATCGATCGCACTTGATAAGCTTGGTTCCTATTAGTCATGAGTTGGTTACCGATTCAGTTCCTGTGGTTTATTACCCGAAAATCTTATGATCGTAATTTGTTATGAACTACAATATGCACCATATCGGGTAAAATCCATTATCGAGCCACATGGAATGGGTTGGGCGAATGTGCCAGATCGGCCACGCCCGATCCCCGGCCCGACCGACATGGTCCGAACCACTCGGGTACCGAAACCATATACATACTGATCTTACTTTTTTTTTTTTTTTTTTTTTTAAACCCGTATTCTGTACTGCGGTATACAAACAATTTCGTAATAACAAAAATCATTTTATGATATGATAAAAGAACTACCACCGGAGCGGTGTCTCTACATCAAAATCTATACACACATATACTAAGTCCCATTTATTTCAGCACAAATACATATCTAATACAAACATCGTAGACAACGCTGAATGCGTTTCGTGAGCACCCATCTCGAGATGGCCCGTACTAATCGGTGTGGAATGTCCCGCCCTCTTTATCTCATTCTTTCGCATTCCACACGGATTGAATTGACCCGTGCTGCTTTACGCTTAGTGGAACATACACAAGAATCCATCAATAACACAATAATCGCCACAATCTTGGCATTTGCCTTTCCTTATGCATATAACTTAAACCTATTTTTATGTGTGACTTCAATTCATATCATATTATATATGTAGATTTTTATCCTTTTCGTAAGTTCCATATCATTATACGGTCGCACACATCCATGTGTCATGTCTTTTACAAGTTTCAATTCATATCTTCTACATGTATGGCATGTCAGATCATATTCAAAACAAACTCATATATCTACAATGGCAAATCGGACAGATCACGTCATATCAAATTCATACATGGTCAAATCAAACCAATACCAATACATATTAGACTTTTATCATTATCACGGCTGAAGCCATTAATTAACTCCCTAGCAACAAGCATTTCATATCTAAGATGTCGCTACCCCGCGTTTCGTCGCTTATTTAATTTTCATTTTTCAAAGTGTCGCGACCAAATCCCCCTACTGACCGACATGATCCAAGTCGGAGCTCTGCTTATCCGACATTTTCAATCAAAACATTTTTCTTTGGTTTTAAATTTTACTCTTCAAGCTCGCCGCGACCGAATCCCCCTCGACTTAACTGGCCATGGGATCCAAGCTGGAGCCCGCCATCTCTGACATTTTCTAATTATCTTCCAAAACATTTGTTTATGTTATTCATTTTAGACTTTTTAATTACGCGAAAGCACTTCTTTTCGGGCAATCCCATAAACACTTACAAATTCAAAAGACCCATAACATTCACATTTAACAAAATGCATTTACCAAAATAATGCCTTTATACAATATCTATGCAATGTAAAAGATACTTATACAAATACACTTTTCAATATCGTTAGCCATGCTGCTTGTGATTTCACATATGGCTATAGAATTCCACATCCACTCCACGTATCTCGCTTGGTGAATCCCTCGGGCCCCGCTTGTCATTCGTATACGTGATTTCCCGCATTTAACATTATGATCTCACTTGACTATGTAAATTGACATTCACCTACTGCATCTTCGCCTTGTTAAATCCTCGTCACATTATTCAAGAGCAATGTGATCTCACATTTAATATCACCGTCTAACATAAAGGGTTATAGAATTTCCCACATTCACCTACGTATTCGCTGTCGAACTCACCACATTATTCGTTAGCAATGTGATTTCAAGATGCAACAAGATATGATTCACTTTGACTATAGAATTGACATTCACGACAAATTCAGTTGTTGAATCCTATCTGTTTGTCATTCAGTAGCAATGTGGTTTCACATTCAATATCACCGGGTTCAATATATGGCTGGCAGACCGTGACATTCACCGACAGATGCCCTGGGGCTGGTTGAACTCCGTCCGTTGTCAGTCTCGTGCAGCAATGATTTCCTCGCATTTAACAAGAGTGATTCACTTGACTATAGAATTGGACATTCACCACGATCTCGCTATCAACCTCGCCTCGCTTGTCACCAAGAGTACGTATCTCACATCCAATATCACCTTCCTCACATATGGCTATAATTCGACATTCACGAAAGATTCGGGGCGAGTTGAACTCCCGGGTCAAGCTTGTCTGGTCCGCAGCAATGTGATTTCCTCGCATTTAACACCACAGGGTGCTACCTTCATGACGACCGCTTATGAACTCGGGCCATGTTGGTCATTCAATAATACATTTCTCGAATCGGGCCATTCTTTATGCAGCATTTCACTTATAGTTCAAATACATGCACACGTGCATATGTGTGACAAACATTTCGAATAACAATAATTCAAATCAATATATATTTACTTATATATATTTCACCAATGGCATTCATAACCGATCATAATCACATTTCGTTCCACTTCACTGCATTATCTTTTCAAAGATATACTCAATCTTATGTACTTATTTCATATACTCATTCACGTATACTCGTCCATGTATATCATTCATATATTCATTCACGTATACTATCTTCATATATTTTTATCTATTCGTTATCATTTTCCTCGTTATATGTGATAATAATCATATATAACTAACCAATATTATATGTTCAGCGACAAATCACCTTTCATATATTCATATTCATATTTCAGTTCGCCATTTTCCATATCACATTAATAAGCCATGAACACATTTATACAAGTTGCATTTTCTATATTTTTCTTTTTGCTTCATGCCTATTAACATGGCATTCATATACTTCTGTAGCCTATGATTCCTATGAAATCACACCTCATTCATGTGTTCTTTATTCTACGAATCTACTTACTTAGAAATTGAATCATTCCAATCGGATCATCCAAACTAAAAGTTATGGCATTTTCATGCCAACTAGTCAATTCTTTACCGATAAGCCACACCCGAATACCTGTAATACCATTTTCTAGTGTCTATCAACCATATTTTTGGACACTCCTGTTCTTTTTGCACCCTTAAAGCTAAGGTGCTAAGGGTTTTCTCCACCAGAATCACCCAAAATCGGAGCACCGAAATCGAGTTATGTCCTAAACATCCCGATCATTTCCTATGTTCAAAAACGTGTAAATCCGTACTTGCGTTCTCAACACGTCTCCCACTTTTGAGCATTTTTGGGCCATAGAATCAGAATTTGAAGGTCTATTTCTTGGATGTTTGGTTCTCCTTAAAGTCAAGTTTACTCAGCCACTTGAATCTACCCAAATCGGATAAGAAATGAGCAAAGTTATGGCTAAAATACAAAACCTCGAAGTCAAAATAGGTGTACCTATCACCTGCATCGGTACATGTTCGGTTCCTTTAAGGGTACAGGTGACATGGTTCAAGGTGTACCGGTACATGTCACCCGAAAATGCCCAGAATTTATGTTTTTCTCCCATTTTTTCATATGTTGATACCCAAATCAACCCAATACTCCATAAACACATTAAGACCACTCCAAATTCATCTTATAATCTCTTTTCTACTCAAATTATCATTCAATACATATCTTTCATCAAAACCTTTCATGATTTTATCCCAAAAACAATTCTAATATGGGTCATAACCCATACACATACCAAATACAAAAATTTTGTTAGGGTTTGTCTAACCCAAACTCCTTTACTTTTGTACTAAACTCATGAATCCAACCTCAAAGGAAGTTATTCCATGTTTTTCTTTCAGGCCATTCGGGGTTTTGACCCAATCTTACTCCTCAATAATCTTTTGTTAGATGAAATCCTATCAAAAAATCCCAGAAAGAAATCAAATACCAACAAGAAACCCATGTTGGGATGAACTTTTTTATCAAACCCTAGTTTGCAGCTAAAGGCTACTAATCATGCAATTGTATGGAAATTCACATACAAGAATTCATAGCCCATACCAAAAGTCCAAAGTTCCATACACAAAAATCATAGGAATCCATACCTTGAATCTTTCTGAACTCCTCCTCTTTCTCTTCTTTCTTCTCTTCCTCTTCCCTCTTCTTTCTTCTTTCTCCTTCTCCACTCTTCATTCACTCTTTCTTTCTGCTCCTCAAAAAATGAGACCAGCCTTGGTTCTAATTCCTTTAAGTTAAGGCCATGTTTCGCCAAGTCAAAACCCATTTTTGTTTTTAAGCTTCTCTAATTTGCCTTTTATCCTCCTCCATAATTCTCTCCTTATTTTTGCAAGTCCACTCATGCCATATCTCTACTTAGCCTAAATCTTTCCTCAAATCTAATTACAGATGCGATCCATGTTTTATGCCTTTATGTCCCTGCGGTAAATCACATATTTAATTCTCGGTTTCATTATTAATCCTAGTCCTCGCTTTATTTCCAAAATTTCTACTTTAGCTTATAATATACCCTAAACAAGTCCCAAAACCTGCTAGGTATATTTCGGTGTTACGTAAACACATTCAAAAGACAACCAAGTGCTTATGGTTTAGTGGAAGGCATGAAAAGAAAGGGCAAAGGCAATACAAGGCCAAGAAAGGCAAAGGACAGTCCAAAGCCTATGCCACGTGCCGCCTCAAGGAGGAGTTTTGCTTCCTGTAATGAATGGGGTCATTCGGAAGAGGAATTGTAAGCTCACTTGGAAATAAAGATCTAAATGAGTTGAAGAGTAGCGAGGCAAATCCACTTCAAGTATTTATGTTATAGAAGTCTATCTCGTCTACTGCCATGGTATTAGATCGATGTGATCTCACATTTGTAAATGTGTGCAGGGGCTCATAAGCAGTAGATCATCGGTTAAAGGCGGGAGCTTTAGACCCACGAGCGGAATGCGGAGCAAGAGTCGTCGTGCATTAGGCCGTAGGAGTTTATGACGATCCCTGCTCTGGCAGACTTGTTTTCCAATTAAAGTAGTCAAAGACATGCAAAGTCGCTGTGTGGGAAAGGTAAAACATTATTTCGCTTATTGTTTAGACGTGGATGGATTTCACTTATTATTAACAATAATATTTTTCTCCGCATCTGCTATAATGCGCATATTTCTTTTATGGGAATGCTCATTTATCTAATGGTCTTCACGCTCTAAACTTGGAACAACCCAAGCCATCTATAACATCGATACAAGAGTGTTCGAAGTCCAATGACTTAACCAACCTTACTTTGGCATTGTCGTTGGGCCATGTCACGAGAAACGCATTCAAGCTCATCAAGATAAGCAATACGATCATTTGGCTTAGAGTCATTTGAAACACGCGGAATCTTATAGCAATAGGCAAAATTAACGCGCCCTTTTGTCGGACACAATGAAAGTACGCTAGTGACCTATCGCCTTATACAAATGTTTGTGGGACCAATAAGCTCACTAGAGGAGGTTATCAGTATTTCTAATACTTTTTTACCGGAAGGACTTTAGGCAGATAGTGGTTACTATCTACTTAATGTAGGTATAAGTCTGAATCATTTGAAAAGTTCAAATTATTCAAGAATGAAGTACAAGCTTGAAAGAACAAAATATTTCGATCCGATCGAGGTGGTGAATATTTAAGCCAGCCTCTAATAATCATCTAAGGGATCGTGGGATAGCGTCTCACAACTCACTCCACTCGAACACCTCACAATGGGGAATGGTTGGTCCTAGCGTATGCAACCGACCCCTTATTAGATATGGTTCATCTTATGATGAACAACGTATTCCTCTCATCATCCTTCGGGATATGCATTAGAGACTCTGCTATGCCTTATTGAACACAGAATTCCATCGAAGTGGTTGAGAAAACATATGAGTTGTGTGACAAGAAAGCGCCCTCGGCTCGGTTTTATCTCAAGATCCGGCCAGGAAGCTTATGTAAGTGTCGTGCTCGACAAGCTAGCATCAAAAATCGATAAAAGCTGGTTTGTGGGTATCCAAAGGAAACAAAAAGTGTACTACTTTTACATCCCATCCGAGAACAAAGTGTTGGCTGCTAATGGAGCTTTCGGGAAAGAAAGCTCCCATTTCCAGCAGCTAGCAGGAGCAAGACATCTCTGGAAGAAGTTCAAGAAACTCACGTGCCACCGAGCCTTCCATGGAACACACTCACAAACCCGCTGTTGAGTCTATCTTTCTACAAGGCCCACGTATGTCCAAAGGGATCTCATCATGAGCCCAAGAGATACGATTTCTTGTGGGTAACTGATGACAAACCATAGAGCTTCGTGGATTAAGACGAGCCCACAACCTATCATGAGGCAATGATGAGCCCGTATTTCGAAAAATGGCTTCAAGCCATGAAGTTCAAGATGCAATCAAGACGACAACTGTGTTTGAATTTGGTTGATCCACCCTAAGGGTGCTAGCGGTCATCGGGTCGTAAATGGGTCCATAAGATCAAACATGATATGCATCTTTAAGTTCGACTTGTTGTGTGCTGCTTCAAACAAACTCATGGTATTGACTATGACGGCATCCTTCACCTATCGCTATGCTTAAGTCTATTAGGATTCTTCTCTTTGCTATCACTGCGCACTCATGACGAGATTTGAAAAAATGGATGTCAAAAACAACATTTAATGGAAAACTTACCGAGGATGTGTACATGACACAACCCGGAGGGTTTTGCCCATCCTAATATCCCAATAGGGTGTGTAAGCTTCAAAGATCCATTTATGGACAGCAAAGCTCACACCTTAAGCTAGAATCTTCGCTTGATGTGGTCGTTAAAGAGTTTCCGCTGAAAATGAAGATGAGCCTTTGTGTATACAAAGAAGGTTAGTGGGAGTGAAATTGTCTTCTTAGTGTTGTATGTGGGATCTATCTACTCATTGAAAATGACATCCTACTCCTTGCGCAGTGTCAAGTCTTGGTTGGGGAAATGCCAATGAAAGACTTAGGCGGCAGCCTACATCCTAAGCATAAAGATTTATGAGATAGATCAACGACAGTCAAAGTAATATAGACAAAGTGCTAAAGGGGTTTGAAGCATGTAAGATTCCAAGAGAGGTTTCTTACAATGTCCTCATGGCATTAAGCTCAGTAAGTCTCAATGTCCAACCACAGGCTGATCCAGAGAGCGCATGGATAAAAAATCCCATATGCTTCAGCTATTGTTCTATCATGTGCCATGCTTTTCAATCTCGATCTCTGGGATTTCTCCTATGCCCAAGCATGACAAGTAGACCGCCTCCCGCCTCATATCCAGTGAATGTCAATCGATAGTAGCTTTCCAGAATATCCTTAAGTACTTGAGAAGAACCAAGGATAAGTGTTTTTTGCCCATGGTGGCAAGAAGGCAAGCTAGTTATAAGCGGTTATACCGATGTTGGTTTTCGGGCCCCGACCTTAGATGACTTTAGATCGTACAACTGTTTTGTGTTTTATTGAATGGAGGTGCCGTGAGCTGGAGAAGTTCCGCAAGACACCGTAGCTAATTCTACTACGTAGGTGAGGCACATAGCCGCCCTCGGATGCAAATGCGTATGAAAGGCTGGGATCGTACTTTGAGTTTTTGGGACCGGGTGTTGTTCCTAGCATTACAAACCCAAGTGGATGTCTACAGATAATAATGGGGCAATTGCTCAAGCCAAATAGCCTCGCATCACACGTCACGATCCTCAAACACATACTGGCGTTCCACCTCATTCGTGGAGGATCATTGAGCAGAGGAGATGTTAAGATATGTAGGAGTTCATACCGATGACAATGTTGTTGATCCTTTTGACTAAACCTCTTCCACAATCAAAAGCACATGATAAGTCATACTTCAGACGATAGGCATTCGGATGGTGCCCGATTAGGCTTAGGGCAAGTGGGAGATTGTTAGTGATATGCTCTAGCTCAAAGGGTATACATTGTCATTATATGTTTATATACACGAGGCATTTATCATTTTATCTTCTTGTGTTATTTAAATCGTGGGCTTGAATCCTGATAATCGTATCCTGAATAGTTGGCTCGCTTAAATCATCAAGTATGTGACTTGGATAGTAAAAACCTTAAGGCATAAGAAGAACACTATTCTAAATATCTGGCCGATCATTATCAGGAATAATAAATAAAGTAAGACTATTAAGCTTTTTCAAGAAAAGACCACGTTTTGTCGGGTCATGAAAATAAGATGTTACCGTGAACATAAATACATGTTAAGTTCATGTTATGACCAACCCTGCTATGAGAAATACCACATGCATTATGTCATCAATAATACCTCATTGCGTAGTGGTATTCGGAAGGCCGTCCTTCGACCCGATCTCACCATGGATCTTTACATGAGGAATTCGTGTCTTCGACGTAGCTCAATGACGTCTTTAACAAGATGGTAATACAAGTGTGCTATGGTTGTGGCATGCAGTAAATCATGTGGAGGAATGTGAGTGATAGTGAAGGAATTTGTCCCACCTCCTTAATTGAGTGAGATTTATCGCCTCGATAAGTGAGACTGAGAAATGCATCGTCGTGCTCGAATGAGATTGATAGAGTTAATGCAATATCATTTGCTTAGTCAATTCATTTTGAGAATCAAGAAACGATTGTTCTATAAAAGATGACTTCATCCATGCTTTGTGCTTAATTGAGACACGCAGACAAAGACCACATCATACTATGGTAAGGTTTTTTCTCGAGTCATCACCACTTTTGATTCGGGGTAGTTATAAAGTCTCGCTAGAGACCAATTATAACTCGTGGCTTAGATCATTTGGGCCCGCCAACATTGAGTGAACCTATAGGGTCACACATAAGAATGAGCTATAATGGGATGTTAGAAAGGTTCTCTCTTTAGCTCATGATTATCTATCTAGGCCCTACTGCCACATATGGAATTTGGTTTAAATTGCTTAATAAAAGGGTTTGGGAGGCTTGATAAATATGGGGTTTATCATCTGGTGCGGTGTGGTTCTTTTGAAGTGGGCGTTTTTGAGAGATACAATTCTTTTTTAGTTTTGGAATATCACTAAGGTGTGTCTTCTCTTGGCTTCATGTGACAAAGACTCCATCATAGCAGTGTCAAGACATCCATCCCATCCATTAGTCGCTCATGTGATACCTTAGAGGGCGTTTACACCGCACTTCCTTCGCTCATTGCCGCCGAATCGCTCTCGTATGAGTTCAATTTGTGTTTTCAATAGCAGGTGTGATCACAAATCAAGACTAGTCGAAGGATTTGGTCTACAAAAGGTAAGATCTAGATTTCCCTGATTCATTGCTTTAGTTTCTCATGAAACCGCTGATCCTAATGCGCCATTAAATTTTTTTTTTTTTTTATTGGCCAGGTGTTTTTCTCTTTATCGCCGCATCTCCAACAGTGTTTGGTTTCATCTCTTTGCTCATCAATGCATTCTCCAGTTTTGCTTCTATGGCGCTCATCCCGATTCAGCTCTATCACACCACTCTCCTTTCACCAAGTTGTTACCCCTTAAAGTTTCGTGATGGTAAAAGCTCTATAATTGCATTTGGCAAGGTCTTCTATCAAATGCTTTACCCCTTTAGCACTTTTTTTCTTGAAAGCTCCACAGCAGGCTGCATCAATTATACCTTTGGAGGTATAATTCATAGAATGATAAAAAATGTCCATCTTGGCGCTCATTCTTAATCCATGCATCGGGCATCTTTAAGCACCCGTATCTTCCTATGCATTATAGAGACTTTCATCCTCTCATTGCTTGAATACTATGATTTCCCCTCTCCTTTCAGAAGTAAGGGCGTGTGAGGAAGAATCTTCACATGCCCACCAATCGCTCCCAATTGTTCACTAATCGTCCAACAAGCGCAAAGGATTCCTCAAACCAAGTCAAGCTTCGTTTCACATCTCTCAATGAAAATGGAAACAAATATAGCTGGATCACTTCTCGTGTCTTCAATTTATTCAATTTGATTGTATTTGCCATCCTCATAAATCTTCTCATATGCTTGTTGGGGTCTTCACTAAGATGCCTAGTAAATTGGTGCTGCTGGACCATTGTGATCAAAGTTGGCTTAAGTTCAAAATTGTTGGCTTCTATAGCAGGCTGTCTCACAGCAGAGTATTCATCTTGAATAACTGGCCTCTAAAAATCCTCCATAGTCATTTACCTCTAAGGTCTTTCTGTTTCTACTTCTTCTAGAATAGGTTGCATTCTTTTCTCTCCTCTGACATACCATAATCAAGGATTCAAGATCTTTTAACCTTTCGTATTCCTCGCGTTCTTTCCATTTCTCGTATCCAACAGCCACAACGCTCGCTTCCGTTTTCTGTGCATGTGAAATCTTCTTGAAATAAAAACACACTGAGATCAAATTAAATCTATGGAAAACAGCTATATCAATTTAAGTTCATAAAATATTATTTTCGCAGCTTACCTCATCCACACACAGCTCAAAACTATTTTCAGGATTTTCTCTTATAATTCTTATGATAAAATAGAGAGTATCAACCAAATTAGAAATTCTCTCTTTGGTTAGAATATTGATATTTAAATTCATCTTTTTCAATTCCCCGACAACAACGCTAAAAACTTGTTAAGATAAAAATAAGGTGATCAACCAAATTTTCCACACAGCTACCAAAGAATATTCAATCCCCGACAATGAAACCAAAAACTTGATATAATGATTTTTATCACGTAGACCAAAAACTGACTAATTTGAAGACCAAATTGACTAAATATGATGAGGCCAGTGTGTGCCAAACTTCTTATACTGCCACCAAATACTATTCAATCCCCAACAATGGCGCAAAAAACTTGTTAAGACCAAAATAAGGTGATCGACCAAATTCATCACGCCTAACAAAGACTATTCGCTCCCCGCCAATCCGGCAAGCCGTACCTCCTGATAGACCGATTTCATCACATAGACCAAAAACTCCACTAATTGTCGAAGACCAAATTGACTAAATATGATGCAGCCTCGCGTGCCAAATCTTTGATACTGCCACCAAAGACTATTCAATCCCTGGCAACAGCGCCAATAACTTGTTGAATAATCTTTGATATAAAATATGTTGTTGCCTTGGATGAGAAGGCTTCAATTGAAATTATGTTTTGGTCTAGATCACTGCAAGTGCACAAGACATTCAATTAATAAAAGTGGATTTAAGTCTAGATATCGTTTCCATGAGGACTGATGATAAATCTAAACATCACCACCCCCATCTACTCGCATCTCCCGTTATTCGAACCCAAAGTTGAAAGTGATTTGATTTTTTAAACCAAAAGAAAAGTAAAAACTAAATAAAATTTATAACTATATATAAAGATTTAAAATAATTGATTTGCGTTCACCGGGTAAGTAACACTGGGGATATAGTTCAATGTATAATTATCACCTCGCATCATTTTCTTTATAACATTGATTCAGCCATTTAGCTTGAAATTCCTAAACTTGTCAAAGATGCAAGGTAGTATAGCTTGGATTTTTCACACACCATACATTTCACTAATTAGAGATCCAGGTTCTTTTGGACACATGAGTCTAATCGCTACTTGTAGAATATAATCATCTTTCTAAGATCTCGTATTTTTTCCTTCTTAGTGTTTCTCTTCACACCCTTTCTTAGGATCGAAGACTACTTCGCCTTACAAACGTGATAATGCAAGCCTTCCCCCACTTACTGGTGCCATCCATCTCATCTAATTCTGATAAAAATTTTCTATCTCCTTAATTAGATCTCGTGCTAACATGGGATAAAGATCCTTGATCAAACAGAGGAGAAACTCTGATCAACCAAATTGATATATCATCCGACCAACCACACCATGAGTAAATTCAATGATTTATCAAAGTAGTCCGACTCAAAGTTCAGTAAGTAGTTTCATAATATTAGTCTAACATACCCTGGGCAATCGCTTCATACTTCTCGTGAATCCCATCTTTGTGTCACTCAAAGGGCTTCCTGGAAATCAGAGTAAGATATAGTCCTTTTCTGGGTACACACTACTAATATTCTAAACAAGCAACTTCAAGAACAATACAACTCAAATAAATACAAGATTTCGAACTATGACATTCTTTCAAGTTTAGCAGAAAATAATAATTAACATCGATCCAATCTCAGATGGAGCTCAGTCTTTCAAACTAGATTACAAAGAATAGTGACTAACTCCGGACGTAAATTCACCGAAAATTGCAAATGAACCAAATAGATGACCTTAAAAATTTTTCAAATTCATTAACCGTACAGAATGAAAACATACTCTTATAGAGAAACCGCCTTGAAAACTCCTGCACCGCATCACCGGTCAATTCCAAGAAAAACTAACTAAAATTCTACTCTAAAAACTAAATAAAATAAAATAAAATAAAAAATATACAAAGGAGTTCCAACTACCTAGAAGTTCCTGGTTTGGTGGAAGCTATGCACAGTGCCCTAGATGTGTCTATTTATAGATTTTCAAATGATGGGCCGCACTTCAAGGCTGAAATTGTTGTTCCCCAAAAATTTAGGCCTAATTGGTTGTTTTGTTGCGACATAGAAAATCATGTCGCAACATAGTTATTACTTTGCTCCCCAGCTCGCCGTGGCTTCGCGCCGTCAGCGACATACTTTACAGGCTTTCTTCGATTCGTCAGCGACATAATTTGACAATGTCGCTACATAGTATTGCTGAAGTTGTCTAGTGATTGTCGCGAAATGAGTGTCTTGTGTCATGACATAAAAACTTTGTTGCAACCAACTTGTCATTCTTTGCTGCTCCTGAAAAATGTCACGACCTAAACTTCTTTGTCACGACAAATATTTTTGCCTTCAACTCTTTCACTTTGTCACGACACTCTTTGCTATGTTGGTGTAACACCCCAAAATATGCCCTAGCAGTTTTCGGACTTGTTTAGGGTATATTAAAAGTTAAATAGAAATTTTCGGGAAATAAAATGAGAGACCCGAAATGAATATTAGAGAAAGGGGTACCAAAGACATGAATTAAGTCGATTAGAGGCCAAAGTATAACACAAGAAATTTGTAATGTACTAATGGAAGTTGGAGGTGCCAAATAATCAAAACTTTCATTATAATAGATGTGGGAGACCAAAATGCATTAATTTTGGTCTCCAAACAAGCGGCTTCACCATGGAGCGTGGAAGGAGAGAGGAAGAGGAAGAAGAAGAAGAGGAGGAAGGAAAAGAAAATCCAAGGTATGGAAACTGAATTTAAGTATGGATGCTTGACTTCGTATGAATTTTTGTAGGGAATTCAAGTTTTATGTGCAGCGTCCATGCACTTGTATGGCTAGAGTCGCTCAAACCTAAGGTTGTTGGGGACACATCCCAACCAAAAGCTTTTGAAAGTGTGGTTGCTAAAATTCTAATTAGCACAAGATTGGTATGAAATCCTCATTTTGAGGAGGGATTCATGGTACTGGTGTTGCTTTACAACAAACCCCAAGTGGGACCCTTATACTTGGTTTTTCTATGTATGGGTTATAACCCATAATATAGTTGTTTAGAGGAATTCATGATAAGTTTTTGATCTATGGATGAAAGTGCATGAAAAGGAGAAAATACAATATTTCGGGCATTGGTGAAGTGTACCGGCACACCTTGAGCTCGTGCATCGCATACTTTGGGCAATGGGATCGTGGTACGAGACACGTGCTAGAGGTGTACCGGTGGCCACCTGCTCGCTTCCCGCCGACCGCCAGATTGGCCATAACTTCCTCATTTCTATCCTACCGGGATGGAGGATCCAAGTGCCAATTAAAATAGACTCAAGGAGAATCAAACATAAAAGAACTGGGGCATCGTCAAAATCTGATCCTGCGGCTCAAAATTCACTCAAAGCGTGGGACCATGTACAAGCCAAATTCTTGGTTCCGCTTTGAACATAGGAGTAGTCCAAAGTTGTTCGGACGTGCATCTCTGAGTTTCTGTTCGATTTGGGTGATTCCAGCGCTGGGAGGGAGAACCCTAGCACCTAGTTTTTAAAGGATTACAAAGAACCAATGTCAAAATGGCGGGAGGCAAAGACACTGAAAACGAATATTGCAACCGTCCTCAACAAAAATTAGTAAACGTACCAGTTGGCATGAAAAATGCCATAACTTGAGTTTCAAGAATAACTGATTGATTGATTCCAATTCCTAAGTAAAGTAAATTCATAGAGGAATAAGAATAAATGAATGAGGTGTGATTTCATAGACATCATACTTTATAAGTATATGAAGTGCCATATATAATAAGCATGAAACAAGGAAAATATAGAAATGGCCATGTATAGATGTGTTCTCATGAACTACTTAATATGACAATATAGAAACATGAACATGAATATGAAAGGCAATATTCATGAACACATAATGTAATGTAGTTAGAATGCTCCTGTTATAAGATAGTTATTGAACTCATATAATTGTAAAAGCGCTAAGACCCGAGTTATTGGTGTACCCAAGCACCTGCAATGTGACGACACGTATAGTGCCAGTACTCGATTAGTGCGGCATTGCTCTCTGACGTGCTTGGCACATTAGTGCCAGTACTCCTCTGCATTGAGTTAGTCGATAACTCTACGATGTACCTTTGCCCAATTGCCAGCACTGTTAGTGCCAATTACTCAGAAGTTAATGATGACGCTCTCTGTGTCAGTGTGGCATCTTGTTTTATTATCGGCACTGATCATGTTACCTTGGTGTATTGTGATGTCTCATTTATTGTAAATGCTTGGTCTAGGCAATCCCAGCTGATTCAGGTAAGACTCTGAATCTTGAATAAGAATAAAGTAGATAGAAAATATCGCCCACACAGGACATTTGCCTGGTACTCTGTATAGGTCTGCAGTAGTACCTAAAGGCTCATGTGTGTTTTTTTTTTTGTATTTCTGATTCTCTGGCTATAATGGATATTTCAGCGTACTACTGGGATTACTCTGTGTATGATACATAATTACCTCTGATTTTCCTACGTATTCCCCAACCTGCGTAGTACTGGTGCATGCAATAAGAGTCTGCGCGTAGTACCTACGGTGCCAT
The DNA here is from genome assembly GCA_016808115.1 of Tetrastigma voinierianum. NCBI lineage: Eukaryota > Viridiplantae > Streptophyta > Magnoliopsida > Vitales > Vitaceae > Tetrastigma > Tetrastigma voinierianum. Next base: position 349,615 of record JAEQBH010003414.1, read on the forward strand.
GTATCAGTAAAGTAAGTTAAGTTACGTAATAAGTATAAGTCGGTCATTTTCTGATTTGCTCGTATAATGGATCGTGAGTACTATGGGTACTTTAATATATAATAAGCTACGTAACTCCTACAGTCCCACCCCGAATGAACATAGTGGTATAGAGAACAAGTCCTCTTGCATGAAGAAACTGCAGCGGCTTCTACGGAATCGAGATAAGTATAAGTCCCATTACAAGATTGCTCTACTTGTCTGATAGAATAAGTATGAAAAGTTACATGCCCACAGTACTCGTAACGATAGGCAAATGCTATGTGTATATGTTATAGTCATTTTAGCATGGACTATTGTCCATACGTCACAATATATCTATCACGTGGAGTGACCTTGTGTAGATAGATTATGGTCCAGTTGGGCTGTGTACACTACGGGTACATAGCCTGAGATAAGATCAAATGAACCGATTTATAAGTTAATAAGACCGGTATAAGTTAATGACACATGTGAGATACGATACATGTATAAGTTAAATAATACACGTATAAGATCCAACGAAATACAAGTATGTGCTCAGGAACTCACGGTAAGTTTAAGACCGTTTACATGAATTCAGTAATATACATGTAGATAGAAATACATATAAGTTTTATAATAAATCTCTCTTATAGAGTTTCATGGACCGGGTATCTTAAATGATAGTATATATATATTTTTTTTTTTTTTTTTTTTTTTTTTTTTTTTTTTTTTTTTTGTGTGGTGCCAGGTATGTAGGACAGAAGTTCTAAATGCTCCCGGCCTCTTGTTTCATTACCTCGTGGCCCACTCTGAGGTGCACCTCGGATGCTCAGTGTATAAGTATAAGCCTTGTGGTATAGCTTGTCAAACGTAACTCACGGGAGGGTGAGACAGATATAAGGCACTTGATCGTTTTGATGAATATAAGTACCTCTGTGGCTTTTTATAAATACGTATCCCTACGATCCCGACAAGTATAAGATAGATAGAAGTATGAGTAGGTGATAGATGCCAGTCTAAGTATATGTATATAAGTTCGAGTCTGTCTTCTGGGAATCGAAGATAAGTATGTGTCCCTGGAATCAGAGTATAAAATAGGATTTGCTATAGAGTAGAATGCGAATGCTATAGTATAAGATCCCCAAATAAGAATAAGTATCTATACTATAAATTATATTTGCTGGAGTAGCTTCGTAAGTTTATTTATAAGGATAAAGTGTGTATGCAAAACTTGTTATATGAATTCGAAGATTTTGATGTCGATATTGAGTATGTTATTATGATTGTTACAAATGCATGTGTTACGTATAGTTATAAATATTTCCCTTTAAAGAATGAAAAGCATAGTTTTAATGGTGTAAGGTGATCTGAAAAGTAGTTGAATCTTTGGTGGGCAACCGCGGGTTCACTACATGGTTCCGTACCGTTTTATCATCAATGCAGTTTTTGTATTTGTGTGGGTTCAGTTATATGTCTAGATTTGATGGACACCTTTCAGTTGTGATTCTTTGATTTGTATATAATATTTTGATTATGTTACACAGATGGGCATACCACGGGAAGGGCATATGGGTTAAAAAAAAAAAAAAATCAGTAAAGTCCCGATATGGTCTGCACCTCGAACTCCGAATCACCTGTCGGGTCGGATGAATCGGCGTGTGATTAGGTTGATATACAGAATTCTTCTCTACACTTTGTCATTTGATGGCCTCTTTGTTTTTCTCAGTTGCATGTTATTGTCTTGTCTCATTGGTTCTTTTCTTTGTATAACATGGTCTTATTCTTGCATAGGCCCGACATGTGCGACAAACTCTGAAGAATGTGCCGCCTCTAGAGATATGTGACCTCTTCCTTGCTACGGTACACATTACATTTGTGCCTAAGAAGCGTTTATTTTTTTAACATTGAAATCTTCTTGACAAGTATCTTGCTTATCTCATTCTCTTTCCATTTTCTCAGCATATTCTCTTTTGGCTTGAGGAATTGTAATACCGGCTTTATTAGCGGCAAATTTTATTATTGAGACAAACTCTACTGTCATTGCTTGGTCATTGTATGTGACATAGCTAATATCTATTGCGTCTTAGTTCAAATTTTCGATATTCTTCTTCGAGATCTTTCTTGATTATGGTATGTCAGCGACATATTTTGCTATCGCATTCTTCTTTATAATTCTTCTCGGCTTTTTAATAAAATGTCTTAGAATGTCTTTATCACAACAAATCTTTACTTTATCATTGACTCTACACGGTTTTGTATGATAGATTGTCTTGTTGCAACAAAGCACGTCTTCAATTGCTATGTTCTGATCAGATGTGAAATGTTGTGACATGAGTTCCATCATTTTTTTTTACTATGATGTGTCGCAACAGCCTGAAATCCTTTTCTGACGAAAGTTTTTGAAATGAGCTTCCTTCCCATATGCCGCACACTCTTCTTTGTGTGTATTTATGATCATTCTCACCCATGTTGTCACGAAGGTTGTGAGATGTGTAACAAACCATTTCGCTGGTTAGCTTGATCTTTTTGTTGAGCATAGCTTCTCTTTAGTTTCTATTGAAGTTGTAATATATATCTGATCGTACATTTCTGCATAATAATTTTTACCTTTTCTTTATGGAGTTATCTCTTTTTCATTTTAAAACACATAAACACAAAGTTGACCAGATATTCATGATTTCAACATTAAAAGGCGAATGTAGAAGCTTTAAATGTACCTAAATGGATTAAAATATATATGAGTTAATGACTCATCATTCTACGTTCGAGGCTCAAACAAGTGGAGAGATGATCTCTCAGGGGAGAGTTTCAGGAGTCGGATGACTACACGTGGCCGTGGTAAAAAACTCGAGAACGATGAACTATGGAATACACTAAAGTCCTGATCCCTGCTTGAGAAAGTGGGCTCGATATGCCGAATCAACATGATCAATCCTCGATGAAGTTTGAAACGGATAATCTTTCAAAGGAGTAAGTACAATATCGATCTGACCAAATCAAAAAATGTGTGTCATAAACCACTGATACTCTAGAGTATGCTCATAGATCACGTAGTGAAGTAAACATAGTTGGGATGCCAAGAATGACATCATGACATGGAGTCGAAAGAAAAACATCGATGACGAAGACATAATATTAACATTGAAATCGAAGAAAATGCAGTTATAACTCAACATGTCAGCGCAAGCCCAAACATCATCTATTAAGCCAATAATTTGTTAGACCTTTTTCCATCATAGAGGTGCTAAACCTAAGTATAATAAATATGAAGCACGTGGAGCTCGAAGACTAAACACATCCTTCCCTTATGAAAGGTAGATCTTACTTAGTAGATGGAAATAAGCTGAAAGATCAATATGACACATCTAATCAAGAGGGGGGATAGAATTTGTAGGGAGTAGTTTCCCTCAAGGTTGCTGACAATAAAATCTTCGTTTAATGCAATAATGATAAAGTAAAGACAAGGATAGAGAAAGTAAAACCCAGTTTATAGTGGTTCGACACACACACCTTACTTCGCTCACTTTCATAATAACCTTCAGTGATGAGGGTTCACTAGTCATCTCAATCCAGAGCTTCTTTCTTTACAGTTTGATTGCGCGGCTCCAATGATCTTCAGCTATCACTTAAAGTTTCAAGCAATCTAGAAACTTCTTTACACTGGATTATAGTGGCTCCAATGGGCACCTCTTCCAGTATACACACTTAAGCTCAATCAGAGCTTGTTTACACTTGGATTTTAGCTCCAATGGGCTCTTACTGCAATTCCTTCATTCTCACACTTGGCTTTCTCATAGCTTCACAATGAACCCCGCTGTCAAGCTCTAGATATTTCAAACTGAAATGGCTTTTGATCGATAAGGTGCCTCTGCCTGCTCATGGAATACCTAAAATCTGCTTTGAGTGATTTATCAAGAGAAATCATGGTGAAGGATTGTTGCAATAAATCATCAGTGTCCCTGACTTCCTCAAGTGATCTCACACTCTATTTATAGAATGGGAACTGAGTAATTTAGCTGCCAGCCGGGTGACACTGGCTTGTATCTAGAATATTCTGATTTCTGTGTTGATATCCATTTGTCAATTGATCATTCTTTTGCCGATCGATCGTTCCTCATGCATTCAATTCCCATATTTTCTAGCCATTGAAGCCTTGTTTGACACGCCCTAACCGGTCGGCAGTTTCACACGTTTAAGTCAATGTTCTTACATGATCTTTGGATACTGCATCAATGGACATTCAAACCTCATCGATTCCCAATTGAGTGATAGTTCATCAATGGGTTTCCGATAGAGCTACAGGATCAACGTCGAGTTTCATACACCCGGTTCGTGATCAAAACACATTTCATCGAGTCGGCACTAACCGATCAACCATTTATCGGTGGAACCGCCTGTAGAGCAATAATTGGAAGCGTTAAACCAATAGATTATGAGCGCCTCAACCGATTACTCGCTAATGTTCAATTCATGTTTGTTTAATTAAAACACTTCTAAACCAGATAAAACATTGAAGCTGTTTTGAGATTATTAAGTGTAGGTTTTTATGCTTCGCTCAGTTTTTCAAAGATATTGCGATTTTGGTTTTGGCAGGCTGACGTCATGGTCTTGAGTGATATCACAAGGTACCCAATGCATTCACACTTCGCGAGGTTCTAAGCGACGACCTTCGCGTTAAGCCAGGCAGATGTGGTGCTAAATAAATCCCAGTTGTTGATGAACTTCTCTTCAGTCTTGATCCAAATACATCTTTGTCATCTTTAATGTAATATTTATTTTCAAATTTTGATGCTTAATCACTTTCAGCCCTATCCTCATAATTTGAACCATTAACCAGTAACCTTGGTTTGTTATCAAACACAAATAGGCGGTGCTGCACCAGGCTAGAGTTAGTCGAAGATGCAGATAAGTTCTAGAATGGTAGATGGGTATGGTCAAGATCTACAAGTATCTTTGAAGACTAAATCCAATATCATCAAGTCACAATCAGCATCAAAAGAAGCTACATCAAGTGATCACATCTCATCAATGAATCAACAAATAGGTGATTTATGCTAGTAATGTGTATTTTAACCTGAGATGATGCTCAAATAAGCTAACATGATGTAATGTGATGAATGAATGCAACCTCATAGAATATTAATGCGTATTTTGTAAGGTATATTAAATGCTGACTACTGCAGGTACCTCTAATGTAATGTCGAATAATCGATCGATAACTCACGCTTGTTCAAATGGAATCATGTCAACACGTCGTAAACTCTAATCGACACATTGAGATGAAAAGTGACCTTTATAATTTGTCTAAAATGGTTATGCTCTAAAAAAAAGAAAATAAAATCAAGCAGGCTCCCATCATGGGATAGTATATCTCGTCGTATCATGTCATGATCGAGCTCGATACCGGTAGTAAGGATGTGACATGGTCTCGTAGCTCAGGACAAATTGAAATAGATGGAAGTGGTTAATATGCAGAATCTCTGTGTCTTAGTAACTTACCTCACATAAATCTAATATATTAGGGATCACTAACCATGATGAGTGCATCTGATAGAAATTCTTTCGACTATACCCCCGCAGTAAATTATAAAACTCTCATCTGAAAAAAAAAGAAAGTTATGCCACAGTGTGATCATCTCACCTAGAGGTGATCACCTAACGTATAAGTTCTTTGCCCATCGAGCAATCGTCTCGATAAATGACCTTCAAAGCAATTGCCTGATAGAGATGTCTTAGAATCATTCGTAAAAAAAAGAAAAATAAAACAGACGGCACAGTATATGATCAGTCATGGCTCCTCATCGAGGCTCCAAAATATCTCCGACCAATCTTGAATATCATCCATGTGTAAGTTATCAAACACAATGTGGCAACAAGGTCTGATTCATTAAATGGGTATCTTGAATCAATGGTATACTGTACCTTCACTGTGTAGCATTCTTACTATGATATAAATGGCTCTGAAGTAATAGTTCCTTGGGATGGGTTTTCTTCGAAATAATCACATGATGAGGCTTAAACTAGTGATTTCATTTTGGATTTTGGGTTTTCATAAAAACACAGGGTTGTAATGGTTAAGCTAAAATAAAATAGTAAGTGTAAAATAAATTCCTTGAAGTGTTGATCCTTTGACCCTTTAGATTTCTAGACATGAGGGACAAGGTCATTTCCTGCATGTTGGGAGTGACCTATAGTATCTACCGTCATTATCTTGTTTGGCTATAAAACACCTCATTAAATATCTTTGAAAATAACTTCTTGCCATTAATGCTCTCGATTGTTAACATAAGTCTCTTTGACTCACCTTCAATAGCTCATGTATTAACTAATGAACATCTTGGATCTATTAAGCATCAATGAGCTAAAAACACCAAATAATAACCACATTCAAGTGATGACCGAACGGATCAAAACCTAAAGTTAAAAAAGGGAAGAACGATATTGGCAATGCATGCTTGCGTGAAAAGTATTATGGAACCTGGAAGCTTGCCTCGAGTCCTCGCGACCTTCTTCAAGGAGGAAGGATTTCTAAATGCTCATCCACAGGTTGGCATCCTCGGAGGATGTTTGTGGTAATGAAATTGAAAAAATGAAAAAGTGAGGAAGCTACACGGCTTCCCTCGAAACTTCCATAAAATGAAAAGACGGCCAAAACTGCTACAATGCTGTTGGCGGGGGCTTTTATGTAGCCATTACAAATTACCAAAATAACCAAACAAACACTGTCTGGGGGATAATTGGGAGAGAAATCAAAAGTGACAAAAAAGTCAAAAGTCAAGCGTGGGACAAGTGAGCAGTGGCGGGGGAAACTTAGGGTGAATTTTCAGAATGAAAATTAGCCTGCTGAAATTTCTGGAGTTCTTGAAAATTTATAAGCTTCTCTTGCAGTGCAGTGCAAGCTTCATTTGTATAATCTCTTTCTTCTAGCTTGGGTATACATATTGGCGTTCTTCATGTCGACTTGGATCACGTCCTTAGATATATAGCCTAAAACAACCAAGCATACAAATTTGATTAAGTAGCCTTTTTATAGGTCGCTACATACCAATTAGACAGTAGAACGTTACTACACAAAATGTTTAAGAGCATAGAGTGCTAAAGAATTGCTCATCGGCACTTTTTGGGTAGTAATCACCCCCAATAGACCACATTGCTAGTCCCTTAGAAATGAAGAAGAAGAAGCAAATAAAAAAAGGCAAAGTATTATAAGTATATCTACAAAATACTTCAAAATCAATGATGATAAAACTAACTATGCAAGTTATCCATCTGTCGAATAACCATCTGGGGTGTGTGATGCTAAATGTAGTATCAGCTTGATTAATAAACTCTGAGAGGGCAGCACATTCAACTCACAAAACCAAAGTGTTTTATTGGCACAGTTAGGTTTCAAATAAGCGTATTGTTACCCTCCCCCAACTAGCTCTTATCTAAACCGGCCTAATAGCCTCGATGGAGGAGTGGACCCAGCACTGTTCTATAACTATCTAACATTTTTATTTATTTTTTTTTTTTTAGGGGTGTAATGTTGTGAGTGTCGAACTCTAGTGTCCATATATGCGAGGGGTCCACCGTGACTCCCAACCAATTAAGTTTTAAGCATCCAAGTCATAGATCTGACCACTAACTCTTCGGGTTTCACCCGGGACTCTTAATGAGTTCAAAACTCCTTTACAATTTATGTCTACTTATTCACCCATTAGCGAGCAAAGTGAGGTGACTCTAACCGGTTGGTTTGGTGCGAGCTTTAAAACTTTATTTACCCCTTGGACCGTGCTCAGGTTTCAAGGCAAAGTGTCACAATTTCTTTCTTTCTCTTCTTTTTTTTTCTCTTTTCTTTCTTTGCTTGAAAGACTCGTTGGTCTTTATTCAGTCCCAACTAAGGTGGTCAAAAGTAGGCCCCGGACTTCGGGAGGCTTGGGAGGCAAGTGGTTTCAGCCTATAAATGAAATCTAATGTGCAATGTGATTTGGTTAAAGTGGAAGAAAAGGGTTGAATAATAAAATTTAACGGGTTATCAACTGACTAATAACACCATTCTAAGCATCAACAATCATTGGAACAAAATTTCCAATTTCTGTATATACTGCAAGTTAGGCATTACAAAAAAGTTTTACGAAAATGAAGCGAAAGCATGAACAAAACTAAACATAATTATATTGTAAAAAAAAAACTAACTAACTAACCCAAGCCATTCAACTAAACTGAAATAGACTTTAACTTCAAACATAAATCATACTTTCTTCATGCACTCTCTGACGAAAATCTATATTATCCTCTGATGGTTATGGAGATAGGAAATTTAAGGGAGGAAATGATGCCTGTGGAAAATACGGTCGAGTTGTGAAGGAGAACCACGTGAAGCGAGAAGCATAAAGAGGTAAAGTGTTAAACCAAAATATTAACAGTGAAAAATATGATCATGCTATAAGATCAAATCGAGATAAAAATAATAAGCTCTGAGGGCCTTATTCACTCATTTGAGCGAATGATCCAAGTTGGAAGAAGTAGGAGGTTAAAGTGACCCGATTGGAGAATTTTGAAAATTGTACCTTTATCATAATTTCAAAGTGTTCTTTCTATATAAATTTAGATTCACACCACTCTCCTAAACTTTCCAGTACTAAAAATTACCCAAAACGGGTTTTGGATGAAAACATTATGGCCAAAAGAAACTGAAATTATGAGGGAAATTCTAGCTACTTACGAGAAAGTGTGACCAATGCGAGAAAAAATTATAACCCTTTGTAATTTTTTTAGTATATATATCTTATGTACAAAAGATTTACTCTACATGCTATAGTGCACCTACGTGTCTTACTCGCTACGCTTTCGGGCCAAATATACAGTGGCAGCTTCACGGTGATCTGTACCCAGCTGCGGGGTTGTAGAGGCCAAGACCCTTGTGAAAAGTGGGTTACTCCTAGACCTCCTTGTTGTAGAAATTAAGCTGGACACACATCCTTGAAAAGATTATAAAATGCAGGAAAATAAGCGACTAAGCAGATTAAATTAAGGGCAGAAAACTAAAGAAAAATAATCAAAATCAAAATAAATAAAACAAGAAAATTGAAACCAAAAAGTTAGGAATGGGTCTAAACCCCGTTTCTGAACTAACTGGAGAGGCTCGGAGGGAAGCTCCTCCTTGTCATGTTAGAAAGTACTCTTAGGCAATTGGTACAATTCAAATTCTTGAGTCAGTGCTCTAAATCGAACGAGGATGAAGCCGGTATGGCGATAATGGTAAGGTATCCACTAATATACGTGATGTAGTGGCGAAGTTTGAGCGAGGGCTTCTTCCTACAGTTTTGTGCGCGTCTTGGTCTGGGTTGGCCTCGGCTTTAGCACGTTATGCAGTGTGAATGTGTGGTGTAAGCGGGATGTGTACTCGATTAGGAGAGGAGTCTTTGTTAGCGATGGAGCTGTTGTTGGTGAAAGCGGTGGCTAAGTTGTTGTAAATGGTTAGAATAAGCTTTAGGGCTCTTTCTTCCTTTCACGCCCTCCTCGATCAGACAATGGGAAATTGCTTCATTCTGATGGACAAGCGGCATGATAATACGAGGGGGTCGAGATAGCTTAGCTAGTGCAGAAAGGGAAAGTCTCTATCGGCTCTTCCAACGTAGGCTGTTGTTTCCCGCAAATCGCCTCCACTGGTGTCGATCGAAGCACTCTTCCTCTGGATTCTCTTAAATATTGACATACTGGCGATTGAGTGAGCCTTGAAATAGATCTTGCAGGATGTTGATCAAGGTCATTTTTTTTGGAGCCGTCTAATTTTTAGTTAAGAAGCTCCATAGTATCAATTCTTTGATTTGTTTGGACATTCCAAGCTTCTGCTCTCATAGTACACAATTTCAAGTTGTTGCCTCAACTGAAGAAGTTAATATGGTGGTTAATGGCACGAGGAGTTTAAGGATCTTTGTGGATGTGGGGAGGTACATATGTGGAGAAGTCTTGGTTTCCATGAGAAATTTGAGTGGTTCCCAAACTAGGATTGCATCTTATCATATGGTGCGTGTTGGAGCCGCAATGGGGTGCTTTTTCATTCATGGGTTTTTATGTGGTCCCTCAGTTTTTATGTGACTAGGGTTCCTCTCTCCACTAGCTGTGGCGTGTTGTTCTTCCTGGAGTTCAAATTTGGTGGAGTATTCAAGTTCGAGTCCATAATATATCTGTGAAATTGACTGACTAGCACATACGAGTTTAACCCCTTTATAACGTACCCTTCGACCAAAACGGGCAACCTGGCGAGATGAAAACCAGGAAGATTCTACCAAAGGGTTAAGTTAGCTAAAAAATGAAATGAAGCCAAATGCTATCAGAAGAATACTAATAAGAATGACTAAAAAAAAGAAAATTCACCCTTAACTTGTGATGAGGATCTGGTGTTCATTATCAATCATTTTACTTAGAGCGGCATCCGACAATCATTCATGTATAGGGTATCTGAATCAAGCAAAATTATATAATACCTCAATTGTTTGTAGCATTGCTACTACGATCTGATGCTCTAGATGGATTAAGTTGTAAACGCGCCCAAGAAATACCTAAATTTTTATAAAATTTTAATATATTCTGGAGTATAAATTAGACAAACTTGTGTTTTCGAAAAATTAGTAAATTGACAAGTTATGAAATGATAAATTGTGGTTGGAAATTTTGGCACTGACAGGTGAAATTATGAAATGTCACTCGAAATAAAATCATAAAGGGGGGTAGAGATGGGCCACAATAAAATAAAATAAGTTGATATGCAAATCTTAAGAGATGAGAATTCAAATTGCAATTAATGAAAAAGATGATATTTTGAAAAATAAACGAAATTTCTTTGATATAAGAAAGTTTGCCACTATGAGCAAGTAGGAGGAAGGAGAGAGCGAGAGGAGGAAGAGGAAGAAGAAGGAAGAGGAGAAGAAGACCAAGGCTATGGAATCCATTATTTGGGTTTGATATGAATCTAGGTTTGGTATGGATTAGATACTCCTTTAATTAGGTTTTTGTGTAAAATCACCTGAGCCCTTTGGTGTGGGGTTATGGTAAAACCCCGATTGTGGAAAGCATAACCATGAATCATCACATTTATGTGGTTTTATAAAAAATTAGTGCCCGGACTTGGGTAGTGTTCTTGGATTTCCACCTAAGGTTTTTGTGTTTCCATAGCACCAATTTAAGTGTTGTGGAATTGTTTTTCAGATGAATTCAAGTTGGTTTTGAGGTATTATAGTTATAGAAGTTGTATGGGTGAATTAACATCAAGTGGAAAATAACAATCTGTTGATTTCGGAGTGTGCGGTACATGAACAGTAGTGTGCCAGTACACAACCAAGTGGCGCATTTTGCTTTGGGGTGTCTTAGGTACCATACATTGCAGTTTTCTATTGGAATGATTTTTGTTTGGCTCAACACTCATTTCTTATCCGTTGAGTGATTCAAGTGTTTACGTAAAATAGACTTCAGGAGAACCAAGCTTAAAAGTGAGGCATTGCCAAATTCTGAACAAGTAGCTAAAAATTCATAAAGCGGGACGTGGCAAGCCAAATTCTGGTTCAACTTTGAACATAAGTGGTCGGGATTGTTTGAGCGTAACTTTGAGTTCGATTGCTCAATTCGTGATTCAGTTGAATAAGCCCGCCAGCACCTGGCCAAAGATTACAAGAGATGATGTCAAATGGCATGGAGTGGACCCCGGAAAAAGATTAGTAATACAAATTGTTCCCAGTGTAATCAAATAAAAAAACCGACTAATTGGCATAGAAATGCCATAACTGGATCCCGAAGGACCATCCGATTTGAATGATTCGATTTATGAGTAAGTGAGCTCTTAGAGGTCAGAATGAGACTAAGGTCAAAAACGTGCGTACCTACTTGCATCATAAGTTTAGAAGACTGCCTCGGCGATATTAGTTAATGGTGTTGTAATCTACAGTGTGGTCAGAGGCATTTATCATTTAGTAGAGTGTGGGTGAAAGAAGGCGATAACCTAACCTAAGTTGACATGAGAAAAACGAAATGCGATAATTGAAGAGAAATTCTTGTTCTATACCGTTCTTTATTCTAGTTTCTTCTATAACTAGTCTTTATTCAGTTTATTCTATACATTCTTTATTCTGGTTGTTACCACAGTTCTTTATTCTCATATTGCTCTATTTAATGTATATCTCGATTTAGACCGATTAGTATTTGCCAAATGTTTGACAAATATACGCATGTATGCGTGTATTTGAGCTGAAAATTCATTGCATAAAGTAAATTGATTTGAAGCGTATTGAATGACCAAACATGGCGGTACCAAGCGGTCGTCATAAGTATGTTGTCGGCGAAATCACATTGCTGCAGATGACAAGCGGGGCGGATTACACCGACTAAATGCATGCGTGAATGAGCTTCTATAATAGTCATATGTGAGGCAAGTCATGACCCCAGATCTGAAATCATTGCTCTTGCCGGAATAAAGCGGGGCCAGTTAACAAGCGAATACATGCGTGAATGGCGACTTCTATAGTCTTATGTGGGCGTGTCTCGTCTTACGAGGCTGCTAACAGCAGACTAACAAACGGGGCGAGATTCATATTGAATACGCGTAAAATTAAGATCAGTGAATTCCTCGCTATATGTGTGATCTATGACAAAAAATGATGAAATTGAAAGTGCTTGTATGATATCTTTATTACGATATTGTAAAGGCATTATTTGTCGGCCATGATTTATATGAACAAAATGGAATACAGAAATTGTATACTCACCTAAGCATGAAAATGTGGCGTATTATTATCATCTTGGTCTAGAGTGATGACATGAAGCAAGACCGGTCGAGGAATTTCGAGTCATAGAGAAGGTGGTATGCTCAGGTCATATGCATTCTCCATTTCTTTGAACATTGACATTTTGTAAAACAGTTGTTCAGATCATTATTTTTATGACATTTGTTAAATGCTTTGTTATGAATCTTTTGTTAATTACAAATGTTTTATGAGCTTGCCAAAATGAATTGCTTGGCAGTACAAAATTTAAATAGATAAAATAAGCGATATTTGATAGATAATTAAAATGCTCCAGCTGTAGATGCAAGACTCCGTGGATCATAACCGGGTCAGTGAGGATTGGTCGCGACGCACGAAACAAATTAAATAAAGAAAGCGATAACTAAAGGTTGGTTAATGACTTGAAGTAGTTTAAGCGGCGTCCGGGGTTGGACTAGCCAGCCGGTCGGGCGGGCTCGAGGTCGCCAAGGATGGGTTTTCTGGCGATAATAAGTCGACAATGAGGCTTAAGCGGTGATTCATTTTAGTTTGGGTTTCATAAGCTGCGAGTTGTAATGGTTGAAAGCTAAATAAACAAAATGTAAAATAGAGTGCTGCAAGTGTTGAGTCAGCGGGCTTGTTCTAGAACCGTGGCGGGGGTTCATAGGGTCATTTCCTCGTGTTGGGGAGACCTATAGTCAATCTCTCAAGTATCTTCATTTAATTTATAAAACTACCCCTCGTTAAATATCTTTAAAAAATGCCTTGTCGTGTGCTCTAGTTGTTAAAACATAAGTCTCACTGACTCACTGTGCTCCTGTGATAACTAATGAACATCCCGGATCTAGCATTAATATCAAATGAGCCAAGCTTGCAAATAATAACCATTGGCAAAGGTAACTCACAGAGCGGATCAAACCTAAAGTTAAAAGGAGAAGTGTGTAATAAATATTCACGTGAAAAACCTTGGAACCCCTCGTTGCCTCGGGATCCACAGTGATGACCTTTGCTACTCTCCCTCGGAGGAAGGGGCTGTAGCTCATCCTACGGAGTTGTCATCCTCGAGGATGTTGTTGATGAAAAATAAGGAAAATGAAAATGAGAAAAAGGAACTACCCATAGCTTCCCTCCAAAACTTCCATAAAATGAAAGACTAAAAAACTAAAAGACTTCTTTGATAATACTCTAGTCTGGGCTTATAGCCCAAGCCCCATTACAAGTAAAATAGCGAGCAAACACTAATATGGGGGGACAGGTGGGGAGAAATCCGAAGTGACAAAAGATCAAAGTCCGAAAACAGGGACAAGTGAGCGTTGGCGGGAGAGGCTTCGCATGTCGAATTTGAGTGAAATTTGCGGCACTGCCCCGGTACTGAGTGCAACTTCATTATATAAACCTGTACTAGCAGCGTTACTGCCTTCACGTTAGATTCTTCATGCCTTGACTTGAATCACGTCTTAGTAATAGCAGTAAACTTACTAAAGAATTTATTAGCACTAAGTCCTGTAAGTATAATTAAGATTATTAAAGGTACTACACAAGAAAGTGCTTAAAACATAAGTGCTAAAGGTATAAAACAGCACTTTTGAGTATGTGAGTGCTAACGGACCCCGTAATGAGGCTCAAGTGATAGGAATTAAAAAAAAAAGGAATGTATGAGGAAAGTAGGCAATAATTCCCAGTGATTAACCCAAACCCCTCATGCATGTAATGTAATGTAATTAAGCCCACCTTGATCCACACGTGGCATCTTTGTTGCCTACATCTTCCCTGCTCTCTTCTCTTTCTTTGCCATCTCGCTGCATATACATCTTCCTATCTTATACGTCACCCAGATTGAACACACACCACTACTGACCCCACCCCTGTGATAATGAAGCGAATCATTACGACCACTTTTTTTCTTTTTTAACTCTTAATTTTTTATTAGAATTTTATTTTAGTTTTAAAAATCTACTAAATAAAAATTCAAAATTTATTTTTTCAAATATAAATAAATTATTTTTATTTTAGATAACTAAATAAAATTCAAAATTTTACTTTTGATTTTTATCAGATATTTAATAAGTAAAAATTCAAATTTTTAAATATAAATAAATTATTCAATTATTTTAATTTTTAAATAAATTATTTTATTTAATTTTTAAATCTAATAAATGAAAAATCATATTTATGAGTTTGAAAAATCAAATAATATTAAAACATTATTTCAAACTCATCCATTTGATTTTTCTTTAGTATATTAAAAAATTAAATGAATTTAAAAAAAATTATTTAAAAATTAAGATAATCGAATAATTTATTTATAACATCCAAGTGAGGCTCAAAGGGCTAGCAACGGGTAACTCTATATATGTAAGAGATAAGGTAAATAGGATCATGAAATCATGGTCACCCATCCTTTAACCATGACATCAATACATCGTATATAGTTACACATAGTTAACCTTAAAGATCGAAACTGACCATCGATGTAGTAATTTAAAAATCCTCGAAGCTATGTGAAAGCCCATGCTATATGCTCTATAAGAATTGCACCTATGTCAATCACGAGCATAGCCATAACAATCTCAGCAAACCGCTATCTCAATACAAACCACTCATCATTAAACCCATGTAAACCAACCCCATAGTCAAATCAAACTCCTAAAGGCATATATGTAAGTGTCAAACACATCTACCCATCTCAATCGTACAATGATCAGTGATCCCATCAAGTTCCCAGACTATCCTCTCATCATAAGTCACATCTCATAAGAATGCAGAACTCTCTACAGATCCGACCATCTCAAATTCTACTTGGTCAAATCAATGAAATGATGTGTGAGGCTAGGGTATATGGAGGGAAAGATGTATACAATGTAAAGGTGTGGAGGAGTCACTGTATAAGACTCACAATGGATAGGTCATCGAGTCCAAAAAGGTAAATGTGAGAATACATGTGTGCACAAGATGATACTCTGATCAAAAGGTAGGATGGATCTCAATCTCCAACTCCAAAGTCAAGTCTTTGATATAAAGTCAATAAGCTCAAATCCCTCCATGATGGATCGGTCTGAAAGTGATCCTGATGTTTAGTGAAAGTCTCGAGTCAAAACCACAACATAACACACAATAAATGATCATGTAATGGCAATCATAATCCAAATGTATGATAGGAACTCTAAAGTCATAAATGAGTTCACTGTAAAATTTCCATAAACATGACTGTAAAATTCACATCAATAATCTAGGATGAAAGAGATGCACTGAACAACACTATCATGATATCAATATTCCATCTATAGTCATGAGTCCTTGATTCGATTTTCAATCCGAACCTATATAGAAAAAAAAATATGATAAGGTGATCAATGCAAATGTATCAAAAAAGGGTATAAATGAGAAAATACGCCTTTCACCTTTCCATGTGAAAATAATGGGTATTAGATTGAAAATTGAATCAAGCATCGAATAAAGAAAGTACTAATCCTATGATAGGTGCAAGGTGTAAAATATAAGTGATCAATGAGCATATCCCAAGGTATCAAGTAACAAGTAATAACAAACTAAGTGTCAACTCGAGAAATCAAAACAAGCGATAACCCAATGGTGAGGTCATCTAAACTCAACAAGTGAAAGGGTGTGAATCGACGCGCAAAGATAAGGAGTGTGTCACACCCCCAACCCCCGCCTAGGCGGATGAAGGGGGCGCGAAACTATACTGGGACTCTTTACTTGCTTTTTCAAACATTGATGATCCCAAGTCTTATAACTGAATCAAAATATCATATATAGAGATACAAAAATAAAACTACCACCGTAGTGGTGTTGTAACGCCCCAAAAATACCCTAGAATTTTTATAATAATTTTATTATATATTTTGGGTATGAATTGAGTCAACTAGGGTTTTTCCTGCAATTTGGATAAATTGATAAATTGTAAAATGTAAATTGAAAGAGTGAGCATATGATTGAATATTATATGCTAAATTGAGAAATTTATTGAACCCGGAAATAAACCCAAGTGAAAAAGGGAAAAATGTGGAAATTTGTAAAATGAGGACCTAAGGGTCAAATGATAGCCTAAATGCTAAAGTGAAATAAATGATAAATGATAAGGAAAGTAAAATAAAGAGTTAGAATGCCAAAATGGAAAAATCGATTTATTAGGGTGGCCAAACAAGTGCCCCACATGAATTAAGTGACTGCAAGACAAAAATGGAAATGATAAAGGGGTGTAGGCCAAACATGGCCTTACACTTAAGTTGATTTATAAAGACCAAAAATGTGGTCTTAGGGCTCATTTGAAGAGCAAATTATGTTTTTGAGGAAGAGGAGAGGAGAAAAGGGAGAAAATCTAGGGTTTGCAAGGAGGAGTGGCTTGGGTTGGCTTTGCCTCTCATCTCTTGCTCCTAAGAGACCAAACAACATACAAGAAGAGATTTGAAGAGGTTCAAGGTAAGAAAAATCAAAACCCTAACCTCATATTTTGATTCGATTGGGGAAAGCCCTAACTTGAGAAAAGAGTTTTCATTGATTCTAAACCACTTTTGGAGTTGTTTTGAAGGGATTCCATGGTGGATTTTTGATATGGGACGAATTGGAGAAGATTTGTGGAAGAAAAATGAGAGAAAAATGCCAAAATCGAAAATTTCTAGGCAAAAACCCGTAGGGTGTACCTGCAAGGATAAGGGTCAGAAATGTGACCTTACGTGGATGTATTGGCGGGACCCGTACCTGCATATTGTCAAAGGTGTGTACCCAGACAGTTGTAGTAAGAACTTGTACCGCACAGTCAAAGTCAGACTGCAGATGTAGTCTCCAAAGAACTCCCATTTTTGCTTATTTTGCACCGTTAAGTCCCGTATTCATACACCGATTGTTTAGGGACCCTAAGAAATGATTAATGGGGGTTCAAATAAGGTTAGAGCTAAGTGAAAAATGTATCGTACTGCCGCTTCCCGGGCGGCTTCATTCGCCTGAAGAAGTTCGTCTCAAAAGTGCACTTAGTGTCTTAACCCAAGACTATTAACAAAAATAAATTTGTAATTCACTAAAATTGTTTATCCACTAAGAGTGGCATGAATGTTATTGACTAGGGACGGGTGATGATAGCCTAACCTAGGACCGAGATCGAAGAGAAGGAAGCTAGATCCGACAGCTTCGGTTTGTTCTCTGACTCTATTCTTATTTCAAGAATTTTGGTTATTTACCAAGTAACTATGAAATGAGTACATGAATAAGTATATGAAATAAGTACATAGATTGAGTATATATTTGAAAAGATAATACGAAAGTGAATATGGAATTGAAATGTGATATTCGAAAAACGAATGAACGTGAATGATGATAAGGACGGGATTCATCAAACGGAATCCATCGTAAATGTGAATTGAATGATATATCGAATGAACCGCCTGACGAGATGCACCAAACGGCATCCGTCACGAAGGCACCCCGAAATTGTCCAATGTCCCACTTGGCTGATGCACCACCTGCATCCGTCATGATGACGATGGCATTGAAAGAAATGTCCCCACTTGGTGGGATGCACCAATCGCATCCGCCTTGATGGCGATGGTGATTTAATTGATACCACATGTCGGGTGCACCAAACAAAGATCCGCCATGACATGAGCATCGAATTCGTTAAATGTGTAAGCACATTACCGAAAGATAATAAGGGCGGGATTCATTAAACGGAATCCGTCAGAAATATGAATTTAATAGTCAAGGTGAAATAACCAACATTGACGAGCATAAATGGGATTTTTATGTATATGCTTAAATCTCATAAATTGAATTGTGAAATGAGTTGTTGCATTGAAAATGCATGTTGTGATATGGTAAATGATTTGCTTATCGGGAAGCATGCGAAATGAATACCAAAGATAGAGTACATGTTGGATATATTGCAGCATGGTTTAATGTTAAATGCATGCCGAGTTAAATTGAATATTGGAATAGAACTGTATAGAACCACTAAGCATGAAAATGCTTAGTGTGTAGTTTTATCTATGCGCAGGTATCGAGTAAGCAAAGAAAAGAAGGCCAAGATCGAGCAGAGCAGAGTCATAAAGAGAGTACGGCGTATAAGTATATACTCTGTCATTTTCATATCATCTCTTTTGAACAAGTGATATTTTGTAAACAAAAAGGGTTACACCCTAAACCTTGATTTTGTATATCATTTTGAAAAGGCATGAATGCCTCTTTGTAAATATATTTTGTTAAATGTTAATGGGCCCTACCGAATTGCATTGAAATTGTAAATGATTATGGGCTCGCCTTAAAATCAAAACCGCCAGAATTAAATGACATAATAAAATGTTTTGTTAAGATAAATGAAAACGCTGAGTAAATCGGGCTCCAGCCGATCCGCCATTCGTCGGGCCGGATTCGTCGCGGCATTTTGGAAAAAGAAAATTTAATAACACGAAAAAATAAAAGAAATAAACCGAGCATCCCCGGTTTCGGTTCGATTCGCTTAATCGGGTCGGCCTGCTCGGGGTCGGGCATAAAAATATACGCTAATACATATAGTCCTGAGTCCCATTTACATATACATATACAAAAACTATGCATTACATTTACATAGTCAAAGAAACCCATGCTGTGTGATGGACCCCTACAAGTGTGTCGTCTGAAGAAGATGGAAGATCACTTGACGGCCCTCCTCCGTACCTACACGCATTAAACCCGTGCTGTTTAACGCCTACAATGGGAAACATATGACTTATACATATATGATGAGTCAAAAACTCATTGAATTTTTAGTCCATTTTTCTGATTTTTCTTACAATATAATTGCCTATTCCTATGCAAAAATATGTACTATTTACCAAATTTATATTTTAAGGTGAATTTAAAGGTATGAAAATTCCAGCAAAAAATCATAAGTGAAAACAGATCAAGAGCCCAACAGGTCGCGACAGAGAATCAAGGTCGCGACTAAAGGTGATGGCAAGGCAAACAAAAAAAAAAAAACCGTTACAACATAAGAGAAATTGTTGAGACCAAGACAAGAGAAACTTCAAGGAAGATAAGGTCGCGACATACTTTTGAGGTCGTGACCAAAGAGTAAGGTTGAATGGACTTGCAATGTCTCTCCTAGGCAATTCCAGGTTGCGACAAAGAAATAAGTTAGGGACTCTAATCAAGGTCGCGACCTTGAATTTATGTCGCGACAATAAGAAAGAGTTGTACAAAAAAAAATGTTGTGACCAAGAAGTGAGGTTGCGACAGGAGGGGCAGAATTGAAGTCGCGACATATTTTTGACGTCGCAACATAAATTTCAGACAGGAAAGAAATGATTAAGTCGCGACCTAAATTCCATGTTGCGATAAGGCAATGAAAAGACAAAACAATTTTAAGTCGCAACTTGAGAAAGGGAGTTGTGACCAAGGATCAATGGCTGACAACAAATGAGGTCTACATAAATGCGAAATAAAACACATACCTGTCTCAACATCAAATCGAGGTCGTTACATGCTATTCCAAAACAAAGTGTATCAGTGAGGTCAGAACTAGAAATAGAAAAAATTGAAGGGAAATCAAGTGAGATTTAGAAATGAAGGTTACTAGGATATGAAGGATGAATACTCGCGACATACTTTTTGAGGTCACGATAAGAATTGAACGAGCAAGAAACATTGTCGCGACCTAAATTCCACGCCGCGATGAAGAAAACAAGCAACTCCATAGCTTTGAGACACGACCACCTTTAAAGGTTCAGGTGGTCCGAATGATGTCGCAATGTAAAAGAGAAATGCCACATTGAATTGAGGTCGCGACATCAATTCCTGGGAACAAGAAAATCAGGTCGCAACTCAGCAATTGCAGGAACAAGAGAAAGAAGGTTGCAACCAATTCCTAAGGTCACGACAGACTAGACAACCCAAACCAAAATTTTACGTCACGACAAACTTTGTAGTGAAGTCCTCACCTAAAACAACGAGTCGGGCTATCGATTTTAGTGGAAATCCACCGAGTCTTGAATCAGCCCAATTTCTAAAAGTTATAAATAGTTTACACAGCTTTAGAAAAGTAGCTTTTCTTTTTGGGGAACCCAATCTGGAAGAAGAAAACTCATTGTATATTTTTAGAATAGGATTTTCTTTTTCTTTTTCTTTCTTCTCTTGGATTCGAACCAATGACCGTTAGGGAATGTTGAAGCCGGAAGCAATATTTCAATTTCTTTACACCATCGCCCGAGTTTAAATGAAATCTAGACTATTCCCTCGAATTCGCCTTTCTCGCTTTATTGCAATCGCGAAGTGGGTTCCAATCTTATCATAGTTCATTGTCATTGTAATGCAGCTTTTCGTGGTTGTTTCCACTAGTTTGAATTTATTATTAGTTACAGTCTTTCCTGCATAAATTAGAAGGAAGTATTTGGACTTGGGTGGGATTTATTTGATTGATGTGTCTTTTTATATAATTGTTCCCAATAGTAGTTTCGAATACCCTTCCAAGGATTGTATCCTGCTCTGATTTCCAGGAGGCCCTTTGAGTGACACAGAGATGGCGATTCCTGAGAGTTAGGAACATTCCAATTGTGGGTATGTTAGACCATTATTGAAGAATTAATGATCTCGAGAGTTCACTTAGATAAATACCCAGTTCACTCATAACTTATGTGGGAGGGGATTATTTATCAATTTAAATCATCAGAGATTTCACCTTAATATGTTGGAAAACTCTTGACCCTATGTTAGTTGTGATCTAATAAAGGGAAAGGAGATATTCATTAGATTCTAAGGCTGAGTCATCAATCAGGTTGTGGAAATCTTGCAATACTCCTAACTTGGGAAGTAAGAAATCGGTAGTCTCAAGAAATAGGTATGAAGTATTGAGAAAGAAAAATACTCAAATCTTGTAAAGAATAGGTTGAATACAAATAACTGATTAAACCCCTGTCTTCGAGAGAAACAGGGATATTTAATTGGTGAATAGAAGGAGAAATCCAACTTGCAATATCAGGCATCTTTGGCATATCCAGATCCAAGTTTCGAATAGTGTTTTAAATTTGGTTATAATGCAGAAATTGACTGTTTCACAGTACTTCCTTATTAGTGTTCATTTTTACAGAGAACTGATTCAGTCCAACTAATCATAATATATATATATATATATATATATAAGTTCATTAGTTTATTTTTAATGTCCTAAGTTGTCTACATTATCTTTAAAACAACTATTCTTTAATCTTTAGTTGACAAACTTCATCATTGAGGTTCAGATAGTATGGATCTTAAGTAGTTGGGGTACTTGATTTTGAGAATCCAAATCAATCTCTGTAAATTATATCTGGACTTACATCCATTTTCTTTACTACTTATGACTGCACTTGCAAAGTGTCATAGACTAAACTTATTCATAATTATATATATATATATATATATATATATATATATATATATATATATATATATATATATATATATATATATATATATATATATATATATATATATATATGTAATGTAGCGACTTAAAATTCCAATTTTCAAATGAGAAAATCACTTAGATAAAATCCAAAAATTTATTCTAAATCTCAAATGATGAAACTGGATTCACCAAGCAATCGCCTTGCTAAATCTAGCTTAACACGTCGACTTCATCAATTCTCGGTGACAGCTTCTGAATTTACGCACGCTTTTCGCCGCACGCGCTTCACACTGTGAAAACGATACGCGATCGCATCGAAAAGTTCACTTATAACATGTACTCATGCGACACATGTCATACGAAAGAGAGTAAACGATTTAAACTGGACGACCGGTAGAAATATTAAACGTTAAAATCCAAGCTTGGGGACATAGATGGCATTATACAATTTGTTTTAAATGATAATAAGACAAAATTGTGCATAGTGTCATCCTCTTCAAATGGAAAAAGGAGAAAAGAAAATGTGCAGGAGGAGGGAATTGGTCCAGTAGCTGGAGATTTCATTTTAGGAGGAGAAGGTGTACCTTCTAAGTTTTCGCGATCCGTGACAAATTTCAATTCTGAGCAAGAATAAAGTAGCTCTACGCGATTTATACTCTACGAAAGTGGGTCTTGGCTTTAAGGAGTTTCCAACAAACTTCATGAGGTAGGGGTTTCGATCCTACTTAGGTTTTACACTTTGTTTAAGCCAGATTACGACGCTTGAAATACTCGGGATTGAGAGGCCGCGAAATGTTATTGATCGGTCCCAAATCTTGGAACCGAATTGTTAGAAAATTATGAAACCCATTTGTGCAGTCCGTGACTGTCCACGGGCTGTTTGGGTTGTTAATTGTATAATTTGTGGAACAAATTGTATTGTGATGTGTATGAGGCCGGAAATGGCTATAAAATTCGAGTTCACAACATGAAACCAATATTTGGTGATTTGGATCGCGAACAAAGAACCCGTGGTTTTACTGTTCATGTGAATAGTGACACGAAAATAAATTTTTTAAAAACGTTAGTTTCGTCGAAGAATGCTGAATTGCTCGTGTTTGATAATTAGCCTAAGTGAGCTAAAATTTTGGTGTAATGGATTGTGAAATTACATAACATGTTGTGTGATTTAAATTATGTAAATATATGCATGATGATATATTTGCATGTGTTATATAAATTGTATTGGAATTGGCATCATTGCATTCCATATGAGACCTGCAAGACCCTAACAATAATAGGAGGAGTGCATGAGGTGGTTTATTGAGAGAGTGGTTTCGAGGTCAATTAATAATAATAATTATCTGAAAGGTGTCCATTACAATATCGAGGGTAGTTCATATGTACATCAATCATCTGAGTCTACCAATTGATATACATCGGAGGGTTGTCCACTAATTAGATTATCTGAGTCGTACCCACTACTTAGATCTGAGTATTGTCCACAAGCAAAAACAACACATTTATTAAAACGGTCTTCTCGCATACGGCTTAGGCTGTGTGAAGGAGCTCGTAAGGACTCAGATGTGGATGGCCATTTCTGTATTATCCAAGTAGATCACGACTCATTGAATGTGTGTTTACATATGATCATCGCATACGCACTTTATGAGTGAACCCATTTGCGCGATTCCACTATCGCATTAAATACCGTTTATAGAATATATTATTTCGTGTACAGGAGCGCATTGAAGAGATCGACTCATCTTAGAGGCCGATTTTGAAGAAAGTCAAGTTGTGGTTTTGGTGTTATAGTTGATACATGTATTATAATGTTTTAAACTTTTAATATATGTTGTATAAGAGTAATTTATTAACTCTTGAACCATATGAAATATATGTATTTGGTTGTTGAACCATATGAGATATATGTATTTTGGTTGATGTATATTAATGAGTATTGTCAGACACAAGCCATTGCTTACTCATGAGACATGTTTGGGATGTGTTATGTCAGTGGGTCGAGCTCCCCTGCATAAAGGGAGACTCTCATTCGATTGGTGGAGCTGGCTCCAAGCTACTGACATTCACGCCAGATTCCGCAGTTAACGGGTACTCACCCAATTCTCGGATTCGAAAGGCCATAATATATATATATATATATATATATATATATATATATATATATATATATATATATATATATATATATATATATATATATATATATATATATATAAATATATTCTAATTTTCATAGGCAAAATTTTCTATTCAAAATTAGCCCAATTATATAACAATTTATTTTGTATTAAATTTATTTCTAAATAAATTATAATTTTGACATGAAATAGATTATCATTCAATTTGATAATATTATTATAAAAATTTATCATAACTCCATATTTATTAATTTTATATATTATCATAACTTCTTTAATTTTCTTATAATAATATTATCAAATTGAATGATAATATATTTCATGTTAAAATTATAATTTATTTAGAAATAAATTTAATACAAACTAAATTGTTATATATATATTCTAATTTTCTGTTGTACAAAATTTGTATATGTAAAATCATCATATGAAGAAATATGAAAGTAATAAACTTTAAAAAATAATCACCATTAAAATGTTTTTTAAGGTATTTTATGTAGTTTAATATATCTTTTAAAAAATTTTAAATATGATGGGGCAAAGATTAATAGGCATCAAGACAAGATGCTATAGATTAAATTTTTTTAATGAAATTTTGTTTTTTTCATTTATTTTAAACTAAAATCATGTGGGAGAGGGGCTTAATCAATTTTGTTTTTTCATTTATTTTAAATGAAAATAACGTGGGAGGTGGAAGAGATGATAAGGCCATGTTTAGTTCACGATAATTTTCAATTCTATCCAAAATTTAATACGAAAAATTTTCAACGATTCTAATCTTTGGGCTTTCATTTTTAAAATACGCTTGCATCACTCGATTGAAAATAGCACAAGCAAACTGCTTGTGAAACCATTTTCGAAACGGTTATAAATGTCGAAAATGAATCCTCGCTGATGACTGAAAAACAAGGAAAACAACATAAAGTAGTTTTCTGATTCATATATAAAATGTTGAAAATAGTGAATTCATTTTCTTGCTTTCAAATTTTGTTTTGTCTTAATTCTCGTGAATCAAACGCGGTTTTCCTATTAAATAATGTAGAAACAAAAATTTTCTACCTACTAAACAGGGCCTAAGGGAATCATTCTTTTCCTTAATGTATTTGGATGGGTTCCACGTTTCAACTCATAAAAGGATCAAAGAGTTACTCAAAAAGTGTATTGTTTTCAATTTTTCATTAATTTCCTGAGATTTTCAAAAAGTGTATTGTTTTCATTAATTTCCTGAGATTGTACATTTTAAAGTGATATCCATTACTTGGTTTATTTTCCTTGTTATTGGTGTAATAGTACACCTTCACACAATTCCCCCTAAATAATTTAAATAATTATAAAAATTATCCATATGAATTTAAATAATATCTCATTTAATTATGAACAATATTAAATTAACTTACATATATAATTTAATAATCATGAAAATTAATTTTAATTTCATTAATATTTTTCAAGTTTATTAATAATATCAAATTAACTTACATTTCATATCAAATTTACTAATGATATTAAATTTACTTACAATTACCTGTATACATAATATTCTTATTAATAATTATTTTTTAATAAAAATTATTTTATTTTTAATAAACAAATATGAATATAATAAAGGAATTTCAATTTTTTTTAAATGCTAATTGATATTATCATTCCCTATACTTTTAAAATAATTTTGATACGTAAATTAAATATATTTTTAAATTTTAAATAATTTTTAATCATCAATATTTATGTAAAAAAAGGTACCAATTTATCTCGATATATTTTATATATCTGAAAAAATATTTTCATCATTCTGTTCAACTAATATATAAAAACATAATGAAGGGACTTAAAATTTAATTTTCTTTTTCTTTTATTTATTTTTAAATATTCTTTTACTTTTTCCTATAAGGAAGATATTTTACTTTTTACTATCTGTTATTTCACATTTTTATGGAATTTTTCACAACCTACTATAGTTTTAATTTTTTTTAGTATCGGCTATGGTCATTTTCTTAGTAATTTTTTTGTTATTTTTTACTTGAAATTACCAATTTACATGATCAGCTGTTATCATGTTTACTTGACATAAACAATTTTCTATTTTTTTTATCTCTTTCCTGAAGTATTTTCAGAATTTATCGCCTCGTAAGACAAGTGATTATTCTCAAAATAATATTCTTCTTCCTTAGTCCGATACAAAACATTTACTTTGTTTTTTTTCTACGCTTGCATTATATGACCCTTTTGACCACATTTAAAACATCTAACTTCTTTTTTATGTTTTTTATAAAATTTTTGTTTTTGCTCATTTGATTTTTGAGATTTTAATATTTTAAATTTTTTATAAGGTTTTTTCTTATAATATTTTTGTTTTTTAAAGATTTGGGAAGGTGGAATTGACATTTCAATACCATATTGTGCATAAAAAGAACCTAAATCTTTTCTAGAGTGCTAGTCTTTAACTTGATATCGTGAGCTAAGCCGAACATAACTTAAAACTTCTTTTTCACTTCACCTATGAGATCACCACATAAGTTAGACTTCATAGCTTAATCGCTCCATTATATTTTCTCTGGCTGATTCTCGAACTTTCTCAAGTAAGAAATTCTCTAAGTCCATAAAAGAAATTTATCTTTCCAAAAGCGTTCTGAAGATCATCCCTGCATATTACTTACTTTTGCTATGAACACATCACGATACCATTTGAAATCACGGCGTTCTACATCTTAAGTTTTGGAGAATTTCATAATTCTTTTTTCAAATATTTTTGATCACCTATAAATGTTTGGTTATAAGATAACGAGTCTTAATATGACCGAGATTCGCTTCTCCATCATCATTTATACTTCTTTTGCTTACATAAAATCTTTCTTTTATCGTTGAGAAAATTTTCCGACCAAAATTTTAATGCTTTTAGCAGAACTTACAATGATTAATCGACAAAGATTATGATCATCACTTTCTGTCAAATAGGCAGTTGCTGCCATTTGCATTTGGCGAAGAACAACAAAGATTTCATGTTCAGAGAGACCATCTATATTCCAAGCATAGATGTCACAATTATTATAACTATTTTGTTTTGGTTGTTTTTCTTCAAATTGTAAATCTGGAGGAGTTGATCTTTGATAAAAAAAAATTGATCTTTTATGCCACGTTTTTAATTTATTTATTTGTTCAATTTCTTGTTTTGAATTTTCTAAATTTTGCGTAAATGTTTCTAAAACAGAAGAACCTGTTTTTGAACCACTTAGAAAATTTATTTAATATTTGGAGGAAGAAAGGTCTTTTATTTCCATAAAAGCTAGTTTTTGAGTTAAATTTTTTACTAAATCATCATTATTTTTATTTCCTCATAATCTTAGAGGTTTAGCAGGTTTGAACAAGGGGTTTTCAGTTGTTGCTTTTTATTTTTCAACTTCTTTTATTTTAGAAGTATTGCTAGGAATATTTTTCTCAATTCTATTTAATTGAGAGGAAATTGTTCATAAAATTTGATTTGTAAAATTATTTTGTTGTTGGATTCCTTTCTTGAATTTGTTTAGATTTTAAATTTTCTTCAGTTTTTTTGTATTGAATTTCTTTTCTTAAAAATTTAACCTGTTGTTGTTTTTGTTGAAGTAAATTTATAAAATCTTGAACTTTATTTATTTCTTTTACTTTTATTCCCTTTATAAATTCAAATAAAATTTATTGATTATTGTATTTTGTTTTTAAACATTGACTATCTATGCTAAAGGGATATAGTTGTGTTAGCAAAGGAATTCCTAAAACAATTTGATGGCTTATATTTTTTACTAGTAAAAATGAAGTTTTGATACAAATACAATTTTTGCAAATATGTCTCTTGCGCATTTTTGTATTGAACCTTCAAATTCCGATCATTACTAAGAAATAAAGTCTTCAGAGGTTTTTACAAAATATATAGTAGGGATTAATCCTTCCTTTATACAATTTAAATCAGCTCTTGAGTCAATTAAGGCTATAAAAGTTGATTGAAAATCGGGATTAATTTTTAAAGTTATTTTTGTATACCATCTTTGTTTTTGTATAACTGTCATACTGTGAACAAAATTTTCCAATTCTTCACAGCTTTGGTTTGTAAAGATTTCTTTTTGATTTTCTAAATCTGTTAGCCTAGTATCTATATTTTGAGTGAAAAGTTTTATTTCATTGATTTGAGATTTTATTTGTTTTATTTCTTCTTGCAAATTCAGAGATTGGCCATTCTTGTTTTTATAATATTGTATTATATCTTTCATTTTATAAGAATTTGCTAAATTTGTCTTAGGTTTTGGTTTAGTATTTTGATGTTCTAAAACTTTTCTTATATATTTTGTCTTAGTTTCTTTATCTTCAATTTGATCTATCATTTCTATGAGCAATTCTTTTTACTATATGTTATTTCACATTTTTATGAAAATTTTCACAACCTACTATAGTTTTAATTTTTTTTAGTATCGGTTATGGTCATTTTCTTAGTAATTTTTTTTGTTATTTTTTACTTGAAATTACCAATTTACATATTTTTTTTTCTCAATAAAGTGGTTATTCCACAAAATATAGATTTCACTTTTTTTTTTGTATTTTAATTGTCATTTTTGAGACATGCTATTGCCATCATTCTGATACGACTAGTAATTATTGTTATCTTGAGGCGACGTTTGTTTATTGCCATTTGCGCGACGTTTATTCAGATGAAGACGATTCAGATAAAGCGAAAGATATTCTGGCCAACGACAATAAATCAAATCAATGGCCGCAATACGTTGTAACTCGAATCATATATTATACTACAAATAAGAATGCCAAATACAAGCACTAACTACATCAAATATATACTTCGAACCGATTCATTATATTAAGAATCGACGCTTGCTTTTATCTTTTAGCTTTATTATTTATTAATTTTGATTATATTTTTATATTAATGTATCATATTTTGAATCAATAAAATTAATTTTTTTTTTAATGTATTCTATTTTGAATAAAACAAATTAATTTTCTCTTAAAAAAACATTTAAACTCGTTGATGAATCAATAGAAGTGAAGAAAAAAACAAAACTCGCTGAGGAATTGTTGAAATTTAAATATATTATTGAAAAAGAAAGCTAGTCAATAAAAATCAGTAGGGTCTACCATAATGAGGTGAGTACGCTTGTATAGGAATGTCTCCTTCTTAAATTATTAGGAGAAAACAACACCAAGAAAAAAAAGAACAAAAGTACATTTGCCTGAGCTGGCAATGAATGGAGACACAAAATATCGCCCTGTCTCTGTTCTGAAGTGTTGTCATGCGCACCATAACACTGCTACATGCATTCTCATCACCGTCCGAATTCGACGGGCCCCATACGATACTAAATCTCATCCCTCTATCATCGGCAACATACCGAAGTGGTTTCAGTAAATTGAAACCGGCATAGGGAATCCAGGTGGGGCCCACCACTTTTAGTCTATTTGATTTTAATACCCGTAGATGCCGTTGAAATTACTAGGACGGATTTGTCCTTATCTTATATGATAAGATAGAAAATTTCAATGGTGAGGAGTCAAGTGGGAGGGTATTATGGTATTTCTGACCGTTTGTGCCAAAAAGTCAAATAAAACTCTTATTTAATAATCAAGTGGCGTGGGACCCCCACATGGAATGGGCATGAGACTCTGAGAGTAGGGTTTTTGTCATTCCCAAAAACATAGAAAGAAATTAATTTTTTAGTAATAAAATGTTATTAATCCTAAATACATGTTCTATTTTATTTTATTATGATTAGGGGTGTCAAACGGGTTGGGTTGGGTTAAACGGTTACGGGTTAAACGCGATGCAAAAACATTGTGAACCCGCATAATCGACACGTTTAATAAACTTTAAAAATCTAAACATTTAACACGAACCGCTTAATAAACGTGAACACGACACGACCTCGCTTAACACGCCTAATTTTAAACGGCCGCCGGGCCAGGTCGAGTTAACACGATAAACCACTCATTTGACCAATTTACCTGTTTACCACCCCGTTTGACCCATTTAACACGCTAAATCACCCGTTTAACCATTTACCTGTTTATTTAAAAATGATTAATTTTTTTTTAAAAAATATTAATTTATTAATTTTATTTAAACTTAAACTTTAAGAGTAAATCCAAGTAA
Source organism: Tetrastigma voinierianum (assembly GCA_016808115.1). NCBI lineage: Eukaryota > Viridiplantae > Streptophyta > Magnoliopsida > Vitales > Vitaceae > Tetrastigma > Tetrastigma voinierianum. The sequence continues at coordinate 380,002 of JAEQBH010003414.1, forward strand.
GATGTTCACCTCGAACACGACCGCTTATTAAAACGTGTTAACCGCCACCCGCTTATCACCCGAACCCACAGATCACCCAAACCCGCGACCAATGGTTAATCTTGGCCGGTTAATCGCGCCAGCAGTCGACTTCGATGCGCCTAATTACGATGGGGATGCTGCATCGCTGGCCCTACTTAGACTTCAACACGGTCCCTTCCTCTCTTGATATCTATCTACCTCTCCCAGCTGAGCTGGGTCTCATTGGCATTACATGTTTTATTAAAAAGACATTTATTTCAAAAAAAATAAAGCATTAATATTATTTTTATTTTTATGACACCAACATTAATTTAATTTCTTAAAATATGTTTTATTGCTATTGAATTTTCAAGCTTATAAAAAACATTTTTGAGTTAAATTGTTTTTTCCTTTTAATCATCACATATTTATGAAAAATAACAGTTATTGCTTTGTTTTGTAACTAGAAACACGATTGAACATGATTTTGAAAAACTTTTTTTATTTCAAAATATATTTTTCTAACACTAAATATTTTAAGCCCATTATACCTAACTTATACAATAGAATATTTAATATTTAATAAAAAATAAGGCATGAATTTTTTTTTTATTAATTAATTGTATGATTAGAAAAATTACTTTTAATATTTTCTGGAGAAACAATTGATTTTACTTAATAATACATTGGACTCTTGCATAAGACTATGGTCGCATTTATTATATTTACTTAATGTTGAATAAAATTTTTTTTAACTTAATGTTAAATAATATTTAATAATATTACGTATTAAGTTGTTTGTTTTTTAACATTGTGACAACTGATGACTATGTGCAGTTATTTCGTATTTCCACCATATTCTATTCTTCATGCATTCAGCTTCTTGCTAAACTATAATCGGATTTTAAAGTATTGGCTTATTTTTCAAACCCAAGATGTTCGCATTATTATTACTCCCGCCTAACCCCGATTATATTTTAAAAATATTTTTTATTATTTTATTTTATACTTTAATATAAATAATAATAATTATAATATTTTTTAATAAATAATTTATAAAAATTCATAATATTTTTATTTTTTATGAAATATATTAATTTTAATATAATAAAAAAAACAAAAATAAAATAAAAAAAATAAAAACAAAAATAAAATATAAATGGGGCTTTATTAAAATTTCACTCGCTAACCTTCCTTTTCCACCCCGCTAATTTTTTAAACGAGATACGCTTCGGTAATTAAAAAAATAAATCCGATCGTGGTCAGACGAGGTCGTCCCATCCCGAACCCTCCATTATCATCTTTAGTAGTGAGTGTTGTTAGCTTTTTTTCTTATTGGACAATTATAGAGTTTTTCTTATTTTCGATGAAAAATGTATTTTTCGGAATAGAAAAAGATAAATATTTTCACATTTTATATTAATAAATTTTTTTATAAATTTCAATAATAAGTCGTGAAAAAATTTAAAAACAATCAACTCGAAGCCAAAGCCTATTTTTAGCCTTTCAATACGATAGTGGTTTGAAAATAGGCGCATTGTGCCCACCACTAGGCCCAAAGGGAGGCGCAGATCTCTATAAAACACTCAATCCCCTGGGCCACACCCCAAAGAGAAGGCCTAGTCCGGTCTACCAAAGACTCAAGGAGCATGATAATCGGTAGTGCTCCCATATCCCGCAAATCATATCAATTTCGCCTATCGAAGGAAAGAGACATCCCTATAACTTATTATCCTGCGAATCTAACTAAATCTTTAATTAAATCTCATCAAGGAAAACAGGATAATACTCAATAATATATTATTCTGCAAATCCAACCAAATCTCACCAATAAGGAAGGAGGATAATTCTCAATAATATACTCCTTCAATATCTCTTTCTAAAATCCGATAAAGGTAATAAATATCCCATCAAACGTGAAGTTAATCCTTACTACCCTCAAATCGGGAATAATATACACTATAAATACAAGACACCACTCCCAATGGCAGGAAAAGGGACGTATTCTCGAGACACCAAGATTGGAGATCTCTTCTCTCTCTCTACGGGCCACCGACTTAGGGCATTTGAGCGGGTCACGGGCACACCCGCCGACCCCTTCTCTTGTTTTTGCAAGAGAGTGTCACGTCCGTAGTCCCGCAGATCAACAAGATAATGATCCCGCTCGCACCCGCACAATCCAGAAATTCCGCATCCCACCTCGCTAGAACAATCCGCCGGTCCAACCCAACGACCCCCCACACGCTCCAAATCCAGCCCGCTTGAAAACAGTATCATCACGCATACTGCTCAAGTGAATCGATAGCCTTTACAAATAAAACCGATCACTCGGGCCATCACTGCGATCAACTCCTGAATACAAGCAGGAGCAACACCAATCCGCCAAGGATGCAGATCCGCCGGTGACGTACAATGTGCCCCGACACATTGGGAGCGAGCGTGCCAACACGAACGGCGAGAGGCACTCCGCCGCCAATCAACGTCCTGCAGAGGAGTTGTGAGCAACTCACCGCATGTGATGCAACGACCACGGAGACACGACTTTGAGTCGTGAAGGTTGCAACTTCCCTCTTCATGAAGGACAACACAACTCCCACTAGCAGAAGTCCAACAAAACTGAACCAAAATCTTCAGAAGGATCCTCAGCGAAGACGACCAGACTCCGACGATCCATCTCACCTAGATTTCGGTTACGCACCAAAGAAGCAAAATATACAAAGAATAAGCTCCACAGCAACAAAGCCGCCATTTATAAGAAGGCCAAAGCACTCAATAAGTCACCCGAACGTTCCAAATTCCCCATCAATCCGCATTAAAGACGACGCACCTTCCAAGCAGAATCGGGTCGACGCCGCATGCAAAGCAGCTCAACGGGCCACGCTACCTAAGGAACCATTTTTACCGTACAAGAGCGCTCCATGAAGCCCCAAATGAAGTTAGTTTTAAAGCCCAACCGTCTCAACTCAAAGCATGTAACCCAGGAGCCCAACAACTCGCTTGTTTCAGTGATAATAGCTTAGGAGCCTGGAAGAATACCTTAAATGGGTGCTTTATGCAAAATGCATGGAGCTGGTAGCCTGGGTCAGAAGGCACAAACAAATTTCATGAGCAAATAACTCGCCCTAAGAGCATAAACAACTCTCGGAGGCGTAATGTACCCAGAGCCCAGTAGCTTAGTTTTTAGAGCATAATCGTCGTAAAGGTCTTTGGAGCCCCTGAGCCCGCAAATCAGACACAAAGCATAATCATCACGGCGCCAAGTAGCCACTGAGCCGTGTAACCCAACAACCCGGTAAAACCAAGCCCAAATCTGGCAAGACAACAAAAAAGTAGCGATAAAACTAATCAAACCTTTTCCTAAATAGCCACGTGATATCACGCCGATCCGAACGACATGTACCTTGCCCACGCGACACCGTACACAAGGGTCAGCAACTCGATAGAGTTTGAAAAATAGCACAGCCCACTCACTCAGGCCCAAAGGAGAAAGTGCATCCTATAAAAACACCCCAAGCCCCCAAATAACCTGCAGCAAGCCCACCCGCTTCTACTAAAGGCCTACATGATAATCGAGAAAATCTATCCTCGCAAATCATATCAATTTCGCTAATGGGCGAAAGCATTAACTCTATAACTTATTATCCTCGTGAATCTAACTAAATATTTAATTAAATCTCATCATGGAAAACAAGATAATACTCAATAATATATTATCCTGCAAATCCAACCAAATCTCACCAATGTGCTTAAGGATGATGCACTCTCAATAAAAATACTCCTTCGATATCTCTTCTAAACCGATAAACAATAAATATCCCATCAGCCCAGAAAAATCCTACTACCTCAAATTGGGAATAATATACATTATAAATACGCACTCACCCCGCCGGTGAAAAGGACGATTCCGGCATCTTCAAGATCGGGAGCATTCTTCCTCTCTCTCTACAGCTTCAACGGGCTTAGGCATCGAGTCGCCACTAGTACGTAAATTCCTCGCCGACCCCCTTTTTCCTTGTTTTTACAAATAGAGTACCACGGTCCGTAGCCTCCAGATCAACAAGATAAAGAATCCCGCTCAACCCGTGACAATCCAGAGCCCGTGATCCCACCGCAAACAATCCGGCCCGGGGCTCCACGACCTCACACGCCCAAATTCCTTAAACACAAACGGCGATCATCACAATAAAAGCCAAAAACAACAATTCCTATATTTGTTTATAGTTTTGAAAAACTGTTTTTCAAAAACTATACGTTTATTTCAAAACACGATTCGATTTCCAACTTATTTGTTTTGAGAAACATGAAAAACAGAAATAACTAAATTTAGAAGGTAATAATAATTTTCAAAAAACATAAAAATAAAGTTTTCTGCATTATCACTAGCCGTTCTCAAAAACGATTTTCAAATATAAGAACCAAAGACGCTCTAAAAGACTCCTAAATACCTATTACCAACTACTTTATTAAAATGGAATGTCGCTAATATTTTTTATTTTATTTTTGGAAAAAATAAGAAAAATCAAGAGTATTGTGGTCGGCTGAGGCTGGTAGGAAGGGCGTCGGTCCGCACGTGTGGAGGGTCGCGGTCCCACGTGCGAATGCCAGCATTCCCATTGGCTCAGCTAATGGCCCTTTAATTCCCAGTATCGATTCCACTCACAGCTCTTTCTCTCTCTTTCTCTCTCTCTCCTCACTCTCTAAAATCAAATCTAACAAAACCCAAATCAAAAAAATAAATATAAATAAATAAATTTTTTTTTGGAAATTTACTTCCACATCTCTCTTCCTTTTTGCATTCCATCTCTCTTCAGCTGCTTCACAGATCCAGTTCAGGTTGGTGCATTTCCTCTTTTCCACTTTTTGTTTCACGAAATTCAGAGTATTTCTACTTCTAAATTTCTTAGTTTTTTTCCATTTTATTGGGGATTTCTGTTTGAGGATCACATTGGCCTTTTCCATATTGAATTTCAGTGATTCTAGAACTGTGCTGAAGTTCTATGTTTTATTTTCTATTTTTAGATTTCTGTTTGGTGTAGAAATCTAAATAATATTGGGGGTTGTTTATTTAATATATATTTTTTGTGCATTTGAGCTTTAATTGGTAGGCAACTTGCAGTAGGTTTTGACAAATTTGCAGCAATTTTAGTTCAATAAATCATCATAATTGCAATATAAAGGATTTCCTTCTCTCCCTTTCCGGGAAGCACATTGTTTATTTATTTATTTTGAATGCTGAGTTTGAAGTGATTCTGGGGCTCTGCCGTGGCCTAAGTTCTAACCTTTTCTTTTTATTTGGTGTGACAATGTAAATAATTGGATCTTTGGGGGTAATTATTATAATTTTTTTGGATAATTCTTTTGGTGGTCGGTTGAGGTTTGATTCCGAAGCTACTTCTAGTAGGGTTTTGGAATTATAAAGTAATTTCAATTTATAAATCTCCAAACTTGCATTATCAGTATATTTATTCTCTTTTCTTTGGCAATGACATTGTTGTTTTATTTTATTTTTAAATTTTATTTCCAATTTGGTTTAGATATAAAATCAATTGGACTTCTGAAGGCTAATTATTAATTTTAAGGCTTTGATACGGAAGCAACCTCTAGTATGGATCGCTTCTGCATAAAAATATTTGGGATTTTTTTATTTTACATTTTTTGGATGTGGTTTTAGCTCAATAAATAACCATTCTGAGGATCTGTTTTTCTTTTTCTTAGGGCTCACATTTTATTTTTTTCTTTTTTTTTTTGCATTTGTTTTTAGAGTTGAACTTAGTGTTTCTGCTAGTGCATGGAAGCTCTAATTATTATTAGGTCCATATATGTAAAGATTTTGCACCTATAAGTGCAACTGTTTATCTTGGTTTGTTTTAGTTGATTGAGGTCTGATCATGAAGCTACCTCTGCTAGGTTTTTCAAAATTCCAGAGTAATTTCAGCTGTATAAATAACCATAATTACTATATCAGGATTGTCATTTATGATTGGGATCACATTGCCTGTTTTCTTCTTAAAGAAAACCAGTTTTCTAAATTGGAAAATACATTTAGCAAACTGTTGATAGAAAATTCAAAAAATTTATGCTGAAACTGGTTATATCTGAGATGGGTGTGTTTCGAGTAATAAATGAAAAGAGGGAAAATATTTTGAGAACTTTTGCATTTATATATATGTATAGTCCCTTCATAGAAAATAAGCCAAGAGAAATGTTTTTCATATTTGAATTTCTAAATAGAATTTGATTTATGAAACCATCGAGAGCTGTTTTCAAAAACACTGCCAAACATATTCCCCATGTTTCTGAAGCTGTAGGGTAATTTGTTTGTTTTTGTTCTTTTAGTTGGTTATGCTTTTTAGGGATTTTATTTTTCTTTTATAAATTTGGGAATCTGATTGCTTTTCTTTTCCAAGTTAAAATTAGTTTTTTCTTTAAGATGAAAAACATTTTCAAGAAGAAGAAAACAAGCATTCCCCGTAAAGTGAGTGTGTTCACTTGGGAGGTTTGGTGGGGTAAGGTGCTGACCATGGATCACTTGAAAAAAAGGGGATTCCAGCTTAGAAGCAAATGTCCCCCTTGCAAAGAAGATGAGGAGACCATAGACGATCTCCAACTCCACTGCCCTTAAGTCTGGGGCTTTTGGGCAGCCATACTTTCCTTACTAGGAGTGGTCTAGGCTTGTCCTCCCTTGGTTAAAGAGTTGATGTTGGCATGGACAACCTTCCCCATCAGAAAGAAAGCTAGAAACACGTGGAAGACAGCTCTTCCTTGCCTTCTTTGGGCGATTTGGAAGGAAAGAAACAGGGTAGTCTTTGATAATGATAGTTTCTCTCCCACTAGATTGAAACATTCTTTCATACTTCCCTCACTTCTTGGGTAGGGATAATTTATGAGGGGGAGTACTCTATTGTAAGCTTGCTTATGTGTATTCTCTAGCTTTTCTAGCCGCTTTTGTTTTGGGTGGTTGGTATATATCCCACTACTCATCTCTTTTTTTGTTTTTCTTTCCTTTGTATACTCCTTGTATGCTCTAGGGCTTGGCCCTTTTTTTGTCAATATATTTCTCAGCTTACTTATCAAAAAATTTTTTTTTTTTTTTTTTTTTTTTTTTTTTTTTTTTTTTTTTTTTTTTTTTTTTTTTTTTTTTTAAAAAGAAGAAAACAAGCATGTGATCTGAAAAAAATTATTGTTATCGTTATTATTATTATTATTATTATTATTATTATTACATATCGCCATTATTAGTTATTATCGTGTAGAAATAAAAGGAATTAGGCTGTTGAGGGAAAAAATATTTTTAGCTTTATTATATTTGGATGAGCTTTTGATGGGGAAATCACTTTAGAAGGGAACAGCTTCTGCATAGGTATGTTTTGGTTACTAGGCTTGAATGTGTTATTTAATACTGGGCTGTTCAGTTAACATTTTAACACTGGAGTTATATTGGCTTCTGATTCTTCTTCTTCCTTTCTTTTTTTTTTTGTCTTAATTTGGGGATTACTTTGCTTTTTGTTTCTCCTCCCACCCCAACCTTCTTTTTCTTTAATCTCTTCAATGTTGCAAAATTAGGGTTTGTTAACCTCTATGTTGACTCAAGGTTCTAATATTTTATTTTTCTAAGAAATGCAAATAATTGAAAAAACGAGCTCTGTTTTAGTTGGTTGACCATTTTGATGATTGAGAATGGATTTTGTTCGGTGAAAAAATGGATTTTGTTGCTCTCCATGGTGACTCAAGGTTCTAATCTTTTATTTTCTTTAGAAATGCAAATAATTGAAATAAATTGCTCTATTTTAGTTGGTTGACAATTTTGGTGATTGAGATGATTGAGAATGGATTTGTTAGACGAAGAATGTTCCATGAATTTGATAGGGAATTAGTGGATGGTTTATGTGTAAGCTCTATTCTTTTTCCTTTTTCTTTTTTTTTTGAAATTTTGGTGTAGAAATGTAAATTGGAAATTTATGGAAAACTACTTCTATCACTTCATTTGTTTTAGTTGACTGAGCTTTTCACTGAGAACATGTGGAATTTCTTAGGTCTGGAAGCTCTTCTTGTAAGAATAGATTCGACATGCATTAGCTTTTTAGCTAGTAAACTTGTGGGTCGTTCAGTTGATGCTGAGTTCTGAAGCCTATTTGATTTGATCTTGTCATGAGTATTTTTCTCCTTAAGCTTTCATCCCAAACAGACGTTACAAAAATTGGAGAGTCTAGTTTTGGTGTCAGGAACATATTGCCCTGAAGAAGCATATCGTCTTTAAATAACAAAATAAACAAAACCATTGAGTTTCCAATTTGGTTGATGCATTGACATTATCTTATCTATCAATGAACTAAACAATGTTTCACTTCCACAGCTCTCATTTTTTTATGTGTTCACTTTGTGCTCTCAATGCCCTTAGTGTGAGTGTTAGCAGTAATGGTTTCCAGATTTATCATTCATGCATGCACATTGGGTGAGTGAGACCTCTCCTAGATGCTCTGTTGGGTATAAAGTGTTGATGGTGTTATATAAAAGGCTTGTTTGATTGTGAACATAAAAATATGTATATATGTGTGTGTGTGCGCTTGCTTGCATACATATATATTAAGTTTTTAGCAACAACTTCATTTTTGAAAATGAAAACAACAAAATCATAGTCTATAGATGTTTATAACTTTTAAAGGTTCCTATTTTATTAACATAAAACAACATTTTGACATTTCTTTGCCTTTTTATCTCATTTTCATTTCCTTTATTTTCTAAAGATAGAAAAAAGTTCTCACTTCCAATACCAATTAAACCCTTAGTTTTTATGTGGACATAACCTCCTTCCTTTACCATGTTTGCATATCCATTGAAGATTAATATATATTTTTTTATTTTTCTTTAAATTGGCATTACTGAAATTGTCATCAAACCTGAAAACCTAGGAGTGAATCTAGAAATTTTTGGGTATTATAGTGTTCTTAGCACAAGAACTGGATCTCATGGTTCCAATCATTCTTTGAATTAGATGTTACAATATGTTTCCTTGTAAGCTGAAGGCCGTGTACACTGTAATATGCATCTATCTTCATATCAAATGGTACTAGATGAGGGATGATTAAATTTGATAAACCATCAATATGGATGGGGATGAAAATATTGCATGTCAAGTTCCTTGAATAAGGTTATTATTGTTGGTACTATCATTTTGACTATTTTTATTTTTATTTTTATCCTGTTCCAGGCAACGAAGTTTCTTTCTTTTTTTGGTTGCTGGAGGACATGGTCACCCATATAACGTGTATTCAAGGATACATTCTTGAATTTGGTATATCAGATGATTCATAGAAGCCCTTTTGTGCTTGGCCTGCACCATAATGAGCACCTTTTTGATCAGATGTCTGGTGCCATCACCCTTTTACCTTCTACTGCTGTACCTTCTAATGAATCCAAGCAAATCTCTAAGTCCTGATGGTATGGGGGCATCTATTATTTGTTGTGATTTCTCATTTCTATTTGGTTTTTAACAGATTGAAGTATTGGAAGGATTCTGTACCCATGTTGGCTATATATATATATATATATAAAAGGATTCGGTACCCATGTCTTATCCTGATATTTCAAGATGAGGTCTTGTTCTTCCAAGCTTGAAACCTTATGTCAAGTTTGGGTCAAAATCACTGTTCTACTTATCTGAAGTTTCATTTTCAAGGATTTGGTTGTTTGAAACTTGATTAGAAGTCATCTTTCAACTGATCTTTTTAAAGGATCACATATTTTGGTGGTCAAGATCATGATAGACTTCTAATTATCTTGTGGTTTTCTTTCATTTTGTACTATTATTCATTTTCTTATTGTTTAAAAATAAGTATGGCATTGCTTGCACAACCTGAGGGAAATCAAGCAAGAGGATTTGACATGACTACTATTTGGATATTGCATGTTTGTGCATGTGCTATTTTAAGAAACAATGGTATGTAAAATTTTGCTTTATGACATGTAGGTGAGGCGCTTTTAAGCTTTAGAAACTCAATTGTTAGTTCAGATGGTGTCCTTCGTCAATGGAGACCAGAGGATCCTGATCCATGTGGTTGGAAAGGAGTGAAATGTGATCCAGAAACCAAGAGAGTTATATGCTTGTGAGTTCTCCAAGAAACCTCTAGTTTTGGTTTGGAATGCTTTTGGTAGGAGCTTAGTAATTCCTTACTTTCATAATGGCTTCTATTATTAGCCTATGATTTTTGTGTTCAAAAGAGTTTTTTACATAGCTTATACACATATTCATATTGATTATTGTTAAATAAGATGGGTTAATGACTCTTTTTATTCATAAGTTAGAGCAACTGTATTAATAAAGCGTGAAGAACAGATGAAAGAATACACGGTATCCCCTAGGCAAAAAGCTAAAAAGAGAAGGGAAAGCCAAAAAAAGACCCTCTTACTTGCATCCAACCAATTAAAGAAATTGAATAAGGACCATGATGTCAAGTCCTCTGAGATTCTCCTACCTTTTTGTGAGTTATTAGATGCTAATGCTGGTTTACTCTCTTCTTAAGATTAGCAGCTTCAGTAAACATATAACTTGTTTCTTAGAGGTCACTTTTACCCTTTTAATCTCCAGGTTGTGTACTTCTGTTTTCTATATTATATGCTTTCGTTCTTTTATTTTATTTATATGTGAGGATCATTGCTCATCCTTGTACCATTTTTTCCTTTTTATTTATTCTAATTTCTTGGTTTCTTATTGTAAAAGACAAAAGTTGATGTACATGTGCTACTATCATATGCTTTGCATCATTATTCCTTTTCCATGTTTAAAAAACTTTTTCTTTTGATCACATGACGAACTTTATTTTTTGGGTTAGACTCTTGATGGTATTTTTGTTGAACTACTCATTTTTCTAAAAGATTAAGCTTGAAAGATTTGGGATTTTAATGTTAGTAGGCCCTCATTAGTATTTTCCCCCCTTTTGGCTTACATGTGGGCTTAATAAACCAGTAAATAAACGTCTGATGGTAAGCTTGAACACATGACCTATCACCAAACCCAGCTTTGATACCATGTTGAACTATCAATTTTTCTTAAAGCTTCTTGGGGGGATGATATACATATTGTGAGCCTAAATTCTATGAGTTTAAGTTTCTAGGAAGAATTGGTAATTCAGCTATTATACACCAGAGAAGTCAATTAAAAAGACTAAAAAACTAAGGTTCAGGAGAAAGTCCTTTTTTATTCTTTCTTTAATCATAAACAAAATATACATTAATTACCGTAAGGTCATGAGAAGGATGAGAATCCTTCTCATATAATTCAAACCAAATCAAAACACCTGGAAATACCTCTGCTTTCAAGGAGATTTGTACAAAAAGAAAAAAAAAAAGACCATACCGGTGTTACTTCTCCTTAAGTTCATCTAGACTCTCCGCAATGTAAGCCTAAACCTTAGATGTACTAAAGTGAATGACATTCAAGGAAAGGGCTTTAAGAACGTTAGTGCAACAGGTCTAAAAAAGAGGCAAATAAATGAACTCTCAGACTAACTTAGGCATCTTCCAGTTATCCTACAAAGTCCTTGCTGTCCTCTTTCTCCACAGAACATAAATCAAAGTGAGACTAACAATCTTCCAAAAGACTTTGTCTTTATTGGAGTTCCTAAAAATCATAAGAGAAATAATCATAATATCATAAAAACCCTTGACTGAATCCACACTATCTCATTGAAGTGACAAGCCTATGTAGGAAGAGATTGTCAATAATCACTCCACTTCCCCCTTACATAGGATGCACCTATTATGACTAAGGAGTAAGGACTTTGAAAGGCCTTCTCAATTATATCATGTGAGTGGTATTTACTTTCTTATGTGTGGCTAACCAATAAAAGGACAGGATCTTAGATAGGGCTCTTGATTTCCACAAAAATTTGGTCAGATGGAAGGAAATTGAATCTGATAAATTTGACAAGGCTAAGAAAATCCATTTGACTGAGAGTACACTTCAATAAGAAAGTACCTAAGCTTTCACATATGGAACAGATGAAGACAATTGTACATGGATAGGAGAAGTTGTTAGACTTTCGAGATCCTCAATCTCCAAATCAATTAGGTTTGACAAAAAAAAAAAAGATTCTAAGGAAAGGAGGCAACATTACCAATGATATTTGAAACAGTGATGTTTCTAATTGTGACAACTCTAAAAGGCCTTGGAAATTGTAAAAACAAAGGTTGATTCCCTTACTATAGATCTTCCTAATGCAAGTTCTTTCACAAAATGGCTCATGTCTAAAGAAGAAGGTGTTTTTGGGCTTAAATAAAAAGTGAAGTGGAGAAGATTTTATGAGGAAGAAGAGATAAAGGAAGGATTGGTTAATGCTTTTTGTAGTATTTTGCCATTCTTATCATTCAATTTGATTAATGTTAAAGAAGTATTGCTTTTTAAAGGAAGATGCTTTTTAAAGGAAGTAGAGATAAGTTGCCTCTTTGCCATTCTTTCAAGTTGGATAGATGTACTAGAAAAAAAAAAGCTATCCTGCACAAGATTCAAGGGGTCAGGCTTTTTTTTTGGCTACTGTGAGTATCAGATCCGAAAGTCCTAGGAGGTGGTACCCATATCTATTCAAGGAATTGACTGATCTAAGTCTAGGTTCAAACTGCATTATAGGAGGTTCAAAAGCTACAGATTTTAAAGAAAGGGCAATGAGGTAAGAGTTTAGATGTGTCTTGTCTTTTGGGTTTTTAAGTTTCATGATGATAGGAGTTGGAATATTAATTTTCCTACCCAAGTACATAATATTGTTACCTCACCATTAACTGATTGTTTAATGCTGCTCTATAGCCAAGTGTAACCATACTTATCTAAAATTTATCCTTCACAACTAGATTCTGATCTGTGTGAAAAGTCATGCTTTAAATATATTTCGTTGTAGCATTTTGTGCTACTTTAACTCACTTTTCTTTCTTTCCTTTTTTATGGGTAAATTTTGAAGCACTTTTATTGTTGAAATTATAGTTTTAAATATTTGTTATTTGTTATTTTCTAGGAGTCTTCCTCGTCACAAGTTGAGTGGATCAATTTCTCCTGATATTGGGAAGCTAGAGCACTTGAAGCTTTTGTATGTATTTTTATTTCTTTTATTTCTTCATACTTGGAGCATGTTTGCTTTCTTTTGAATGTTGTACTGCTATGACTGACACCAATGTCATTTGTTGTAGGGCTCTTCATAACAACAACTTTTATGGAATAATTCCTTCAGAACTGGGAAATTGCACAGAATTGAGAGCATTGTAAGTACCTTAATGTGCCATTTACTAACACCTACATGCTAGTATTAATCTGATTTTTTTATTTTTTAAATTTCCTGAAAGTGAAATTTAATATACGGAGAACGGAGGTACATGCTGTATTTTTTCCACTAAAAAAAATGATATATGGAGAACTAAGCATGTATATGTGCTAGAGTTTTTTTTGAACTCTTAAAAATGCTGTTTTATACTAACAAATGGCAATAAAGTGATTTTAATGACTCAAATAGGATTCTGTATTCCTTCCTAGAAAAATTATGCTGGTGCTTACACTTGCATTTTGGTTTGTGCTATCTAAATATAAAAAAAAGTATATAAAGTTAAGAACCAGAAAAAAGGTCAACTCATTAGAGACAGCTCTTAAATTTCATAATCAGGAACTCCAAATGGAGTCTAATCTCATCAGATATCATGCAAATATTGTCATCCAAGCATCACAAATATTTTTATGGAAAGTTAAGATAAGTTTCAAGGGCTTGAAGCATCTAATAGTGTTTTAAAAATTTCAATGAAATATTGACAAATTAATTAACCTTGTTTTCATGTACTTTTTGTGTCTTTGGGTGTGCCTTCTTCTGGAATGGTGCTGATTATAATATTCTTGTTTTCCTATTGAAAAGAAAAAACAAAGTGCTGAATGTAGTTTTTGGCCTTTAATAAGAAAATTGATAAGACACTTAAGGAGTCCACTAAGTTGTCTTTGCCTTATTGAGGGAGAAATTGTGGAGGTTCTAGAAATGAAGGAGTGGCACTTATATACATCAAGGTAAACTAGTTGAAAGAAATACTCTGTTCACCTGGTCAAATTTGCAAGTTAGTATGGAAGAAAAGGCTAAAATAGGTCCAATCAGAATTGAGGAAATCGAAAACTGTATCATTTGGTGTCATAAAAAGAAAAGAAAAAAATATTATTAAAGACCTAAAAAGCATTGATGTCTGCAAGCAGCAAGGCAGTATGACTCCAAAGCTTTTAGCTCTAAGGGCCTTTGGGAAAGGGAAGATGGAGGAATTATTGTTAAGGCAAGAAAAATTTTTGTGGCAAAATGCTAGAGTCAAATGTAGACAAGGGGAATTGTAACTTAAAGTTCTTCCGTAGGATGGCTAATGAGTGTCTCATCAAATCTTTGGAGAATTAAGAAGGGGAAGCTTTAGACAAACATGGAAAGCATCTTAAAGGAGATAAATAAATTTTTGATAAATTATATGCCGAGCCCCTTGGAGTCTCCTAGAGATTAAAAGGGTTATACCAGTCTCCAATTTTAGAAGTGAGTGCAATTTAGTTGGAACGTCCTTTTCCAGACTCCTGGTTGGATGGATTCTCCTTAGCTGTGTTTCAAGAATGTTGGGAAGTGATAACAAAGGATTTATTAAACTTTTACAGAGGTTTTCCACCAAAGCACCAATGCTACCTTTATCACACTAGTGCAAAAGAATAGCTAGACAATGTGTCTTTTGTTAAAGGGATACAAATTTTGGAATCAATATTGATAGACAATGAAATGATTGATGAAAAAAGAAGATAGGGAAGGAAGTTGTGGTTTTCAAAATTGATTTTTAGAAGGCATAGATCATATATATTAGGATTCTTTAACCATGATCTATAAGGGAGGAGTTTATTACTAGATGGAGATTATGGATAATACATTTGTATTAAACAAATTTTGATGTATTAGTGACAGAAATGCCAAAGGGTGGTTTAAAGTAATTAGAGGTCTTAGACAAGGAGATCCTTTTTTCCATTTCCTTTTCATCATTGTCGTAAAGGTCTTAAGTAGGATGTTTATATAAGCAGAGGAAGGGGTCCAAGAAGGGAAGAGTAGGAGTAGGGTATCACATTTGCATTTTGCTAGTGACACTATGTTTTTCTCTAGTGATAGTGAGGCATGGTTGCAAAATCTAAAGCTAATCTTATTGACTTTTAGCTCATTTCAGGTCTTAAGATCAATTCAAACAAAAACACATTGTTACAAAACTAGTCAAGATTAGATCTCTATAATGGCTTCATTCTAGAAGGTAAAAATTTCTAAGTGGTCTCCTTAGGGGAAACTATAAGTCTGGCACCTTTTAGGACCCAATTACAGATAGAATCTCAAAGAGATTGGATGAACAAAAACACTTTTTTTGTCTTTTATGTGAAAGAATAAACTTAATCCAATTGTGTTTGTCTCAAATCCCTAGCTACTTACTCTTTTTGTACAAAAGCTTTTCATCAATAGTGAATGGGATCAACATACAAAGGGATTTTCTTTGGTCAATTGTTAGGGAGGGATCACCTTAAGTCAGAACCAAGTTTGAAGTCTGAGGAATGAGGGTTGGGTTTTAAGAGAAATTCTTTGAAGATTGCCCCCTTAGGGAAGTGGCTTTGGAGGTTTCTATCACTAAATTTTATTGTACATATAATATTTTCTTAAAAAAACCTAATTTAATTTGTGCATTACTCCTTGGGTCGCCTTTTCAGCGCCTCCTTTAACATACTCTCTTACTTTTACTTATAAAAAAAAAAGAAAATTTGTGCATTACTCTTTCTTTTATTGTTTTTCTCAAGTTTTTATTCAGAATTTTCCTTTTCTTTTTGGTCAACTTTCATTTCTTTCTTTCTTTTTTATTCTTTGGTGGTATTTTCATTCTTATGAATATGTTGTAAAATTGAACCATCAATATTTCCATTGATATTGACATTTTCACAATGTTTTAAAAACCAAACCGGATTGGACCGGCCGGTTGGACCGATCCAACCGTCAATCGGCCACTTTTCCGATTTGGTTTCACCTTTTAGACCAAATATGCTATGAACCGGTATGGAACCACTCAAAACGGCGGTTGAGCCAGGAACTGTCCGAACCGGACGGTTTTGTGTAAACTGAGCGGTTCTAATATCCCCTTTATCAATTCTCAAAGTTGCCGTAAAAGACAAATAATATGTCGCCACGTGGGCCATGCCTTCTGGCATATGTCAAGATACTCTTTCTGAGGGCCAAACTCCCATTCTCACGCACCAGTATCAAATGAATTGTGGAATATGTAATATAAGGCCCTCATTGTTTTTATTCATGGTCGATGTGGGACAGGGTTTTCACTTTATAGAGAAATCAAAGCAGGAGGAAGACTAGTAGCTCAACGCGTGGCTTTTTGAGTGTGGCTTGCTCTTTTATCTAACTATATTTATCTTGAAAAATCAAAGCACATAGCTCACCACGTGGTTTTTTTTTAAATTACGTATTTTCAAAAATTATAATATTCATTAAATTATAATAAAATTGTAAAAAGTAGTTTTTATTTGAAAATTGTAAAAGTAGTTAGATTTAGTAAATTAATTTTTTTTCATTTTTTTAATATATTAAATTAAAAATGACATATTTATAATAAATTTAACATATCAATATATTTATATTTGAATCTTCATAATGCAAAAAATGGACACGATTTTGGTACGACTATTATGTAATATTATAAAAATAATATAATATTTTATAAAATTGTAAAAGTAGTTAGATTTTGATAAATCAATTTTCTTTCATATTTAAATTTAAATATGATATTGTTTTAATAAAATGTAACATATATCTATATTTATATTTGAATCTTGATAATATAAAAAAAAAAAAAATGAATAAGATTTTAATTTTGGTTATTATCTTAATATATATATATATATATATATATATATATATATATATATATATATAATTTTTATTTTAATAATATATAAATTATATATTTATGACTAATGAGTTCAGCCATTAAGCAGGTAGGCAGAGTAATTTTTCACGGTTTTAGCTAAGTCAGGTTTTTAAAACATTGAATTTTCATCCTTGATTTTTCATGCCAAATGTATTATTTGTGGGAAGTGTGTGAACCGCTTCTTCCATTATTCTCCTGCCTCATAAGACTTATAGCAACTTATTATCCCTTTCACGAGCATTTTCTGGATGGTCTTAGAAAGACTCTGGACATTTTAACTATTTTGTTTCTTGGTTTCATCACGGTTGATAGGAGTAGAGTTCTTTAGCATTTGCTTGTTGCTAGCCGCACTTTGGATATGAATTTTGGAAGTTTGAGAATTGTCAAACACCTTGAACTAAGCTGACTTATATTTTATTTTGGACTTCTCTTTAGGTCTCAGTGGTTCTCTTCCACTAGGGTTAGATTGTTTGCCCTAAATAAGGGGAGACCTTTCTATTGCTACTTCCTTTTGTTAACCTCATGTAATTTTTAAATGTACCTTCCAAAAACCATTCAAATCAGTAAATAGGTTATTTCTGATTTTTAAAAAGTGGATGTTGCTTTTGGCTTTGATTGTCTCCCCTTCCTTTTCCTTGTAAATGTGTATGTGTGTTAAGTTAATTTCATGCCAAATTGTTTATGCCTAAATTTTATGTATTAAATTGTATTTGTAGTGTGTTGTAAGTTGTAACAATTTGTTTTCTTCAGTCTCTTTTGAGTTATGTTAAGAATGTTTTATATATCGATCTTCTTCTGCAGATATTTGCAGGGAAACTACTTAAGTGGATTAATTCCTAGTGAGTTGGGCAGACTTTTAGAGATTGAATATCTGTGAGTTGTTTCTCTTGCACTAGCTAAGTCCATTTGTTAAAATGGTTTAATTTTTATAAATTAGACAACAAATTATTAATTTAAGATTTTGTTGAAACTTGAACACTTTGTCTTAATTTAAGTATGATATGCAGATTTTAGACACCTCTTAATTTTTCATCTGCGTGCACTTGTTTACCACCTTTTTTGGGCACCTATAAAAAACTAAACTTGTAAGCCTTTGGTTACTGAAGTGAGAACTTATAATAAGTCAGTAACTTAGTTTTGAACTTCACTCTCGTTAGGTTGTACTCCCTTACCTTTTCAGTATTCTTTATCTTTTGCTTGCAATTAAAAATTCATACTATATAATTGTTTTGTGTAATTGAAAAAAAAATGCAAGTTAATTATCAGAAAATATGAGCCCAAATTACATTGTAAGTTGCTGTGGGACTGCATCATGTGTCAGCACACAAACATGAGATGACTGCTAATTGCTATAAGTGAAAAAAATCAAATTAGATTGCTTGGTTCAGTTTAGTCTGGCTTGAAAATTTATGATTTGGTGTTGTTTGTAACAAACTGATTCATTTTCAATGCTCCCTGATCTCATAGGGATATTTCAAGCAACTCTCTCAGTGGATACATTCCTCCATCACTTGGGAAGTTAGACAAGCTCTCAACTTTGTAAGTCCCTTTGCCTTCTTCAAGTTAATCTAATGTTTGAGAATATTTATGAGTTTATAATACTTCATTGTAGCCGATATTCATTATTATATTCCAATTCTTTGTTTTGAAGCAATGTGTCAACCAATTTTCTGGTTGGACCAATACCATCTGATGGCATACTTACCAATTTTTCTGAGAACTCGTAAGTACAATCTTTCTTAACCCAGTTCATGCAAACGTGTTGAAATAAGTATCTATTAATATATTGCTTGAATTTCTTTTTTCAATTTTTTTGTTTTCATTTTACTTTTATGTGTTTTCTCCCATGGTTAACCATCAGAACTTGTGAGAGCTAATATCATGTGGTGAAACATTGTTTTTGTGAATTATCTTTGAAATTCTGAAGCTAGTAATTAGTTTTTGTGCTGCATTTTTGAAGTTATCATGTTGTGAAATTCTATGTTTCTGAATGGGATTCTAGCAAGCTGAAAAAGTGTTACTAATGGGACCGAATACTAGCACCACTTCTTGCGTTCTTTTTAATTAATTTTTGTTGGTATTAATTCCATACAGAATAATAATTTAAGGATGATCCATTATTTGAAAATAAAAACAAGGATACAAGCACTAGAAAAGGAGGCATAGCTCTGGTTTGAATTGCTTTGCAGTACTTCCAGTAGACACTGAAGGTAAAAACATCTAGGGGGGGGCATGAAATCCCCAGAAAGCTGAATATCGAAGATCCACCATGTGTGGCTAACTGGGGAGCCACTCTACCGTAGGACCAGTTTGAAATAACATCTTAAAAGCCTCACCATATTGATGATCTTGCTTGGACGTGCTTTCATGCCCATGTGATTGATAATAAGTTTTACTGTGACCTGTGGCAGTATGCGAGTGTGAAGTTCGAAAGTAAGTTACTGACTTATTATAATAAGTTTTACTGTGACCTGTGGCGGTATGTGAGTGTGAAGTTCGAAAATAAGTTAATGACTTATTATATATATATATATGAACTATTATATATATGAACCATCACTTTGTTTTACTGTTTTACCATGTAGAGGAATTATGAGATGTAGAGAGGATAGATATGGAGGACTGAGATTAAGGTGAGGTTAGCAGCAAAGGAGCTGAACCGCACTTCACTTTACTTGATGATAGATATTGATGATGATAGATGAAGAGAGGATAGACATTGATGATCTTGCTTGGACGTGCTTTCATGCCCATGTGATTGATAATAAGTTTTACTGTGACCTGTGGCAGTATGCTAGTGTGAAGTTCGAAAATAAGTTACTGACTTACTATAATAAGTTTTACTGTGACCTGTGGCGTTATGTGAGTGTGAAGTTCGAAAATAAGTTACTGACTTATTATATATATATGAACTATTATATATATGAACCATCACTTTGTTTTACTGTTTTACCATGTAGAGGAATTATAAGATGTAGAGAGGAAAGATATGGAGGACTGAGATGAAGGTGAGGTTAGTGGCAAAGGAGCTGAACCCCACTTCACTGCTCTTCCCAAAAACACTGTATGAACTATTTCTCACTGCTCAAACATGGTAAAACAAACAGTCCTGAGAGCCTTGAGCTATTGCTTTCTGTTAGATGACGGACTCTCCCAAAAGCTCAAGCTTGTATGATTTGGGTTTAATATAAATATTATGTTTTCACACCCTTTTTCACGTTCGACCTCATACCCGCATGTGGAGAATCAAACAAACTAATCGGAGTCCACTATGGGCTTTCAAATACACAAATGGGAACAAATATTCAAATTGAAGAGAGAGGTCTCAAACCCATGACCTCCCGCTGGACCAAGCTTTGATACTATGTTAAACTATCAACTCTCCTAAAAGTTCAAGCTTGTAGGATTTGAGTTTGATATAAATATCATGCTTTCACACTTTCTAAGAATACTCAAGTTACCACAAAATTGGCATCTGATCTCTTGATTGTGCAAATGCTAGATACTTCTAATAACTTGATACAATAAGGCAAGCTCCCAAGTAAGCACCACATCCATTTACCAATTGTTGGGAGAAAAGGAATTCTCTAATTTCATTGATTAGGAATACAAAGGATTACACATTTATACACAATAGAAGATGATGAGAAAAGGAAACTACAAAAAATAGAAACAAAATTAGAATATAATAAGGAAATTGAAGAGGGATAGAAAAGGGAAAAGAGTCAAAGTCCTATTAGGAAACTAATCCTAAACACTCCCCTCTCAAGCTGGAGCAAACAACTTATATGCACCAAGCTACAATTCATAAACACCAAGCTTGTCACAGATATATGTAATCATAGTAGCCATAGAGCCCAACAACCAGAGAAATCACACTTGGTAATGCAATTGGGTTGAAGAGAACCTGAAAAAGGCTTTCAAATTGAAGCTGGAGAGGGGTGGAGACGAGAACTGATATTGTAGTGATCCAAACAGGGATGGAAGATGTCAGAATGGAGAGGGATACACTCCCAAGGCACGTACAGGGCTCTAGGTAAAGAGATGAATGCTAGAAAGTGTCGAAAAAGCCTAGAGAAGCTGTGGTCAGACACAAAAAGGGGCAAAAGTCTCCCTTTTAGGCATCAAAGAGGTAGGATAGGAGGGCTTATCTACGACATACGACTCTGGTAGTGGAAGCGCGTGGTTAAAAAACTGCCCCACGTGCTGGTGCGTGAGATTTGGCGTTGAGAAGAGTTGCGGTGCGTGTCTTCCTGGTTTGGAATGTGGTGGCCATCGACGAGTAGAGCAACCTCTTTGATGCTTCTGGTGGAGTGATTTTTTTCTGGAAAAAGTGTCGTCGGAAAAAGCTCGCCAGAAAAGTTTCTAGCAATGAGGTGTCCTGACGGTAATGGCTACTTCCAGAGGGTTTTGAAGTGCGATTGATGTGATTGGAATGAGGCACGACCACTAGATGGGTCGTCGGAGTTGACAACATGTCCAAACCCAAACGACGAGTTTGATGAGACTTGAATGAGACACGATCATTAGATGGGTTGCTGGTATCGACTACACTGCTAAACCCTAACAATAAGTTTGATGAGATCAGAATGAGACACAGTCGTCATATAGGTTGCCAGAATTGACTACACAACTAAACCACAACCCTTGTTTCTCTAAACTCTTTATGGTTCTAATACCATTAGAAGAAAAGGAATTCTCGAATTTTATTGATTAAGAATTCAAGGGATTATACGTATTTATACACAATTGATAAATAGCTTGGCTGTGGCTTGGAATTCAAATTCCAAGCTATTGTTTATTTATACATAATAGCTTGGTTGTAGCAAAAGGGGCCAAGGTAGCATATATCTGGGATAACTCTGGTGGGGGGAAGGAACTTGGAATCCTACCTTTGTCAGGCATTTCAATGACTGGGAAATTGATAAAGTCCAGAATTTTATGTGTTTGGTTAACACTAGAAGAGTAAAGGACTCAAGTAGGCGGAAAATGAAGGATTATTCTGGAAGGGAGATAAAAAGGGCTTGTACACGGTTAGGGCAAATGCAACCCTATTGGAAGGTGATGCTGGCAAGATTGTGGTAGACCCTCAATCCATTTTGCTTATGCCAGACGCAAAAGTCATAAGACCCTAAACGCTGACGTGGCCTCCACTTGAGAATATTCCATGGTTGGCATGTTAAAGTAGTGGTAGTGTAGTGGGGTGAGGGGGGAGAGGAGTTAGTGGAGAATATTGTATAGTGGGAGAGTGGACCCTCTCGAATAGCTTCTTGTTGTTTTCCTTTTCTCACAACGATTCCTGTCGAGAAAACCTAGATTTTCTAGGGTTACAATCAGTTTGGTATTAGGCGGTTGATTTTTTGGGAACTCATGGCAGTGGAAGGAAGAAGAATCGACCTGATGGAGAGCAGTTACTTGTTGTTCATGGTGAATCCTGTTGTTCATGGTGAAATTGCAGCAGTGAAGGGGGATCTATAGAGGTTGGGCCCCTTGGAGATTAAGGTGGATGAGATGTTGGAGAAACTATCTTTGTTGGAAAGAATGGATCAATTGTTGCAAAAATGGGAACACACAGAAAAAGTTTCAAACCCAGAAGAAAAGAAAGGTATAGTCACTAACCTAAGAGGACCTCATGTCGGCCTCGTGGCGGTGCCACAAGAGGAGAGCTCGATAGGTGAAAAATCCACTGAGAAACGAGGGGTAACGACATATCCCATTCCCGAAGAAATTCCATGTCCATCGTTGTCGGAAACAGAATAGAGAGGCAGAATTGAAATGTTAACGAGGAGATTAAAAATGCCGATTTTCGAAGGTTGAAATCTAGAGGGTTGGATTTTTCGTATAGACTGATTCTTCTTGGCACACCACATGTCGGAGTAGGAGAAGGTGATTGCTGCAACTATTAGTTTGGACGAGGAGGCGTTAGCTTAAATCAATGGGAAGATGGTTTGTGGGTGGAGAGTGGGGGGGCTCAAAACACGACTCTCATTTGCTTTAGCCATGCTTTCGAGAGAACCTGTGAGCAGTTCTGTCTCAGTACGAGCCTTGTTTGCAATTGCCGTGCCATTGAACTCTTGGCGGTGGCGTTGGGGATGTTTGGCGGGAATGTCTGCGGAAGCACATTTATTAATGGCGAGGCGAGAGTGAAGCGAGTTGGCGGATGTTGAAGCTGGAGGGTTTGCGAGAGGTCAAAGAAGTTTGAACAATGTGAAGGAGTCTGACACTTGTAGTAAAGGTGAGAGGAGGATGCCGCCCACGCTCGGCCCAGACCAACCAGCCGCCATGTTTCCAATCTACCTGGGCTCGTTTGGTTGGTTTACTTAACTTATCGGCTTTGGGCTTTTTGGCCCGTCGACTCAACCCACACACTCGATGGGCCTTCATCCCCAATTGGCCATGACCAGCCCCTCTTCTTGACCTGACTCCTTTAATCTAATTCCCAATTCTCTCTTCCCTACAACCCCCCAGAGGCGGCAAATCCTCTCTAGGAAGCTTCTTGATCTTAAACTCAAGGCAAAAATTGAAAAGGATCTTTGCTTCTTGTGTGACGCCAAATACTCGCCAGGCCACAGAGGCAAGGATAAACAGCTCCTGGTTTTGTTGGTACACGAGGACTTCCATGGGCAGGAGGTACCAAGTCCTCTCGGTTTTAGTGATCTCCAAGAAGGTGATGTGGAGGAGGTTGCCGAACTCGGTGGTGGGGATATTAGCACTGAGAGCCATGAAAGTAAAAGGGAAAATTACTCAACAGGAGGTGATAACGTTGATCGATTGTGACACTACTAATAATTTCATCTTTTCCTGGTTGGTTCAAAAATTGGGGTTGCCTGTAGAAGCAACGTCAGGTTATGGTGTGTTGCTGGGTACGGGACAAGCAATTAAAGGGGAAGGCATATGTAAGGGAGCGGTTGTCACCATCCAAAATATCCAAAATAAATGGGACCGATGGAAGGTTTTTCTACCAAGATTAGCATATCCAAGTTTCACTCACCTATAACGATTGTATCCTAAACTTTGTATCTATCTAGATAACTCTAAGCTCAATTGTGAAGTGCGTTAATTGACAAAACACCTTTGGGTTCCTTATCCTTTGAGTAATAACTGAAGTGAATTTCTTTTCTCTGTTATACTTACGGATCTATGGGGGTCTTCATGGGTAACTTGCCTTTTTGGAGCTAGGTGGTTGATTATTCTTATAAATTAAGATTTTTTTTCCCTACCAATACATCATTTGGGATAAAATCACAATGTTTGCTTGGGGAGTGTTATTTCACATTTCAATCATGTCTCAAGAATGGTCCTTAATGAATACAAGCTTCAAGACAACTCCACCATATATATCATGTTTCTCCTTCCCAATCAAGATAAAAAGAGCACACACAACTGCAAGCATGCATCATGCTTCAATATAAGAAATAACCTGCTACCATAAGACATATACATATTTTCTTTATGAGATGTTTGTATTCAATTTATCTCATCCCACATAGGCACTTCATGTCTACTTCCATTGTATTACATACCATACAATGCTTTAAGCATATGCATATCCATTTTCATTCATTTCTCAACTATAAATGTTGTTTGTTCTTGGTTAGTGCATCAGTTAGTATGCTTGCACTTCTATAAAAATATTAGCTCATTTAAAGGGTATAGTATCTTCATTGGCAATGACTGGCATCTCAATAATAATGAACAGTTGTGAGTTTAGTAAATCCAACCTATCATAATGCTTACATAGAGATTAAATTCTTTCAAAAAGATCTTCCAAGTTTGAAGTTTTAGTCTCTGGTCAAATGTCTACAAATTGAGGGATTTACATGTATACATATTCATGCGATGCTAGACTCAAGAAAGAAGATTCGATACCAAATTGGGTAAATTATATACTCAATATTGCATAGTGGTTAAACTAATGGTGGGTTGGGCATTAAAAGCCTTTCTGTTGTTAATAGGGGTCTGTTGGGGAAATGAGTTTGGAGATTCACAGAGGAGGAGGTTTCCACTTGGAAAGAAGTCATCGGGCTGAAGTATCAAGTAGAGGAAGGGGGCCGGTTCACCAAAATCCTAGGGGAAGTATTGGAGTGGGCTTATGGAAAGATATTAGTAAGGAGAAAAGGCAAATGAACTAGACCATGTCTTTGTTCTTGGTGATGGGAGAAGCATTAGCTTTTGGGAGGACGCTTGGTGTAGTGAGGTTCCCCTTTGTGAGATTTTCCCTGCTCTGTATAGCTTGGCTGTCACTAAAGGGGCTAAGGTAGGTAATGTTTAGGATTTCTCCAAGGGAGATGGGCTTGGAATCCCAGCTTTGTAAGGTCTCTAAATGATTGGGAAATGATGAAGCTCAAAATTTTTTGAGTTTGTATATAATAAACGTGTCAGGCAGGAGGAAAAAGGCAGACTGTTTTGGAAGGAGGATAACAAGGGTATGTCCATTGTAAGCATGGTTCAAAGTCGCGGTATCGATCACCGATTCGGACGGTCTCGAGACGTATCGGTCGTTGTGTATCGGTCACTTATCAGCCGATACGGAAAATAAGATGATTAAAATATTTAAAAATTATTAAAATTTTATATAAATTATTAGAAAAATAGATATAATTAAGTAAGCTAAAAATTTATTAAAACAAATTTCTTTTATATTTAAAATGGGGGCTAGAAAAAACTAATTGAAAATTAAACATGTTTTTCCGGTTTTCAAAAATAAGAATAAAATAAACCCATGTTTTGAAAAACTCTTCTAAAAAATATGAACTAAATAGGTCAAAATCTTATTTCCAGGAAGTCAAATAAAAAACGAAAATTATCTTAATTTTAATTCTTAAGCGGGGAGTAAGACAAGGGTTAATACGTAAATTGTGAAAAACCAAGTGGTGGCATTTTTAAAGTAATTATATGCGGTCGTAACCCGTTTTTATGAAGTCTTAGCAAGTATACTCTTTACTCAGCAGTGCATGGATTCTCTCGCTCTCTACTCCTCTTCTTCTACGCCCCAGTGATATTCTGATAAGTTTCTTCTTCCATTTCTTCGTCATCATCGTGCCACTCTTACTTGGAGCCTTCCATGTAGGCCTTGGGATCGTCTCAATGAAGGTTGCGGATTTGCTCCTGCGTCGCGACATCGAGCCATACGGTAGGGTTAGAAAAGCTGGTTGATCGAGGAGTAAGATAGTGAAAAAGGCGATTTTGGTACTTTGAAGAAATCTTAGATTTACGCCAAAAGTGGTTTTTCTTTGTTGTGATGGGTAAAAACAGATTTTTGGTACTTTTGAAGTGAAAAAGTGTTCATTTTTGGTACTTTTAATCTCAGTTTACGTAAAAAAATGGTTTTTGTTGTACTTTCAAAAATATATCCTTAAACTAGCAATGCAAACAATAAAACCAAAAGAACTAACAAGATATACTTACGGCATTTCCAGAGATTTTTAATTATGCAGTGCAAATTTAAGCATGAGAATTGAAACCCAGACAAACGAATCCTACGGTTCTTTGTTGAATTTAAAACGAATTGAAAATAGAACAAGAAAAAGCAAAGAACAACGCACCTTGTAACTTGTATCTGTATCAACATGGTTGAGGGTGATGCGGATCGGTGTTCTTGAGAGGAGAGCCTAACCGGTGTCGATCTTGACTTTCGCGGACTCACCTTTGATGACACGAAAAAATCAAGGTTGAATGCTTGAAATCTCGGCATCACTTTGATCTTGACTTGGTAGAATATGCATTTATGCTAGGGCGATGGTCTTCGTTTTGATCGAGAATAATGGGCGAGCGAGCTGGGAGAAAAACCCAAAACCACCCCAGCAAAGAAGGCGAGTTGATCGAGTTAACTTTCGAATTTCGGTAGAATCATCAGAGTTGTAGGTCGATCTGCGTCATTTGGCGATTTAGTCTGAGTTTGTGATTGTATTGTATCTGGTATCGGACTCGGTGCGGTCACCCTCGAGATAGTTACGACTAGGTCGAGTCGTACTGGACTCGGCTGAGTTTTCGAACTCTGGCGTTCGTCTATTTAATATGGGCAATTTGGATGGGGAGGAACCACATAGTCTTTGATAACGTGCCTTTCTTACTACCCAGACTAAAAACCTCTTTTGTAAGCATGTTAGTTTCTTGGGCTAGGTTTATTGAGCTGGAGGAGTGTTCTTTTGTAAGAATTCTTTTGTGTATTCTTTAAGACGGTCCTTGGGTGGTAGGTTTTTGTTTCCGCTCTTTTTTGTATAGGTTAGGTTCCTCTTGTATAACCCCGTATGCAAAGGGGTTCCTACCTCCCTCTTTTTTTTTTTTTTGTTAATATACTTGCTCTGTTTATCTATTAAAAAAAAATTTATTCCATTGTTGTATGCTAAAACTTGTTGAATCCATATGATTGTACTTTGGATGTGATATATAATCCATTGCGTTATAGGAAGTTACTGTGTTCAAATTACCCCTATATGTTTCTTGTCCACAACCTACTTATTTCCACATTCCATATGCAATTCCATTTTTCTTGTTCTTTTTCCGCATAACTGTAGAAATCATAGATTGTAGCAATACCCTATGGATTCTGTGTCATACAAATCAGTGTACAAAATCATGCCCCATGGGTAAGGTTAGATTTTTCCATCAATTATAACATGGACAAAACATGGATGGGGTATAGATGATTTTTTGGGTTTGGTGGGTTTTCCAGTCCTTTTTGGCCCTTTTCTGGGCTGTGTCCCTTTTGTATACTCCCAGTGTACTTTTGGGCTGCTTAGTTGTATTTTTTTGTGATTAATACATGCTAAAAATCCATCAAAAAAAAAAAAAGAAAAAAAAAAACATGGACAAAACGTGTAGCCAAGGTGCCTGGCATTTTTAGCATTGGGTGTGGTATGTGGTTGATATGGGGTCCACTTCTTTTGCATATAACTGCTGACCAATATAAAGGTGGGTGGACTTTCTAGTTAAAGAAGTGATACATTTGGTATTTTAACTGGAAAAAGTATTCTGAATCCCTGATTCATATGCTTTGTACTCTTTCCTTTATTGATTTAATCTATTTCAATTTTACTCTCTTTGAAGGACATCTCGTTCTTTTCTTTTTATTAAAATTGTCCCTTTTTCTCCATGTTTTACAGATATCCTTGTATTTGTGGGGAGGATTCCTCATCTTTTATCGTTTTACTTACAACTAATAACATCTTCGGTTTCTAATCAAATCATTGTTTTTACTTTTTTCTTGGAAGTGATTGGAAGCAATAAAATTCTGCAATTACTTTCTTTATACTGAGACGTAGTGTGATAATTTTTTTTTATCATATTTAAATTTAAAATTTTCCCTTTTTTTCTCAGTTATTTTGTTCATCACTGTTTATTAGTGTGATTTAACTTTGTTATTTATTTATGATGATTCCCACTGCAATAAAATTTTGATTTCGCTCTTTCAACATGGTTCACTTTGTGTATATAACATGTTTATAGACTTATTTCACTCTTCGCTGTTGAAATAAATGGGCAATATAAATTCTAAGCTACAGGGGAAAAACTTAGCCGCGGTCAAAGCAAGTAAGAATGGTCAGAAATGCAACTGCAGAAATAGATTTGGTTTTTATTAGTGTGCATAATAAGAAGGGAAAATTGGCTTCTCTTTAAATGGAGCCCAATGATGAAGATATTGCATACTGATTAAAAATAATCATCAGCTCCAATAAAAAGAAAAAAGAAAAGTTAAAAACTATAGGCAGCAAGGGCTTGTCGGTATCAGAGAGAAACATCCTTCATTTCTGCTTGTCGGTACCATTGTGCCACTGTTTGAAATGTATCTAAGTATAAATATTTAACTATTAAATGCTTCATATTGTCTTAAAATGATTCCTTGGCATACACATCATTGAGGGTGTAGTGCATGTTGTTATACTATATCATGGTTCCTCGTCCAACATAATTCCCTAATTATCAGCCATTAAAATGTAGTTGCATGCGTACTGTAAACAGAATATGTTACCATGAAGTTGATTTAATGTATTATTCTGCAGCTTTGTTGGAAACCGTGGCTTGTGTGGAAAGCAGATTAATATCACATGCAAAGACGATAGTGGAGGGGCTGGAACAAAATCACCTCCCGTTTTAGGTAGATATGCATGATCTATGTTGATTCATTGGTTTTGAAATGTTACATTGCTCTGACATTTTTTAAATTAAGTATTTGCAATTCTTGTTTGTGAAGTTTCTCCATGATCAAAGAACTAAAACTTTTGCTGTTTTTGTATTTCTACAATGTGGTCCAGAATATTGATGTACTCCTTGTTTATCTCAATAATTTTCCTTAGGCAACTCTGTTAAATATTATTATATCCACTTCAAGATCAGTATTGCTTATTTACAATGACATCTTACTTTATTGGCGTTTTGTCCTTTTAGACCAAAACCAGGTTGGGAAGAAGAAATACTCTGGCCGACTGCTTATAAGTGCATCAGCAACAGTCGGTGCACTGCTTTTGGTAGCACTCATGTGTTTTTGGGGTTGCTTTCTTTATAAAAAATTTGGTAAAAATGATGGCAGGAGCCTTGCAATGGATGTTAGCGGAGGTGCTGTTCTCATAACTATTCTATAACCTACTGTCTGAAAGTTCATTCAGCTAATATTTCTTATGTCCTTATTCTTTTGGGATCCTAGAATTCAATCATATTTATTGACAAGTTCTATTACTTCAGGTGCATCAATTGTTATGTTTCATGGGGACCTGCCATACTCTTCAAAAGATATCATCAAAAAGTTGGAGCTGTTGAATGAGGAGCACATAATTGGTTCAGGAGGCTTTGGAACAGTGTACAAGCTTGCCATGGATGATGGCAATGTGTTTGCTTTAAAAAGAATTGTAAAGATGAATGAATGCTTTGATCGTTTTTTTGAGAGGGAGCTTGAAATTCTTGGAAGCATAAAACACCGATACCTGGTGAATTTGCGAGGATATTGCAATTCTCCCACCTCCAAATTGTTAATTTATGATTTCTTGCCTGGCGGTAGCCTGGATGAGGCTCTACATGGTGAGATTCCTTTCTCTCTTCTATTTATCTGCTTTGGACGTGTTTGTCTATGGCAGGAAAAAATTCATGACATGTGAAAAATGTTGCAAACGCATGATGCTGTGGGGGACATGTGGCACTTATGACCCAATGTTTGTTCACATGTTCGCCTTCTTCTTGACCAACTCCAGTACAACCTGAATCTTATGATAGTCATGGTTACCAATGTTCATTTGCATGGTCACCTGCTCCTTCATCTACTCTGATGCAATATCATTCTTGAAACATATCATGGTCATAGAGTGCCTAGATTACTCAAAGTATTTAGAAATGTCTATATTATCAGGATACTAAGAAAAAGAAAAAATTGTTATAAGTTTTTGTGGTTTACTTAAGACCTGTTTCATACCAGCTCTTAACAGAAATGAGATATTATTAGATTGGGGATGACTGATAAAATTAGGCATTATAATAGGGGCTAAAAGATTGCTGTAAATTGATGAATCAAAGTGGCTCTTCTTCATTTGATATAGCAGGCGAAAGTTCTGTTCTCTGTGCTCCTTGAATTGGAGACAGTTCATTATGCACATCTCATAGATGGCCTCTGACACCAAGCGATAAATACATCCTTTCTAAGAACACGAGGCAATCTTTAAGGGATACAACTTTCACCTGTCATGTTGCTGATGGCATGACCCACTTACAATACATAATTGTATTGTATTGTTATATAGTCAGGTTATGTGAAGTTGCGAACAACACAGACCGGCCTTATATTATCATAGGACATGCCCATTGGCCTCTTACTTTGATTAAACAGATCTCATATTTTAAGTAGATTTATGTAGGCCTTCAAATGTAAATCTGTCTGTTTTTTCCTCCTGAGACAGATGGCTAAGAAAGGCAGAATATATGACTGAAAGAAGCTGTTATAAATTGTTTGGATTTTCCTGGCAAAGTAAGATAAGTGAAAAATAATGCATACAGATCATAGTTCGCACCCATCTTGTTCAGACAACAATACTGATCAAAAAAAAAAATCTTGTTCAGACAACAAGGTGTTCTGGAAGAATTTTAAGCAATGTTCATCACTTGATTTTCTATGTTGAATTTGAATATAGTTCTTTTATATTTTTGTCAATGAATTCAACAAATCAATCCTAAAGATGGATGATTATTTCAATCATTTATTAATTATCACAAAAAAAAAAAAAATTATGTTATGAAGAACCTGGGATGTCAAAAAGACATTTTACGGTTTACTATCTGATTCGAGTTTCTTCTTGGTGAAAAGTACCGAATG
The DNA here is from genome assembly GCA_016808115.1 of Tetrastigma voinierianum. NCBI lineage: Eukaryota > Viridiplantae > Streptophyta > Magnoliopsida > Vitales > Vitaceae > Tetrastigma > Tetrastigma voinierianum. Next base: position 411,242 of record JAEQBH010003414.1, read on the forward strand.
GTTTTCTTTTTCAGAGCATGAACTTCTTGTGCAATAGGTTTTCCATTTATAATTTTTGAATAATGCAATCTATAAGTCTTCTGCTTTAGAGCATATGCTAAATTCTCTGTAAAATAATGATTTCTTATGATGTATGACCCAGAAAGATCAGAGCAACTAGATTGGGATGCTCGCTTGAATATTATCATGGGAGCTGCAAAAGGACTAGCCTACCTGCATCATGATTGTTCCCCTCGGATTATACACCGTGACATAAAGTCGAGCAACATCTTGCTTGATGGCAATTTGGAGGCTCGAGTATCCGACTTTGGACTAGCTAAATTGTTGGAAGACGAGGAATCTCATATTACAACCATCGTTGCAGGAACTTTTGGTTATTTAGCTCCTGGTGAGTGATGTAGTAAACTGTTCATCTCACATATTATCTTTAAGGATGTTAATTGGCACTGGGATTTGATAGACTTGCTAGAATGATGGAAACTGTCTCTTTCACTAGTTGAAGACTTTTGTCAAGCTTTCATCTTCTCCTGAAAATTTCCTTAAACATGCAAAATGGTATATAATGGTCATGCCCAGGCTCCCTATCCCTTTTGTTATATTCTTTTAGGGGATCAAGACAAAATGATGTATGTTTTGAGAAAGAAAATAAAAGGGCTAGTCCTTCAGACTCAGCTGAAGTGGCAAAGGGCTTGAGGAGGGTATATGGGAGGTTTCAGGATCGAATCCCTACAGGGATGAGAAAAAAAAAAAAAAAAACCTATAAAAAGAAATAAATCAACAGGCACGAAAAAAAAGTAAAGCTGAAAATTTCAGAGTTTGTGATGGTGAGGCATTAGTTGAGGCATCTCTCCTCTTGGGTAGCATAAAGCGTTATTAAGTTGAATTTACCTTCACTAATCTTTTGATGTATAATGCCTTCTATAAAAAGTGTCTTCCAAATGTAGGTCTAAATCAGCTGCTTAGAATAATTGGACACTGTTGATATTCAGCTTATAATCCAAGTATCATATTACAGCAGAGGACAGGAATCTGGATATACTTGCAGAATTGGACCCTCTTGGTTTTCTCTTGATAAAACTGTAGTACAGAAATTTTGTTGATTTGAATCTTTGATCCTGAGTTCCTCTATGTCACTTTGTCTGCAGAGTATATGCAAAGTGGACGGGCTACAGAGAAAACTGACATTTATAGTTTTGGGGTTCTGATGCTTGAAGTATTGGCTGGGAAGCGACCCACTGATGCTTCATTCATTGAAAAGGGCCTCAATATTGTTGGCTGGGTATGTCTCCTCCATATGCTTATTAAGATTGTTTTACAGCTTCTTATTTACATTATAACGCTATCATTTGGGATAATTTCCTGTAATCAATTATCAGTATTCACTTTTCCCTGAAGGTATTGAGATTAAATTACCACCCTGCAGAAGTGCAAAAATAGCTAATTACATGGTGCATTTGCAATTGCACCTATAATTCAGCAAGGAATGAAAAACTATCATTTGCTCTGTTTCATGGTATTTGGTTTCTTTTTTTTTTCCACTATGTTCATTTTCTTCTGTCCTTCATAGCTTTCCATGCCACCTATCTAGAGATTCTGAATTTTTAAATACTGTTCTTGAAGAACAAGCCTGCACAAAATGCATAGATATAGAGTCAGGTGACAAAAAGAATAAGAGAGGATATCATATTCAAAATGATACGTGAATAGGGAAATGAACTTCCAGAAAAATTTTTAGTTAAGCTAATGCTACCAAAAACATTGAACTCTGGTCCACACAGATATCAGTGAATGTCTATGAATTGGTTTCATGTGATTCAGCCTATTGTTTGATCATGGGATAGTGTTGAGATAAGAATTTGCCATAGCCTGCATTCTGGAATTTGTCTGTTCAATTACTATGGGAGACAAATTGTCCTGTCATCTAGCTCATCTTTCGTCCAGCCTATTTTTCTTTTCAATTTTTCTGGTTGATAAAATTTTCCTTGGTCCACATTGAGACTCTAATCTGGAGCCTCCAACACCCTGTCTCTGTTAACTTACCACTCGAGTCAGGTGTTGAGGGCAAATCTTTTATTATCTCCCATAATGGAGATGATAATAGTATCTTCGACATGTTGATGTCTTAGAATATCGAAGGTTCTATACTGCCTTGTCCTTGAGATACGGATGGCATATCATATAGATGTCTTTGACATCTTATATGGGTATGGGTACCAAACTTATAAAAAAAAGGGGGTATGGGTACCAATTGAACATGATCTTCCAGTACGTGATTTTGTGTAATACAATAAGACACCCAACTAGGATACATAGACAGCAACTATTTTTTTTTTCTAGGATCTGTTCCACTTATTTTGTTGTGATTCCATGTTACAAAACTCTTTACATTTTGAATTATCTTAGAATGATTCTCATTTATAACAAAGTCCTACCATTGTTTTATCAATGAAAAGTTTTTAACAAGAAAAGAAAAATACGCCAGTGTCTCTTTCAGATATGCCCTGTGAATAAATAGAGAGAGCACTAACACTATACCATGTGTTCTCCAATCCAAAAATTACTTATGGATATTGGTTTGAGTTTGCATACCAAAGCAAACATACTAAAGATTTTTGTGAAAGAGAAAGAGCTGAACTTTATTGATTTTTCTGTTGAAAACTCGTGTACAAGGCTGATATTTATAGGACTTTAGGAAACACAGCCCTACTATAATTTTGGGAAACAGAATAAAATAAATCAGCTAATATCCTATCTCCTAATTTAGTTATTCTATTTAAGTTAAACACAAATCAGTCTTCCTCAATTATAGGAATCAAATCTTCAACACCCCCCTCAAGTTGGTGCGTATATATTCGTCATGCCTAACATGCTTGAAAGAAGCTCAAAATTCGATCTGAAGAGTCCTTTGGTGGGAATGTCAGCTATCTGTTGAGCTGAAGGAATGAATTACATGCAAATAACACCTTCTTAAAGTTTCTCTGTTATGAAGTGGTGGTCAATTTCAACATGTTTAGTTCTATCATGCTGTACGCCTCCTGCAGGGAGATTGTTATGTACGACTACTTCCATGCAGAGATGAACCAGGGTGGTTATAAATTAGCTTCTCTGCTTGTGCAGCTGTTGCCACCATCATCCCATATGGGAAGTTCCACTGGAGTAGTTCTTGTAGGCTTTGAGCATTGTGTCTGAAGTAAACTTCCTGGCTTCTGATGCCAAAGTTTGGTCTAGGGAAAGGTGTTCTAGTATTAAGAGGAGCTGAAGAATGTTGCATTTATTGACTATCTCCCACATCACTTACAATCATAAAAAATATGTCATATACAACAGACAGATGTTACTCCAACAGATGTTCATTACCCACTTCCTCTAGACAATCATGCCCATGCTTCATAACCAGAAGAATGCACATTTATCCACACAAAAGTGAGACGTTTTGGTTAATATTCTTGTCTACCCAATTGGTTGATTCATCCCTTTTCTTTTGCTTTGCAGTTGAATTTTCTGGTTACAGAAAATAGGCAAAGGGAGATTGTTGATCCACAATGTGACGGGGTCCAGTCAGAAAGCCTTGATGCCCTGCTCTCAGTCGCCATCCAGTGTGTATCTCCAGGACCGGAGGATCGTCCAACCATGCACAGGGTGGTCCAGATACTTGAATCTGAAGTCATGACCCCATGCCCTAGTGACTTCTATGATTCCAACTCAGACTGAGAGGCCCTCTGGGAGAGACACAGAAGACATGTTTTTGTTCATATTTCATGTCATTACAGCTTCTCCCAACAAACTAGAAAGGTTATGCATGCAGTTTGGGGCTCAAAAATCAACAAGGTTTCATCTTCCACTTCATTTATTCATTTCTTTTGCAGATGCATAACAACTAGAAGATGATCGTACCATCCATTTATTCATTTATCATCAAAATCCAAGCATTTGATCGGCCACCAACAGGATTCAGAGTAAAACCGGCTACTTTTGTTATCCTCATGTTGCATAGGTGGTGCATGCAGACTTTCCTTTCTCAGCCTGAATGAATTTCCCACTTGTGTAGTATGCTTTATCCCATTTCTTATATTTATTTTCTTCTCATCGTATTCTTCTTTAGCATTTTGTTTTCTCAAATTAAATGTATAAAAAATCATGTACAAATTGAAACCTTGTTTATGCCATTTTTGTAAAATATGTTTCCTTTGCTATAATCAATTTCCTTGGATCACCCTACCAAGATTCAGAACTCCTTTATAATCATTTGACTTGGAGTTGTAGCTATTACATTTGCCTTCAGTTCTGCCTAAGTTTTACAGATCTTGTTCCATGATCTGTCTGCATCCCATATCTTTCTGTTTTTCTTAGCGTGTAAGTCGCCAATGGTGGACAGGTCAAGATAATATCTTCCATAGCATGTGGTTGTAAATGTTATACCCAGAAAAGCATGGCCTCTAGGATCTTGTAATTTTTTGAGAAGTTTCTGGATTCAGAGTCTGCCGATGGTGTCTATTTTGCTGGATGACTGAATTGATCTGTTGTTGCATTTTTTTCTGTTAAAGTGTAGTTGATGATGAAGGAAAATGACTTCTGATGGTGGAGGGTAACGGGCATTAAAGGGCCTCTTTGGTGGGTGACATTTTTCAGAACAATTCTCAAACGAGAATTAGTAAAAGCAGTTCCCAGCTGATTTCAAGAACAAAATTTGTTTTACAGCTCCCAAATATGAAAAAAAAAAAGAAAACAAAAGAAAAGAATATCGGATTATTCTCATTCTACCTTTATCCATGATGTGTAAGTTTTTAAAATATTCATCATTTTAGTTGTTGCTTAGAGAGTAGTTTAAGGAAAAAAACAAAACATTTTGAAATAAGATTTCAACCAAAAACACAAAAATGAGTCTTAGTCAATGGTTTGCCAAATGTGAATTTTAAAGTAAGAAAATTGTTTTTCCTTTGTACTAGAAAACATGCAACTGTTTTCAGGATGACTTTTCATACGTTTTCGGAGATCCATGTAAATGGGTGGATTTGATTGTATAATGGCAGCGTATTTTAAAAATTGGTAGGAAGTGATAAGGAAAAATATTGTTATAAAATTGCTCTTAACAAAAACAATGGGATTTAAATATCACGTTTAACAATGTTTAAACACGCTTTCTTAACAAAAATTAAACCTTTGACAAATTTTTAGATTTACTTAAATTAATTCTTAAACAATCTTTAGGACAGTTACTCCAAAAGTAATCATTCTTTATAAAAATATGTTACAAAAGATACTCGTGGACCCTCAAGTTTTGTTTTTGGGATGAGTGTTTTTTTTTTCCTTTGAAATCCTAGATTGGAAAGTGAGATAGGGAGGGAGACCTCCCTTGCCTATAAAAGGGAGAGTCTCCAACCCTTGAGGGAGGGGGAATTTTTTTTGGATAACGAGTCTTTAATTGGAGGTCCACACATGTCTATAGGTTTGTATTTATTTTAAGAGATGATGAACCATCTCGCCGAAAGAAGAGAGGCTACGAAAACTCTCTTGGGTAGGTGTTTGGTAAGCCGACCAGAGGATTAAGGCCCAATTTTTCGACAAAGTGCTGAAGTGCGGCGTTTGGTAGATCTTGGGGTGACTAAGCGGGACAAAATTAATGAAGGTGAGTTATTTTTATGCTTGGTTTTCTTGCACGAATTAGTGGGTCTCTTGGATATCTCTTCGAGTCTGGATATCTCGCGTGGTGACTCCTCTCCTCTCATCAACGGCCGGGCTTTGGGCCAGACTCTCTTGGGTGGTGCTGGGATATCCTTGTTGCACGCCTCGAAAAGCAAGGCGGAATCAATCTCATACTGTTCCATCAGATTGGAGTTTACGGTCCGGCTCGTGGAAAGCTTAGTGAATCGTCGGTCGATTCACACGAGGGGTTTTCGGTCTCCGGTGTATCAGCACCTTCTCGGTGAAATCACTGTAACTCTGTATTCCTTTTCTTCATGTGATAGTAAAATCTCTTGACTGAGTTTCTCCCGTGGATGTAGACCAATCTTGGTCGAACCACGTTACATCTGTGTGTTCTTGTTTTCTTGATTTCTTGTTTTTCATTTTCTGTTCTTAAGATTATTTCTGCATTTCTGAATTTAGATTTTGGATGAGATTACTTCAGCGGTTGTCTTGTTCTTTGAAGAATTAAATTATGGTTTTGTAAATACGTTATTATTGTTGTCGAAAATTTGAAAGAACAAAATGCGGATTATTGTGATTGTCAGAAATTTGATATTCTTGAAGTCTGGATTTCTTTGTGTTGAATCTTTTTGTCTTGAGTTTTGGAATTTCTTTGTGTTGAATCTGGATTTCTTTGTCTTTGAATTTATATGGAATTTTGGTTCTTTATCTTTGAAGTGCAGTTTCTTTGTCTTTGAGTTCTGAAATACCAGAATAGTTTCTGTGTATCGTGGCTCGTGTGGCTTAAACTCTTCTTATAAAATATTTTTCTTCTTCAGTTGCTTATGTTGCTACCTTTGGGTACTAATGTACTATAGCTATTTATTTGGTTCATGCTGGGACTATGGTCTATGGCGTTTATCTTTAGGAATTTGTTTGTGTCGATTTAGTCTTTATGGCGTGAAATGGGAAGAAGATCAATATAGCGTTTATTCGGGAATAAAAGAAATGTGGAAGCTCTAGTTACCTGTCTTGGTTATTTTACTAGATAAATGTTTTGATCGGGTTTCCTAACATTAGATTGGATTGGCGATCTAGTGATTAGGTTAATTTTGTTGTTTTGTGCCAGGCCATGATGATTATTTGCAATTCTCTTAAAATTTACATTTATCCCTGGTTCAATACTTTCAGTTGAGGATGGTTAAGCTTCTTAACATACATTTTTTTTTAAAATGAGGCGCACAGCATTTGGGAAAGTGGTAAAGTTTCTTCTCTGACGGAAGCTGACACCATAGATATTTTACCCACACACAGAGAGGTGGTGAATGTTTTTATGTGAAAGTTTTGGTTTCTTTTCTTTTTATTTTTTCTTTGTTAAATTGTACGAAATTAACTCGAAATGGTTTTCTGTTATAATTAGGTTGCTAATTTCATTCTTTTCCTGAGGATTTCAACTTCCCACAACACATAAGCCTTGAGCAACGGTATTTTCATCTTTTTTTATCTTTATTTATTTTCTGTGGGCTTGCTAGAAATAGTTATTGTGTTAAATTTAAGTTATCAAGAACATAGTTTTTACAGAAAAACAAGAAATCTTTGAGCTTGAAAGTTTCAATTTTAGGAGGCGATCTCGGCTTTAGAGACAGTCTTGCCTTAGGAGGCGACTTGACTTGGGGAATTGCCATTCTATCAAGTAAGTTTTCTTGACTTTATTTTTAGTTATAATTTTTTTTATATAGTTATTTTATTGTTTAATTAATTGAATTTTACATCTATTTAATTTATTGTTTTTTTAATTAGTTATTTAAATATATTATTATTATTTTATTTTCCCTATGAGTATATTGATGATTTTTTTTATTAGATTGATTGTTGATGCTTTTTGTTTAATAATTTGATTCATTTTACTTAATTCATGAATCATCACCTACCCTTAATTTATTAAAATTTTCCAATTTAATTTTTTCAAATTTACAATTTCAAAACTACAACTTTCCAATTCCAAAATTCAAGTGTTCTAATTTCAAAATTCAAGTCCCTCAATTCTTAATTTCAAATTTTCAAGTTTTCAATTTCAAAATTCAACTCCCCCAATTTCTAACTTCAATTTTTCAAGTTTCAAATTTCAAAATTACCTATCCCAATTTTAAAATTCAAGCGGCTTAATTTCAAAATTCAACTTCCCCAATTTTTAATTTCAAAGTTTCAAGTTTCTAATTTAAAAAAATCAAGTGCCCTAAATTCAAAATTCAACTCCCAATTACTAACTTCAATTTTTCAAGTTTCCAATTTAAAAATTACCTATCCCAATTTCAAAATTCAAGCGTCATAATTTCAAAATTCAAGTCACTCAATTTCTAATTTCAAAATTTCAAGTTTCCAATTTAAAAAAAATCAAGTATCCTAATTTCAAAATTCAACTTCCCTAATTTCTAATTTCAATATTTCAAGTTTCCAATTCCCAAATTACCAATCCCCAATTTCAAAATTCAAGTGCCTTAATTTCTAATTTCAATTTTTCAAGTTTCTAATTTCAAAAATCAAGTGCCCTAATTTCAATATTCAAGTCTCTCAATTTCTAATTTCAAAATTTCAAGTTTCCAATTCCCAAATTACCAATTCTTAATTTCAAAATTCAAGTGCCCTTTTCAAAATTCAAGTGCTTTCAAATTTCAAAATTCAGTTTCCAATGATTTAAGAATTCAGTTGCGATTTTCGGCAGTTTCTCAGATCTCGAGCTAAAGTCAAAATTCTCAATTTCAAAATTCAAGTGCCTTAATTTCAAAATTCAAAGTCTCCTAATTTATAATTTCATTTCAAAATTCTCAATTTTCAAACTTTCAATTTTCAAAATTTCAATTTTAAATCATTTTTGAAAAATTCTAATCACATGATTAATACTACAATTTCAATAAAATGGAATCTTGTGGAGACAATTTGTGTAAAAGATAAATGGGTTTGGGTGGAGCTTGACATTCCATGTATCATTTTAATAAATAATTTGACATTTGATCTATAACCTAATTTCTAATTAATTTTGAATATTATGTATTTTATTATTGCACTAACATTGTTTCTAATTGACAACGGATATGTGGCGGAATCACGCATTTTACTCATTTAACATTTGTTTGACATCTGTTGTTATAATATGTTTGGTGTATTATGTATTGTTGTTTTAGTGATAATCGATCGATCGTGTAGCATTTAAGTTTCTCACTCTTATTTTATTTCCTTTTAAAATAAAACAAAAATAAGTGGCGACTCCAAACCCTTTTTAAAATGTTTTTTTTTTTTTAAAAAAAAGAGAGTCTTGCCTTTTTAGTGGGAAATGCATAATAGCAAAAAATGCAAGGTCTATAAAATGACGACTCTGCTAGGGATCGTTTTAGAGGGTCAAACTTGAACACGAGTCGAGGCGAATATGACGTTTGATATGTTGATCAATGGGTGCCTTCTCTTTGCTCTTTTGCATGCTTTGGTGATTGATGACACATTGAAATCTTTGCTTTGGTGATCTATATGAGTAGCATGTTTGATTATTGTTGCTTGATCTTGACATGTTGATTGTTTCATTTGATTGTTATAAGAGCATGTTAGTACTTCTTCATGTTGTATGATATTTGATAATCTTCTTGATGTGTATATCTCTATTGTGTTGCTTCATTCATTTCGACATTATTGATTCCACTGGTTTACCCTTGTACATATTAGAACATGTTGAATTCTATTTATTGCATGATTACTCTATTCTTCTTAACATGTACATTCTCAATGATCACTTATTTCATTCACCTTGACATGTTGATTATTACATTCTATATTCACCTTGATCACCTTATCATTTTTTTAACATGTTATACTTGTAGTATACTCATTTTGTTTATCTTATACTCTTGCTTAGACTGTGTGTAGATTTGGTTGATATATCTATACTTTGCATAATTGTTTGTTACATGACTACCTCTCCCTTGCTTGATTGCTTGTCACTTGTCTATGTGGGACACACATTTATCCACTTATCTTTGACTCTCTAGTATTGGTCGACTTTATTTTCTTTGATCTTGTGTTGATAGGAGACTTGTTACTCCTTCTGTGCTCTTCGATTGAGCTAGTGATTTGGAGTAAGGTCTAGTGATGGGCTATATTTATGTTTGGGAGCATTTTGGAGGTGGTCGACATATTGATGCTGAAGAGTTCGATCTTTGAAGACTTGTATAGACCAGAGCTAGATTTCAGGATACTCCTGAGACCAGTATGATTTTTTTTATGCTTAGATTGCAAGGTTTTTCTAATGCACCCACACCCCACCGTGCACCTTAGATCGTCTTCGAGTGTTTGAGAGTTGTGAGCTCATGTCACCCAGTTTGAGAGCCTTTGCCATTGTGACCCATCACCTAGACTGTTAATTTTATAGAGCTTATCTTGACCTTGTAGGTTGAGCAATAAATCCTCTCTTTAGGTGTCCTTATCTTACATGTGGGTACATCTGAGAGCCTTTAGTGCTGCTTTAGTCACAGTTGGGTTCGATTTCCCCCTTTGGTCTCCTCTTTGGTGTTTAGAGATTGGTTCAAATTTTGAGTGTTAGTTGGATCACTCTGTAACACCCCAAAATACACCCTAGTCGTTTTAAAGCATAATTAGGGTATATTATAAGTGCATTTTAAAATTTTTCGTAATTAATATTTTGCTAAGTGAGAAAATTTGAAACACAGAATTTGTCTGAATCTGAGGTAAAGTGGAATTTGTTAAAACAGGATATAAAAGTCAAGATAATAAGATTATATGCCAAAGTGGAATAATGGGAAGTTGTGGTGCAAATAGAAGGGAATTTGAGGATCAAAGTGCAATAAAAAGAAAATTTAGACTAAAATGGGATAAGACCAAGTTGGTCTCTCATTTTTGGGAGAGCAAAGAACATGAAGAAGAAGAGAGGAGAAGGGAAGAAGTAGAGGAAGAAGAAGAGAGGAGAAGAGAAGAAGTAGAGGAAGAAGAAGAAGAAGAAGAAGAGGAAAGTATGGAATACTTGTATGGAAACTATGGTTTTGTATGGAATACTTGTATGGATTACTATGGGTTTGTATGGATTATTAGTTTGTTCCATTTCTAGGGTTTAGTTAGGAATTCATCATAACCCTAGATTTGTTGAAAGTTGGGTTGGTAAAACCCTAGTTTGTATAAGATGAGTATGGAATCCTCCCTTTGAGTATGGATTCTTGGTTTATGATGTATGGCTACCTATTTGGGTGTTAGGAAGTTAACTACAACTACCAGGGGTAGAGTTTGGGTGGAAGAGCCTAATTAATCTCATGTTTGGTTTTTAGTTGGGTTAAAACACACTTGGGAGATGTTTTTGGAGAGTATATGGTTTTCTTTGTTTTGGTTGGTTTCTAGAAAGATTGAAATCGGCCAAAATCTGGAAATTTTAGGTCTACTGTAGTAGCGTAGGGGATCCCACGTAGCGAGTAAGGTCCACTTTAAGGCATGGCATGTCCACTTATTTGTGGCGTGGTTGAGAGGAGGTTTGAATGACCTCGGGTGCCTTGGCGTAGTAACTCCCCTGCCTTGACGGTGAAGGCATACGTTGCGAGTAGCGGTCTACGTGTGACGTAACCTTATTCTAACATGGATAAATTTTGGTGATTTGTTTTGTTTTGTTTTTCAATTGCTTCGAGGACTTGTCTATTGGACTAATGAGGACCCTATAAGTGGATGAAAGGGTTCATTCATGTTTGTAAGGTAAAGGAAAAATTACACCGTACCTCGCCGCCTTGGTGAAGCAAAGACGTTGGCAAACTTAATGCCCCTATGATAAGATAGTAAGTTTCTAGAACACATATAATTGTAGGACCGCCTAAGATCATATATGGAATGACATGACACTTCTGTTACGTGGGCAAGCACGTATAGTACTTCGGTACTCTTTGATTAGTGCGATGACACTCTTTGAAAATGCATGGTTAAGCCGCGTTTAAACGTCTTTCTCGATTAGTGCGTATTTTCTCTGTCAACCGGCGCTCCTAACTGTGCTACGATACCTCGATCTTGTATCGTACCTTGATTACTTATTGTCTTTGTCTGCTCATTTCTTGATGCGAATTACAGGTAGTCGAAACAACGGTTATATGATAAGAGTCTGAATAACGAATAAGGGTAAAGTTATGTACATCGTTCTGCTCTGTAGTACCTACGGGTACCTTTGGACAAGTATAAGCTCTGTAGTGCCTACGGGTACCTCCGTACAAGTATAAGCTCTATAACTCCTACGGGAGATCTAAACAAGTATAAGTCTGCTACAAGTACAAGTATGTGTATAAGTTTGCTATGTGAATTCATGAAATTTTTTGATATCTGCTACTGTGCATCTGTTACTATTATATGCTTACTGTCAATGAGTATTAGTGCATGTGTAAAACTTGTTTGCCTTATGTTATATAGATTAAACCTCTCAATTTAACACCTCTACAGGAGTCTTACAACCTTCCTGTGGTTATGTCAAATTGGACTAGAGTTTCTTTAAAATGAATAAGACTGGTTTAATGTTCTGGAATTATGAATAGGTTTAGTCTATGACACTGCAAATGCATAGGTCATACAAGTAGTAAAAAAATGGATGTAAGGAAGTCCGGATATCATTCCTACGAATTGATTTGGATTCTCCCGAAATCAACTACCCAACTACTTAGATCCATACTATCTAAACCTCAATGGTGAAGTTTATTGACTAAAGATTAAAGAATAGTTGTTTAAAGTGTGTAAGACAACTTAGGACATTAAAATAAACTAATGAACTTATATATATATATATATATATATATATATATATATATATATATATATATTATGATTAGTTGGACTGAATCAGTTCTCTGTAAAAATGAACACTAATAAGGAAGTACTATGAAACAGTCAATTTCTGCATTATAATCACCAATTAAATATCCCTGTTTCTCTCGAAGACATGGGTTTAATCAGTTACTTGCATTCAACCTATTCTTTACAAGATTTGAGTATTTTTCTTTCTCAATACTTCATACCCATTTCTTGAGATTGCAGATTTCTTACTTCCCAAGTCAGGAGTATTGCAAGATTTCCACAACCTGATTGATGACTCAGCCTTAGAATCTAATGAATATCTCCTTTCCCTTTATTAGATCACAACTAACATAGGGTCGAGTTTTCCAACATATTAGTGAAATCTCACGATGATTTAAATTTATAAATAATCCCCTCCACATAAGTTATGGAGTGGTAGGTATTTATCTAAGTGAACTCTCAGATCTCATTAATTCTTCAATAATGGTCCTAACATACACACAGTGGAATGTTCTAACTGCGGGAATCGCCATCTACGTAATCGCTCAGGGCCTCCTGGAAATCGAGGCGGAATCTGATCCTTGGAAGGGTATTCGAAACTACTATTAGGAACAATTATATAAAGACACATCGATCAAATGAAATCCCACCCCAGTCGAGATGCTTCCTTTAATTTATACGGAAAGGCGTAACTAACAATAAATTCAAACTAGTGGGCGTAGCCACAGCTGTCTGATCGACGATAGACGATAAGTTGCAACCCTTTGCGATTGCAATAAGGCGAGGAAAGAGGCGAATTCGGGAATAGTCTAGATTTCATTTAAACTCAGGCAATAAATTGTAAAGAAATTGAAATATTGCTTCCAGCTTCAACATTCTAACAAATTGCTGGTTCAGATCTAAGAGAAGAAAGAAAAGAAAAGAAAATCTATTCTAAAAATATACAGTGAGTTTTCTTCTTCTCCCGTTCTGGGTTCCCAAAGAAAAGCTACTTTACTAAAACTGTGTGAGCCTATTTATAACTTTTAGAAATTGGGCCTGATTCCAAGACTCTAGGTGGATTTCCCTAAAATCAATGGCCCAGCTCATTGTTTTAGGTTGCGACTTCAAAAGTTTGTCGTGACGTAAAATTCTTGTCTGGGTTGTCCAGTTTGTCGTGACCTCAAGAACTGGTTGCAACCTTCTTTCTCCTGTTCCTACAATTGCTGAGCTGTGACCTGATTTTTCTTGTTCCCAGGAATTGATGTTGCGACCTCAATTCAATGTCACGACCTCTTATCTGTTGCGACGTCATTGAGTTGCCTCGAGCCTTTAAGATGGTCGTGACTCAAAACTGCTGGGTTGGTTGTTTTCTTGTCGCGTCGTGGAATTTAGGTCGCGACTTAATCATTTTCCTTGCTCAGTGCAATTCTTGTCGTGAACTCAAAAGTATGTTGCGACAATCCGCTAGCCGTATCTAGTCCGCAACCATTCTAAGTCTGACAATTCCCTTCAATTTTTTATTTAAATTGCGACCTCACTATTCTACTTTGTTTTGGAATATATGTCGCGACCTCGATTTGATGTCGCGACTTGGTTGTATTTTTGTACTGCATTTTATGTCGCGACCTCAGAAATATGTCGCGACCTCATTTATTGTCGACCAGCGATCCTTGGTCTGACTCCCTTTCTCATGTTCGACTTAAAATTGTTTTGTCTTTTCATTGCCTTGTGCGTGGATTTAGGTCGACTTAATCATTTCTTTCCTGTCTGAAATTTATGTCGCGACCTCAAAAATATGTCGTGACTTCAATTCTGCCCCTCTTGTCGCAACCTCACTTCTTGGTCATAACATTTTTTTTTTGTACAACTCTTTCTTATTGTCGCGACATAAATTAGAATTCGCGACCTTGATTAGATCTAACTTATTTCTTTAGCCATGACACAGGTGCTAGGAGAGACATTGCAAGTCCATTCAGCCTTACTCTTTTTTTGCGACCTCAAAAGTGTGTGGCGACCTTATCTTTCTTGAAGTTCCTCCTGTCTTGGTCTCAGCAAGTTCTCTTATGTCGCAACAGTTTTTTTTTTTTGTTTGCCTTGCCATCACCTTTGGTCGCGACCTTGATTCTTTGTCGCGACACAATGGGCCTTAATCACATTTTCACCGATTTTGCAGGAATTTTCACTTCTGCTTTAAGTTTTTGCAAAATATAAATTTGGTAAATAGTTCTGCATAGAAATAGACAATTATATTGTAAGAAAAATCAGAAAAATGGACTAAAAATTTAATGAGTTTTTGACTCATCAAATTCCCTGAACTTAAATTTGCTTGTCCCCCGAGCAAAGAAAAGAAAATATTTGTTGTCCTCAAACAATTGAACTTGATTTTGTAGGACACTTTTTTGTTTCACAGCATAATCTTCTCTTGAAAAGTAATTGCAGTCTCATTTTAAACTTTAGTTTTCAATTGAGAAAAAGGAATGTTTTCAACCTCTATTACAAATAACTGCTGAATACTGCAGTAAACAGTTTAGTCAATAGATCTTGTTTTGTGAGTGTGTGTAGGTCTTCTTTTCTTTTCATCATTTTTTTGAATTAGTGAATCTTCTGGGGATCTCCTTAGAATACTAGTCAAATTCCCATAAGCTTGTTTTTCATATTGATCTCCACTAATGTAGGTAAATTCAACCTTCAGGATCAAAGAGGTCTTTTAGGCTTGTAATGTTAGGCTTGGGTAATTGGGTAGATAATTAGGAAAAAAATTAGGCTGCAAATTACCCAGATTCCATTCTTTCTTTCTTTCTGTAAAATGGCCTTCATCTTTCATCCTTTTCTTTCTTCGTAATGTAACTCTCCCCCCTTCAAGCTTGTGCTTTCGGTTCCTTTTCTTTGGAGCTCTTTTCATTCTCTTCTTCAAGGAATTGGAATAGTGCAATGTCTTTTATCTTCTTAGGCTTTCTATCACTCTTAAGAACTTTGGGCTACTTGACTCCCATACGATTGACATTAGGGTACTAGGTATTTGAAACACCCCACCAAACTGTTGTTCGAAGATAGGCCCTGAACAAAACTTCTTCCTTTTGACTTTTTCTCGCTGTTTCTAGTTCTTGATTTATTTCTCTTCATCCATCCTTGTAATCGAAAAGAAATATATTCCCCAAAGCTTTGTTTCTTTACGCACATTAAACATCATATTCTAAAAGCTGAGTAATTTAGGGTTCTTTCTTTGCGAGGATTATTGTAGGGAGAGGATTTTAAGTTTTAAATTCTTCTTTATTGGAAGAAATTAGGCATTTTTGGCAAGCGGGGAACTAGAGTGTATGCCTTTGCATATAATGAGGTAGGTTGGAAGGTTCATACTTCAAAGATGGCCTCTATCACTTCTTATTGGATTGTTTTTTACTAGAGGATTTCGCGCTTGACCCGATTATCAACAAGTTCTAGGATCTTGTATCCTTGTTTAATGAATCACCCGAGAAGATGTTCCTAATCCCTCTCAAGTTTAAGAATTTTCTTGACCATGTGCAATGTTTTCCCAAGATTTGTATTGACTCACTGTCTATATACACACCTTCAAAAATCACATTTGTTCTTTCAATTGTGTACCTTTTCCAAATTCTGCAATTTAAACTTTATTCAAACTAAAACTGCAACTTCTTATTTCAATTCACTAGTTCCTGCTCTTGTTTCTCTTACAGTGTTGTTCTGGATTTAAACAGTGGTCATTGTGTCCTTATACTAATAAAGCTTGAGTACATAGACCATTTCTTGTAGACAAACAATGAATTACACAAACAACACAATTCATTTACTCATATCCATGCATCCAAAACAAGTCACTTATTCAACAATCAGAGTCAAATCAAGCATTTCACCAATGTATAAGTTCTGATTATAAACTTATTGAAAACAACAACACAATTCATTAATTTAAAGAACCACTCTGAACATTTTCAATGAACTATGAATTTATATTATTCATTATGATGAAGAAGCCACAATGAAGAAAAGAAAAGATATACTTATGCTTTCTCACTCTTCCCTTTTCTTGTAAAAGTTTTTAGGTATTATGTTGGGAGGATCTAAGTCAAAGGTTGCTAAGCATGGGGAAAATTGGGAGAAGGTCATATATGGTCTTTTATGTTCGGAGGGTGTAGGTTCTACCTTGTCAGTGGAGATTAAATCATTTGTTAAATCCACAACTCTGATCAAGGTGTCTTGTTTCGAGCCCATCGGATTCACTATTTTCTCCAGCTTAGAAATTCAACCCGGTATAATACGATAAATTTTGTTTGCAATCTAAACTCTCATGCCAGTTTTCTTCTATAAACATCATTATCTTGAGCTCTTTATCTCTTTCCTTCGTGATTTCCAGACTCAGCAGATGCTCCTTATCTGAAGTCTTGGAAGCGAATCATTTTAGCATGTTACCTCCATCTCGGCTTCTGCTTTCTTGAATGGTAAGCACTTCTTCATCTCTTCTAAGCGGTTGTTGTAGAAGGCTTCAGGTGGCTTTCATCTTTCTCCCATTTCTTTTTCTCTTCTTGTAATTTCTTCTCCATTCTTCTTCACATACATCTTGAATTACCTTTCAACAAATTGTTCCTTTCTTATGAATTTAGCTTCTAAAAATTCTTCTCTGAATTGCTGCTGTTTCTCCCATCTCTGCTCCCTTTCTTCCATGTCCTTCTTTATTGATATGAGCATTTCCATGATTTCATTATTCCCTGCATTATGTCTGGAGCTTTCTACTTGTTCAGGGAAATTCTCTGTCATATCAGGGTAGGAATGGCTCGGAGGGCTCATCTTGAAATGCACCTCTTCTTCTTCAGCTGGAGGATTCTGCTCTGGAATAGCTCCCATTTCTCTGAGATCATTACCCTCAGCAAGCTCTGCTTCTACTTCCACCATCCTTTGTTGCTTTTATTTGTGAGCCCATCACCCCGGTAAGGGGTCGGAGAATACAGGGTAGGTTTCTTCTTCATCCCATGATCCTCTCACCCCAGCGAAGATGCATAATCTGTTGATTGTCATTGGGTGAGGGATTAGTCCTCTTCTGTTGCTTATGTGGTATCCTCTGATCGACCCCTCAATTAGACCCCCAACATTCATTTTATAGCCCTTCAAAAGGGCATATAGAATGATTGCTTCCTACTCTCTCACTATACAGAGATGTTTAGTTGGGAGGATTACTGAAGAGAGGAAATAAAACCAAACCTTAGCTTCTTTAGTGAGGGAGCCTCTGTTTATAGCGTAGTGTGGGTTCTTCTTTAAGGCTTCCTACTTCCCCTGCCCAACAGTTAGCAAGTCGACAATCTTCTCATGATTAGGGTTCGCTACCAGTTTCTTAAATTTGGAGCAGGTGGCAGGATTTCTTTAGCTTGAACATCTCATTGATTCTTTTATCTCCAAAGGGTACCCATACTCCTCGCACGAAAACTGCGTCTTCTTTCATCCCCACCATATTTGCATAGAATTCCCTAACCAGAGAAGAGAATCCAGGCGCTGTGTGTGCGCAGAAGCCCTTCTAGCCTCTATTTTCTATAATCTCAGAAAAAGGGAAAATTAGCTTCCCAAAACCTCTTTCGCAAACGAAGCCCTTGTCGACCAGTAGTCCATATATCCTTGGCACGCCAGAGACAAAGTCTGACAAAGTCTTTGTCTTCTTCTGATCCTCTTTCCTCAATTTGTTTCGCGTCCCTCATCTTTTCTGCCTTTCTTCTCATTGGTTCCTTCATTTACGTGGTTTCTATTTACGCATTGCGATCTCGGGCTGGGTTCCGAATGAACCTCCTCTACTCCTTGGCGATGTTAGCTCATGGAGTTCGTCGGTGTCTGTTCGGGTCGGAGCGGGGATTTGGTCTATCTGCCCGTGGGTGAGAGTAGGAATTGGCTCACGGTTTTAGGGTTTTGGTGGTCGACGAGAGAAAGAAGGTGGAAAGTTGAATTGAAGATGCCTTTGGATTGAGTTTTGGATGAAATTTAGCTATTCAATTTAGTCTTTATGTGAATGGGTCGAGAGTCATCATTTTTTCTTATGGAGCGTGCACATTAATGCCTAAGTTACAACACTAATTGCTACACTAAATGTCCCATTTAAAGTGGCAACGCCCAAATCAGAAGGTTCAAAACCTTTATTTATTGCATTTTAGAAAATTACAAATTCGCGACCTACTTAAATTTTATTATTACTTGGAAATGTGAGTCTTTGACTAACAAATTGGTGTTGCAACTTATTTCTTCCTTTCTTTAGTTTTCCTTGGTCGCGACCTAAATTTTCTAATGTCGCGACATTGGGCTTTATCTCAGTCTTTTAGAACTCACATACTTTGTTGCGACACAAAGCATAGTCCTAACACTAGAAATTGAGCAATAATTGTTGCGACCCCGAGTGGTCATGACAGTAAAGTATGTCGCAACACGGGCTCACATGGTTTTCAAGATTAGTTCAAATTCATAAAAGACTGAATCAATAGACCAAATTCCAACAAACACCAATAATCAACCTTCATCATTCAAATATGCAACAAATAAACTCATGAAGCATTAGATTCTATATTGAATGAAAAAAATAAAATAAAAAAATAAAACAAAAAATAAAATTCCCCTAAACTTCAATCATTCATTCTCCCAAAACAATTAATATTTAACAGCGGGTATGGTACTTCCCCTTATAGTTCATTTTTGCATATTCTATTTGAGAAATCCTTAGATCCTTCCATTTTTTTCTTGCAGCTTCAATGTCCTGGAATTTAAGCGACACATAAAACAAAATAAGAGTTTAAACCTAAAGGAGATCGAAAGAATTCAAAATTAGCTATTTGAACTCATTATAAACAAACAGAATCAAACTAAAATAGTAAAATAAAAGTCTAATGCTAAAAATAGAATGAAAAACTCATTGGGTTGCCTCCCAAGCAGCTGCTCAATTTTTAGTCTTTAGCTAGACTTGCTGCTATGAATTTCTTGTTTCAACAATTTTCTTCCACTCAGAACTAGGAATCAATCATATTTCTTCCAAGATATTGCTTTAATCGCTGACCATTTACTTTAAACTCTTCCCCATTACTTGTTTTCGATATCCTTTGAGTTGTACTTGACAACAACGTATAAGAGCCACTCCATTTGATTTCGGTTTCCTCGAAAAAGCTTTAGTACGAGTTAAATAACGAGGACTGTCTCTACCTTGAATTCCCTCTCAAAATCTTTGATCATGCCATTTCTTTATCTTATCATATCAAATACGGCATTATCATAAGCTTCATTCTCGGCTCTACCAATTCATTTGGAACAGGTGTCTTCAACCTTATGACTTTGAACTCGAAATTAACTTCTTGATGGCCCCCTTGCCTTGTTTAATTCAAGAGGTAGGTATTAAGGTTGCAAACAGAATGCGTATGGGGACATTCCAATGGGAGTTTATATGCGGTTCTTGTAAGCCCCTACAATGCATCATCAAGCCTTAAAGACCAATCTTTTATCTTTGGAACTCCTGATCTTTCGAAATTTTCTTTATCTCACAATTTGAAATTTCGGCTTGCCATTTGTTTGAGGATGATAAGCAGGCTCATTATGTGTTTATTCCATACTACTTGTTCATGAGTTTCTCAAACACTTTGTTTGCAAGAAAAACTCCTCCGTCACTAATAATAGTTACAGGTGTCCCCAATGCATTCAAGATATTTCTTTGTAAGAATCCTACAACTATATTAGCATAATTCTTGGGACAAGCTGTTGCTTCCACCCATTTGAATGCATAATCCACGGCTAGGGTATTATGTATATTTCCAAAAGAAGATGGAAAAGGCCCCGTGAAGTCTATTCCCCATACATCAAATAATTGCACCACCAGGATACCATGCAGGGGCATTTCATGCCTTTTGCTGACATTTCCCATTCTTTGGCACTGATCACAAAGCTTCACCCATTCAAAACAATCCTTGATAATAGTTGGCCAATAAAAACCTGATTGGAGAATTTTGTGGGAACAAATGCTGCTAGCAGTGTCCTCCGTAAGGTGATGCATGACATTCTTGTAAAATTTTTCCTTGTTCACTTTAAATTACGCACCTTGATGATCTGTCGGCTCCTCTTTTGAATAATAGTGGGTCATCCTAGATGTAAAACCTATTATCAGTCCTTAATTTCTTCCTTTGCTGGTAGCTGAATTCTGGTGGCATCATGTTTGCCTTTTTCTATATAGACTAAAAACCCCTCAACTTCACATAGTTACAAGAGCCTTACACTTCTCTTGCAGCCATGTCACTTTGGATAAACTTGCTTGATTAAATAAACATTTCTTGGTGTTCAGGATTTTAAAAATGGGTCTAGTCTGGAAGCCTTTGCCAAGTGCCAGGTCATACAAGTAGTAAAAATACGGATGTAAGTCCGAGGTATCATTCCATAGAGATTGACCAATTTGAAATCCAACTACTGACCTACGAAGTTCTATGCTATTTGGACTAAGCGATAATGAAAGTTTTATCTAGAAAAATAAAGATCCTAAACTATTAACTAAAAATATAAACTAAAATAACATAGAAAACAACAAAGAGCATAAGAAACGAAATGCTGGACAGATACGTTCCCTGTGAGAAAGCGAAAACTATCAACGAATCTGATAAACGGTCAATTCCTACACGAAAATACATTGCTCTGTTTTATTGATGGATCTGGATTTGTCCAAGATTGCCTAAATGTTGCATTTGGATTTCTCCATATTCACTGGTTAGAAGCCCTTGCTTCTCTCGAAGTCAAGATCGAACCAGTTACTTGTATTTATGATCTTCTTGCGAATGGGTATTTTCTTTCGACACTTCACACCCATTTTCTTGATGAATGCGAGATCTTTTGCTTTCCTTCACCGAGTTTTGCAAAAGTTCTACCACTGGTGGTGGCTCATCCTTGAATCTATTGGTTCTTCCTTTCCGCGATTAGATCTCGGCTAACATAGGGTCGGGAGCCGCTAGATTGAGGTGAACTCTCACGATTATTTATATTGTTAAATACTCCTCAACTTCAATTATGGCTTGAATGGGGGATTTATCAAAATGGGCTTTCAGAGATCAACCGGTTCATCAATGGTAGTCTAACATACCCATAAGAAAGTGAATGCTCTTAGCTCTCGGGGAATCTCCATCTACGTGTCCGCTATGAGAGGACATCTTGGAAATCGAATGAGATACACTCCTTAAGCGGTATTCGGTACTACTATTGGGAGCTTAAAGATTCAAGCAACACCAAGTAAATAAATCACAGCTTAAATAATTCTCTCAAAATTTTACGAAAAGAATTTGTAACTAACGTGCATCGAATCGGTGAAATTTGCGCTCTAATTACTGCATCACAATTAACAATGGAGCATCGATCAAGTACATCCATTGTAATCGCGATTAAACTGAGAAGAAATGAATTCCAGAAATTTGTCTAGAATTTACAATTTTTAGGCAGTAATTTTAAGAAGAAAATAGAAATAAAATCCGGCGTGTCGTTTTACGCACGAGTTCGCGATTCAGATCAGAGAGAAAAGAAAAGAAAATACTTGAAAAGAAAGAAAAATCTACTCTAAACTATACAATGAACCCCTTAACTTCTCTCGGTTCTCGATTGTCGAGGAGTGAAAAAGTTAGAAGTTACTTTACTATTCTAACACTGTCTATTTATATCTGTCAAAAGGAAATGGGCCGAATGCATAAAGATCCAGGTAGAATTTTCAGAAGAAAAAGCCCAGATTACTGTCTCAGGTCGCGACCTCAGTTGATGTCGCGACCTGGATTCCCTTTATCTGCTCCAGTTCAGTTGCGACCAGGTTTCTTCAGTTGCGACCAGGTTTCTTGTAGCTTCGTTGATTAGTGGTCGTGACCTCAATTGTGGTCGCGACCTCTTTGGCTCAGTTGTTCTTAAGACTTGATGTCGCGACCTTAGTCTCACGTCGCAATCTCGTTGTCGTTCCCTTCTGCTGCAATTCTGAGTCGCGACTTCAATTTTAGGTTGCAACCTTCTTTTAGTTGTCACCATTTTAGCCTGATCGGGACTTCCTTTCCTTCTTTTGCTTGCATGTCGCGACCTGGAGTTTTTGGATTTGCGACCGCGTTTGTTCCCTCTTGCCTCACCTCAGTCGTGACTTTCTTTTCGAGGTTGCGACCTCGATAGTGATCGTGACTACTTTTGATAGCCCTTGCCTTTAAACGATGCATTGACCTCGATATGGCGTCGCGACCTCCGCGTTCCTCGCTTTACGGTTGCGGGTTGTGATTGCTTTAAGCATAATTGCGACACGGATGTTGATCTTTCGGTGTGTATTGGTGCGACCTCCTTGGGGTCGCGAATAACAAATTGGTTACAACCGATTTCCACTGGCGAGACTTCTCTTGGCTCGACCGGGTTTCTGTGACCTCGATATTAGGTCCGCGACCTCATTTTCCGATTTTCCAACTCTCTTGGTTGCAGCCTCAAATCTCTTGTTGTGACTCCCAGATTCAATTCCATGTCGTGACCTCGAGATGATGTCGCGACCACCAGTGAGTCCTTCATTTAGAAGCTAGTTTGCAACTTCACATTTTCTTGCAGAGACCTCATTTATGGCTTCATCAACGGATCAACGTCGCGACCTCAGCTATTACCTTCAATAATTTCTTTCGTCTCAACCACATTTTCTTGGTCGCAACCTCATTAACTAGTCTTGGTGATGTTGTGACCTGGAAATAATTGAACAAACGAGCTCCTTGTCGCGGCTTTCATTTTCTAGTTGCGACATCCTTTCTGTTCTCAGGCTGAATTCTTCTAGTTTTTGCTAGGAATTTCGCTTATGCTGTATTTTTCTGCAAAATTAAATTTGAGCAAATGATTCGTGCCATGGTAGGGTGATCCGGAATCAACAAAATTTGTTTCCTATTTTCCTCCTACTACCGTAGTCAAGCTATTGCAGTATAGCGGTCTAGGGTCGAATACAGGGATGGGTTTTCTTCGTACAATTGATTTAAGTGAAGTAAAAAATGGTGAATTTGGTTTGGATTTTCAGGTTTTGTGAAAACAGGGGGTGTAATGGTTGGCAAACTGAAATTTAAATAAAATAAAATGTAAAATAGAACTCCTTGAAGTGTTAGGCTACTAGGGTTGGATTTTACAAGTCACTGAGAGGTCCTCGGGTTATTTCCTTGCGTTGGGGAGGATGACATATAGTCATCTCTTTGGGCAATCTTCATTAGCTATAAAACCTAACCCCAGTAATTATCCTTTGAGAAAAGATGGTGTTTTATTGAAGCACATTAGTGGTCACCAACGGTGAAGAACAATTTTCCGCGACTCTTTTCAATGATTAATAGAAGGTAACTAATGAATCTCAGTGGATCTAGCAATAAGCATCCGCGAACCTAAGATTACCCGAATAAGGTCATTCAAGGTGAATATAGGGATTTAAGCCTAAAGTTCAAAGGAAACACAAGCTGCCGGTGCATACTGCGTGAAAAGAAAGCGGGGGAGCCTCGGCGGCCTCCGGATCCACCCACAGGCGGCCTTTCCTTCAAGGAGGAAGGGTTTATGCTCATCCTCCAAGTTGTCATCCTTGGGGTGTTTGGCAACGAAAATAGAAAAAGAAGGAAAGAAAGTGAACGAGAGAGCGGGAGTACAGCTTCTCCCAAAATTTATTGCGATGTTGATTGATGTTTACAAACCTTGACTCTAGCTTATATACGGCTCAGAGCAAGGGAAATTACAAAAATAAACCAAAACAAAAACTATTACAAGGGTAGAAAGGAGAAAAACCAAAAACGGAGTCATTTGGATCAAAAACAGGGAAGCAGAAAATTTCGCACACAGTGATTTTCGCTATCATAGCGAAAATTCGCTATGATAGCGAAAATTTCGCTATGATAGCGAAATTTACGGCTATCATGGCGAAAAATCGAACATAGCGAGTGAAATTTTAAGCTATGCCTGACTCAATTACCGCTATGATAGCGAAAATTCTGCGTGGCGAATTTTCCTCTGTTCATCAGCATTGGCTCTTTGTTCCATCGACTCTTGTTCCAGCTGCTCCTATTGCTACTCATCGATTCATGTATTTTGCTTTCTTTTCTTTCGATCTTTATTTCTTATGATTTTTGATGTGTGCTAAGTCCGACCAGAATTCTTCATGCTTGGAATGACTCGACAAACTCGGCATTAAAAGCTTGCAAAAACTGCAAAATTTGCCACAAAATGCGATCAGTAGAATAGTAGGGACCTTGATGTGTAAATCGGGTTAATTAGAATGATTAGTATACAAAAAGCTCTCAAAACCTATAATAAATAGGGTTCAAAATAGCACTTTTTGGGCACTAATAAGCAAATTACCCAGGTTTCTCCATATGAATCAACAATTATCTTGTAATAAACTCAGAAAAATGGATTAAATATCAAATGAGTTTTTAGACTCATCACATCACTCCACAAGCCAGAAAGTTCACAATATCAGCATACCAAGGTAATTGGAATGACAACTGAAATAATTGCTCATCTGGAAAATTTTCTGCTATTTCCTTTTCTTCTTCTTTCATAGTAGTCTTTTCAACTCTTGATAAGTGATCAGCTATCACATTGTCACAACCTTTCTTATCCTTAATCTCCAGATCAAATTCTTGTAGTAACAAAACCCATCTGATCAGTCTTGACTTAGCTTCTTTCTTGGCCATCAAATATTTGATTGCAACATGATCAGTATGGATAATGACGTGGGACCCCAATATATATGGCCTGAACTTTTCACATGCAATTACCAGAGCCAGCATCTCTTTTTCAGTAGTCAAGTAATTCTCTTGAGCTTCATTAAAAGTTTTGCTGGAATAGTATATGGCCTTAAACACTTTGTCATCTTTGTGTCCCAATACAACTCCCATTGCATAGTCACTAGCATTGCACATAATCTCAAATTCTTTGTTCCAGTCTGGTTTAGCCATGATAGGAGCTTCAACTAATCTGGATTTGATCTCCTCAAATGAATTTTGGCAGGACTCATTGAAATTAAACTTGGCATCCTTCTCCAGTAATCTACATAATGGTCTTGCTATTTTTGAGAAGTCTCTAATAAATCTTCTATAAAATCCAGCATGTCCCAAGAAACTTCTTATTCCTTGGTATTGTTAGTGGCATAGAGTCTTTATAATGGAAACCTTTGCTTGGTCCACTTCTGGCCCTCTTATGAAGTGTTCATGCCTAAGTACAATTCATACATTTACCATGAAATGACATTTTTCCCAATTCAAAGCTAGGTTCTTTTCTTGGCATCTGTGAAGTACCGTCCCCAAGTTCTGTAGACAATTTTCAAAACTGGATCCATAAATTGTGAAGTCATCCATGAATATCTCCATAACCTCCTCTTCTAAATCTGAGAACATAGACATCATGCATATTTGGAAAGTAGCAGGAGTATTGCATAACCCAAATGGCATTCTTCTAAAAGCAAAAGTACCATAAGGGCATGTGAAAGTAGTTTTCTCCTGGTCCTCAGGTGCAATAGCAATTTGGTTATATCCTGAATATCCATCAAGAAAACAGAAGTGAGGATGTCTTGCTAACTTTGTCTAACATTCGATGAAAGACAAAAGGAAAATGATATTTCTGATTTGCGGTATTCAATTTTCTATAGTTTATACACACCCTCCATCCTGTCACAGTTCCTGTGGAATTAGTTCATTCCTTTCATTTCTGATAACAGCGAATCCACCCTTCTTAGGAACCACATGAACTGGGCTCACCCAAGGGTTGTCTGATATTGTATAAACAAATCCTACATTTAACCATTTCAGCACTTCTTTTCTTACAACATCTTTCATCATAGGGTTCAATCTCCTTTAGTGTTTAATTGATGTTTTTGCATCATCATTCAGTAGGATTTTGTGCATGCAAATAGAAGGACTGATACCCTTTAAATCTTCAATTGACCAGGTAATAGCTTCCTTGTATTCCCTTAGAACCTGCAGCAGCCTTTGTTCTTCATTTTCAGTCAATTCAGTCGATATGATTATTGGTTTCCCCTTTTCTGATTCTAGGAAGGCATATTTCAGATGACTGGGCAATTCTTTCAAAAATAACCCTTATGCACTAGTCTTGTTAGTAACTTTCTTTCTGGCTGCTTGAATTTTCTTAATTTGTTTTCATTTTAAACTCAGATTGTTTCCCTATTCAAGCGTTGGAATGCGGTAGTTCATAATCAACACTCTCGATATCTTGGAAATTGTCTGAATTTTCATTGATAGAATGCTGAAGGTTACAATAAGAGATCAAGTCAAAGCGATAAGGCCCCTTTGTTATCTGACATTACAATTTTACGTATCCCGGCATCGAGTGTGCCAAGCTTTGTCGGGGTTGAGTGCCTTGCTTCATTCCCCCACCCCTCAGGTCGACTCACCCTTTTGCACATCGATCAAGCGGCTAGTTGCTAAGAAGGGTCTTCTTTCATGAGAGGGACTTGTCTTCTTCCATTTCATAACCACAAAGTCACATGGAAGATAAATTTCTACCTTGACCCGACACATCTTGAGAACACCTTCTGGTTAAGCCATGGATCTATTAGCCATCTGTAGTATAATTGTTGGGGTAAGTTTTTAAACTCCAATCTCGTACCCGATAAGGGCATCAAGTTGATCTTTGGCTCTGAGTCATAAGGCCTTCTTGAACTCATATTTCCACACATTGAAGCGAATGGTGAAGGCACTGGGTCCTTCATTTTTGTATTAAATTTCTACGGACTCTTTGTATTGCGAAGTGGCGAGTTAAATTCACTATTCATCGTCGACAATCTTCTTCTTCTTGCTTTCGGTATCCTTGAAATTTTGCATAATTGGCATTTGATTATTCAGGCCTCTACAAGGGAATACTAATTTCTATCTTCTTGAAAATTTCCGAAATTTAGAAAATTGTTCTTCCTTCTTTAACTAAGATCCTTTGTGAAATGGGATTGCGGGGGGGTGTAAGCCCTTAACCTTCTCATACATTTTACGCTCAGCTTTTCTCAGTACCGCTCGGTTGCACTTGCTTCTCTGTTTTACGTAGTCCTCTACGTCTTGCTCTTCCATTTTCTCCTCGATTGCTTTCTTTTCTTTTATCAGTCTTCCTCTTTCTCTTACGCTACATTTGTTACTCATCTCCCTACCACTCCTTAGTTGGGCCCGCCATACGATCCTTTGGATTCCCGAGTGTCGCTGAGGAATGCATTCTTGTTACGGTTTTGGTCGAGCTGTTGCCCCTCCCGTGTTTTCCAAGTTCTTCGAGGAAGCATTTGTGTTGGAGTGAAACATTTGTGAGTTAGATTTAGAGCTTCCAACTAAAATTTTGTTGTGGATGTGAGTAGCTTTTGTTATCCCCATGGCTACGGCAATTGCTCACTCAAATGAGGTCTGCTTGACCTTAATGTGATTTCTTTGATCACCTATTGTTCTTCTTGGAACATAGTAGTTGAAATACCCTTGTTAGAATTATTCCCTTGTCTTTAACCTTGTGATGATCCTCCACCATATGAGAAGTTCTCATGGTTCTTGATCTTTAGTTATAATGTGTGGGTAAAAGTTAGGATTTGGCTTGAAATGATAACTTCTCTGTTCATTTAGGTAATTGGCCTCCTCAACTGCATAAGGATCTTCTTCAGTAGGTCCTTCAACACTTCTTCTTATCCCATCTCTTTCCACTGCTCCACTTTCATGAGCAGAGTGCAGTCTTTTCTCCTGTTTATCCATCCTATGCATTATAGCATCAAGCTTTGCTTCCATGGCAGTCATCTTATTAAGCTCAATGACTCATCACACGCTTTATGTGGCTCCTTATGAAAGTCGGATGGAGCTTTCATGTTGCATTGGCTGGTTTGCAATCAAAATCTCTTGCTCCTCTTTCTCTTGAATGCCCCGTGAACATCATGATGCCATATAGTATCATTCAGAGAGTGATAGACAATATCCATTTGAGTCTTCAAATCTATGCCATGCATAGGACATCTCTTCAACAGCCTTTTGTACCTTTCCCATGCAGTATACAAGCTTTCATCCTCCCCTTGTTGGAACACTATGATTTCCCTTCTTCTTTTAGTTGTAAGGGATGGGGGAAAAAATCTGCCTAGGAATGCTTCCACCAACTCTTCCCATTTATCAACTAAGCCATATAGTGTGATTCATACCATGGAGACGTATCTCTTAAGGAAAATGGAAAGAGGTGTAAACTTCATCTCTGCCTTTGGTCTCACACCATTCAGGCTTAGCGTGTTTGCCATCTGAAAGAGTGCAAGGTTTTCCGTGGATCTTCATGGATGACCGATGGCGGTCTGTGCCAGACCATGGTGATTAAGATAATTCAACTCAAAGTTGTTAGCCTCGACAATGGGTTGTAAGTACAATTGAGTGCAACGGATAATTTAGTATCCAAAATCCTCGGTGTCTTGCATTGGAGGTCTTTATTCTTCATTTCTTGTTCAATTATCGATCAATTCTTTCATCTTCCATGGTTCGCGTTTTCTACTCTCTTACAGCTTTCCTTAAGCTCATCGGTGTTCTTTCGATTCGGTATCTCGGAAGCAGATGCGAGTTTGGCTTTCCTTTGTGTGGTATCCTCTGAAAGCGGAGATATATTGAGATTAATTGGAAACAGTGGTATCATAAAATCATATATCCTTTTAAGCTTTTTTAAAAGATCAGTAGCTTTTGCTGCTACTGTTGTAAAAATTGTTTTTGAGTATTTCTTTTATAAAATGAAGAAAAATGTCCAAATTAGCATTTTTTTTTTTTTCAGAATATTGATTTATTCAAATCCTTTCAATCCCCGACAACGTCCCCATAAAACTTGTTTGCCTTATGTTATATAGATAGCCCTCTCATTGCACCTGCAGGGAGTCTTTGGCTTCACGTGGCCATGTCCAGAATGAATTTGGAGTTTTCTTTAAAATGAATAAAACCCAGTGTATATTCTGGAATTATGAATGAGTTTAGTCTATGACACTTTGCCAGAGATGCACCGAGTCATAAGTAGTAAAAAAATGGATGTAGATAAGATATAATTTCCATAGAATTGATTTGGATTCTCGAAAATCAAGTACCCCAACCTTTCAGATCCACTAATACGAACCTTAATGATGAAGTTTGTCAACTAAAGATTAAAGAATGGTTGTTTAAAGATAATGTAGATTAACTTAGGACATTAAAAATAAACTAATGAACTTATATATATATATATATATATATATATATATATATATATATATATATATATATATATATATATATATATATATATATTGTTAGAGAAGTGCTCCAAAGGCTATCATTTTTAACACTTATTGTACGTTTTATTTTAATCAATAAAAAGGCGTCTTCATTAATCTGATATTCATTTATTGTATGAATTGATATCGATCTTAAATCAATTAATGAAGTCCATGATACATAACATAGCATGATGAAAATCATGTTGAGATCATGACAATGAGATTTCTATCATGTGTAATTATGTTAGTATCTAAATTATCTATAGGATCAACAAGAACAAACATTATTGATTTGGATAGACTAGCACATGTTATACTACTTGATTGGATCAAGCAGTAAATCTCATAAACTGTGATCATGGTGATGATTAAAGTTAACATGTGGATGTTTGCTAAGAGTAGTCAAGTACATTGGAGACCTACTATGAGACAATCATATGGATTATCTATTCGAATGTCAATGATAGTCTCATTATAGCAATGGTGCAAGTATCTTTAGACTTAAGGTGTTCAAGGATATCTTGGATACTGATTTTGTGCTTTGACTTCATTCCTTGTTGCATTTCAGAAGTTGCTCATAGGGTGATGATTGGGTACAACTTGAGGTATTCGAAGGTAATTGAGTAGCCAAAAGAGGATTCATTGCTCCTCATTGAGGGAGTGTATACCCATAGCTTATTTTCGGGATCAGTACTCAGGATTCTCTAGCCATAGTGGAAGTGTCATGAAGATGCTCTTCAGTGAAATGACTAATGGAGTAATGAGTCTCATTGATAAGATCTAATATCACTTAGGCTAAGTGTGGGTAGTCGGTCTAACGAGAGCTAACACGTAGTACATGCTCTAAATGAAGTGGGTTATAGTTAGGTGAAATGATGGATTGCACAAATATTGTTAATAGAAATGTTTGTAGTCAAATCACTGACTCCTGGTCAATTGGGGGTCACGATGTATTATTAGATACCGCTCATAACTTACTCAAACTAAAGAGTTGATTTGAGTGGCCAACTTGACTGGGAACCTAATGGGTCATACACTTAGTAAGTATAAAGAGGGAATAAAAGTATCTTAGATAGGATCCAATTTGAGGGAGAATACTTTGTCTTGGACCATTTAGGGATTAAAAGGATCCTGGGAGCAAAAAAATTGTGATTAAAGGGGTCTTAGGCTCGCATATGGGCTCCTCGCCCATGGGATGCAAGCCTTAAGGCTTGGCTAAGGCCTAGCAGCCCCTCTCACTTAAGTGAGGGCCCTTTTGGTCTTTTTACCAAAGAGATAAATCGTTTCTCTCAAGCTCTCTCTTTCTTTCTATAATCAAGGGTGTTGGCTAGCACCAAACCTTGTTCATGATCGCCCCCTTGGAGATTTCTCTCTTCTCTTTCACGTGGATCACCATTAGAGACGTGCCTTGCTGTTTCATAGTGGTTTGCTGCTGATCTACATCAAGAGAGGCTGATCAAGACCGATTTCTTCCAAGAGGTATTGATCCTTGATCCTTTTTTGGTTGTTTAGTTAGTTTTGTTTGATCTAAGGATGATCCAATGGCTGGGTTTTGCATATATATATATATATATATTCCGTTGTGCTACTTGATGAGTGTAAAACTTATCTATGTTTTGAGTTCATTTCACATGCTATTTTGAGCATTTTATATCCATATTCATGTAAAACTCATAACATTTCCTCTGAACTTGGTTTTGCAGGATTTTTGATGGAAAGCAAGTGATTTAGTAAAAAAATATGCAAAATGTTTCCAAAAAGAGAGTTAACCGGATGTCTCACAGTGCGTCATTGAGAAGATAAATTTTTATGTATCATTTGGAGCATCAAATGGTTCAACTCTACCATGGTTACATTCTACATTCAAAGATCTTTCCAATGACACCTCACATGCCTAAATCCGAGTTAAAACGAAGAAGTTATGACTCTGACAAGTTGGACAAAGAAAACTATCGCAACAGAGAAAACTTTGTTACGATAAAGTTTTTTGTTGCAACAGAGAAACTCTATCGCCACAGAGAAAACTTTGTTGCGACAAAGTTTTTTGTCGCACAAGGCAAACTGTTCGCAACAAAGAAAACTCTGTCGCAACAAAGTTTTCTGTTGCAATGGAGAAACTCTGTCGCGACCAAGTTTTTTGTTGCAACAGAGCAAACTCTGTCGCAACAGAGAAAACTCTGTCACGACAAAGTTTTCTGTTGCAATAGAGAAACTATGTCGCAATAGAGAAAACTCTGTTGCAACAAAGAAAACTATGTTGCGACAAAAACGCTGAAAAAATCTGGAAAAGCCGAAAAATTGTTGTGTTAGACTGTTTTCAAGCCCATTTCACCTTAGGACTATAAATACTCGTTTTTTTAGGTTTTTAGGGCAACGGGAAGGTGGGAGAACACCTCTCATGGAGTTTCTCTCTCTAAATTGCCCATTTTTCTTAGTTTTGCTGCACATTTTGATTTTTAATAAATTTTATAGTAGTTTTAGAGTAGATTTTTATTTCTATTGAAGAGATTTGGTCTTTAATATATGAGAGATTCATATTTCATTCTTGTTCGAGACAAGATTTAGCTAAAATCTTTATTTTTCTCCTCCTTGTCTCTTGATTTCTTTTTTCATTTCTTACTTTTGTTTGATTGGCGATGATTGAAATCTAGTAATGGAACATTAAACACTAGGGGTGGAGATTAATTGAACATTTAAATTTGCAAATTCTCGATTATTTTGTGGAGTTTTGAATGCGAATTTATATAATTGATCTTGGTCATATAATTACACCTTTCGGAATATTAGTAGCTTATACCTAGAAAAGAGTTGTATCTTACTCTGATTTCCAAAAGGCCCTTTGAGTGACACAGAGATGGAGATTCTTGGGAGTAAAGAGCAATAACTTGGGGGTATGTTAGACTAATATTATGGAACTAATAAACTCTGAAAAATTACTTTGGTAGATCACTAATTTACTCATGGTGTGAGGATTAATTAGATGATGTATCAGTTTAATATTTAGAGGTCTCACCTCAATCTGATAGAATGACTTTAATCTGGGTATTGCATAGATCTAATCAAGAGAGAGAACTTTATTAGATTTGATGGGCAGATACCTATTACATTGGAGAAGGCTTGCATTGTCCTGTCCTATAGAGCAGAATTCTTGAGTCATAAGAAATGGTTGTGAAGTATTGGAAAAGAAAAACAATAAAGTCTTAAAGAGGGTTATATTCTACAAGTAACTGATTAGACTCATGTATCTAAAAGGAATATGAATATCTAATTAATGAAATGTATGGTGTATAGAGAAATCCAAGCGATACTACATTGCTCTTGGACAAATCCAACATTCAACTCACAAATGTTGCGCTTTCAAG
The DNA here is from genome assembly GCA_016808115.1 of Tetrastigma voinierianum. Classification (NCBI taxonomy): domain Eukaryota; kingdom Viridiplantae; phylum Streptophyta; class Magnoliopsida; order Vitales; family Vitaceae; genus Tetrastigma; species Tetrastigma voinierianum. The sequence goes on from JAEQBH010003414.1 coordinate 444,248, forward strand.
GAAATGCAAATTGTTTTGTAAATAATTATCCCTATCCCTAGTGTGTAAACCCCTAGTTTTGATCTATAACCTCTTAGTGTTAAAAGATGGATTAGAGAGGTAAAATAAATCTCTACATTAGATTAATTGAATCTCATGGCGTTAGAGAATTATCAATTTAAGGTTGACGACTAAATTAGTTCATGTGTACGTCAGGAAAGGTATCGGTACATGATGCTATGAGGCATATCTGAGCACTAAGTGTTACATTATGTAATATTTATGAAATGAAATTAGGAAATTATAAATTATGGAACCGGGTAGCACTTGAACAGAGGTTAAATTGTAAATTTATAAAGGACATAGAAAACCATTAAGTGAGTAGAGATGGGCCATCATATAAATAAGCGGTTGAAAAATTAGAAGGATGAGAAGGACTTGATGGTAATTAAAGGGAAATATTAGAATATAAAAATGGGAGACAAAGCCAAACTCATTTTTTGGTCTCCAAAGAGCTAGGGCTCCTACGTTTGAGAGGAGAGAAGAGCAAGGAAGAGGAAGAGGAGGAAGAAGAGGAGAAGGAGAAGGAGTCAAAAAAAAAAATCAAGGTATGTGTTTGCCTTGGAGATCATGGGTAATTGGATTATTAAGGTTTGGTATGGAGGAGTGGATTGCTCCTTTGGTTTTAGGTTTTGTGGAAAGATCACATAAACCTTTGAATTGTTGGGGTTTTGAGAGTAAAACCCCAATTGGTGGAAATAAATATGGAATCATCATATTTATATGGGTTTTAGAAGAATTGGTGGACCTTTGGTTGAATTCATAAGATTTTACCTAGGGTTTTGTTGTATGGAGTTCCAAACCACCAATACAAGTGTTATGGAGTGGTTTTGAATGACTTTCATGTTGATTATTCAGGTATTACGGTTTTGAGGATTGGTTGTAAAAAAAAAACAAAGGAGAATGTTGGGTTCTTAAAGGAATTGCTGTCAAAAATTTCTGTAAAACCCCTGTTTTTTTTGGCTATAAATTAAGTTAGAATCATCCAAATGAATTGATTCCAATTGGTAAAGAACCATAAGAGATAGGGCTACAAATGTATAGAAGGGACCAAGAGCAAATTGTAGCTTTAAGGCTCCCAAATACGGACTGAAAGGTGAACTCGTGTAGCTCACTGATTTTGCTCTGTTTTGGGTATGGTTGTAGTGTTTTGGTCATAAAAGTGGGTTTCACTCATCCAAATTCAGTGATTCAAATTCCGGGTAAAATAGACTTCTAGGGGAATAAGTTAGCTGAAGGAAGTTCAAGCAAATTTTAACCCCAGAGTGCCCAGAAATATTTCCAAGTGGAGCTATGTGCAGATTTTGTTATGCCAATTTGAGTAATCTAGGTATAAAATACAATAGCAGTTTTGGTGATCAGGTAGGTGATTCCAATTGGGAAAGAGAGCAGCAGAACCATGGCTTCAAATGAGTGAAGAAACAAAGGCAATTTAGTGTGACTAGAAGGTGATATAAGTGAACCGTAGGAAGAACGGAGGAAACGGGACGAGGCGGCGATGCTACCACCTGCTCTGTTATGGGCTGTTCGTTTTGAGTAAAAATATAATTTTTCATACCAAGCCTTCAAAAATTAAACGGACCACGTGGGGTGATCCCTAAGGGTCAAAAACTAAAAATTTTACATAAAAATCGGGATAAGAGAGTCTCGATTGAGTAGAAACAAGTTAGGAGGATATATAGAGAAAAATGGTCTTAATTGAGATTCTTGACCTTATAGTTGAGAATTGAAATTTTGTCACTAGTAATGATGAGGAATATTGTGTAGGTAGCCCAGACACGGAGAAGCGGCGATCCACGAGCCTAGTAGAGAAAAAGCGGCGGGAGTAATGCGGCTTCAAAGGTAAAGTGGTTCGCCACTTAAGATCTTTCGGTTCATGTAAATGGTTGATGTTGGTAATGAATATGGTAGTTAAGTAATCTAAAAGAAAATATTTGAAAGGGGGTTTTAGAAGTTTCAAAGCAGAGTTAGATTTGTGCTTTTGACACTAAGTAAGTATGGTTTTAAAACCCATGTATTTTCACTTTAAGATATAATGAGATTTAGCGTTATGTGGCGATCTGATAAATTGATCATAGTCGCTCACAATAAAGAAAAGTGCTTTCTCACGGCGGTACTGAAAATTTCATCCGTGGTTGCTCGGTTTCACGCCAGAAAGTATAAGCGCTACGTTGCGATGCAGACAATTCCGCACGTAGTTGGCTATTTGTATGGTTTGGCAGTATATGGCGATGCAGTAAATTCCGCTCGTAGTTGCCCAGAGTTTCAACACTACAATTGCGATGTAGTAAATTCCGTGTGAGTTGCTCGGTAAGTAAACTTTAGCGCCCTCGTGCGATGTAGTAAATTCCGTAGCGTAGTGGTTGAGATGACTTAGTAAGCTTCCGCGTTGGCGTTAGTTTTTAAATCGCCCACGTTGTTGTTCAATCATTAAGGATATACATAGGGGTTTTTGAAAGAAACCATAAGACAATGATAAATTGTCATGTTAGTGTATGTGATATATATTTTCATTGCACTAACTTGTTTGTTCATTTTGTAGCTATTTATATTCCATTGTGTGCTATCGCGGATGACAGGACGTCATCATTTTGTTATCTATATAGGTGGAAGCGTTATGACCTATGATGTAAACTTTTGTATGAGATGGATATGTAATTAGACAACACATTTAGATTTTGAAATTGTATATTTGTAAGCCTCCTGCATTTCATACATATATGATGCATCTAGATATATTCTACTTAAGTTTGTAAGTTTGTATTTATAAATTGAGAATTGAGTGTTGATGTGGCATGTTAATTGGAAATATGATAATGGTGTGCACGTTTGAGAATAAAGAGTTGGGAGGAATTGAGGGTTTTAGTAGGAAGTGTAAGTTTCTTGCGAATTAGAATTTTGGTTTATCAAAATGCAGCCGTTATCTTTGCCGAAAATTTATAAAATATTTGAAACAAAAGTTGCGAAAATTTTTATCACTCCGACTAATTAAAGAAAATTTAATTTCTGAGTTTAAATGAGTAAACCCGGTTATAGAAAAGTTGGGTTCACTTCTCGGATTTTCATGAAGTCAGTGGAGTCGGTTTCGAGGAGTCCGTTGAAGTGCCGGCGAGATCCTCGGTGAGAGTTTAGATAAGATTAAGGAAGGGTCTGTCAAGTTGATCATCTCTCAGCCGGTTCTCGTTAAGTTGAAGAAAGAGAGTTTTAAAGAAAAGAGTTTGAACTATTTCGCTGGAATTGTGTGCTAGTTATGCTTAAGGCATGAAGTTGATACATTATTACACATCATTCTGGAAATTTCAAGGTTATGTTTTCCATTGATTATAAGCTAAGCATAAGTTATAGTACTTAGATTCGACATATTATGGTCTCCATTAAATTATGATTAAATATTGCATGGAATTATCATACTAGATTTTATTAGTTAATTAGCTGAACTTGAAATTTTGATTTGTTGTCTATATAGTGTACTAGTACACATTTAGCTATGGCGTCAGTCGTCAGGGGCCAGCGGCAGAAGTAACCAGCGAGCACCACCAGATAGAGAGCGGTTGCGAGTCTGTCAGCGTGCGAGAGGATCACGCACACCTGGCCATGCGGTCGGTCGACTAGAGCTACCGGGGACCTATTCCGGGCGGATGGGATAGATGGCACGGATGCGAGCTGTTTAGCCGGCGGCCCGCGAGGAGTGCAGTATATCGATTGAGGCGCGCCCGTAAATTGGGGCGTGAAGCGTAGGTATGATGGTAACGGGGCTTGGAGAGCGTTATCTTGGATGAGAGGCAAGCGAAGATTTTCGGATGATGATTGTACAAAGAGGCAGAGGTCTCTAATTACGCCTTCCTGTAAAAGATCGCACCCGAGGGTGGGTGGAAGGCGCATCGAGAGGCACACCCGAGGAGGGTGTCGTATGGGCGGAGTTGAGGAAGAGAGGTGGAGATTTTTTCCTAAAAGCTATAAAGATCACGAAGTTGAAGGAGTTTATAAGATTGGAGTAAGGGGAGCTCCTCGGTCAGGAGTCACGAAAAGTTTTGAGTTGATTCGCTAGTTCCTTTTCTTCGTAGAGAATGAACAAGAGAAGATCAAACGGATTTATGACGAGCCTTAGCCGGGTTGGACTGTAGTGACATCTGCATCACCGCCACGGATATGGGCGGGTTGGTGGAGGCAGCCACGGAGTAAACGAGAGTGCACAAACGCCACAGTCGAAGTCACAGTGCGGTCGAGGAAGAGGGTGGACCGGTAGCCATCGGGAGGCGGTGCGATTCCTAGGTGGTCGGCGCCCGGCGTAGTCCGCGAGTCGGCAGCGGTCGAGACCCCGGGCCGGTCAGAGTTGTTCGGTCATCGGCGGGGTCCGAGCCAGCGAGTTGGAGGCGGAGCCGGTGTCGCGATGATGTGGCGTCTCCGTCCCGGGTGAGTGCCTTTAGGGGCGGGGCCAGGTGTTCAGTTGACCAGGAGGGCCATTCCATGAGGGACTGTCGAGTCTGCGGTGACGTCGGAGTCCGTCGGAGGCCGTATCCTGACTCGGGGGCAGACCGGTGGGAGTCGTGGACTGAATGGGGAGGGCCCAGTGGAGGAGCTCGCAGTGCATGACAGCCCTGGTGGGGCGGAACGGGTCAAAGCATACCCTGAAGGTTGACCCTAGTAGACCATCCGGGCACTTAGGCAGGTAGACCTCGAAGTCGGTACACTTGCCGGGTATATATGGTGACCCGGCGGGCGGCGATGCTACCTCGAGGATGTGGTCACAGGTACTATTTCTTTATTTGATACTGATGCTCATGTATTGGTGGACTCAGGAGCCACCCATTCTTTTATTTCTCGGGAGTTCATAGAGAGAGTTGGGATAGGGATGAGACCGACCGAGTGTAGTATGGTAGTGTCACTTCCCACGGGTGATTCGCTTATTGCGAATAGAGTCTACAGGGGAAGTAAAGTGACTATAGCAAGTCTTGGAGTTCGAGGGTGATCTAATGGTACTTGATATTCATGACTTTTGACATCGTGCGGGCATGGTTGGTTAGCTAAAACATCGCTACCGTCGATTGCTACAGGAAGGATCGAGTTTAGTCGGCTGGGGGCGAGAGTGATCTTTGTGGAGGAAGATGCTTTCTGAGAGTTTAATCGGCGTAATCTGACGAAACAAGATGCTCAAGTAAAAGCATGCAGGGGTACGATGTATCTGATAGAACGGCAGCAGGTGAGATGGAGTTGGCGAAGTTCTGTGGTGACGAGTTCTTTGATGTATTTCCAGGGATCTCTTAGGGTTACCTCAGGACGAGAGAGATTGAATTCGAGTTGAGCTAGCGCCTGGCCGCAGGCCTTATAGCGGAAATCTGGATGACCTGTATTTAAAAATTGAAATTAAATGGAAGAATTATTGAGTAAAGGAAACCGTTAAAAGGCGAAAGTACATCAGAGTGAGGAGCTCTAGGTGTTGTTGTTAAGAAGAAAGATGGGAGCCCAACCGTTTATGCATCGATTATAGGCATTTCAATAGTAACCATCCGAATCGGTATCCATTGCCAAGAATCGATGATCTGTTGATCATTACAAAGGGTAAGATCTTCGAAAGATAGATCTCTGATCAGTATCATCGAGTGAAGTGCGTAGGAAGATGTTCCCAAAGGCGACCTTGAACTAGATATGGGCATTATAGATTTTTGGTGATGCCATTCGGCTAACAAGCAGCTCAACTGACCTTTATGGATTTGATGAATCGTGTCTTCGGACCTTATTTAACAAGTTCGTCATAGTCTTCATCGATGATATCTGGTATATTCAAGTAGTAAAGAGAGCATGCGAGGCACACGGGGATAGTATTCTGAGCTACGAGAGAGCATCGATCTATGCAAAGTTCATCAGTGCCAATTTTTGGTTAGGTAGGTAGCATTCTTGGGACGTGGTATCATGAGGTATTTCAGTAGACCCTCATAAAATAGAGGCCATTGTAGATTGGAAACCACCCACGAACGTAACTGAAGTCAGAAGTTTCTTGGGTTTAGCTGGTTACTATAGAAAGTTCGTAGAAGGGTTCTCAAAGATAGCTACTCCGACGAGTTAACGAGAAAGAAGAAGTTCATCGGTGAGGCTTGTCGGAATAGTTTAGATGAGTTAAAGCAAAGACTGACTACTACACCAGTACTTACACTCCCCTCGAGGAAATTGAGGATTTCTGATATATTGTGATGCCTGAGGCAAGGTTTAGGTTGTGTGTTGATACGGCGTGATGAAGTGATAGCTTATGCTTCAAAGCGATTAAAGAAGCATGAAACAACTATCAGCCCATACGATTTAGGATTAGCGAGATTGTAGTGTTAGCGTTGAATATATCGACACTACCTCTATGGGTACCTTGTAGGATCTTTCTGCGATCCGCAGCTGCGGTATCTATTCTCACAAAAAGATTTGGGCATGAGACGGAGGAGGTGGATAGAACTCATGAGTATGGCGCACCATTGAATGCAGGGCAAGGCAAATGTAGTAGCGATGCGCTAAGCGGGAAGCCCTCCTCTAGTTCCCTAGGCTCGACAGCGGGAATGCTTGACAATGCTAGTGGCGAGTTATGGGGGTCGGTTTAGAGACAGCCCAGTGGTACTCTAATAGCGGCTTTTCATGTTCGGCGGTGTTAGTGGACGGGGTTAGAGAGACTTTACAAGCTCGGGACGTATTTGATGAAATTGAGAAGCAAGATAAAGGCTGGACAACAGAGTAACTTCACCTTACGAGGTGATGGGGCACTAGTGTTGGGCCAGAGATTATGTGTCCCAGATGTGATAGAGTTGAAGAAAGAAATCATGGAAGAGGCACACTCAGCCCGGCATATACGTGCATCAGGGAGTACTAAGATGTATCGGACTACGAGGAAGACCACTATTGGTGGAGAGGTATGAGAGATAGCGAGTTCGTATCTAAGTGCCTAACTTGTCAACAAATTTAAGATTGAACATGTCGAGCATACAGTTTACTACAGCCTTTATCCGTTCACAGAGTGGAAATGGGAAAGGATCACGATGGATTTAAATGACCAGGACTTCGAGGACACGTGTGGACATGATGCTATTTGGGTTATTGTGGATAGATTGGCGAAGTGGCCCGCTAAATTGCTACAATAATACCTATTCCACTAGAAAGATATGCGCGATTGTATGTAGATGAGGTGAGGCTACATGGTGCACCGTGTCCATTGTATCGGGTGGAGATCACCGACTGCACTTCTCGATTACGTAGAAGCTACAAGATGCTATGGGCACGGATTACACTTGATCTTGCTTTCCCGCACAGACCAGTGTGTCGGAGAGGAACCATTCAGACTCACCGAAGATATATGTTGAGCCTGTGATGGGTTTAAGTGAAGGCGGGATAATTACCTAGCATTGATAGAGTTTGCTTCTGGCCAAATAGTTATCAATCTAGTATTGGTATGGCACCTATGAGCATTGTATGGCGAAAGTATAGAACCATGGTCTGGGACGAAGTGGGGGGAGAGAAGATTAATTGGCACAGATTGTCAGTCTGACCGAGAAAGTAAATATGATACGAGAGCGGTTGAAGATAGCGAAGCGACGAGGCGAGAAAAATATCTTGGGACAATCGAGCGAGATCGAGTTTGAAATGGGTGATCAAGTATTCCTACGAGTCTCGCCATGGAAGGGTATTTTGAGGTTCGGGAAGCGTGGAAAGTTGAGTCCACGATATATAGGCCTAAGGATAGTAGACAAGGTGGGTGAAGTGGCTTATTGATTGAGGCACCATAGAGTTAACCTGACATCCATGGCGTGTTGCGTCTCCGTCTTCACAATAAGTATATAGGCGACCCTTCACATATTCTTAAGGAGCAACCTATTCGATTCGAAGGAAAACTTGACCTACGAGGCACATCGGTAGAAATCCTAGATGCGTGGATCAAGTGTAGCGTAATAAAGTGAGTTCCGCTGAGCGTGAAGGTGCTATGGCGAAATCATGGGGCGAAGGCTACATGGGGCCGAAGCCTGAATGGTGTTGATACCCTCGGTTGTTTTGAATAGATTTTTAATTTAAGAATTTCGAGGACGAAATTTTTAAAGGGGGGAAGAAATTGTAAACCCCTAGTTTCGATCTATAACCTCTTAGTGTTAAAAGATGGATTAAGAGGTAAGGAAATAAATCTCTACATTAGATTCATTGAATCTCATGGCGTTAGAGAATTATCAATTTTAAGGTTGTGACTAAATTGGTTGTAGCCCTAGTCAGGGAAGGTGTCAGTACATGATCTTTGGCCAGGGCGTCTCACGAGGCACTAAGTGTTACATTGTAATATTTAGATGAAATTAGAAATTATAAATTATGGAACCCGAATTGTAGTACTTGAGCGAGGTTAAATTGTAATTCATAAAAAGGACATGAAAACCATTAAGTGAGTAGAGATGGGCCATCATATAAATAACAAAAAACTGATTTGAAAAATTAAAAGGATGAAGGACTTGATGGCAATTAAAGGAAATATTAGAATATAAAAATGGGAAAAACAAGAAGCCAAACTCATTTTTGGTCTCCAAAGGCTAGGGCTCACTTTTTGGAGAGGAGAGAGAAGAGCAGGAAGAGGAAGAGGAGGAAGAAGAATGAGAGGAAGGAGAAAGAGTCCAAAATAAAAGAGACCCGGATATGTGTTTGCCTTGGAATCATGGGTAATTGGATTATTAAGGTTTGGTATGGAGAATTAGTTGCTCCTCTGGTCTAGGTTTTGTGGAAAGATCACATAAACCTTTGAATTGTTGGGGTTATGAGAGTAAAACCCCAATTGGTGGAAAACAAACATGGAATCCATCATATTTATATGGGTTTTAAGAGAATTGGTGGACCTTTGGTTGAATTCATAAGATTTTACCTAGGGTTTTGTTGTATGGGTTCCAAACCACCAATACAAGTGTTATGGAGTGGTTTTGAATGACTTTCATGTTGATTATTCAGGTATTACGGTTTTGAGGATTGGTTGTAAAAAAAAAAAAAGCAAAGGAAAATGTTGGGTTCTTAAAGGAATTCTTGTCAAAATTTCTATAAAACCCCTGTTTTTTGTTTGGCTATAAAAGTAAAGTTATCTCTTGATCCTGATGTCAAATAGATTGATTCCAGGTGGTAAGAACCATAAGAATAGGGCTACAAATGTATAGAAGGACCAAGAGCAAATTGTAGCTCTAAGGCTCCCAATACAGGTGAAAAGGTGAACTCATTAGCTGTTGATTTTGGTTTTGTTTGGAGCATGGTTATGAATGTTTTGGTCATAAGTGGAGTTTCACTCATCCAAATTCAGTGATTCAAAATTCTGGGTAAAATAGACTTCTAGGGGAATAAGTTAGCTGAAAGAAGTTCAAGCAAATTTTAACCCCAGAGTGCCCAGAAATATTTCCAAGTGGAGCTATGTGTAGATTTTGTTATGCCAATTTGAGTAATCTAGGTATAAAATACAATAACTTGAGTTTTGGTGATCTAAATTAGGTGATTAATTGGAGAAGAAACCTTAGAACCATAGCTTCAAATGAGTGAAGAAACAAAGGCAATTTAGTGTGACTAGAAGGTGATATAAGTGAACGTGGAAGAAGAGCGAGAAGGAAAACGGAGACACGACGTATACCACAACTCTGGTATGAGAACATCCGTTTGAGTAAAAATATAATTTTAGTACCAAGCTAGAGAAATTAAACGGACCGCGATAAATTAATCCCTAAGGGTCAAAAACTAAAACTTTTACATAAAAATCGGGATTAGAGAGTCTCGGTTGAGTAGAAACAAGTTAGGAGGATATATAGAGAAAAATGGTCTTAATTGAGATTCTTGACCTTATAGTTGAGAATTGAAATTTTTGTCACTAGTAATGATGAGGAATATTGTGTAGGTGACAGACCTTGGGAGCGGCGTCCGAGCCTAGTAGAAGGCGGCAAGCGGGGGGAGTGGCGGCCCAGGTAAGTGGTTCGCCACTTAAGATCTTTTCCCGGTTTCATGTAAATGGTTGATGTTGGTAATGAATATGGTAGTTAAGTAATCTAAAGAAAATATTTGAAAGAGAGTTTTAGAAGTTTCAAAACGAGTTAGATTTGTGCTTTTGACACTAAGTAAATGTAGTTTTAAAACCCATGTATATTCCTTAAGATATAATGAGATTTAGCGTTATGTGACGATGCAATAAATTCCGTCCATAGTCGCTCACAATAAAGAAAAGTTAGCACTACGCGATGATGCAGAAAATTCCGTCCGTAGTTGCTCAGTTTCATAGAAAGTATAAGGCGCTACGTTAACGTCTGAGACAATTATACGTAGTTGGCTGTTTGTATAGTTTGGCATGTGGCGTGCGATAAATTCGGCTCGTAGTTGCGGAGTTTTTAGCACTGGTGGCGTCGCGATGGGATTAGTATTGTAGTTGCTTGGTGATAAGCTTTGGCGCCTCGATGCGATGCAGTAAATTCCGTGGCGTAGTGGTTGAGATGACTTAGTAAGCTTCACGTTGGCGTTAGTTTTAAATCGCGAAGTGATGGTTAAAATAATTAAAGGATATACATAGGGTTTGAAGAGCCATAAAACAAATGATAAATTGTCATGTTAGTGTATGTGATATATTTTCATTGCTAACTTGTTTGTTCATTGTAGCTATTTATATTCCATTGTGCTATCAGACTGACGGGGCGTCATCATTTGTTATCTATATAGGTGGGCGATTTATGACCTATGATGTAAAAGCTTTGTATGAATGGATATGTAATTGAACAACATGTTAGATTTTGAAATTGTATATTTGTAAATATCCATGCATTTCATATATATGATCAAACTCTAGATATATTTCTACTTAAGTTTGTAAGTTTGTATTTACTAAATTGAGAATTAGAGTGTTGATGTGGCATGTTGGTGGGAGTATGATAATGATTATTGCAAGTTTGGGAATAAAGAAGTTGGGAGGAATTGAGGTTTTAGTAGTATGAATTTCTTGGCAGACAAATTTTTGGTTTATCCAAAATCACGGTAGTTATCTTTTAAATTTTAGAAAAATATTTGAAACAAAGTTGCAAAATTTTTATCACTTCAATGATAAAGAAATTTAATTTACGAGTTTAAGCACGAGTGCGGTTATAGAAAAGTTAGGGTTCACTTCTCGGATTTCTTCGATCCGACGAGTCGGTTTCGAGGAGTCCGTTGAAGTGCCCGGCAGGATCCTCCAGATAAGAGTTTAGATAAGGTCTGAGAAGGAACCTGTCATAGTGCCTCTCTTCATACATGTTAGAATTAAGTAGTTGTTTATTTGGTAGATTTTAGGACTAGTTTTAAATCAGTTTTTTTGTTTCAATTAAATTTATTTTATTTCACATCCTATTTGGTTGCCTAAATAGTGAAAAACCCTTACTCGTGAGGTTGATCAGTCGATTAGAACCTCGATCCTCGTGGAGTGCGATATCCCGGACTTTTTAGAGTCAGCTGTGCTTGTATGATCGGTGCACTTGGAAATGGTTGAGTCTTAATGTGCACTGACCTCAGTTTTTTGAGTACACTTACTTTTGTTTCAAATCAGTTTTTGAGTATTTACCACATTCACTCCCTTAGCCATATTTTCATATATAACATCATTTGGTCTTAACAAGTTTTTTGACATTGTTGCTAGGAACTTTAGTTAGTCTTTGGTAGCCATGTCAAAAAATTGGTCAACACTACTGCATGTGATGCAACAAAGAAACCCAACATATCTCTCTCTCTCTCTCTCTCTCTCTCTATATGAAAGTAATCACCATATGAATAAATATGAAAGTAATAAATTTTAAAAGATAAACACCGTTAAAATGTTTCTTCCAAAGGTACTATATGTAGTTCAATATACATTTTCAAAAATTTTAAATATGATGAGGCAAAGATTAAGAATATGCATCAAGACCAAATGCTATAGATTAAAAATTTTAATGAATTTTTGTTTTTCCATTTATTTTAAACTAAAATCATGTGAGAGAGGTGAGAGGGGGTTTAATGAATTTTTTTTTTATTTTTTTTATTTTAAACTGAAATCACGTGGGTGAGGGGGAATCATTCTTTCCCTTAGTGACCTTTGCAAGGTCCCACGGGTCAACTCATAAAAGGATAGTTTAGGATTTAACAAAGAGTTACTCAAAAAGTGCATGTTTTTATTAATTTCATGGAGATAGTACATTTAAAGGTGATATCAATTACTTTGATTCTATTTTCCTTATTATTGGTGCAATAGTGCCCCTTACTATAATTCCCTCAATTATTTATAATTATTAAATTAAATATGAACTTATAATTGTTAAATTAAAAATATAAGTTAATTTAATATTACTCGTGATAAATTATTTAAATTCTTATGGATATTATAATTATTTATAATTGTTTGATAAGTTAATAAAATTATTTAATATTATGCATGCGAATAATGTAAATATTTGTAATGATTAAAATTCAAATATTATTATTAAATTTGATATTATTGTAAGGAAATATGTAAATGACAATCAATTTATAAAAGGAATGTTAGCTACCTTTGTAAATTAAATATAGTTACTCAAACAGGTGAGATTATATCTGATTTGGGATCCCCCGAGAGCATAAGTAGTATTCTCCTATTGTTTTAAAAGATCAAAGTATTCTCCTATTATCTCATTATCTCTCCAAATTTCTTTATCTAAATTTCTCTTCATATTTTCTTTGGTTTACAACAGTTATGGAATATTCTTAATTGAAACTAGATTTAAAATTTAAATATAGACTCATATGGATAGTAAAAAAATTGATCGATGGATTCAATTCAAAACAAGGTTGAAATCTGAACCATTGAATTGTCAATGGGATGATTCTAAGGTGTTGGACGAATCTAGTCAATCAAACAAACTTGCGCCAATTATTTACTAAAATCAGAGATATATCACTGATTTATCAACAAAATGGTTGATATATCGCCGATTAATTGACGATTTTATTAGAAACTTTTTGCTGTACGTGCGTGATTCCCAAATGCGACATTGTCGCGATATTTTCTGTAACACCCCAAAACATACCATAGTCGTTTTCAACGTGTATAGGGTATTTTGTAGGTATAATTTGAATTTTTCGTAATTATTATTTTGCTAAGTGAGAAAATTTGAAAGCTTAGGAATTAACTTTCAGTGAAAAGAGGACTAAGGTCTGGGTTATAAAGAATAAATGTCTAAGTGTGATTATTAAAGATTTGTAGTGCAAATGAAAGTATATGAACTATAAAGCATTTCGGGAGAAACTTAAGTCAAAAGAATGCATTTTTGTAGCCAAACAAGGCCTTATGAAGAATAAGTGACTTAAGACCAAGTTGGTCTCTCATTTGGGGGAAGTTCTAGGGTAATACGTGAAGAGAGGAGAAGAGAAGAAAAAGAGGAAGAAGAAGACAGAGAAGAGAATTTCAGGAATGGAAACTAGGTATTTGTTTGGAAATGTATGGATTTCTATGATTTTGTATGGATTTGTATGGATGGCTATGGGTTGTATGGATTTTAGTTGGTTCTATTTTCTAGGGTTTAGTTAGGAATTCATCATAACCCTAGATTTGTTGAAAGTTGGGTTGGTAAAGCCCTAGTTGGTATAAGATGAGTATGGAATCCTCCCTTTGAGTATGGATTCTTGGTTTATGATGTATGGATACATGTTTAGGTGTTAGGAAGTTAACCTAACTTACAAGTATTTGAGTTTGGGTTTGGTAAAACCCTAATTAATCTCTATGTTTGGTTTTGGTTGGGTTAGAACCCACTTGGGAGTTGTTTTTGGTGATGTTTTTAGATTATTTTGGGGTTTTTAGTTGAATTTCTGGACAAATGGACGAAATCAGCAAAATCAATTTTGGGGTTCCTACATTGTGGCGTAGGGATCCCGCGCGGCAACATGGAGTCCATGTCGTAGGCGTGGTTTGAGAGGGGGATTGGATGCAGAAGCTGGGGTGCAGCCGCGGCGTAGCGGTGCTACACTGCCGTGACGTAGCCGTGCTACACATCGCTGAGGCGTGGCCTGTCTGGCGTGTAGATTTTTGTGTTTTGTTCATTTTGCTGTGCATTCCCGAGGACATGCATTGGGTAATGAGGACCTTATAAGTGTATGAAAGGGTTCATTCATGTTTGTAAAGTAAAGGAAAAATTAGACCGTACCTCGCCGCCGAGGCGAAGCGAATGGCAAACTTAATGCCCCTATGATAAGATTGTAAGTTCCTGAACACATATAATTATAGGACTGCCTAAGACCGGATATTGAATGACACGGCACTTCTGTTACGTAGGTAGGCGCGTATAGTTCTTCGGTACTCTCTGATTAGTGCGATGACACTCTTTGACCGTGCTTCGGCACATTTAGTATTTCGGTACTCTTTGATTAGTGCTACGACACTCTCTGACTGTGCTTCGGCACATTTAATACTTCGACACTCTCTGATTAGTGCGACAACACTCTCGATCGGTCTTGGTACTCTTTGCTGTCTTTCTGACACCTTAGTCTTTATCTTGTACCTTGAATTACTTATTTGTGTTGTGTCTTACTCATTTCTTATTACTGGTCTAGGTAGTCAAACAATTATATGAAAAGAACCTTAATGACAAATAAGAGTAAAGTAATGTATATCGTTATGCTTTGAATGTACCTATGGGTATCTTTGTACAAGTATAAGCTCTATAGTACCTACGGGTACCTCCGTACAAGTATAAGCTCTGCAACTCCTACGGGAAATATGAACAAGTATAAGTCTGTTATAAGTACAAGTATGTGTATAAGTTTGTTATATGAATTCAAGAAAAATTCTGATATATGCTATTGTATATGCATTCTGTTACTGTTATATGTCTACTGTAAGTGAGTACTAATGCATGTGTACATGTATAAGTCATATGTTTCCCAAGCATTAAGCAGCACGGGTTTTAATCAGGTGTAGGTGCAGAAGGAGGATGTCAGCGATCTTCCGCGTGTTTGGGCGGCACACTTGTAGGGGTCCATCACCAATAGGTTTTGCGCTCTGATTATGTAATTGTAAATGTACAGTTTTTGTATATGTATATGTAAATGGGACTCGGGACTGTATGTATTGACACTGTAAACACCACTACGGTGGTAGTTTTTATTTTTTATCTTTGTTTATGATATTTTGATTCGATTATAGGCTTGGCCTCAATGTTTGAAAAGTCATCATTTCAGTCCATTTTCGATTGATTTCAATCTAAAGAAGCGATTTATGTCTCGAAATGTTGAATAACTCACGAGCGCTATGCGGCGGGAAATTGAAGAAAGAGGATATTGCGAGTAAAAGGAGTAGAAGCGGCTGGCGGGAATAACCACATTGGGTGAATGATGTTGCAAGCAGGGAGAAATGCCGCGAGGAAGAAAGGACACATTGTAGCGACGCCTTGGCGGTGATGAAGAATCACATCAGGTCCACAACCACAAAACTCCGGTCAGCGGCGTAAGCTGTGAAGGCGAGCGAAGCGGTCATGATAGAAACTCGAGTCGGGCAACCATAAATTAATGAAGAACAAGATATGATGTCACAACACAATTTGAGTCGCGGCGGGGAGTGAAGGCGGCGATGTAGACATGGAGTCGTGACACGAGATAGAAGTCAGCGACATAAGATTTTCAAGAGGCCCGAACATAGAGTCGCGACATCCCAGAAATTGAATTGGCGACATCGATTCCTGAAAACTAAGATTAAATCATTCCGATTAATTAGCGACGCCGGTTACACAAGAACTAAGGTCGCGGCGTCATTCGATGGTAGCGACATCGGACAAAAGAACTGGAGTCGCGACATCGGTTACAAGGAATTAAGATGTGACGTCATTTAGCGGTCGCGGTATGGTTCAAGGAAAGAAGGTCGTGACATCATTTGGCGGTGCGACATCGAGATCGAGGATGCTAAAGAGGCATATGCGACCAAATAAAACCTGCGACGTCATTGGAACAGCGAGGTCAAACACTAACAACCAAATGGGCAGTTAATCTGAAATCCACAGGAGGTACATCGAAGTTGAGGCTGACTTAAAACCATAAATACGTGACTGCGCCTCTTTGAAGGAAGCGACTCTCGGCTCAAAGAGAGATCTAGGTAATTTGAAGGCTCTTGTATTTTAATTTTCTTTTCTTTGTTTTGTTTTTATTTTAGATTAGTTTATTATTTCGTTCAAATTTGGATCTGGACTTTAGCTGTTAAAGTAGAAGCTGAATGAAGAATTCTATTTCTTTCAAATTACTGCCTGGATTGTTTGAATTCCAGACAAATTTTGGAATTCGGATTTCCAGTTTCCGATTTACAGTGGTTTTCTTGATCAGCAAGCCATTGTAGGGTGTAATCTAGTGATTTAGAAACCTAGCTTCCATTGAATAGACTCTGTTGTCAGAAATTATCTTTCATGCAGAAATTTATTAGAAGCTATTGAACTATCAGTTTGTAAATCTACTTGCTGGTTTTTAGTGATACATGTGAGTGAAATCCCAATGTAGCGTCTTATACCCGTAATAGTATTGTCTGCTCACATTTCGGGAGGCCCTGCGGAAGTGACCACGAGAGAAAGCGATCAAAGTGATGAACAATTTACGAAAGATATCACGAATACGATAATGGTGATCTAATGAGCTCACGTAATTCATTAGATGATCTCTTCTCGCGGGAAATCGAGAATGAGTTGAATGACATCCGTTTAAACAGCGGAGGACACCTCGATTCGAGCAGTGCGTTCAATCAGTGTTAGCAAGGATCTAATCAAGGAAGGATGAAGCTTGTTCCAATTTGGAGGAAGAAACCGATAAACCCATACTATACCTATGTCTTAGGAGCTAAGGTTTCTGATCGTATTCGAGGTATGAAGTATTGAAAAGAAAAATATCGAGAACAAGGCAGATTAAAGAAGTAGTTATCTAATCCTCTGTCTTGAAGAGAATCGGGGAAGATTGGTGTTGATGAAAATGCGACAGGAGAGATCAAGCGCATACGCTGATATCATGGATGAGTTTTTAAATCGTAGTTCATGAAGCAAAGATTCTGAGTAGTCTGCGAGATTGATTGTTCCCTTGATGGCATTATTTTCAATGCTCCCTTTAAAAGATAACTGATCAGTCTGAATTTGTTATTTTAGATTTTTCATTTTAATTCATTTTGTTATTAAGTCACTTTTCTTAGTTTTATTTTTTTAAGGTTTTGCTAAGAATATTTCCGTTGCCTATTAAAGTCCAATAATTATAGAGTTTGAGTAGTCGAGGTAGTTGATTGAGAATTCTTAAGATCTCGTGGGATGGAATATCTGGACTTAAATCATTCACTACTTGTTCGACTGTACTTATGACATCCTGGATCAAGCAGAAGAAATTGGTTACTCTTAAAGGCAAGCTTTTTAATCGATTACAATAGATGAGAAACACAACAAACAAGTTTCCTTGGCGTGTACTGGGATTAGATAATAGTCCTTCGGTAATAATGCTATAAATTTGTATAGGTATTTTGGTCCATCACTGAAAGAGGTGAACATAGAGGTGTGACATTTTCAGTCTTATTTTGATAATTTAGTGATATATCACCGATATCCTTGACATTTTATCGATTTTTTTTCCAATCAACTTTGGTCTCCACTTTCGTTTCGAGGCCGATCGAGACATGAAATATTGTTGATATATTGACTAATATTTTTGATATTTTTCGTTACTGGTTAAACATCATATTATTTTTTTGCATTTTTATATAAGAATTAAATAATTCAAAATATATAAATTTTAAATAATTTTGATCATATTTTATTTTTTTAGTATTTTTCATTTGAGGACCGAACATAATAACATTATTTTTCTTCAAATTTTTTATTTTTTCAAAATCAAGCATAAATGAATATAGAAGTCGGAAAAATTAACTAGGGACATGGTAATGATGTAGACCTAGTTCTAAATAAGATAAATCATGTGTTATAATTACAAGGACCAACACAATCCATCATCAACACATTATAATAACTATTATTTAGGTAAGTCATCCAAATGATATTTGTTAGGTGTGAATTATGTTAGCATTTCAGCATGCATTTTGTGCATATATTGAGCTTTTGAAGCTAAATTCACACTCTAATCTTTCAAATTTATGCTAAATCTCCTCTAACTTGTATTTTGCAGGTAATGAATGAAAAGCAAGCAAAATGAGCAGAAGCTATGAAAAAATGGAGGAAATTTAATGTTGCAAAGCTCATGTCACTACATCATGACTCATTGTTGAAGATTTGTCTACATTGATGTCGTGACATCAACACTTTGATGTTGTGACATGAGAACCCTGTCGAAGAACTGAGCTTTCTCCCTGTACAACTATGTCGCGACATTATCACCAATACTAATCATCACTGTTTTCATGATGCATTGATGTCGCGACATTATTAGTTCGAGCTGCTAAAAAAAACTTACTATTTTTAGGCCCTATTTGCTGCCCATTTTGGAGAGAGCTACTTAAGCTCCCATTTCTAGGTTTTTAAGGTTCAGACTTTGAGGGAGAACACACCTATCTATGGTTTTCTTTTCTCTTCCTCTAGAATCACATTAGAGTTTCGATTTTTGTGTATTTTACTTAGGATTTAGATAAGATTTTGGAGATCTAACCTACTAGAGAGACATCCTTTAGGAGATCTCTAGAGATTTAAAGATTAGATGAAAAACAAGTGCAAAGATGATCATCAACTTATTAGAGTTTCTTCTCCTCTTTTCTTCATGTTTTTAGTGTATCTTGTTTTTTATAAGCTCATAACGATGTTCTAATTCATTAGCCTAGGATTTTGACTATAATTTGGATATGAACCAAATATTAATGTGTTGATTTATTTTTATCTCTTTTGTAAATTAGTGGGTAATTGCTCATTGATTTATGTTTATGCTTTGTGACCTAGTACAAGATTTGAGAAGTAAGTAAAAGGTTAGACCTAGGTGATTCAATTTAATTTGCTGGATAATAGGGATATTAACAGGAATTATGAGGCATAATTGAGTTTCCTCTTCTTTAATGCTTCACTAAGGCCTGAGGTTGAGTCGAGAAGCTATATAACTAGTATTAGTTGGTAGATCGTTAGCTTTTTTGAGAGAGGCTAATGATTAATATTATGAGGCTTGCCTTGAGCATGTGTTCTAATTGACAATTTGAGAGGAAATTCATCTTAATATTCGGGGATTATTGTAATGCCCTTAAAATACCTTAGAATTTTTATAATAATTTTATTATATATTCCGGGTATGATTTGAGCTAAACTTGGGTTTTTTTCGGGAAAACTGATAAATTTTGAAATGAGAAATGAATATGTGAGCATATAATTAAATGTTATATGCTAAAATGAGAAATGAATTGAACCCGGAAATAAACCCAAGTGAAAAATGACAAATTTGGAATTTGTAAAATGAGGACCTAAGGGTAAAAAATAAAATAAGGTTAAATGCTAATGTGAGTTAAATGAAGTAATGGAATAGTCAAAGGACAAAAATGAGAAATGGAATTTGTGTGTAAGCCAAACATGGCCTTACACTTAAATGGGGTTTAAAGACCAAATTTGGTCTAAGGCTCATTAAGAGCAAAAATGTTTTTGGAGAGAAAGAGAGGAGAAAAAGGGGGAGAAGCTAGGGCAAAGAGAGATATCAAGTTTTTGGTGGCAATCTTTCCCATTTCTTGCTTCTAAGAGATCATGTAGCGACCCCCGAGCCCGGCCCGACCCAATTGGCTAGTCTGAACCGAAACCCCGAGGATGCCCGTTTATTTCCTTTTTATTTACATTTTATTACGTTTTCTTTTTCAAAAGTGTCGCGGCTTCGAATCGACCCGACCGAATGGCGGATCGAGCTAAGACCCGGTTGCACAAGCGTTTTCAAATTTATCTTAACAAAACATTTTTAGAGTCATTTCATTGCGGAAGCGATTTTGATTTGGGCAAGCCCTTAATCATTCCCCAATTTCAATACAATTCGGTAGGTCCATAAACATTTAACAAAATACATTTTACAAAAGAAAGGCATTTATCCTTTTCAAAATGATATACAAAATCAAGGTTGAGTTTAACCCTTTGTTTACGAAATACCACTTGTTCAAAAGGATGATATGCAAATGACGGAGTATATACTTATATGCCGTACTCTCTCTATGACTCTGCGCTTTGTGATCTTGGCCTGCCTTTTTGCTTACTCGATACTTGCGCATAGATAAAAACTATACGCTAAGCATTTTCATGCTTAGTGGTTTATCTGATTCTATTCTAATATTCAAATTTATCTTGACATGCATTTAACGTAAACCCTTGCCTGTATATCAACATACTCTCATGTTCCAATTCCATGCTTTCATTTTACAAGTCATTTACCATATCACAACATGCATTTCAATGTAATTCAATTCACAATTCCATTTATGAGATTTAAGCATATACATAAATCCCATTTACACTTTCGTCAATGTTGGTTCTTTCACTTTGACTATTCAATTCACATTTCTGACTGATTCCGTTTGATGAATCCCGCCCTTATTATCATTCGGTAATGTGCTTACACATTTAACAATTCGGTCTCCCATCATGACGGATGCCGTTTGGTGCACCCCGGAGCATGTGGTATCCGCAAATGCCATCTGCCATCATGATGGATGCCGATCCGATTGGTGCATCCGCGATGGGACATTTCTTCAATGCCATACGTCATCATGACGGATGTCGATTAGTGCATCCCGCCAAGTTGGACATTGGATAATTTCGGGGTGCCTTTGTGACTGATGCCGATTGGTGCATCTCGTCAGGCGATTCATTCGATATATCATTCAATTCACATTTGTGACGAATTCCATTTGATGAATCCCGTCCTTATCATCATTCACATTCGTTCGGTTTTCAAATATCACATTTCAATTCCATATTCACTTTCGTATTATCTTTTCAAAGATATACTCAATCTATGTGCCGCCCCATATACTCATTCACGTACTCATTTCATATACTCATTCATGAACTCATTTCATAGTTACTTGGTAAACTACCAAAATACTTGAAATAAGAATAGAGTCAAAGAACAAACCGAAGCTGTCGGATATAGCTTCCTTCTCTTCGATCTCGGTCCTAGGTTTGGCGGTCATCACCCGTTCCTTATCTCTTCAAATCTCCTCTTCCATGTTGTTTGATCTCTTAGGAGCAAGAAGTGGGGAAAGGATCACACCAAAGCTTGATCTTTCTCTTGCCTAAGCTTTCTTCCCCCACTTTTCTCCTCTCTCATTCTCGAAAATGTGATTTGCTCATATCAGCCCTAAGACCACATTTTTTTTGGCCTTTATAACTCCTTTAAGTGTAAGGCCTTGTTTAGCTTACACATTTATTATATTTTCTCATTTTCCACCTTTTTGGTCTTAAGTCACTTATTCTCTTAAGGCCATGTTTGGCTCCAAAACCCAATATTTCATTTAAGTCTCCTATTATTCCATTTTGGCCATCCAATAAATCCAATTTTCCATTTTTGGCATTCTAACTCTTTATTTCACTTTCCTTATCATTTATCATTTATTTCACATTAACATTTAAGCTATCATTTGACCCTTAGGTCCTCATTTTACAATTTCCCGTATTTGCCCCTTTTTCACTTGGGTTTATTTCCGGGTTAGTTCAAATTTTCAGTTTAGCATGTAATATTAAATCATATGCTCACACTTTCAATTTACATTTCACAACTTGTCAATTTATCAATTTTCCTGGAAAAACCCAAGTTTGGCTCAATCGTACCCGGAATATATAATAAAATTATAAAAACAAAAAATTATAGGGTATTTTTGGGGCGTTACTGATTCGTGCCACAGTAGGCTGAGCTGAATCAACAATATTTATATACCTAAGTTCCTCCCCTCTGCTAGTAGTCAAACTCTTTGCAGTATAGTGGTTACCCAAATTCGAGAACACGAGGGATGGGTTTTTCATCCTAAGAATGTTGCATAAGTGCAAGAATTAAGACTTTCTATTTGGACTTTTTGGATTTTGTTTCAAGCGATTAGGAAGTAGTTTAAATGCTAGAAATTGTATAGCGAAAGTGATGTGAAAAGTTAACTTTGAAGATTTAGGTCACTAACACTCGGTAACTTAGGGCAAACAAATTGTCCTCGGGTTTTATCCTCGCGTTATGACAAAGGAACCTATAGTCCTAGCCATAGCAGGATCTATGTTTAACTAACAAACCTCACTAAAAACAACTCCTATTTGAGTTAACCACGGGTAACATGCATCTATGGTCCTTTTACGGTTTGAAACCACAACATTAAATATCATTTAGGTGGCTCGTAAAGACCATCTAAAAACCACAGTGCATCTAGCAATAAGTATACCTTTGTATCCTAAAGCATAGGTAAGTATTGGCCAAATCAATAACATTCAATGCTATTCAACCACATTTTGAGAAAGATAGGGCGTAAACCACACCAGTACACAGCTTTTATCTGAAGACAACGCTGTATGTGCCCCACCCTTAAGCTAGCTTCCTTCCTCTTCAAAGAAAAGTAGCCAAGCATCTCTTGAGTTGTCATCCTGAGAGGGTGTTTGGCAG
The DNA here is from genome assembly GCA_016808115.1 of Tetrastigma voinierianum. Taxonomy (NCBI): domain Eukaryota; kingdom Viridiplantae; phylum Streptophyta; class Magnoliopsida; order Vitales; family Vitaceae; genus Tetrastigma; species Tetrastigma voinierianum. The sequence goes on from JAEQBH010003414.1 coordinate 466,838, forward strand.
CCAAAAACTAAGGGAAGAGGGAGAGAGAGAGAGAAACACCAAACCTAACTAAAGCTACGAAAGATATTTACAAAAATAAAAACTTACCAAAAATTTCTTCCTCAATTTGTTGCTTAGGGTTCTGAAAATGTGGGAGGGGGCTTATATAGGCCACCCAATGTATGAAAAATACCATAAAGCCTAACAATTTGGTAATTTTAGGGACAGAGAGTAATACACCAAAATTGAAATTAAGGTTGCATTAATTACGAAAGCATGACAAGGCGGTGAACTATTGCAGGCTCAAAAATTTCGCTAGACGGCGAACATAGCTAACGAAAATTTATGCTTCAGCGAAAATCACCAAGAGATGGCAATGCAAGAATTTCGCTGGCGTATTGATTTCGCTGGCCTTCAATTATAATAGCAGTATGTGATACTTAAAATGCAAAAAATTAAGCTAGGAGCGATTGCCTAGCGAAATTCCTCGGTGTCTAAGCGAAATTGGTAGATTCGCTAAAATTGCGAAATTTTCGCTAAAATTCTGAAATTTTCGCAATCAATGAAAATTTATAATCTTAGCGGAAATTCACAGGTTCTTTGATTCATCAACGCATTGCTTCTGTCTACGCATCGAATTTCCGTAGCTGCATTCCATTCTTTCTTTGATTTTTGAGTGCATTTTGATGGCGACAATTGAGTTCAATCTTCATGATTCATCATATGTCTCGTCTCCGAACTCCCAAAGTGCGCAAAAACCTGCCGACAACCAAAATAACCTCTGAAGGCATAAGTGATACTAAGAAGACTTGAACGCTAATTGGCATAAATGACATGATTAGTGCCCAAAACCTCAAAACCTATCTAATATAGGGTTCAAATAACTTTTGAGTATAATCCACCCCAATAAAACGTTGCTAGTCCTTAGCAATGCAAAACAAAAAGGAGATGTGTAGTGATTTTCAAGAGTTTATGATTGAAGGTGTATGTACATAAACATTGTCCTTAAAGTGAAAAATGGACACAAGTTTGGCAAACATAGAGCCAAAACCATACAGAACAATTTTAGGTCAATATTGGTTCCATGATTCTCAACTTGAATTCCACACAAGTCTAATGGTTCTTTAAATAACCAGATTACGTGATAAATTGCAAAATTTGTCCCCTCCCCAAACTAGCTTGACGTGGCCTTATTTGTTGAACAACCTAGATAAGGATAGTTCATACTTCTTTCTTTATTGATTATATTGTAGGATGACAATGCCGTCAGAGCTTCACCAAAGTCCGTGTAGAAGGTCCCTGGAAGTGACTCCCCCTTCAATTAAGGTTTAGGGCATCAAGCGAGATCCTGACCCTGAAACTCTGGGCTTCACAGGACTCTGATGACTTAATCAGCACCTACAAATCGATTAGACCTATCCACCCATGTAGCAGACACTAAATCGATGACTTGACCAATTAAGGCTTAGGGCCTTCGGGGCTTCAGGCTTCAGCCATACACTCCTCGAGGACCGTGCTTTCGGGTTTGAAATGAACTTCCACGACTTTATTTTTCTTTTTCTTTTTTCTTTTTGCTTTCTTTTCTTTTCCTTTTGGAAGACTACATTGGTCTTCAAATGTGAGTAACTAAACCTACCTTAGGTTGCCAACATGCTTAAGGCGGCTGTCTGACGAAAGTAAACAAATTCACGACCTATTGAAATAATCTAAGTCTGGTCATGCTGAGTCTTATAAGGGAGAATTTTCAAGTTGAGCATGCTTGAACTTCAATGACCAGCTGTTTTCAACATAGAATTTGTTCTAACATAAAGGTGACAAATGTGATTGAATTTTCCAACACAAGGCAATTCAATTGTCAATTGTAGCAATTCAATTGTTCAATTAGAAAGAAAACATAAATGTATGGTAAAGCCTGAAAACATGGTATCACAAAATACGTATATAGATTGAATAGCTTTTGATATAGCCAAATGGCTAATACATAGTCTCAACTAAACAAGCAAGTATCACTTTGCCTACTATGGCTAGCCATAAATCCCTAATCAAAATTAGTAGCGGAGTTGATAAAGTGGTAACTATACAAAAATCATAAAGAAACACAACCCTTCTCGTTTCTTTGTGGTGGTGGTGGAGTCTGAAACTCTTCTTCTTTGTGAAACATCAATCAGCAAATGCAGCTGGTGGGCTCCTCTCTACGTCGGGGAACACGAGAAGGCCCGAGTGCGTCGTGGTCTGGCGAAGCATAGAGTGACAGGCCCAGCCATACGATCTGTCTTTGCTGTCTTAATTGCTAGTGAGCGAGATGGCATCAAATCACCTGTATCTCTCATGAGCGGCGTGAACATACTCAGATAAGGTGGTGTGCTGAATAAGATGGGAGTCGGATGTGCTCCCGGTTGCGGTTTGCGGATGTGGTGTGTGGAGGAGGAGATGAAGGTGACATGCGTAGGCTGGACTCTCGCATCTCGGAGCTCGAGGGCAGGCGTATCGTCTGTGGAATTCCGCCGATACGATCGGTCTGCTCCTCACAGTCTCTTTGTCGGAGATGGAAGATCACGAGACATAGGTCATCACAGCTCCGGTAGCCAGGGCAGGCATCTAATCCTCCTCTCGATCTTTGAATCTCCCGGGAATCCCAAATCATCTAGAACACAAAGTGGTCACCGGCATCGACAACGGAGGTTCTCTGCTCGCGCGAACGCCAGATGGACCTTACCCTCAAATGCATCAAGGAGGTCATCCACCCGACTCGGGCCCGAACCAATATCCCTCAGAGATCCAGATAAAGAGCCTCGAGATGGCTTCCCTCCATTTTGTCGTGTCTTTGTGGCGAGGAGCAGACTCGTCGGAATAAGTGGTCGATCGGCCCGATCACGGCGAAGCGGGGCGCCTCACGTAAAATCTTAGTCCGGTGTGGTGTCTCACGGCGGTCTCGAACCATCTCTCGATGGTGGGTGGAGCCCCGATCTCTATAACCCTCTGCATTGGCGGCGGTATCACAGCGAGGCCCCAAAATGGCGAAATATCGGTAGCTCTGAGTACTTCACGGCGATCATCGATAGAAGCGAAGCTCATGCGGACATACATCGAGATGTCATAGGAATGATAGAAACTGCGGCACCACTGGTAGGTAATAATCTTTTGCCTCCGGAGTCATGAAGGGGCGAGTAGTGAATAATCTCCGTCAATCTCATGGACTCCCTAATCACAGGGTCGACCCTGTAGTAGGGACATGTATTAGAATGACTCACGATGAAAGTCCTCGAGATGTAGTGCGGTATTCCCAGGAATGAGTTCTGACAACGACCTCGATCCTGGGCGGTGACAGTGAGCGATGATGTCTCGCGGCCGATGTATTTGGTGATAGGCTGCGTGAGAAGATGACTTGCGGGCCGATGTGCGGCTGCGAAGCGGGGCCTCCCCAACTCTCCTGAAATTACGGTGGTGGGGCAGGAGTCCGTAGGTGTCTGTCTGTGAAATCCACAGGCTCATAGGTGCGCCTCGGGGACCGGTGATAGTGCTTTGGAGCCGGGGCCGGAGGCGAGCCTCTCGGGTGTCTTGAATCTAACAGCGGCGCGGGACCCACCAATGCGAACCATATCTAAATCTGAGATAAAATGCGGAAGGGGCTCGACTTCGCTGAGAAAATCTTTCTTGAGGCTACTGTATCCTGGCAGGCTCCACTGGAGGTGGCGAATCACTACGAAACAAGCGGATGAGCGCGAGAACCCGCGGCACTGCGGCCGACTCTAAAATAGCGAATAGGCTCGATGGGGACGGAAATCTTTGAGCGGTAAAAATAAGCTGAACCACGGGCAAGAGGGTCTGAGCGCGGTAGAGCTCGAGGCTCGGTAGAAGGTGGCTCGGTAGGCGACAACTCTGGCGTGAGCAGTGGGCTCGATGCGCATGTGGCTGATGCTAGCTAGAGTGGAGGCTCGGTCGGGGATCGGCGGGCTCGGTCGGCTGGGGCGGAAGCGCGGCGGGGCGAGGATGCGGGCGTGGTGCGCGGCTCGGTGAGCGGGTGAAGCCAGCTTCCGTGATGCGTGTGACGGTGGCTGAAGCGGGAGACTCGGGGTTGCGGGGAGGAGAGGCGATGAAGTGGCAAAATGATAAACCCGGGTTTAAATAGGCTTGTTGTGTTAGCCAAAGGGTCTCCGTACCATTTTTCGCTATTTTTAGCAATTTGGCCTTCTTCCTTCACAAAATTCAAAAAGTACTATATTAATTGAATAATATATGAAATAAAAAATTATTATAATAAAATTTACTATATATAAAGAAGCGTAAGTAAAAATTAATACTAAGTACTATATTATAAAAACAAAGTACTAAAAGCGTGGAAAAGCTGATAAATTAAGAAATTTTCCAAAATAACTAAAATATTAAAATTGTTGAATTAAAACAAGCGAAATTATGAACTGCAATTGGTTTAGAAAACAGAGTGGCTCATTCTCCAAAAAATTACTCAAGGGAGGTGAGGAGAGGGAATGATTTCCTCCAGCTCCTGCGAGTAGCACAGGTTGTGACTCAGGCTGATTTTGGGTGCCCATTTGTTGAAGTGGTCGATGGCTTTTGAATTGAAGCGGTGGCTTGCGGTGGAGTGTTGATGGCAAGACCAATATCTCTTCATCTCCTTGGTGATTACTCCACCCAATTCACGGACCTTTGTGCTTCCGCATCTTGAACATTTGAAACAACTTCATCGATTATTTGATTTTCATTTCTAGCAACTTTTTGCTTGTTCCGGATAGAAAGATGTTCAACTCCATAGTCATGTTTACTAGTGGATTGCATGACTCCATTCGGCAATTTATTGTGCATTTTACGTGACCCGATAGTCTTCCTAAGATATTGGAACATGATTGGGTTCACTTGCAATTAGCTCGATTGTCGAGCACTCTGAAATCTCTGGGTGGTAGGAATTTGTCTATTTCACCAAGACATCCTCAACTATCCCTTAGGGTTTTTGCGATCATCGGCCCAATGATAGTGTGATGTGGTAGGTTTAAGTTCACCTAAACCCTAGCGTATCACGAATGACATTAGGTTCTGCTGGCTCATCGAGCAATGGTTGTCTATACACTTCCACGATATTAGTGAAATTGTGGGAATCACGAGATCCTTGTATTTGGGGTATTTGCTTTGGATTATGGCAGAGCTTGCTCGGTGAGAAATACCTTCTTCTCGATACCTAATCCCTTCTTAGCATTGTGCAAATATCTTTCAAAAAATTTTGCATAAGCGAGGACTTGTTTGATTATGTCCAATGAGGTATGTTAACCTTGGCACCTTAAACTCTAAAATGCGCTTCTTTGAGATGCCTTCTTCTTACCTCTAAGTATGTGGAAATGGAGGTGGTATAAATTATTCCATTAGATCTTCCTTTAGGAGAATACTCGGCACTAATTCTCTCCCTTCTTGGGATTCTTCACGAGGCTTTGGCATGGGTTGATCAACCTCTTTTCCCTCCTTAGGGTGATTATAGCCTTTACCTCGTCCATTCTGGTGTTGGATGATCTACCTCATGGATTCCCTTTGGGTTGGCAGCATTTGGGAAGAGACTTCTCCTTCTTGTACCTCGACAGCTTGTTGATCTTGGTGATTGAATCTTGTAGGTTGTCCAATTTTTACGAGGTTAAGATTATACGAAGCCCGTCTATCCTGCTTTGTTCGAGTGCTCTGCAATTATCAATCCTTTGTGCAGTTGCACGTGATCCCTTTTTGTTCTTCCACAAGTTGCCTACCACCTTACTCAAATTTAAATGGCTTGTTCCACGGGAGATGAGGATGGTGGTGGTTGTGGACAGTAGGAACCAGCGTAGTTTTGGCCACAGGGAATTACACATAGCGAGGGAGTGGGTTTTCGGAAAGGTTAGGAATTGATTCCTCGATTGGAATTGTAGGTATTTCCGTATGGAGCATTGGGTTGTGGTGGCTTATGTTGTCACTACTGATGTTGCACATTCGACATCAAATCCTTCAACGCAAGGGCCATAGGACATTCTCTTGGATGTCTGAGGTTGGAAGTGGTCACGGATTGGTGTGTGCGAGATTTACTGATCCTTTGCATGTAGCCGTGGAGCCTTTTCCTTGACTCCTCCACCTTCCTAGCTAAGTTTGAAATCCTAGCTTTCATTTCTATATCCTGCGCGTTATTGTAAATCCACCTCTGAGGTGGTACAGAGACCTCATTATTTCCATTCCACAGGTTTGATAAATCCCGACCTTAGAAGTTTCGCAGCGTAATTTAAAATCCATGGCCGTCGGGATACTTACTCGAAAAGTCTCCTCACATGGTTTCAACGCCTCATGGCGAGAGACATATACCATAGAAATGGTTTACCCGGCATCCATGCTCGAACCCGCGTGATGGGCATGCCTTTAATGGTCTCCATGCATCTCTCCCGTACCCAGTAAAACCTCGCGTCACAGAGCTTTGCAAGGTGTAATTGTCTTTAATTATTAATCTTATAGACGCGAAGAACTTCTTCGAGAGTGCGCATGGCTTTCGGCCCCAATTTCTAATGGTTGAACTCAGTGAGTTTAGCGAATCTTAGCCTTATCCGCTAGAGGTGGTGGAAATGCTTTTATTGACAAATCCATGTCCATCATACCTTCCTTAAAGAGTGAGTGCAAACCTCCTCAAAATCCCTAATATGAGTGTATGGATTTTCCATTTCCATACCATGATATGTGGGAGTAGGGGTACCAAATATGGCCTCAACATACATCTTCGGCGGGAGGAATGATACGGGATGGGACAACTCTAGGAGGGTGGATGTGATCCCTCATGGTTCTATAGAGGCACATTGGATTCATTTGGGGTTCAGCGGCGACTCTGTTGTTCTTCGGGTGAGTGATGGATCCATGGTATCGAGTCATGTCTGCGACTTCTTGTAGTTCGAGGGTTGATATCTTGATTATCAGTGGTCTTCTGAAGTTCCTATCCGAAGCCTTGCATACACAAGCTGACACGCAAGCGAGACGACGAAGAGCCTGGAAACCCGACTTCTGCGAAAGGTTAGGGTGCCCAAAATAGCCCGGCGTATATATAAAAAAAAAAACAAAAGCGGTGAAGTGCGCAGAAGTGATGAAACTTGCGATTCTTTGTTGATTCAAAAGTTAAAAGGTACCATCGCCGCTGATGTTGATCGCAGTACACTTCAACTTATCGTCGTAGTTTGGCTGTCCCCGTGACGGCGCCATTTGATTAAATTGCCACATTGAGAATTTGAATTTGAATCAGCAATATTTATATGCCTAGGTTCCTCCTCTTTGCGGTAGTCGAGCTGCTGCGGTATAGTGGTTAAATTCGAACACGGGGATGGGTTTTCATCCTAAGAATGATTTGCATAAGTCTTTTGAGAAGGTAAGGCTTTCTATTTGGACTTTTTAGTTTTGTTTCAAAACGATGGAAATGGTTTAAATCTTTGAAATTTATGTATAAGCGAAAGTGATGTGTGAAAAGTTAACTTTGAAGATTTAGGTCACTAACTTCGGTAACAGGTAAACAGTGTCCTCGGGTTTTTATCCTCGCGTTATGTGAGAACCTATAGTCTTTAGCCATAGCAGGATCTATGTTTTAAGTAGCAAACCTCACCTAAACGACTCTATTTGAGTTCTGGGTAACATGCATCTATGGTCCTTTTACAGTTTGAAACCCTAACATTAAATATCATTTGGTGACTGCGTAAGACCATCAAAACTCACAATTCTGTCCCCAGCAATAAGTATACCTTGTATCCTAAAGCGTGGTAAGTATTAGCTAGTCAATAACATTAATCTTTATTCAACCTATTTTGAAGATGGGGCCATAAACCACAGTCTTGTATTTTAATACAAGAGGACAACACATGGCCTTACACATAAGCTAGCTTCCTTCCTCTTCCAAGAAAAAGAGGAGCAGCGACATCTCTTGAGTTGTCATCTCAGAGGGTGTTTGGCTGACCGAAACCTAAGGGAAAGAGGAGAGAAAGAGAGAAACAGAACCACTAACTTCAAAGCTGAAAGATATTTACAAAAGCTAAAAACTTACCAAAATTTCTTCCTCAATTTGTTGCTTAGGGTTACAAAATGGGAGGGGGCTTATATAGGCCTTGCCCTTGATGTATGAAAAATACCATAAAGCCTAACAATTTGGCTAATTTTGAGACATAGAAAGTGTACCAAAATTGGAAGTCGAGTTGCATTAATTACAAAAGCATGACAAGGCAGTGAATTTCGCTAAGGCTGGTGGTCGCTAGGTAGCAAAAATTTAAGCTAGCTAGCAAAAATTTATAGTATGAAATCACGAAGATAGAAAATCTGAAAATTTCGCTAGGAACGATGCTGTGAAATTCGGTCTTCTAGCGAAAATTGGTAATTTCGCTAAGATTGCGAAATTTTTAAGCTGGGTTGAAATTTCGCAATCCCGGTAGAATTTTCCTTGATCTTAAGCGAAGTCACAGGGTTGGCCCGATTCATCCTTTGCATTGCTAAAATCTCTATGCGTAGTTTCATCATTTGCTTCATTCTTTTTCTTTGATTTTTGAGTGCATTTTGATGTTTGGCAATTGAGTTCAATCTTCATGATTCATCATATGTCTCGATGCTCCGAACTCCCGATACGCCAAACGCAAAACAGCCATAACCTCCCCAAGCGGCATAAGTGATACTAAGAAGACTTGAACACTTCAATTGGCATAAATGACATGGATAGTCGCAAAAAGCACTCGAAGCTATAATATAGGGTTCGAAAATAGCACTTTTGGGCACTAATCGATTCTGGTCAGTAACCTACAAGAGAAGATTTGAAGATATTCAAGGTATGAACACAAACCCTAACTTCATCATTTTATGATTTTAATTTTGGGGAAAATCCCTAACTTAGGAAAAAGAGGTTTTTATTGATTATAACCCATTATTGGAGTGGTTTGGGTAGGATTCCATGGTGGGTTATGAGATACATGAATTTTGATGAAGTTATTTGAGTTTTTATGGGTGAGAAATGACAAAATCCGCCATTTTTGGTCAGAACCTGCACATTGGTACCGGTAGCGAAAGTGGGTATCGGTACCCATAGTGCAGAGGGGAATTGGTACCGGTACCAAAAGTTGGGGTACCGGTACCCTTTCACAGTGAAGGACTGGTACCATTACCGATCAAAGTGGTATCAGTACCGATGCTTCCAGCAACCTTGTTTTTGTACCCCTTGCACTATTAAGTCTCGTATCCATACACCGATTGTTTAGGGACCCTAATAAATGTTTAATGAGGGTTCATATAAGAGTTCATCTTTGGGTAGACTTAATGTCTTAACCCAAAACCGTTAATGATGATTAATTGTCATTCACTAAAAATGTATAATAATTGTTTATCCACTAAAAGTGATATAATTGTTGACTAAGGGACAATTGAGGATCACGCTTTGGGGCAGAGATCGAAAAGAGAAACAAGAGCCGACAACTTCGATTAGTTCTTCGGACCTCTATTCCGATTCAAGTATTGTTAGTTCTTTGTTCACCGAGATTATATTCATATTTCAAGTGTTTGGTAATTACTAAAGAATACCTGGAATGAGTATATCCTTGAAAGGATATTACGAAAGTGCATATGGATTTGAAAATGTGATATTTGAAATATTTGACAATTAATTGCATATGAGTGATTAATCGAATTGTAAACAAATTGGTCAATTCTTGACATCTTGAATTGAATCAATATATTGAACGACCAACATGGCGGGATGCGATCGGCATCAGTCGAAAATAAGCGAGGTGTTCAATGTCACTTGGCGGGATGCATCGATCGGCATCCGTCTGTAGTGAGGTGTATGGCATTATTTAAAATCCTCCCATGGCAGGATGCACCAATTGGCATCCGTCATGATGGGAGACCAAAATTGTTAAATGTGTAAGCGCATTACCGAATGACAAAAATGAAGGGATTCACTGAACGAAATCCGTCATGAATGTGAATTGTATAGTCAAAGTGATATATCAAACTTCAATAAGTGAAACAAAAATGGGATTTGTAAACTAAACATATCTTTAAGAGCGTATGTTGAATCTCATGAATTGAGTTGTTGAATGATTTGTTGCATATGAAAAGGCATATTTATAAATGTTCGATGAACTGTAAATTGATAGTATGTGAAAATGAATAAGCATGAGCATTGTTTTACATTGATCATGAATGAAGTAAAAAGTATGGTTTAATATGAAAGCATGTCTTATATTAAACTGAATTTGAGAATGAAATTGTATAGAACCACTAAGCACGAAAATGCTTAGCGTGTAGTTTTTATCTATGCGTAGGTTTTGAGTAAACAGGAAAGAATGCAAGATCAAGAAGCGCAGATTCATAGAGAAAGTTATGACAGAGTAAGTATATACCTGGCTACATGCATATCATTTCTTATGAACGTGTACATTTTGTGAACAAAAGAGTTAATCTCCGAATCCATTGTTTCTGTATATACTTTGTAAAGGCATGATACGCCATTTTGTAAACGTATTGTATAAAAGCAAATGTTTAAGGTCTACCATTTGAAACAGCCTTCCGCTTACTGAAAACTCTAAATGAAATGACACAAGTAAAAATGTTTTGATAAGATAAATGAAAAACCGTTGAGTAACCTGGTCTCGGTTCCTGATTCAATCGGGCCTGCCTGATCTCTGTCACATGACACTTTTAAAAAAAATAAAAAAATAAAAAGTAAATAAAAAGAATTAAACGAGCATCCCGAATCCAGTTCGGACCTGCCAATCGGGTCGGACCGAGAAAGGGGTGATACAATTATCTATTTACATCAAAATCTTAGGGCCTTTTAATCTAGTAGCCTTTTGATGAGTGTAAAACTCGTCTATTTTTAATCCATTTTTGTAGCATGTTTTTAATAGTTTAAGATCTATTTTTATGCCAAAATGTGGAATATTCATCAACTTTGTGTTTTGGTGTGCAATTATTGAAAATGAGAGAATCCTTAAAGAAAAAAAGAAGCAAAAAGAGGACAAAATAGCAGTCTCTGTCGCGACACAACATTTATATGTCGCAACACAAAATTCAAGCAGTTGAAGGAAACTGGTTATGTCAGCCATCAAATCTATGTCGCAAAAGATTGGTCGTAACTCTCAAGGCCGAAAACAAGCTTAGGTCGCGATCAGAAAGTTTTCGCCGCGACGTAACTCAAGAATATTTCAAGAAAGCTGTCGATTAACCCTCGAAATCTATCGCATACTTAAAGTCAATGAAGGAATTGTGTCGCAACTTTATTTTTATGCTCAACATAAAAGCCGGCGATTAATGGATGAACTCTATCGCGACAAGAGACAATTCTCTCACGAATAGTACATCGTAGTGCCAGCAAAACAAGTCGATTTAAAACAAGTAATATGTTATGGCAGTTTCCATCATCAAGCCAACTCATGGAAATCATGTCGCAACATAATAATTCATACACCAGGCAACACAATCTCCGTCGACAAAGATTATTTTGCCGTGATGCATAAAACATGAAGGAGGTGAGTTTCCTGTCGCGACAAGATGCTGAGAGCAACATAAGAAGAATGGAAACAAAGAAACTTCTTGTTGCGACATAATCAAGAGTTGTAGGCAAAACCTGTGTCGCGATAAAGAAGTTTTCTATGCGACAATAAAGCTAAGGAATGATAAAATTATGTCGCGACAAGAGAAAAGTAGGTCGCGACAGAAATTGAAGAAGACTTAAGAATGGCCAAGGCAATTGTGTTGTAACATATAATTCTATGTCGCGACAAGCGGCTTGTGAAGTGACAAGAACAGAAAGAAAAGTTTGTGATAAATTAACGTCGTGACAGAAAATTGCTATGTGTCGCGACATGATAAGGACATGAGAAGCTGGGTGCAAACAGGTTTGGTGTCGCGACACAAGGAATTTTTGTCTCAATAATAACAAAATTCTTGAAAAGAAATTTATGTGCCTTCACATCGGCTCAAGTATCTTCATAGTAACACAAATCAAGAACAAGCCTAGAAAGGTTGCGATAGAAAACGAGAAGCGCATAGTGGGAAAAGACAGCGGAGGTTTGTCTCGACAATTTCTATGTCGTATGAAAGAGACCAGTGAGGCTGGGTGGGGATCCTGATACGGTGTGAAGTGTGTGACGGTGGAAAGCCTATAAATACACGCTTCTAGGGCAATGTGCGTAGTTTTTCGGCGGATCCAAGGTTTCTAGGTGGTTGAAGACTCTTGTACATTTATTTTATTTTATTTTCTATTTTAGTAGAATTAGCTTAGTATAGTTTTCTTTAGTCAGTTTGTTTTTCTTTAATTTTTTGGATTTGGGTATTGTACTGAAGTGCAGCTTTGAGTTGGTATTTCTTTATAAATTCTTCTTTTCATTAACCGTTTGATTTAAATGGATGCTAGTTCATTTATAATTTCAGTGAATTTTCCTAATCAGTTAGTCACTGATATGAGTAAACCAATTTTGAGAAGATGATTTCATTGGAAATGGGTATTTGATTGATGATAGTCATTTTGCTGCATAAGGAGGAAGGAAACTTTAATTAGAATTCTTGAATTTATTTGATTGGTATTGTTTATAAATTTACTTGTTTTCAGTACTAGTATCGTGTACCAAATGCAAATCTTGTGTCTCCCTTTCCGATTTCAGGGAGGCTCTCGGTGACAGGAGATGGAGAATCCTGAGAGTGTAGAACAATTCCTTGTGGGTATGGTAGACTAATACTATGGAACTAATGAACTTTGAAGGATTACTCAGATAGATCACCAACTTAGACAAGGTTTTCCAAATACAATCTTGAATGGGGACATTCTAATAGAAGACTTATAAGCAGTTCTGTAAGCCCATAGTGCATCATCTAGTTTTACTGACCAATCTTTTCTGGTTGCATTTACTGTTTTCTCCAGTATATTCTTGATCTCCCTATTGGATATCTTTGCTTGCTCATTTGACTGAGGGTGATAAGCCAACCACATAACATACTTGACTCATATCGCGATGAGTCCTAAACTCATCTATTTTAGTCCATTTTCTTGCATTTTTTAGCGGTTATGATTCATTTTAATTAACTGGAATAATCTACCAACTTTGTGTTTTGCGGTTTTGAATGAAAAACAAATCATTGAAAAGTAGAAAAATTGGCTGGAAAAATATTAGTCTAAATTTCGAATTGTTTAATATCAGCATCAACTTAAGCGATCAAGAATTTGGCTATTAGGGATATGTCGCAACCAGGTCAGTGAGCTCAAGTTGAAAGTAAAGATTGTCACAACATTTCACAACTTTGTCGCGACAAAATATGAGAAGGATTGAATGATAAATGTTGCAACAAAGAAATTTATGTCACGACATATTGAAGATCTGAAGAAAGAACTATGTGAAGCGGTGACATTTTTATGTACGTAACATTGCACGAAAGTTCATGGCGAAAGAAGAATGTCACGCGACATTCTAATACCATTGATAAAAGAAATGACCAATTTGGTTTGTCAGAAGCGACCAAAATGCGACATAAGACGAAGTGGGAAAGAAGATGGCATTTGACTTAACTGTCAGCGATAGGAAATGGCGATGAGTCAAGTTAAGACAAGTTAGTCTCGACAAAGGTTTTTATGTTGCGACAAACATTTCAGAGAATGACAAGATCAAGGCAAGAAATATGTCGCAACATTTTCAAAGTATGCCGCGACATAAAGTTCAGAAGTCAGCATCTCAAGGCAAGAGGGATGTGTCGCGATAGAGAAGTTTTATGTAAGTGACAACCCTGACAAAATCTTGAGAGAACACTACGCGTGACATAGGTGCATTGTGCGACAAGGTTGAAGAACTACAAAAGAATGTGCGGAAACATAAAAATTTATGTCGCGACATAATGAGAAGAGTTGAAGCGAGAGATATTTGTTCTGACGATTGGAAGCTATGTTGTGACATTAATTGAAAACGCACAGAAGAGAAGCGCGAATCTTCGCCAACATTTTGAAGAAGCGTAAGTGACCTGGTGAACAAAGAGTTAATGTATGTCCGACATTTCAAACTTTTATGTCTTAACGCAGAAACAGAAAGCGGAAACTGGCTTCTGTCGTGACATGAAATTTTGTAATAGAGACACGATCAAAACACTAAGGAAACTTTGTATGACAAGCTTTTTATGTCGCGACATACCATTAAGTATTAAAACTGTAAAGACCTTAAAAGAAATTTCATGATAGAACACTCATGTGACAATTACAAGATGCGTTCTGAGTTGAGCTCTGCCAGCGACGATTTTTCAAAGTATGTCGCGACGTATTTAAGAAAAACCTGAATTTAATCATGACATAACCTTTGCGCAAGCCCGCAACAATAATTTGGAGAGGAACAAACATAGTTACTTTGTCGGGACATAATTTTCTATGTCAGAACCAAAAAGAGCCTTCTGAGCCAGTTTTGGGGATCCACAATTCATGACCTCGAAGTGTGGCCCATCATTGAAAATATAAAATGAAGCACGTAGAGGCACTATACTGGGTTTTCTTAGAACACGGAACATCTGGGTATTTGAGTCCTTTGTACATTAATTTTCTTTTTAATTTTCTTTTATTTCTTTTTCTTAGATTTAGTTTTAGCTTACATTTTAGTTAGTATTTTCTTTGGATTTGAGTAGTGATCTAGGCTGAAGTTTTGAGTTGGGTTCATTGTAAAAATTTGGTTTTTCATTCTTTGTCGATTTCAATGGAATTGGGAAACCACTAGAATTCATTATTGATTACTTTTTGTTCAGGTGAATTTTCCTGATTAGTTAGTCACTGTTATTCGCAATCCTGTATTGGAAGACTGAGCTCCCTCTAGGAACGGACTGATATTAGTTATCATTGTCTATGCAACTTGCAAGATTGTCATCGTTAGAAATTTGAATTTATCTAATTGGTGTTCTTGAAATTAACTGTTCCGAATATTAGTAGCATGTACCCAGAAAAGGATTGTATCTTGCTCTGATTTCCAAGAGGCCCTTTGAGTGACACAAAGATGGAGATTCTTGAGAGTATAGAGTAGTTACTTGGGGGTATACTTGTTGATCGACCAAACTATACCAACAAAATCTTCAACTCAGCTACCAAAGGCTAATGTCTCGTCCATGGTAATGATGCTAAAAACTTGTTGATCGACCAAACTATACCAACAAAATCTTCAACTCAGCTACTAGAGGCTAATATCTCGTCCCCGGCAACGACGCCAAAAACTTGTTGATTCGATGTTTAACATAGACAAAAAATAATCGGATCTTGATATTGCTGTTTGGACAATTTTCTAACATTGCTATAATGAACTAAATTCGTTCCTGGCAACAACGCTAAAAACTTGTTGAGATCCAAGAATAATAAAGATGTGTTGCTTTGTATGAAAAGGTTTCATTTAAAATGTAATCGGAGTCTGGATTCCTTTGTAAGTGCATCGGTACAGTAATAAAAGTGGATTTAAGTCTAGATATCGTTCCGGATTGATGAAAAAATCTAAAGATCAATTACCCCATCTACTCGAAGATCCTTACTATTGAACTCCAAAGTTAAAATTGATTTGGTTTTACACTAAGATTATAAACTAATTAAAATTCTATAATTGTATGAAGAATTTAAATAATTTAGATTGGAAAGATTCTTTGAGTAAGTAACTTGAGAAATAATTCTAAATGCAGTATCATTTTTCTGCATCATTTTATAAGATGGTTCAGCCATCAGTTGAAATATGAACTTATCAAATATGCAAGGGAGTATAGTTTGGATTTCTCCACACACTATACATTTCACTAATTAGATTTTCATGTTCCTTTCAAACACATGAGTGTAATTAGTTACTTATAGAATATAATACTCTTTCTAGATCTGCAGGTATTTTCATGTAGTACTTCCTGCAGAATCTTGAATGAAGAGATTCTTGCCATAGTGAGTATGCAAGCCTTCCTAATTTGGTGGTATCTCATCCATCTAATCTGATAAATTCTATATCCTTGATTGAGTCTCTATTGCTCTGAGATCAGATGCTTTCGCTCAGAAGGAGAAACCTTTGATCAACTAAAATTGATATATCATCCCGACTAATCCTTACACCATGAGTAAGTAATTGATTTGTATCGAAATGATCCTTCGAGTTCATTAGTTCCATAATATTAGTCTAACATACCCTCAAGTAATTGTTCAATACTCTCAGGATTCTCTATCTCTATGTCACTTAGAGGGACTCTTGGAAATCAGAGCAAGATACATTCCTTTTCTGGGTACACGCTACAAATATTCTGAACAAGTAATTTCAAGAACAACACCAATCAAATAAATTCAAGATTTCAAACTATGACATTCTTTCAAGTTATGCAGAAAATGATAATTAACATGAATGATTCATTCCTAGGGAGCTGGAGTCTTTCAGCTGGTTCTACAACTAATGCGACTGCTTCATTAAGGAAACTTCACTTTAAGATTTCTGTAGTAAATAAATAAACTCAGGAAGTCTCAAATTTATTCAAATCAAACAATAATAGAAAACTAAGATTTTACAATAAACCCATTCTAATGCCATGCGAGATCATTGTTCGTTGAAAAACTAAGCTAAGACTAAATTGACGAATAAAATAAAAAAAAAAAGAGAGTAATATTATACAATGATTTACGCTGCCTAGAAGTTCTTGGTTTGGCAAGCTACTCACGATTAACCCTAGATGCTTATATTTTCAGATTTTCAAATGATGGACCGCACTTCAAGACAGAGGTGGATTCCTAAAAATTCTTTGATGGGTTTTCTCTATTCGGCATAGAAAATTATTAATACCGTGACATGGATGTCATCTTTGTTCCCTGACTTTTGTCGCAAAACGGTTTTTATTAGACATGGTTTCGTCTTTGTCTTCTTGGATTTTTGTAGCGACATAATTTGAAAATGTCCACGACAAAGTTTCTTGAAATTGTATGGCTGGTATCGCGACATAAGTGTTTTATTAATCGATAAAAACCAGTTTCAACTGACTTGTCATTCCTTGCTACTCCTAAAAATGCCATGACATGAGAACATTTGTCTCAACAACGCTTCTTACCTTTCAGCTTGATTTTATGTTATGACAGAATTTTGAAATGTTGCAACATAAAACATTCTTTTGCTCACACCGTGTCATGACAGTTTTCTGTTATCTTCTCTTCATCTTATGTTGCGACATAAAATTTCTTTGTCGCGACAAATATTTTTGCCTTTAGCTCTTCAACTTTGTTGTGACATACTTTGCTATGTTGCGACATTCTTTCTGTGGTTCTTCTCAACCTTTGTCGCGATAATATCTTTTGTCACTATAGAGTTCCTTATAGTTTGCATGTTGTTGTCATGACAATATATTCGATAATGGCGACATAATCTTGTTGTCTTATCTTTGCTAATCCCGAACTGCATGTCTCGATAGACGAAAATGTTCGACATATTTCCTTCCTTGATCTTTGTCGCTAATGAATTTGTTGTTGCAACTTTGAAATCTTTATTAAACGACAAGCGTCTTGACTTATCTCATTGCTCTTCGTTTTTAATCATGACATAATTTTCCTTTATCGCTGATAAAATCTTTCCTCTACTTGATTTTATGTCGACATAAAAATTTGAAGTTGTTGAGACGAAACTACATTGCCGCCATTTGCTTGATCATTATCGCTTAATCGAAACTATAAATATCTAAACATTCTTTTCAACAACTTTGTCATTAGCGGCACAAAAAATCATTCTCGGCGACACAAATCCATTATTCAGCGAAAGAGTTCTATTTTATAATTGCCATTATGTTGCAACATTCATTTCTTTGTCGCAATATTTATCATTCAATCTTTCTCATTTTGTGTCACGACAAAGTTGTGAAATGTCGTGACATAGCTCACTTCTAACCTTGAGTTCAGATTCATCTTTGTTGCGACATAGCCTTTCTTGTTGGTTCTATTGAGGTTATGTCATGACATTCTGAAATTATGTCGCGACAATTTTGCCTTAGCCAATTTTATGCTTTTCTTGTTGGAATTGTCTCTTTTGCATTAAAAACCTACAAAACACGAAGTTGGTGAATATTCCATAATTCAGCATTCCAATCAATCATAAACTTCTAAAAATATGCTAGAAAAATGGATTAAAAATAGATGAGTTTTGAATGTCAATTCTAAACTTAAGGTTTTCTTGTCCCCGAGCAAGAAAAAAAATTTGTTTGTCTCGAACAATTTGGCTTTAATTACAGAGACATTTTACGTTTTGCCTAAACATCTTTTTCTTGAATCCACAATTTGGCAAAGAAAAATAAGTTGGTCTGTAAATTATTTTTAAACATGTTTCCAATCTAGAAACAGGAAGACTTTCAATTAAGTTCACTAACCAAATAATTTCCATGGTGTAAACAATTCAATTGTTTAACCCTGATTTGTGAGTGTGTGATGGTCTTCTTTCTTCTTCCTTGGCAGATTAGTTAATCTTCTGGGATAATACTTAGATAACATACTTCTCCTTCATTCTTTAAAGTCCCATATGCTTGTTTTTCATATTAATCTCCACTAATGCAAGCATATACCACCTTCAGGATCAATTAGGTCTTTTAAACATAATGTGGCTTGTTAATCGGGTGAATAAGTGAACAATTTAGGCTTTACCGATTTCACTTACAACTTAACATGCTTTGCCTTCATTATGCATCCTTGACTTTTTCATTGATATAAACTCCGAACATCCCCATTGGTTTGGTGCATCTTTCTATACTCATTATTGGTATTTTTTTTTTGACCTGCTGGTTGTAGATTCTCTTCCTCATCTTAGAAGCTTTTCACTTTTCATCTTCTATCAAGTTTATGGAACCAGTGCAATGTTTTTGCCTTTTTAAGCTTTTCTACCACCATGAACTTTTGAATTAAACCTTCAGCCGGTTGGCATTGAGAGACAGGTGTTGACACCCATAAGAACTTAATTGTTCAAGGGAGGAAAGTGTGAACCAAACTCATTCCACCTTGATACTTTTCTTTTCACAGCTTATTTTCTTCGTTTCTCATCTCAATTGATTTTCCTTTCTCCACCCTTCTTACCCTTGTTCATAATTTGAAATAATATTCCCCCAAACTTGTCCTCTTATATCATTGATGTATTTGTCATGCAATCTATGCAAATAAGGGTTCTTTACTATAGGATTATATTTAAGGGAGGGTTTAGGCTTTTCATTTGCTGGTTGATGATGAAATTGGCTATTGGCTAAAATAAGGAACTAATGTAACACCCCGAAATATACCCTAGTCGTTTTCAACATGTTTAAGGTATTTTGTAGGTATAATTTGAATTTTTAGTAATTTAATTCAAAGCGTGTGAAAACCGAAAATAAGCAAAGGGTAAGTTTGTAACTTGTCAAAACAGGACACAAAAGTGCCATATAAAGAAGATGATATGCTATTATAGAAATGACATAGAAGTTGTGGTGCAAATAGAATGGAGTAGGACCAATTGTAATTAGAGGAAAAAAGGTAAAATCAAATAGGGATAAGACCACTTGGTCTTATGATTTGGGGCAAAAATCACAAATTTGAGAATGAGTGCTAGGAAGAAGAAGAAGAAGAAGAAGAAGAAGAAAGAAGAAGAGGAAGAAGAGAAGAAGAAGAAGAAGAAGAAGAAGAAGAAGAAGAAGAAGGAGAAGATTTCAGGTATGGATTGCTATGGTTTTGTATGGATTTGTATGGTATGGATTCTTGGATTCTTGATCTAGTTCTTTGTCTAGGGTTTTGCTATGAGAAGTTCTAACCCACCATTACAAGTGTTTATGGAAGTTGTTAGGTTGGAACTTGTAGGAATATGTATAGATAAGTTTGGAAGTAAGAATTTCTATGGATTTGTGGAGAATCATGTAGGTTATTTGATTTGGGTGTATGAATATTTGTTAGGAGTTAGGAATCCTCTTAATTTCCCCTCTTGTGTTTATGTGTGGGTTAGGAACCATTTTGGAGTTGTTTTGGGTGGATTCCATGGTGGGTTTTGATATAGGATGGAATTGAGGAGGTTTATTGAAGAAAATTGAGCGAGAGATGGCAAAATCTGCCATTTCTAGGCAAAACCCACAATTCGGTATCGGTACCAAAAAGGGGTGGTACCGGTACCCATTAGGCAGAACAGAAAGTGGTACCCGGTGCAGATCAAAGTGGCACGGTGCCATTCACGAAAGGGCTGGTACGGGCTGATCAAAGTGATGGAGTCGCCCAGGTCTTCAGTAGCCTTGATTTTGTACCCTTGCATTGTTGGCCCAATTCAGCCTGGATGGTATAGAACCTGACAAAGCTAATGGAGGTTCAAATAGAATGAAACTAGAACAGCAGCACTGCCTCAGCGAGTTTGATGTTAATAAACAATGCCCCTATGATAATATATTAAGTTCACGAACACACATATAATTGGCAATTTGTTTAAGACGAATATTGATTGACCTGATTACCTCTGTTCGTGGCGACATGTATAGTACTTTGGTACTCTCTGATTAGTGCGATGACACTCTCTGACCGTGCTTTGGCACATTTAGTACTTCGGTACTCTCTGATTAGTGCTACGACACTCTTTGTCAGTGCTTCGGCACTCTTGCTTTGTCTCACGGAATTCTCTGATCTGATCTTGAGTACCTTCAGGTACTGGCATGTATGTCAAAACTCCATTTCTTATTACTGCACAGTCTGGGTAGTCAAACATTTGTTGATAAAGTACGAATAACGAATAAGTAAAATAATGTACATGGATGCGCTCTGAGTGTACCTACGGGCACCTGCGTGCAAGTATAAGCTCTGTCTGGGAAATTTGAACAAGTATAGTTTTCTATAAGTACAAGTATATTGCCTTAAGTTTGTTTATATTAAATTCATAGAAAAATTCTGATATCTACTATTGTATATTTGTTTATGTTATAATAACTACGTAAAAATGAGTATTAGTGTATGTGTATCATTATAAGTCATATGTTTCCCACTAAGCGTTAACTAACAGGGTTTTAATCGGTGTAGGTACAGAGAAGGAGGGCGTCCGCGATCTTCCATACGTTGGAGCTATGAACTAAGTGGAGTCCATCTGATAGGTTTCGCATCTAATTATGTAAATGCAAATGCAGTTTTTGTATATGTATATGTAATGGGACCGAACGGTATGTATTGACACGTAAACACCTACGATTGGTAAGTTTTAATTTATCTTTGTATATCTGATATTTTGATTTAGTTATAAGATTTGGGTTGCTGAAACAATAAAAACGAGGTAAAAGTCCCATTATGTTTGTGCGTCCCCTTCCTTCTGCTTTCAGGCGAGGGGTTAGGTGCAACAACAATAACATATGCTTATGTATCATGCCAGGTGAGCTTTGAAGGCCAACTTCAGGGATGCTGCTATCATTTCTGTTGGTGACATTTTCTCAGTTTCACCTTATTAATAATCTAATAACATGTTTAGGACATTTGAGATCGCTATGATGGATCCCGGAAGATGTCCTTAATCTTAACTGGCATTTGTTTGATTACTTTTAGTATGCAATTGCTTGTCGATTCATAATAACTAAACTATTTACAAAGAAACAAAATTATAGGTCTTATTTGTTCCATCAATTTGTTGAAATCTTCCTTATTCTTGAAGTTCAACACATTCATTGATAATTTTACAACTTCTCTTTTTCACTTCACTTCCTCCTACCCCAATTTTATCTAACAAATTTTTGTTTGGTTCCTGGACATGTTGTTATTGTTTGTTTTAATAGATCTAAGCGGGCTTGACCATAGTAAGAAATTTAAAAAAATTTACATAAAATAATTGTATGGCGAATCTGTGAGTATAGATTTAATATTATGACCCAGTATTCGTTTACATACCTTTGCGTCGATTATGAACAACTTGATCAAAAGCAATTTTCTTCTAACACGGATCTTCCTCATGACCTCGATTATCAAATAAGCGGGTGGCATATTCACGAATATGCAAGTAAAAATCGTTATTTTCTTTCTCGACACATGAGAGAACGTAATAAATTTTGTCTTGTTTTCTCTCTTGGGGTTTTTATTCTCTGAAACACCCTTTTTATAGAACCATCAAATATTTTCTTAATATTATAATATCTAATTAATTATCTGTATTAATTATATTTATATATATTAAAGCGTCAAATATTTGATTAGATAATATATATATATATATAAATAATTAATTATCGATAATGAAATTATATATATATATATATAGAAAACTTCAAATGATTGATTAGATAATATATATATATATATTATTTAACAATTAAATAATTATATTAAATAATCATATTATTTAATTATCCATTAAACAACTATTATTTAATTTATAATTAATTCATAATTAATTAGTTTTAACATTTGTAATGTACAAAATATATATAATTCGAAAACATTTTCTGTTTTTATATATTAACACTTAGTACTGAAGTCAGTAGAATTCTAACTTATACTTTGTATTCTTTGTTAATATATTTATAGAATGGCAAGGGACCTGTGGACTTTATAATTTCAAAAAACTCTAATAAATTTTGATAATAAACCAGCTCTTTATTAATATATCTAATTATTAATTTCAAGTCCACTATAAACTTGAAATTGCACTCTTGAAATTAAAACGATTTACCCGAAAGAAACTTTGAATAGTCCATTGATATAACCATTACATATAAACAATCCTCCATAAATAGTTCATATTAGAGCTGGAGTGCTACATCTTAACCTCTCTAATTACATCTTTATCATGAGTTCCAACAATTATCTAATGAACAATAGATTAGTAATCATATTATTATGAATTGAGCGCTCTGTGTTCAAGACACGAATTGTCCCTTTCGAAGAACTATTTTCGACTTCTTATAAAGGAATGGATTCATATCACATTTAACATTCTGACCATTTACTCTATTATGTTTCCAATATACAAGGTTATAGTTTACAATATATTATAAACCTTTCTCGAGTAAATCAAAAACACAATGTATTATAACGAATTAAATTTAAAAACTCGGGATTAAGATTGTCTATATATGATCATCTTTATGATAAATATATTTCTCTATATGTAGAATATTATTAGAAATTAATATATTATCTGGTCTATCTATATAATCTTATTATATAGTACCTCCATTAAAAAATGTCACCACATTAACGAGTTAGGATCAAGCGTCTCATTCTTTAATGGTAATGGACACGTACTAATAATTTTGCATAATTAAGATATATACAAACTTTGGTATTATTCTGAGTTTCTATTTTGATTATTATTCTTAAAACTTAATCCTCTCGGTAATATGCCACACTTGTATACTAAGTTTAAAGTCACATTAATAATCAAGGAATTTTCCTCATGATATTTCTAAATATTACAATTAATACATTGCAAACTACTAACATGAAATGAATATTTTTGTTATTATTAATAGCAATTTATGTTAATTTGCTTTTAGAGACACTGTCCTAACAATCTCCTACTTGCTCATGAATGAGACATGTCCACTTAATCAAGCCTTAGATGACCCTCAAAACTTTTTTGTGACAGATCTTGGTAAATGGGTCAGTAAGGTTGTTCTCCGATGCTATCTTCAAAACTGACACATCACCTCTATGCACGATCTCTCTAATCACATGGTATTTGCGTTCTATATGCTTTCCTCTTTTATGGCTTCTTGGTTCTTTTGAATTTGCACGACTCCCTTTGTTGTCTAAAACAGGTGTTAGTGGTTATCCATATTTGGAATAACTTCAATCATTAGAACTTTGGAGCCCTTCTCATCTTTAACGACTTTGGCGTAACATATCCTGCTTCATGTGAATCAGCCAGTACAACTTGTTTTATACTTCTCCAAACTGGCTCACACGAGTAAGCACGAATCAGAAGTGGATTTAGTGTATCCTTATCTGATTGAAAATCGAATCAGTACTCTGATAGGATCAAATCTGACATGAGTAAATGACATATAGTTTCTTGTTCTCTAGATATAAAATATCATATGACAACTTCGATGATCAAATCCGGGTTTGGCCAACGACCTTATACCTCGCCATAAATATGGGGCCTTATCTTTACGACATGCTTGACTAAACTGGCTAGCGATGCATAAAGGTACCCAGCTCATGCTCTCTTTCTCTTGAGGTATTTTGGACACTCTCTGAAGAATTTAATTCCATGTGAGAAGGTAAATTACCTTTCTTTGATTCTTGCGCCATAAAATGCCATATTTACTTTGTATAATATCACATTTTTGTGACTAGCTACCATTTTCTTGCGATCTCGAAGATGAATGCCCGAGAACACAACTTGCCTCTCCCCAATCTTTCATTTGGAATTGGTTAGCTAACCACTTCTTTATGTCAGACAATTCCACATTATTCCCATGTGATATCATATTATAAAGTGAAGGCTCACTCTCTTATCATGATGTATTTATAACCTGAGGCTCATCAACATTTGTTCAAAACCATAAGTTTTGACGCCTCATCAAATCTGTGTTCCACATGACCTAGAGGCTTGCTTAAGTCCATATATGGATCTTTTAAGCACT
This sequence comes from Tetrastigma voinierianum, assembly GCA_016808115.1. NCBI lineage: Eukaryota > Viridiplantae > Streptophyta > Magnoliopsida > Vitales > Vitaceae > Tetrastigma > Tetrastigma voinierianum. The sequence continues at coordinate 491,357 of JAEQBH010003414.1, forward strand.
ACAAACTTTACTCCTGCCTTTATTCGTAATAAAACCTTCTGGTTGCACCATGAATGCTTTCTTCAAGATAGCCATTCAAAAAGCTGTTTTGACATCCATTTGATAATCTCATGTCAAAGCGTATGACTAAGGACAAGAGTATGCGAATGGATTTGAGCATAACTCTTGTGAAAAATCTCTTCATAGTCAGACTCCTTCTTGTTAAGGTATAGCCCTTTGCCACTAACCTTGTACTTTGAAAGTCTCCTGCTTTTCCATCAACTCCTCTTTTCCTTTGTAGATCCATTTGCAACCTATGGGTGCAACCTCATCAGTGAATCTAATTCCAATTTTGAATTAGAGTACATGGACTCCAGCACCAAGGTTCATTGCCTCCCAGCCATCTTTCTATATCAGGATCCTCCATTGCATGTTGCATATGTTAATGGATCATTATCAGTAATAACAAACAATACCATACCATCTTCTTTGTAGCGGCGAGGTGATGTGGCCTCAACTCTGACGAATAGACAATGGATCATGATTATAGATGTGGTCTCTTCATTTTTGTGATTGAATAACTTTTCTTGGTTGTGATCGATCTCTGTCGAGTAACTCTTCTATGACAATCTTAGGTTATAAATTGATCATGTCATATTCAAGAAAAGTAGCATTTATTCGATACAAACACTTTTCTTTGAAGGACTATAAATAAACCTCCTCTCTGATCTCTTTCGGATATCTAAATAGGCATAGTGAGTCGAGACTCAAGCTTCTGTTTTCCTTTCTTATGTTTGGACTTATCTGAAGTGGCGTAATGAGTTCCGTCATTCATAATTCTAAGGTGTCTTAGGGTTCCAGATTTGGAAGATGCACATTCAAATCTCTTCTTCTTGATTTGCAATGCATATCCCAAAGTAGTAGGTAATGATGATAACTAAACATTGATCTCATCATGTCTAGTAGCGTTCGATTTCTCGTTACAACACCATTTTGTTGGCGTGGCGTGCGGTGCGTGAGTTGAGACAAAGATACCATGCCGAATTAGAAAATCTTTGAACTCGTTATCAGATATTCACCTCTCGATCGTCGAAGAATTTTCTGATCTTACCAAATTGTTTTCAGCTTCAACAAAAATTCTGAACTTTCCAAAAGTCAGATTTCTTGTAAACTAGTATACATAACCATACATGAACCAATCGTCTATAAGTGTGACAAAATATTCCACACACTGCGCCTCAGCTTATACAGTTCTGGGGGCCTTTCGAATGACCAGCTCAGTGGTTCTTTGGCTCTTTGACCCTTTGTTTTAAAAGGTCTTTTAGTCATTTACCTTCAACTTGATTCATGTTGGTAGAAATTTTAACATTTAGTTCTCCTAAAAGACCATCTTTACCAATCTTTCAATCTGTTGAACAATAAACTAGTCTAGAATGCAAAAGGTATGTATAGGTTATCATGAGAAATCTTTTGCTTTATTTTCGGTTGTTCTACTTTGAACAATTCGATTTTAACAGTGAGTTGAGTTTCGATCTTATCATATAAAGACCAGAATCTAAACTTCGGTACATATTTCAAACCATTTTTTAGAAATAAAAACGAAATGCCAGTTAAATTTACTTGGTAAGATTGAAACAAAAGCAGATCTGCGAAAATCGAATTCTGAAATCTGGAATAAAGTAAAACATTGTTCAAAATAACAGATTGTATTCTAATGAAGTCTAACTTCTCCCCCCTTTGCTTTGGCAGAGCGGCAGTCATTTCCATGTGGTAAAGTCTGCGGCAAAATCTAAAGACTTTAAGCATGCGATGAAGGCAAAACATGGTTAGTCGCTCCTGAATCCAACTATCAAGAGGACGAATCGTCTTCCACGAAGACAGCTTAAGACAGTAAATCATATTTACCTTTCTTCTTCTCCTTGAGCTCTGGAGATACTTTTTAGTTCCTCTTCGGTCTTATCTATGCATAATGAAACATGTTTCTTTAAACTTTGGTGTTCTTTGGTGTTCTTGCTCAACACTGATCTTTGTTTGTACACACTGCCTTTTCTTTTCCACCGAGTTTTTCTTTTTCTCTTATTATTTTTCTTGATTGAGCCATATTGCCTCAACCAACATTGCTTGAAACATCCTCTTCAGTGGACTGAAAGTTTGAAGCTCATTCAACAATTCAGTCAAATTACCGCAACCTATTCATAAAATAATTTGCTTTTAAAGCTGGAGAAATCGGGGCAGTGTTTCTAGAATCATCCCTTGGGCCTTCATCGATCTTGCTCCATTCGCTTCAACCTTGTTGATGTGACTAACCGTTTTAATCACATGTTCACGAACTGGAACACCTCTCTTCATTTTTTCCATTCATAACGAATTTAACAGCCTCATGTCATTGTTGTTCAGGAATTATTGAACATACAACGGAGAGACTCCATCATCTCGTAATGCGAAATCTCATTTTTCATGTTTAGCTCTTGCTTGCGTCGGACATGCCAACTAGCGATTAACATCGGGCCTTATTGGTGGCGTGTCAGCGATCATATGCATCTCGAGCGATTGGTACGTTGCTTGTGAGGTTGGGAGGACATTCCTCCGTGAGACGAACTTTGTAATTATCACGCAGTAATGCAATATTCGTATTTACTTTTCCACTTGACAAAATTTTAGCCGGTTAATTTCTCGGTTGCAAGTAATGAGAATAAGTTGACATTTTGCTGAAATAAATAAATAATTAAAATATTATTTTCATGAAATATCAAATAATAAAAATTTATTAATAATCGACATGATACGCATGATGCATGATTCTGAGCTTCACGATTATTCGATGTCCCCAGTGGTGTGCCTCACAAACCAGAGGTGATTTTATATAATAAACATGAGACTTTCTCAATTAATAAATAATTAAAATATCTCATATTTTAACTACTGTTATTTTAATCAAAGACCATAATTAACAAATTAGATTATATCTTTGTGAGTGTAACCCACCATTTCATATTTTTCAGATTTATTCAATTAATACCTCCATTGGGGTAGGTCCAAAGTAGGAAATGCATCTTGATTTTCCTATCTTTATGAAAGTCCAACCTTGTTATAATTTAAGGAACATCTTCATTAGGGGAGGACAAAATCAAAGTGTCTCGAGGCGTCAACAATTAAACCAAAGCGATTATTTACTCTGAGCAGAAGCTGTGTGATCATGTGTCATCTAACCTTCTCCAGCAATATTGTGTGTAAAAGGCATTTGTTTGTATCTTCAATTAATCAAACAATTTTAATTAATAAGATAAGTAAAGTTGAATATGAACTAATAAAAATACCAATATTTATTTTAGATTATCTTATTTATTTATGTATTTAATCTAAAATCTTTGAATAAATAATTTTAACTCTTAAAATTAAATCCAATATAGCCTTTTATTAATTTAATCTCTATTGAAATTATTTAGTATATTTAGATATATTATTCCCTAAAATAAATAACACTAATGCATGCCATATGTTATTTAAATATGAGTAGGCACATCTAATTTATATAATATTTTCTTAAATGTCATCACATAATAATAACATCCATAAATAAATTAAAGCAAGTGAATTGGTTCATAGTTTTTAATTACAACCCACCTATAATCTTGAACTAATACAGAATTTTAAAAAAACTTACGTACATAGCTTCGTATATATCGACCGTGGATCTATTTGCTGACATTCGGGCTAAAATATGCTTCTTGACTTAGTGTCTTTCTTGTCTGCATGCGTCGGCGGACTCTCTTAAATCGACCTTTGATCTTGAGTTCCTCGACAATTACAAGATTTATCTGATTATAAAAAAAACTAAAAAATATTTAATTTACTTTATTTTTGAGATCAAAATCTAATAAAATAAATCCGAGGAACCATACAATTATCGACGAATTTAATTAAACATTCATCACATGAACAATCATACATAAAACAAAATATATATCTGATGCATATGTGTGCCTACTCATATATATCATCTTAAATGATATATATTTTTGTTGAAACATATTTATTAAATCTATAACTTTGGCTCTGATACCCATTTGTTTTGTTTTAATAGATCATGTGAAACTGACCATGGTAAATTTAAAAAAATTTTACATAAAATAATTGTATAGCGAATCTGTGTGAAGTATAGATTTAATAACATTGAAGTATTCGTTATGCCTTTGTCTGATTATGAACAACTGATCAAAACAATTTTTCTTCTAGCACCCACGGTTCACCTGCAAACCTCCAGTATATAAAACAGCGGGTGGCGCCTTACGAATAATAAAAGTAAAATACGTTCTTTTTCTTTCATACATGAAGGCGTAATAAATTTTGTGCAGTTTTCTCTCTTAAGGGTTTTTGTCTAAAACACCCCTTTTATAGAACCATCAAAATATTTTTTCTTAATACAAATATATATCTGAGTAATTATCAATAATCATTTCTATATTATATATATTAGCGATCAAATATTTGATTAGATAATATATATATATATATATATATATATATATATATATATATATATATATATATATATATATATATATATCTCTATGTATATATAGAAAACTTCAAACGATTGATTAGATAATACGCTATATACCTGCGCCTATATATTTATAATTAAATAATTATATTAAATAATCCTCTTATTAACATTCTCAAATTAAACAACTATTATTATTTTATAATTAATTCATAATTAATTAGTTTTACAACATTTGTAATGGCACAAATATATATAATTCGAGAAAAACATTTTTCACATTTTATATATTAACACTTAATTACAAATTAGTAATTCTAAACTTATACTACATTCTTTATCTTTAAATATATTTACCTAGAATGGCAAGGAGACCTATGGACCTATAATTTCAAGCTCCAATAAATTTTGATAGTAATTAAACTCTTTAATTAATATGTCTAATTTATTAATTTCGATTACTCCACTATAAACTTGAAATTGCACTCTTGAGGTAAAAAACGATTTCTGAAAAACTTTGAGATAGTCCATTGATACATTACATATAAACAATCCTCCATAAATAGTTCATAATTAGAGTACAGGTGCTACATGCATTAACCTCTCTAATTACATCTTTATCCTTGAGTTCAACAATTCTCTAATGAACAATAAATTCGTAATCATGTATTATTATGAATTGAGCGCTCTGTGTTCAAGACACGGTGTCACTGAGAAAACTGACCCACCGACTTCTTATAAAGGAATGGATTCCTTATGCGTATTTAACATTCGACCATTTATACTCTATTATGTTTTAATATACAAGGTTATAGTTTACAATATATTATAAACCTTTAGAATAAATCAAAGAACACAATAATATTATAGCAGATGGTAAAGCTTCCAGGGATTAAGATTGTCTATATATGATCATCTTTGCATTAAATATATTTCTCTATATAACAAGGAATGTATTGAAATTGTCTCTTTATACAGATCTGTCATATATAATCTTATTATATAAAGAAGTACTCCATTAAATGTCACTACATGTATGATTGGATCAAAGCTGTCTCATTCTTTAATGGTAATGGACCGTACTAATATTTTTATAATTAAGATTACAAACTTTAATTATTAATTCGGACCTATTTTGATTATTATTCTTAAACTTAATCCTCTATTATACCACACTTGTATACTAGTTTAAGGTCACATTGTATCAAAGTATAAAATGTTCTAAAATATTACAAATTAATACAATACAAACATAACATGAAATGAATATTATTTTATTTATTATTCGACAACAAATTATAATTAATTTGCTTTTGAATCTTATCCCTACTTAGTTATACTTCCCCGTCAAAGCATTTAAATCAAACCATTCAATTTAAATTTAACACAACAACAATTCAATTCCATATCATTTAAATTATACCCAAACAATTCCACATCTATCTGACAAATGAACCTAGAAGCGGTTTCTCCACATTGTCGACAAAATTTATACACTAAAAGTCATCAATTGTTACTTATTTAAAATCAAGGAATGAAAAATAAAATAGACATAAGAGAATTGCAAGATGATAATGGACACAAATTCTTGCAAAGGATTTTTCATTTATGTTTTATTGTATAGGAGATTTAGTCATAAAGCATGAGGAATAAGTAGGAAAAACAGTGTAATCATTTTGAAGATTTTGAGGCAATTTCCTTGGCTGCTTCCATTTTCAAATATTCTTCAACTTCCTCTACTGGGGTTAGTTCTTTCCTTCTTATTATTTTCAGTTTTATTATGAGATAGTTACTTTACAAGTACGAAGGTGTTTCTTACAAAGCCCCGGATTAGTTAGAAAGGTATTGGAGGGTGCGTGATTTACGAGGGACTAATGCTTAATATAAGAGCATACGGTCGAAAATTCTAATTTGTGGAAATTGCTTCCTTCTTTTTGCACAGAGGCTGTCTTTGCTTGATCTAAAATCTTTGCATAGCTTTTACGTAAGTTCTGGCCTTACCTCTTAGCCAATGATTCCATGAGTGTCCTATTGTTGACTTGCTCATAAGTCATCAGTCTAAAGCTTTCTTCATAATGATTAAGACTATTAAATCAATCTCTATACCTAGATTCTAGAGCCCAACTTTGTCTATATCCTCGACATTTCATAATTGTACGCTCATGTATGCCTGTCTCATTCCAAAAGGCTACTTCTCGATCTCTTATCAGTGTTCTCAATATATCTCTATTTTGAGTCTGCCTTATTTTCTATATCCCTTTGCTTCATTCTTCTCACGATCTTGATCTCTCCTTCCTCAGGAATTCCCTTGTCAGATCTTGTCTCTCATCTGTTTGCAATCTGGTTTCTATCCCTTTCTTGCATTTCTTCCCTTATTTGTTTCAACATTTCTTAAGTGCACGTGTGCCTGCTATTTACCAGACTCTCGTGTCTCCTGATGGGTTTCTCTTACATTTGGAGATACATTCCAGATGGGGCTCAAGTTTCTCTGAATCTCTTGCTGCTCTTGGGGTGGGCTTTTCCTATGTACTGACTCATTGTCTCTTTCATCCCCCTTTTCTTCTTTTGTTTCCATTTATTTCTATTTACCTATGTTTTTAGGGCCTTTCGTCACTCCAGTTAATGTTAGAGGAGAACCCTTGGGGCATGTTTCTTCATTTTCCCAATCTCCATTGTTTCTCTTGAAAGCCAGTCTATTGGTGTGGAGTGAATAAGCCCTTGCATTTACTTCTATAGTAACTCATAATGGAATTCTTGATTATTTTCCCACATTGATTTTATACCCCTTTCGCAAGGTGTACAAGAGTATTGCTTCATTCTTTCAGCATCTTTGAGGTGCTTTGATGTAATGGCTGGCCAAACAAGTAGAAACCACACCTTAACTGTAATCAAAGGCCTGTACAATGGATTCATGGGTTTTCCTTGTGCCTTCATTTCCTTATCACTTTGTTAGTAAGTCCACATTCTTTTAGTATAAAACTCTTTACTGGTTTCTTGAATTTTGACCCATCTTTTGCACAGCAGTTAAATGTTTCATTTATGTTCATAAAGTGAAAAATCCACTTTCTCGGCTACAACATTCTTTTTTACTCCTGATGTTGTAAAACTCTTTGACCAATGCAACAAAGCCAGGTGCCTTGTGCTCGCCAAGTAATTGCCTTCCTTTCTTCTCAAGCATTTCAATGAAGGGTGAGATGAGTTTGTTGAACCCTCTTTCAACAATGAAACCCCTATCTTTTAAACTTTTTTTCCATTAAAACAAAGGCTTTGTCTGAAATGAAATCTCTTACTCTTTCATTCCTCTGCTCTGTTTCAGCTTCCTTAACTCCCCTTTTTCTTTTTATTGTCTTTGTAGTCAGTTGTTTGGTTTCTATTCTTGCTTCAGATCTTTCTCCCTCCTGCATTATTCCTGACTGAGTTTCTTGAACTACTTCTTCCTCTAGGGTTTTTGAAAGGAGATGAGAGATATTTGGTGAAGGAAGATGAGTGGGTTGATGGGTTATGAGGAAGGTGGCCTTTCATATTTCAAAATTAACTATTTATGGGCCAAATGTTTTGTTGTGCCTTCTTTAAATGTTGCGACAATTGCTAGCCTAGGGTTTATTCCCTTTTTTTTAGTCCTATGTCGCGACATAAAGCAATAATGTCACGACATATTTTCTACAATCAATTAAAGGCTAGGTCAATCTTTTGTTGTGATAGAGCAAGAATGTCGCGACATAAAAATATGTTGTTCAAGTGTACTTATGTCACGACAAAAAGGAATAATGTCGCGATAAACACTTTCTTGCAAACTCAGAGTTTAGAGCCAACTTTGTCACGGCAAAGAGAGATAATGTCAAGACCTAATTCATTCATCTCAATTTAAGTAGTGTCGTGACATAAAGAAATATGTTGCGACATACTTTCATGCGACTTAAAAAAGACTAGTCCATTCTTTGTTACGACAAAGAGAGCTAATGTCATAACATAGTCGGAATAATGTCATGACAAAAGATTGTCTGTCGCGACAATCTTATGGCTTTCCTCAAAACTACACAATTAACATTTTTCAACCTACACACACAATACAGTATGCAATATATTCATCCCACTCAAATCATACTTGTGAAGACACATCCTAATCATGAAGACCCACAGTTCAAGTATAGGAACCATCTCATTCTTCACTCAATATAATTCCAACATTATTATCCTTCAAGAGTAGTGAGAATAGAGCACAAACAAAACTATTCAAATTTCTGTCTAAAAATTCTAGCCTCCCCCAAACTTTAATAATGCATTCTCATTAAGAACAATTGGGGAAAAAGAGAAACTCTCCCTTGTAGCAATTTCTTCTTGATAAGTTTAAGAAGGAATGATTCCAAATAATATTCATCTCTAATACAACTTCATTTTCTTGAAAAATTAACAAAATAAAATTTCAAACAAAATTTAAAACTAAACTTCAAACACAAAAAATTTAACAAAAACAAGCTAACGATGAAAATTAAAATTTTTCTTGGGTTTCCTCCTAAGAAGTTGCTTAGTTTAATGTCTTTAGCTAGACGTTTGCTACAAAATGTTTTCCTTTCAGCAAAATTCTCCTCTTTCTTCAAAATCCGGAACTAATCTTCATTTACGTTTCCTCCAAGATAATGCTTCAATCTCTGACCATTCACTTTAAATTCACTTCCAGAATCAGTTTTAAGTGTCATTGCTCCAAAGGGTGTACTTGCTACTACTGTGTAAGGACCACTCCATATTGAATTCAATTTTCCTAGAAGCAGGTTGAGCTTGGAATTGTTCTCTAGCTTTGAATTCTTTCTTCAAAGTTACTACGGTCGTGAACTAACATTAGCATCTTTGTAGATCCTGGCATTATCATACGCTTAATTTCCCAACTCTTCTAGTTCATTCATTTAGAATAATATTTTTTCTTTGGTAGCTTGAAAATCTGGTCGAGTTTCTTGATGGCCCCACGTAGCTTTATATTCAAGTTCTAGAAGGATATGACAGGAGTTTCAACCCATTCTGTAGGACTTCAAACAGGAGTTTGTAAGCCGTTCATATTGCGATGCATCGTCTAGCTTTGGGAGCCGATTATTTTCTACTTGAGTTCACTATTTTCTCTAGAATTTTCTTTATCTCCCTATTGGAAATCTGAGCTTGCCCATTTGATTAAGGGTGATAAGCCAATCCCATTACATGTCTAATTCCATATTTGCTCATGAGTTTTTCAAAAACCTTGTTTGCAAAATGACTTCCCTCACCACTAATGATTGTTATGGGTTCTCCAAATCTACTCAAAATGTTGTTGAATAAGCCTCAACCTTTGTCTTGACATCATTTCTGGGGACAAACTATTGCTACATTTGGATACATAATCCACAGCTAGGAGAATGTAAATATTTCCAAATGAGGATGGGAAAGGTCCCATGAAGTCTATTCCCCATACATAAAAAATATGCACCACTAGTATTCCTTGTAGAGGCATCTCATTTCTTCTGCTTATGTTGCCCATTCTCTGACATTTATCATAATGTTTTACCCATTCAAAACAGTCTTTAAATAGAGTAGGCCAATAAAAACCTGATTGGAGAATTTTATGGTCTGTTCTATCTCTTGCAAAGTGTCCTTCATATGGTGATGCATGACATTTATTAAAAATTTCACCTTGTTCTGTTTCTGGTACACATCTCCTGATAATCATATATGCTCATATTGTAAAATTAGTGGGTCATCCCAAAAATAAAATCTTCTATCAGTTCTCAATTTCCTTCTCTACTGGTGGTAGAACTCAGGTGGCATAATTCCACAAGTTAAGTAATTCACAATATCAACATACCAGGGTATTTGAAATGATAGCACAAATAGCTGGTCATCAGGAAAGTTCTCTGTTATTTCAATTTCCTTTTCCTTTTCAGTAGTCCTTTCCAGTCTAGACAAGTGATCAGCTATCACATTGTTACTACCCTTCTTGTCTTTAATTTCTAAATCAAACTCTTGCAGCAATAATACACATCTTATCAGTCTTAGTTTGGCATCCTATTTAATAGCAGCATGATCAGTGTGTATGGGACCCCAATATGTAAGGCTTGAATTTTTCACAAGCAAACATTATTGCCAACATCTCATTTTCTGTGGTAGAGTAATTCTCTTGTGTTTCATTGAAGGTTTTGCTGGCATAGTATAGGGCCTTGAATATCTTCTCAGTTCTTTGTCCAAATACTTCTCCCATTGGCATAGTCACTAACATCACACATTATTTCAAATTCCTTGTTCCAGTTAGGTGTTACCATGATGGGAGTTGTAACCAATATGAATTTAATTTCTTCAAATTCAACTTTGCATGATTCATCAAAATCAAACTACGCATCTTTTTCCAACAATCTGCATAATGGTCTAGAGATTTTTGAGAAGCCCTTATAAATCTTCTGTAAAATCCTGCATGTCCTAGGAAACATCTTATCTCTTTAACTGTTTTTGGTGGTAGGAGAGTCTTTATAATAGCAACTATTGCATGGTTTACTTCTAACCCAGCTGCAGAAATCGTGTGCCCTAAGACAATGCCCCATGTTACCATGAAATGGCGTTTTTCCCAATTAAAAGCTAGATTTTTGTCTTAGCACCTTTGAAGTACTATTTCCAAATTTTCTAAACAAGCTTCAAACTCGATCCATATATCGAGAAGTCATCCACAAAGATTTATAGCCTCTTCCAATCTACCAAAACATAAACATCACACACCTTTGAAAAGTAGCAGGAGCATTACATAATCCAAAAGGTATCATTCTAAAAGCAAAGATGCCATAAGGACATGTGAATGTAGTCTTCTCCTGATCCTCAGGGGCTATGACAATCTAGTTATATCCAGAATATCCATCAAGAGAACAGTAATGTGGGTGTCCTGCTAACCTGTCGAGCAATTGGTCAATGAAAGGAAGAGGATAATGCTAATTTCTTGCAAGCAAAGATTCGCTTCTCGTAGAGTCTAGCGCTTAACACCTCCATCCCGCCACAGCTCGAGGAATCAATTCATTTTTCTACTGATTATATGAATCTCTTTCGGGGGGAACCACATGAATCGTTCCACCCAAGTGGTCACCCGAGATTGCATATATAAGCCCGTATTAAGCCATTTCCTCAAAAGATTTCTTGACAACTTCTTCATTGATTCAACCTTCTTTGATGTTCAATGGAAGTCTTTGCATTATCTTCCAAAAGGATCTTGTGCATGCATATAGAAGGACTGATTCCTTTCAAATCTTCTATAGACCAAACGATTACTTCCTTGTATTTTCTGAGAATCTCCAACAGTTTTTGTTTTTCAAGCTTAGTTAATGCAACTGATATAATAACAGGTCTTGCCTTTTTTGGTTCTAAGAAAGCATACTTCAAATGACTGGGTAACTCATTCAATGCTAACCCTTCTGAACTTGTTTCTGTTTCTTCTGCTTTCTCCTAATTGCTGCATGATTTTTTTGCACTGTTTTTATCAATACCGAGTACTACCTACTTTGATTCAAAATTGGAGTTCAGAAATTCAACATCAAGAACATCAAGATACTGGAAATTCATGTCATTTTCATTCATTAAACTCTGAATCTTATAATCATTTATTAGTTCAGAACTGATGGGAACTTTTGTTTCTACAATCTAACAATCAATATTATCAAATTCTGGCTGTTTCACATTGTGATTGAGATTGAAGTGCATTGCCTCATCTCCAACCCTTAGAGTAAGCTCTCCTTTCTTCACATCTATCAAAGTTACTCTTGTAGCAAGGAAAGGCCTTCCTAGCAGCAGTAGGACTTTTTTGTCTTCTTCAATATCAATAACCACAAAGTCCACTGGAAAAATGAACTTTCCCACTTTGATAAGTACATCCTCAAGAATGCCTTCAGGTTGAGCTAAGGTTATGTTTGCCATCTGAAGGGTCATGGCTGTGGGACTAAGCTCCCCCAAACTTAGTCTTTTGGCTATAGATAAGGGCATTAAGTTGATGCTGGCTCTAGAATCGCTTTCCATTCGGGAATTCCTATTGTGCAGAATAATTGGAAGCTATCTGAATCCTGTATTTTCCTTTGGTAAAGAGACCTGCACGGATAAACACTCTGGTTATTTGTCAGAGACTCACTACTCCCTCTTTAACAATTTTTCTTTTTCTGCTCAATATATCCTTCATAAATTTAGCATAGTGAGGAATTTGAGTCAGTGCCTCTAAAAAAGGGATGTTAACCTCTATTTTCTTGAACTTGTTCAAGAATCTAGAGAATTGCTCATCTAACTTAGCCTTTGAGGGAATGGGACTTGAGGCTTGTAAGCTTGAACCTCTTCCTTCTTCATAGGCCTCCCTCTTCCAACTTGTTGGCACGTTTGCATTTTTGTTCATTATCTAACTGTGACAACCTAAAGAAGAAATCTTGCTTCAATTCTCTCCAATTTCTTCTTTCTTCTCTTTTATTTTTGCTTTCATCTCTCTTCCACTTCTGATGCCTGCTGTAATCCTTGAGATTCTTTGTATCGTGGGGAAAGGCATCCTTTGGATTGATTTTTGCATTGCTAGATATTTGCCTTATTTGTGTCTCAGTTTTAGGAGAGCATTTGTGTTTTGAAACACAATTGTGTTTACGGGATGCTCTGCTCATTGACTTTGTGATGTATATTCGATGATCTTTTGTTTTCTCATGAGGCTTATCATATGATCTTCTGGAAATGGTAGGACCTTCTTTGGCTGTGATTCTCGACCCTGCAGTTTGCTCTTTGTCCTTAGGCCATGTTAGTGTTGTTAAATCATTTTGATCTTATCTTGTGCTACAGTCATGAGAAAGTCTCCATGTTTCTCAAACCTCAGGCAGTGTTTAATGTGCCACAGTTGAGGTTTGGCTAAAAATTGTAGCTTCTATTAGCATTGAGAAACCATGCCTTCTTAACTTGATAAGGACCCTTATGGGCTAGTCCTTCTTTAGCACTACTTTTCTGCTCATTTCTTTCAACTGTTCCCACTTCATGTGCTGATTGCATTCTTCTTTCTTGGTTTCCCATATTGTTTATCAATGCATATAGTTTTGCTTCTATGGCAGTCATTCTATTCAGCTCTATCACTCCTGTACAGCATCTTCAGCACTCCTGAAGTCTAGAGATGGTGCTTTTCTGATGCATTTGGCAGATATTCAATGAGTTGTCTGGCCACTTTTGCACTTTTTAAATGCATACAGCATGGTGCGTAATTATGCCCTTAAGTGTGGTCATAGATTATAAAAGATGTCCATACGTGTGAGTGAATCGATGCCATGCATTGACATCTTTCAGCCGATTGATGAGTCTAAAAACTCATCTATTTTTAATCATTTTTTACGACATATTTTTAGTAGTTAGGATACAATTTAATCTTTGAATTATGGAAAATTCACCAACTTTTTGTTTTGCAGGTTTTATATGAAAAAGAGAGAATTCCAGCAAGAAAAACAGAAAAATTGGCCAAGGCAGCAAACTATGTCGCGACATAGCATCAGAATGTTGCAACATAATTCCAATATAACCAGCAAAAGTATGTCGCAACAAAGATCAAGCTGAGCGCAAGCCAGAAATGAAGACTGTCGCGACACAATTTGAGATAGATTGACCAATTTCTTTCGCGACAATGGATTTTTATGTTGCGACATAGATGAAGAAGCTCATGAAGAAGAATGGTGCGGCATTCCTTACTTTGTCGCGACATTGATCAAGAAAATGGCATTGGAACCTTGGCCATGACATGTTATAGTACGTCGCGACATAAGAAACAAGTCATCGGATGTCTGTTGTGATAAAAGACAACTCTATCGTGACAAAAGGGAAAGATTTGAGATTTATTTGTTGGCCAGATTTTTGTGTGAACCCAATTCATGGTATTCAGCATTTCATTGGGCTAGAGGAGACATGAGTAGTTTGGACAAATATACGTGTTTAGTGGATGTGACTTAGGTTTAAATAGTTTAGACCTGCTGATTCAGGGCATACAATTATCCTTTCTGTATATAAGTCACCATCTGTGTATGGGGACCTGGGAGATCAAGAAACCCATATCACAGCTAGGTGCTGGTTATGTGCATACAGTTTGAAATCAATCTTCTGTGTTTCAATCAGTTCAGATAGATGGTTCTGAGGCTGAAACCGTGTTGTTGTACAGTGTGCTGGGACGCCTATTTTTCTCTGTGGAGAAACTAAACCTTAAGCTGTTGGTTTCTGACATCTGTGACTAACAGTGAGACAGAAAAAGTTATTCAGTTGTTGTTCAGTGGAGAGAAGAAGGGTTCATCAAATATTCTATGAAAACCAGTTGGAAATAATGAAAAATGATGGACAACAGTGAACTAAATATTCCATTGATGTGAAACGGAATACGTTCAGATTATATTTCAGTTACCGAAGAAAGGAAAATAAAAATTGAAGGAAGAAAGCGAAATAGAAAAATAAAATCATCCACGCTCTATGTTCCTGGTAGTGACCACTCTTCTTTAGTTTGCTCTTTCTTCAGGCTGTATTTATAGCCTAAACACAGTAATCTTGATGAAGTCTGAGCCAAATAGTGTGGGTTTGGTGTTATTCTGTATTTGCTGTTTGAGCATTCAGTGTTATGTGTGTATATGATCACTGTGACAGTGAGCTGATATGTCGCGACATAACAGTGTTCGTGTTTGTCATAGGCTCTGTTGTAGCTTTGTCGCAACATTTTTTTTCTATGTTTTCCATGTTCTCCCCTTTTATGTTTGTCGCGAAATTATTGGTTTATGTCACGACACAATTTCTTCCTTATGCATTTTTATGTCGCGACAAACAATTTCTATGTTGCAACATAGCTCTCAGCCTTCAACTTTATTTTATGTTGCGACATAAGTTTGGAGTGTCATGACATACTTTGAAGCCTTCAACTTGGTTTTGTGTCATGACATAAATTTCAAGTGTCGCGACATACTTTTAACTCTTTTTGCTCTAACTATGTCGCGACAGAGTTTGAAAATGTCGCGACATTCTGCAGTTATATTCTAGAGGCTCTTTTCACTCTTTGTCGCGGCTACTTTCTCTTGCTGCCTTCCTCACAATTTATGTCACGACAAGGCTATGGAATGTCGCGACATAACTTTCATTGTTCTTCAGGCATTCTTTTCAATAACTGTCGCGACATAGCTTCCGATTATCGCGACAAAGTTCATCTTTGTCGCTCAGGCATTCTTCTCACTTTATGTTGCGACATGGATTTTGCTGTTGCGACAAACTTCTACTGACTGGCTTGAGTTTATGTCACGACAGACTTCAAAAATGTCACGACATTTATGCCCTTTTCTCTTCCAGAGGCTCTTCTCTCCTTTTTTGCCTTAGCCCAAATCTTCTACTGCTCTCATTTTTAGCCCCATTTGCTGCTTTTTCTTTCTTTTTAGATTTTTTTCTCTAAATTCCTGCAAAACACAAATTTAGGTGAATACTTCATAATTTGGAATTTAAATTGGGCATTAAGCCTTAAAATATTCATGAAAAAGGGGTTTAAAATTAGATGAGTTTTAGACTCATCACCTAGCTGAACAGTCAAGAAGCTATTATTAGGAAAATATTTAGCTTTGAGAATACACGTAGTGAAAGAGTTTGGATTGGAAAGTAAGTTCCAACCATGCTTTACAAAAAGAGCCAGATAAAAATTGTATAATTGTCTAAACCCCATATCACCCTCCTCCTTACTGTAACATAATTTATCCCAGCTGTGCTAGTGAATATCCTTACCAACACTAGTGTTTGTACCCCATCAAAATGAATTCATCATCCTTTGAAGTTCCTCACAAAGGGATTTGGCTAGCAAAAAGGTACTCATGCAATAAGTGTGAATGGCTTGAGCTACTGCCTTGAGTAAAATTTCTTTTCCAGCTCGGGACAAGAATTTATGTTTCCAACCTTGTAACCTCTTCCATAAACGTTCTTTTAAAAAACCAAATATTGCTTTTTTAAACTTACCTATAATAGAAGGTAAGCCTAAGTAACGACCAATATTAAGGGGAGAAGAGAAACCCAATTCAACTGCAATAGAAATACGAAGATGGTCCTCTACACTTTTGCCTTTATGTGCATTTACTCCCTATACTTTGAAATGTCAACATTAACCCCTTATATTATTGAAAATATAATAATTGACTCCTTGAACGTATAATTTAAAATTTAAATTTATAAAAAAAATTAAAATATTGATTTTTAAAATTATTTTGGTTTGGTAGAATAATTACTTTCATTTTGAAATTAGTTTGCACTCACATTAGATAAGAATGCACTACGCATAATATCACAATTTAACATTTATAATGATGATAATTTTTTCCCAAGATATTTAATAAAAATAAACTTAAGAAATAAAATATTTTTCATAGTAATTTCATAAGTTTATTAGAATAAATTAACATTCTAATAATAGTAATTTTATAAATTAACATTTTATAAGTTTATTAGAATAATTTCATAGTAATTTTCCCAAGATATTTAACATTCTAATAATAAATTTATTAGATTGTTATATAAGTATTATATAAATATTGAATAAATTAAAAGATATTTTTTTATAAAAAAAATTGGGTAGATAATTTTTATTTAAAGATTAATTTTCTCAAAATTTAGATAAAAATTATTATTTTGTAGATAATATATTAATTTAACTTCCATAATGAAGATGATTTTTCCTTATGATATTTATTTTTTAAAATAACTTAAAAATAAATTATGTGTCATAACTATTTTATTATTTTTATGAATTTATTAAAATATTTATATAAAATTATTAATTAAAAAATAAAATTATTATTATAAATTCTTTGAGTTTTTGAAAAAATAATTTAAAATAAATACCATGAAAAATCATCTTCATGTTAAATTCATATATTATCTGCAAAAAAAAACATTTTATCTAGAATTTTAAGAAAATAAAATTTTAAATAAAAATGATTTTCATATCAACAGTATTTTTTAAAAAATATTTTTTATTTTATTCACTATTGTATAACATTCTAAAAAAATTATAAAAAATAGAAAATAAAATTATTTTGATAAATAATTTATTTTTGAAAAAATATAATACCATGAAAAAAAATCATCTTCATTATAAATATTAAATTTATATATTATTTACAAAAAAAAATTATCTAAATTTTGATAAATTTAATTTTAAACAAAAATAATTATACTATCTAATTGAAAAATAAAAATAAATAAATATTTTAATTTTTACCTAATTTTTAAATAAAAATTTATAATATAGAAGGAGTAAATTTTTATGTTTTTGATGATATAAGGGTTAATTTTAACATAAAGTGAAGGGGGTAAATGAGAAGAAAAGGAAAATGTGGGGATTAAGAAAGGGTAGATTATGGGGAAAGGAGAGATAACAGCGATTATCACAACCATTAGAAAAATACTTACTTTTCGTATTTTGGATAGTACATGGGTTAGTTTGAACATTTTAAAATATAGAGGTAAATGCTAAAAGTCCAAAGTGTCCAGAATGCATTATTCCTTTTTTTTTTCCAAATATAATCAGTTTCACAACTTATATATATATATATATATATATATATATATATATATATATATATATATATATATATAGAAAACCTATTTTGGCTCTTTACTAGTCACCTTGAATCGGTAAGACGGTACAAAAGATAAATTCTTTGGGCCATCTAAAATTATAAAACTACTGGTGAACTAGGTCTTATATTTTGCTTTGTCGACTATCATATTTGTGAAAAAAAACCAGCTGACCTATGGTAAGTGTAAATATTGGTGGATTGCGGGTTTAAAAGCAAAATATATTGGGTGGATTTGCAGGTTTCAAAAAAAAAAAAAAAAAAAAAAAAAAAAAAAAAAAAAAATATATATATATATATATATATATATATATATATATATATATATATATATATATATATATATATTGGTGGTTGTATTTATCTGTGTGCTAACCCACCCCAGCCCCTCTCCAACTTGTTGATTATATATTTGATTATGCAAGAGATTTATGCTACAAGGTGAGAAATTCTGGCGCTAAAGAGGGGCCATGGGCATTTAGGTACAAAAAATAAAATTTAAGAATTAGGAAACTGAATCCGTTGTTCTCTTGGACTATGTTTGGTTCAGATAATATTAAAGAAAGGGGAAAAACTCTATAAAAAATATTTTTTCTTAATTTAAATGACATTAAAGTGCTTAGTTTCAATTTTCTTTCCTAACATTTTCCGGTAAACAAACAGGGGCTTATGGTTTAATAATTTTCAAAAATTGTATTAGTCATGTGTCTAGTCCACAATGTCTGCGGATAAACTTAAAAATTTGTGACGAGGATAGAAGCTCACCATGAAATTGAATGTAGAAAACAGAGGCTGACTTTTCACTGCCTTTTCGTCTTGTTCAAGTAATTGCAGAGGAACTTCTTGTTCATGGCAATATATATATATATATATATACGCTAAACGCAGTGTGAGGAATCCTCAAAAAAGAAGGAAAAAGAATTGGGTTTCTGTTCTGCAATGTCTTCAACTGTTAGAGCCACCGTTGTTCAAGCTTCTAGTATCTTCTATGATACTCCTGCCACTTTAGGTAACATATCATTTCTCTCAATTCTTCTACTTCTGTGATGGAATCTAGAACCTGTGATCTGTTTGGTTGCAAAGAAACTGAAGGAAAAAAGAAAGGGATGATTGAACCCTTATCATATTTTCATTTTTCCTATCGAAAGAGTTTCAAGTTTTCTCAGCAACCAGAAAGTCATTTGGGATCTCTTGGCCTTAATTCTCATTCTCTCTATTCAACCAATTAATTTACTTTCGAAGTCGTGGATTATGAATTTTTGTAATGATATATATTTTGAGAGCAGATAAGGCTGAGAAGCTGTTGAAAGAAGCAGCTGCACTGGGATCCCAACTGGTTGTGTTTCCTGAAGCATTTATCGGCGGGTATCCCCGTGGATACAACTTCGCCGACCAGTCACCAAGAGGGAAAGAAAGTTTCCGCAAATACCACGCTTCTGCCATTAATGTCCCGGGTGTGTTATCTTTCTCTTTTTCCAATCAAGAGCTAAGGAACTGAACCACTTAACAAGTCACCCAAACAAAGAAACGTTTTTTCAGATCCTAATGGTTTTGTTTTTGGACAAAAGCTCTGATACCAATCGGATATTTTTCACTCTCATTAACTCATAATTTTCTCCATCTCCAATCCATGTGGAACTTTGGGTCCATACTTAATAAACCTCCTCTTGAACAAAGTCTTTCAAACAAAATTTCGTAAAACTATGTATGAAATTTTCTTAAAGCTTGTAGAGGTGCTTAATTTAAAGGTTGACTTGTGGATATTATCCCCTTTTAAGCCCAAGGTTAACATGAACGATACTTATGTTGTGAGACAAACTTTTACCCCTATTATGATGAGAGCCACGCCTTCTTTTTTTGGGTATTTTTAGACTTTTTCTTGGGAAAATGATAATTGTACATACTTTAATTTCATGAATTTTTGGGTCTCCAACTTATGTTAGGTTAGGAACTTTCTCCCCCTATTATTGTAAGAGGCATGCATTTATGGGGTGCTTTTACAATGTTTTTAATTTCACGGGAAACTGACAATTTACTTTCATGAATTTTCCGGTGCCCATACTTATATTGTCTCGGGAACTTTTTCTCCTTATTACCGGAAAGAGAGACATGCCTTTTTGGGTGCTTTTAGACCCTTTTTCATAGGAAAATGTATTGTACATGGTTTAATTTCATGAGTTTTCGGGTGCTTTCAGATTTTTCTTTCATTGTGGCAATTGTACATGTTTGATATATCTTTGGGTCTCAACATGAATGTATTTTCAAGTTTCAAGTTGATAGATTGGCAACAATGGCTGCGAAATACAAAGTCTACTTAGTGACAGGCGTTATTGAAAGAGATGGATACACATTATATTGCACTGTTCTCTTCTTTGATCCAGAAGGTAATTACCTTGGAAAGCACAGGAAACTCATGCCAACTTATTGGGAGCGGCTTTTCTGGGGTTTCGGAGATTGCTCGACGACTCCAGTTTTTGACACTCCACATGGAAAGCTTGGTTCAGTCATTTGTTGGGAAAATAGAATGCCGCTTTTTAGGACTGCCATGTATGGGAAAGGTATACATTCTATCATTACATTTCCTTCATTAATAAGTATGATCTGGTTTGAAATGTTTCAACTTTGTTCCCTTTTTTTGCTCAAAGAAAAAACAAAGAACAGTTTTTTGTTCTGAAAAATGAAAAATAACTAAAACTTGTTTGGTAAAACGGGACCCCCATTTTTTTGTTTTTGTTTTCCCTGTTTCCAAAACCCCTATTTTGGGGGAACATGTCTTTTTGGTGTTCCATGTATTTCCAAATACTGTTTGCTAAAACAGTATTCTCATATATATTTTAAATTATTTAGTCTTTATAAAATATAGGGAAATAAGTAAAATGAATTTGAAAAACATATAAGAAAATCATTTATTGAGTTTAAACCTATTTTTAATTTTCCTTCATTTTTTTTTCTTGTACTTTTTCTCTCTATTTTCTTTCACTAGTATTATTTTCTCTCAAAATTTTCTTAAGCAGATTCATGTTGTACAAAACAATTTGCAAGAACTTGTTCATAGAACTTTCTTTTAAAAAAACATGCCTTCATTGTTCATTTTTATGTGTTAGGGTTTTACTCCAAGCAGGCTTGAAATACATTATGGTTTTGATTGATCACAAAATACCAATGTAGGTATTGAGATATATTGACACTCTACTGCGGATTCCGGGGATAAATGGGTATCTGTAATGACCCACGTCGCCATTGAAGGTGGATGCTATGTTCTTTCACCTATCCAATTCTGTCGGAGGAAGGATTACCCACCTCCCCCTGAGTATCTTTACAGTCCTTCCGAAGAATATGTCGCTCCTGATTCTGATTCTATTGTTTGGGCTGGAGGTAGTGTCATCATTTCCCCCCATGGCGATGTTCTCGCTAGTTCAGATATGAAGGAGAAGGCCTCTTCACAGCTGATCTTGGTATGTCAATCACTTCTACAATTATATATCAGAATAGATCAGTAAGCAGATAAGGCAGATGAGTCCATTCTTTAGGTTTAAGAGGACCGTAAAATTATGCTATGTTTGGTTTTTAGAAAATTTGAGGGAAAAATGCATGGGAGAGGAAAAACATGAAGGAAAATAAAAAGGTTACATAATTTAAAATTTTTTAAGTTTCTAAGTATTTTTTATTATATTTGATTTGATTTTCTTTATTAGAAAATTAAATATTAGAATATCATTTTCTTTAGCATTGTTTTCGGTCCTTAGTACTTTCTAGAACCAAACTCAACCTTCGTTCTATGGAAGACTGCATAATTTTATCACTATGTTTGGTCTCGAAAATGCAAGAAAAGAAAGTAAAAAGTAGCAAGAAAGAAAAAATAAATAAATAAAGAAGAATAACAACAGAGTTAAATTCAATATATTATTTTTATTTTCGACTTTAAACTTATTTCATTTATTTTAGCTCATGGATATAAATATTAGATAATTTAAGAATATGTAATTTTTTTGAGTAATTTTATTTATATATGATTTTTTTTTTTGAAAAATTTTATTTGACAACCAAATATAAGAAAATAATTTTTCTTAACATTTTTTTTCTTCACTTACTACTTTCCAAAAATAAAACAAAACCTATATGATATTTATCATTGACTAATCAAATATTTGTATGATCACTTTGATATGTAGATGTTCGAGGAGAGATTCCTAAAGCAAAGTTCCGGTTCGATGTTGTCGGACATTATTCAAGAGCAGATGTGCTAAACCTCACTGTGAACAATCATCCACTGGTTCCTGTTACTTTCACAGCCTCACCATCTAAAATCAAGGAGGATGAGAAGATGGATGAATGCAAAGATATATAAAAGATGGGCAATTCAGGAGTCTGTTAGCCTATCTAGCTAATTAAGGTTCTCCTCCAATAATTTGTACGATTTTCAATAAGTCCACAACATTGTTTCCTTGTCATTATTTATGCTGTAAATGCAGTCTCATGTGTATATGGAGACTGCCCTTCTTTAAAAATAATCGCTTGGTGCGAAGTGTAAAATCATCCCTTTTTTATAGCAATAATTTTGTATTTTCCGTTCGATGTTTGATACAACATTGTGTTGTATTCATTGGCCGAGGCCTCCCTCTATGGAGCTAGTAAGAGCCCAGGAGGAATATACCTCCATTAGAAAGGCAACATGGGGGCTGACATACCACTCAAAAAGTGCATTTTCGAGCACTTAATTTTCACTAAATAAAACCTTTTTAATGGTGGAAACTCACACTTTATTAACTTTACGTGTTGTTAGCCTCAAAACCCATTACTAATGGTTTTGATGAGTACATGTATGCATATAGGCATTTTGAGGCTTTTTTACTGTTCTTTGAAATCATGAGGTCAAGCAAAGAGGATGTCTTGGAATATTTTGTGTGAGCTTGGAAGCATGTGGAAGTAATTCAATCGAGTTGGGACCATAAAGGAATGATCATGCAAGAACCAAGGCCGGTCTTGATATTTTCGAGGCTTGGGGTGAAGTAACAAAATAAGGGCCCCTAATATATATAATTAAAGTCCAAGTGTACGTAATTAAAAAGATTTTTGCTTGTAAATGGTAGATTTAATTTATTAGACTTAACAAATAACACATCCTTTACAATCTAAATAAACACATCGAATGTTAGATTAAGCATACAAATGTTCATAAAAAACATTGTCTTCTTGCATTTATAGATGCAAAATCATTGATAATAGTGTCAATATCAATATTGTCTAACATATTTTTCTTAATACATAAAATTGCTAGGCCATTCAATCTTTCTTGTGACATTGACAACATCAAGTAGGATTTCAATAATTTTAACTTTGAAAAACTTCTTTCGCTGGATGCTACAGTCACCGTCATCGTTAATAAGATTCATTAAGCAATTGAAACATTTGGATAATGACTTGCAGCTTTGACCAACTCGAGAATTTCAAGCGATGGCATTAACACATTTGGCAAAGTCATTTGCAACACTTTCATTTCAGAAAAAAGGTCATATGCACCAATATCTGTCAAATTATTATGAGAAAAAATAGTCTTAAATTTAGTGCAAGATTTTCTTCATTCATTATCATCCAACGACTTTAACTTTTTTGAATCAAATATCTTTAATTGCTCAAATCTATCTTTCAAAGAAGCAATTGTCATATCCAAAACAACCAAGAAATAATTAACTCTAAAGGACTCCTCAGCTGATTGTATTTCTTCATCATTATCAATCTCATCAAATTGTTTTTTCCCTAAAAACAGAACGTTTTGTCGAAAGTATTGGCTTTATATCGATATCAAATGCAAGGCTTTTGACAATAGTCATGTTGGATTCAAACCCTTTCATTTATATATTTTTCAAAAAATAACATTACAACTTCCAAATCCTTTGTTGTCAATGCACATAGATTTAGATTGCAACTTCTTACTCACCATGTTAATAGCAAATAAAATTTCATACCAAATAACCATACCAAGTAAAAATTCAAAACTCTCAAGAGCACTAGCCAAACTTTATACTTCACTTTTTGACATGGCATCATCATAAGATTTATACAATTGCAACAAAGCTAACCTAATTTGAGGTACTTGAAATCTAATAGCTTTAAGACTTTTAATTCGATTTTTCCATTGAGTATTATACAAAGATTTCACAGTTAACTCCGGAACATTATCAAGTAAAACCTTTCATCTTTTAGTAGAATTTATAAATAATGAATATAAGCGTTGCACAATTCCAAAAAATGAAACAGCTTTAACCCAAGAATGTGCCGTATTACAAAGAGTAAGATTAAGACTATGTTAAGGACATGACATATATAAACTATCGAATATATTTCAAGCAATCTCTTTTGAACCCTTTGGTGTTTTCCTTTCATATTAGAACCATTGTCATAACCTTGTGTAAAACCCGAGAAAAATCGATTTTTTTTGAAAAATGGCAAAACGGTAAATTGCTAGAATAGTACAGGTTGAAAACCTAGAAATTTTCTTGTTCTTGAATGACGAAACGTAACTCATCGTTGGATTTGTCTCATGAAATTTAGTTACCCAGAAGAATTTCGTCGAATTTCGAGACAGTCGGATTTTCACGTTTTTTGGGGTGATGGGTGTCTAGTGACTCCCAAGTATGAGATTGTTTACGAAAATCTCGGAAGTTGGGAAATGACTTGAGTTAAGTTCATGGGATATAATTTAAACTTGAACGGAGATGAAATAAATTGCTTCGAGCCAGAATTAGACCCGATCGAGGGTGGACACGTGGCATGACATGGGCTACACATCCAACTTAAACTTAAGTTGGGACAAAAGATGAATTAGGGCTAGAAGAGCCCATTTTTCCTAATTGACTGAGAAAGAGAGGAGAGGAGAGAAAGAGGAGAAGGCCGTCTTCCTCTAAGATCTCTGAGTTTCGTTGAATTGGTTTCGTCGGGCGAACGAAGTTCATAGCATCAACGAGGGGTATGCGTGGGTACCTAGAAAGAGGGATTTCGCCGAAGATCCAAGAGGGGAGATTTTGGGAAATCGAAGTTGTTGGGTTTAGGAGGCTTCCTACCCTTGTATCACGCTACTAGAGGTAAGGGATTATTCCTACCTTGGCTTACTTTCCATCTTTGGGTCGGGAAAAGAGGGTTTTTCGTTTAAGGGCTTGTTTGGCGAAGAAAAACTGGATTTTCGGGTTTTGCTCAATGTGAGGTTCGCTTAGGCGAAGATGTGAATCTTCTCAAGGAAGATTGGTTCTCTGCCTAGGCGAAGGGATGGTTCGCCTAGGAGAAAGGGTCCGCCCAAGTGTGGGCATGTATGCCTAGGAGAGCCTGAGGACAGAAAAATGGGACCTTCTAGTCCGCCTAGGCAAGGCTGTTGCTCGCCTAGGCGAACCAATTCGCCTAGGCGATCCTGTGATTGATTGAGGCCTGTGTTTATGGCCTGTTTGGGTAAGTCTCATGGCTCGGTTTGTGATTGTGTGGCTTGCTTCGGGGGCCATTGTGTGACTTGTTTAAGTGTGTCATTGCTTGACTAAGAGTGACATATTTGGATGTCAAGATGTGTGTTCTAATATGTTGACATGTGATGAGTTTATATGTGCAAATGGCCATGACATGGCTTGATTGTGAGCGTGCCACTACTTGACAATGTGATGAAGTGTTATGTGCAATGGCCATTACATGGCTTGCTTTTGTGTGTGTCATTGCTTGATCATGGAATGACATGTTGAATGTAAATGTTGATATATGCTTCCATGATATATTGACATGAAGGAAATGATGTATGGAAGTCATATGCAAGTGAAGTGATTGTCCATGACACCGATAAGTGGTGTGGAATGTGGTGTCCATGTAGCATTCATTATGCATGTGACATGATATAACGTACAATGGCATATTGCATTGCATATGCATGGAGACATCGCATTAAATGGGGTAAGTGCATAGTTAATGAATCGACACTGCGTTTGATGTTTAATTGGGTGGGCTCGGTTAATTGGGACAATGTTCAACAGAGTCGCACGGTTGATTAAAATGGTAAAGAAAATATGTGTCGGGTATCAGCAAGAAGGGATAGATCCTCCATCGGGTGAAAGACCCACCAATTATGGTTAGACATAGTCCCTAATGGTGAAAGGCCGTAAAGTGTCTAGGTTTGCGGAGCCTACGGTGTGACACTAAAAATCCGCTATCCATAAAAAGGCACATGGTTTTTAATATAAAATGATAATTGAGATGTATCATCCAAAAAACTTTTGGTTTATAAACAAATGAAAATTTGTTTTGAAAATGATCATTGGATGTCATCCAGAATGATTGTTTATCACACATGGGCTTAGGCTTTGTGTGAGGGAGTTGGTGAGGACTAGGGTGCATGGTACATGATGAGTCTCATCTCATTTCATGGCATGACATGTAGGATTCCATATAGAATTGGCGTGTTCTTATTGGAATGTGAATGTGGAATGTTGAGTGAACATTGCATGTGCACTAAAGTGAGGAGTAGTCCTTGTAGGAGGTATTCTCTACTAGGCGTGGCTCACCCTTTATGGGACAACCCTTTTCGAATTGAAGGTCTACAGGTGGACGACCTTCGAGACAGTAGTGAGTGCGAAAGAAGCAGGCAATAATGGCCTTAATAAATCATTTTGTAAGAAGTGTTTGGAACAAACTAGTTCTAGCATGTAATTTTGTATAAAAGAATTGTAATTAAATTCTTTTGGACTATTGCAAATATAGTCGGGTATGTAATAATGGTAAGAAGGTTGTGATCGGACTCTTATGGACTGTATTTAAGTGTATTATTCTCATGTTTTTAACTTAAATATGGATGAATGGGTCCTGGTAAAGAGACGTATCGAGGTGCTTCCGAGTAACTCGGTGTCCACAGGTAATTGGTACTTGTTTGGTACCAAGGCTTAGGTGCACAATGACCTAAGGTAGTAATTTCGTAGGTTGACGGTTGGTCAACGGGACCCTCGGGTTTTGGGGTGTCACACCTTGGTATCAGAGCATAGGTATACGAATACCTAGGGCTTGATGGATATGGGTCTAGGTCTTTAGATTCATTGAGTTATCTTGTCGGTTTGTGCACATGTTTCTGTGGGTATGTGATTACCTAGGGATTGATGGGCATGGGTTTAGATCATTTCACTCATTGTGTGCATTTCATGTTTTGTGCCTAAATGTGCTACATGATTTGGTGTTGTATGTTGTGTGAATTATTGATGAGCTTAAAAGTCATCTATTTTCAGTCCATTTTTATGATTGATTTTTATATAAAAAGACAGTTTATATTAAGATAATAGATTAAACTTCATCAGCTGGCGTGCGATGAGAATTCAAAAGAAGCGAATTTGCGAGTAAAGGAAGTGAGAATGTGGCTGAGTAATGCGATATAATTGGTGAAGGAAGTTCTGACGGGAGAAGCGCCAAAAGTTAAAGGAATTTGATGTCATGAAGCTTTACGAAATCAAAAATGCATATTCGGTAGCAACTACAAAGCTCGATCGCAAATGAAGCGTAATTGAGAAGACAAAGCAGTACGGGCGTGAAAAGAAACTCAAGGCAAGCAGCGAGAAATTGATGAAGAAGAAGACATGATGTCGTACATCCTTAGTGGCAGTGCGCTTGATCTGAGTGGATAATGAGGGTGTGTACTGATAAGAAGGTTGCGGCGGAAGATATGATGGGTAGAACAAGTGCGACATCTGGATGTGATCGCGACATCGGCTAATAGCTGAAATCCCGAGCGATCGCGACGCTCCGGCTTGCAAGAAGCAAGGTCAGCGACAACGTGACTAAAGAGATCGTCGACATCATACGAAGGAAGTCGCGACATCATTGTGGTGCGACGGTTGTGGGAAAGAAGGTGGCGACAACACGCAATTGTCGCGACATCGAATAACAAAGACTTGAAGTCGCGACATCAAAGGAATGTCGCGACATCGGCTACCAAAGAACCAAAGGGGGTGCGCGACATCGAGAGGTGGCGATAGCCCTGCGAGAGAGAAGGAGGTCGCGGCTTGACATTTAGTTGTCGCGGGCATGTCTACACGATTAAGGTCGCGACGTCCTTAAGCTATCGCGACATCAGCTACACCAAAGACACGTCGCGACAAAAACTAAGACTAAACATGTTGAAGGCAAGCGAGTCGCGACAAATTGATGTCGCGACATCAACAACTGGCCCAGGCCGTTTGACTGCAGTCGAGTGCATGAAGTGGGGCCCAGCAGTTTCCCTATAAATACGAAGTACATTGATTCTTAGAATGACGGCTCTTGGCGTGAAGAAGATGCAGGTTCTTGAAAGGCTCACGTATTTTAATTTTCTTTTCTTTCTTTTCTTCGTTTTTTTAGATTAATTTGTATTTCATTCAAATTTGGTCTGACGTTCCTTTGGTAAAGTTTAAGGTATTCATATTTCTTCAAATTACTGTTCGTTGTTCAATCACGCAAATCTCAATTCGTTCCGCTGTCGATTACGCGGGTTTCTTGATCGCCAGTTACCGTATGGTGTAATCTAGTGATTTAGATTCCCACTTCCATTGAATCGACGCTATCGCCGTAAATTATCTTCCCGTAGAAATTTTATTCAAGGTCGTTGAAATTCGCTTGCAAAGCTACTGGTCGTCTTGTGTATTGCCATCGATCCCAATGTCGCGTTCTACTACCCGTAAATAATGGTTTCGCTCATTTCAAGGGGAGGTCTTCTCCGAAAGGGACACGTGGTATGAACTCCCGAGAGTATAATGGTCAATTTCCTTGAAGGTATGAGGAACCTAACAATGGCAAGATTTAATGTGTTCCTGTAATTAACCGATAAATCTCTCTTCTCACTGAGACGAACGAGTGAGCAATTCTATCAATTTAGGCACACAGAGTTCACTCCCATCTTCGATTAGTAAATCCAATCCCGTTAGCAGAGATCTAATCAAGGAACCATGAGTCGTTTCTAATTTAGAGAAGAGAACCAAAGATAAGGTAGATACGTGCAATGACTATATCTTATGAGCTCAGATTACGTAAACCATGTCAGGGGTAAGGAAGTATTGAAAGAAAATACCTGCATATCAAGGCAACCTGCAGATTAAAAGAAGTACTATTTAATGACTGGCCTTCCAGAGAAACAGTTGAGGTTTAGATAATGAATTGTGGGGTTTGGAGAGATCTACACACCACATTCTTCAGACTAGTTTTAAATCAGGCCCATAAGCAAAAGATTAGCATTCCGCAGAACTATTTCGCGCAGCATTCTTTCAATGCCTTGCGCAGAACCTGCCTACCTAATTTGTTATTTTTGTATTTCAATATTCAATTCCTTTATTATTAATTGATTTTTCTTAGGTTTTATTATTTTAAGTTGTCAAAGCTAATTCCAATCGGCTCATCGAGTCCAAATAGTGTAGATTTCGGAAAGAGTCGGTAGTTGATCGAGAATTCTGGTGACCGGACTCCATATCCGGACTTAAATCCAATTCACTACTTGTTCGACCGCAAGCACTCAGGCATAACCGATCAAAACCACTAAGAAACAATTTAATTCAATTGAAACAATCTTTTGAACTAATCAAATACAAGAGATATACTAGTCAACAGCTTTTATGATGCTGTTTGGGATTAGACAATAGTCTTTTACAATATGTTGCAATTATATGTCTTTGGTCCCACACTAAGTTATAATGCTACGGATTAGACACGCTGGCACAAGATATAAATTTGTACATGTCTTTCGTCCTGGCCACTGTTTATGGCGCCGTTGTTTGGGATCAAAGAATTTGGTAGACTGAATATTCAATTTAAAGAAGGAAATCAATTTGGACATTTAAAAGAAAGAACAAAAATAGTTTTTCATGGCAGTGGTTATTTTTAACCACTAACTTTTAACAAGCCATATTGAAAATATTTGCCACCGACTAACTTATTAATGTAAGTGTGTTTTGATTTCAGGAAAACTTAATGCATAGAAATGTGTAATCGATTGATTCCAAACAAAGATACCGAACTAGAAAGAACACTCATAAGCTTGAGAAAGGCGAAAAGATCAGAAAACTCAGCTATGGCAGAGGAAAGTGCCAGATCACCCAAGGACAACGATCAGCACTGTAAGGCCTCCAATCACCGATACAATGAGACTTGGAGAATCATTATTCAGATGAATACCAATCGGGATGTACTTACAATGATGTGAAATAATTTTGAATCAGTTTGATCGACAGCAATGGTTCAACAATAATAGCGCACAAAATTATCCCCAATAAGGAAGACCCAAATGAGCATCCGAAGGTTTCTGTAATGGCAAACACAAGAAAGTTGAATGGAAGTGAGACCAGAGGTCATTAAATCGCATTTATTTACTTTTATGAGATATGTTGTACCCACATGTAAAGAATCTCTACCAGGCGGTTCGTTTGATACTTGGGAGGAGTCTGTGGAAGCCTATCGTAGATTCTTTCCTCCATCACCACCCAGAGAGAAGGAGGGAGATAATTGTGTTCCAGCCGGGGGAAGATGAGAGCCTTATGTAGCATGGGAGAGAGATTCAAAAGGTTGTCAAAAGATGTCCCAGTGTATGGGATAGACTTGAAGACCAGATGGACATAGTATCATGCCTGAATGATACATCTAAGGGTATTATTTGAGCCATGCCGTGGAGACCAACGCAGAGTGCCGAGAGGCAAGAGATCTCGATTGAGACCGGCCAAATGCAATACAAAGCCCACCGATTTTTCAAGAGCACTGCGAGGAAGAGGAGTCATGAGCCGAGCAAGATGACAAAACATGGAGGCAAAGATGCCACTGCGTATGAATGACAAGGTGAGGAAGATGTACACCATGACATAGAGCAACTTGAGAGGGAACTATTGAGAGGAAGTGGCCGAGGAAACCCACAGAGAACTGCTTATGCCGAGGGTGTTAAGTACTTGGGAGAGCCAAGAAGACACCAAACCAAATCCTAACCCGCTAACACACCATATCATCTAGCACCGAGGGAACCATGAAAAATTTTCATATTACAGGGTCACAAGGCCAAAGGCATGAACAAAGATCTCAAGAAGGGACATCGCCAGCCTACCAAGGTTCCAACAAAGAAGAAGAAGGAGGAGGAAGCGTAATGAATATCGGTTAGAGGAGAGTTCCACCATTCAAGATCAAATGCCGCACTTAATGGGGACAACAACAGTTTAAACCTCCATGAACAAAAGCCAGGCACTGGAATAAATGCCAATTCTCAAATTCTTCGGGGAC
This sequence comes from Tetrastigma voinierianum, assembly GCA_016808115.1. Lineage (NCBI taxonomy): Eukaryota > Viridiplantae > Streptophyta > Magnoliopsida > Vitales > Vitaceae > Tetrastigma > Tetrastigma voinierianum. Next base: position 522,662 of record JAEQBH010003414.1, read on the forward strand.
CACTAATGCTTTCTCAAGAACTCCGAGACAGATAAAAATCGCCCAAACTCAAATCGATGAAAGATGCCTTTCCCAAGGATTACCAAAGAAGAATCCAAAAGATTGTATGGCTGCAAGCTGGGCTAAGACTGGAGAAATAAGATGTAAAAGAAATAAAGCAAATAAGGGAGATGAAGGTTTAATAACATAGAACACTGAGAAAGAAAGAAAGAAGGAACAATGTCTGAGAAGAAAGAAGTAAGAAGAAACCTGCAACACCGTCATACCCCATTTGCCGCAGAGGTCGCAGAATCAAAGATAGGAACAGCCAGAAGGTTCGAAAACTTTGGCTAGAGATCAAAGATGCCTTCGCTGTATGGTTACCTCGTGATGCCACTTATGCAAAAATTTTGAAAGACATGTCATAAAAAGAGGAAGATTGTCGAAGAAGGAATTGTGAACCCGACCGCAGAATCCTGCAATGTCGTGATCGGAGGGGCTTACTAGAAAAGACGAAGGATCCAGGGAGCCACCATTCCCGCACCATCGAGAGTCGAGTTTCGTAAAGTTTCTCCGTGACTCAAAAAGCAAGATCAATTTAATGCCCCCATTCTCGCTGCCGAAAGCGTCAGTGGCCATTCTGACATCGTTACTCTCCAAATGGCAGAGAACCCCGGCAAAACCTCGAAGGAATTGCAAAGAGGCCGGTAAAGGTGGGGAACTTATTTTTCCAAAGAGATTTCATCGAATGATATGGAGGAAGAGTCACAAGTCCCTCATACCGGAAGGCTATTCTTTAAACTGAGTACTTAATCGATATGTATGGGAATTCTCACCAGAAGTAAAAGAGACATCCGACTTCAATTTAACGGAAGCTCGAGGAGTTGTATTATTGCAGCAGTGGAAGACAAGGTCATCAAGATGTATATGTCAACAACTCAAGTTTACTATGATTATAAATGCCTAATTTTCAATCAATGAAAGATGAATTCCCGTGATTCCAAGATTTGATTCAGATTTTGCGCGATCGCACATTCTACCTAGAGAAATAAGAGTCTTGAACAAACCGAGGTGAAAAATAGAGACCAAATTGAAGAAAAGGAATTTCATCAAGAAACCATGAAGAAGGTTAGTTTAAAGGTGTTGCCAAGTCATTTAAAGTGATGCTTACCGTTTCAAAAGTAAACCAAGAATAAATTTCATAGACTTAGCGAGCAACGAGAACAGAGGACGCCGGAAATTGAGAAACGCGCGAGTCTATAAATGTCTATCAAGAGCAAAGGTATCACCATCAATATGCATGCACAAAATATCAGAAGAAATGCAGCACAATCCGCAACACTGGGGCGAGACTTAATCCAAGAATGAAAGAAGTAGTCGAAGGAGTACTAAATGGTTAAATGATTTTATCTATAATTTTATCCCTGGTTAGCCCAAACATGGTTCCAAAGAAGGGTGGATTTCATCAGAATCCGCAATGAAAGAAATGAATTAATTCCAACAAGACCAGGACAGATGGAGTATGCATTGATTACAGAAGTTTAACACAAGAACCGTGAAAGATCACTTTGCCCTTCATTGATCGGCGCCGGCGATAACGATGGTTCGCTGTTCTGACTGTCCCACGTTCAGACGTGGTCACCTGAAATCAGAGCATCATCTCGTCGCACTTATGATTATCTGGTCAGGCAATGCCCCCATTTCCGTAGATGTGCTGATGTCAATGTTCTCGCACTCGTAGAAGAAGTTATGGAAATTCCTTTATGATGACTTCACAAAGCAGCAACCGGGGCTTTGAATAAATGTTCAATAACCCAGAAACAAGATCAAAGATGCAAGGACGCGCCTAGCACCAAATTGGGAAAGATTTGATATAATAAAAAAGGTATTGTTCTTGGTCATAAAATTTCGCTTGTCAGGCCAAAGTGGACCAACTAAGATTTCTATTATCAAAACCCCACTCCACGTGAAAAGGCTGCGGGTTTCGGGGCAATGGATTCATGTGAGATCCATCAAAGACTTCAAAATAAATTTTGCACCACTATGCGACATCGAGAAAGACAAAATTTAATTTTGATAGACTTCCTCGTAAAGGTCATTCAAGAAATTAAGATCGATTGTTCAGCACCACAGGTCGCACTGAATAGATCAGAATTGGCAATGTGTGATGTGTTGATTTCGCAGAATGGGGGTCGTTGGGCAAAGAAAAGAGAAAGTTCAGAGCCATATACTATGCTGCGAATCTTCACGAAGCACAAGAAACCATTCCACAATCAAAAGAGATGCTAGCAATAGTGTTTGTCAGAAAAATTCAGCCATACATTCGGGATCCTATGTTATAGTTCATACGTAATTACGCAAACATCAAATATCTGTGGTGTCAAAAGGAAGCTAAGCCAAGACCGAGCAAGGTGGTGCTACTACTGCAAGAGTTTGATCTCGAAACAGATAAAAGGGATGACAGAATGCATAGCCGATCACTTGTCCAAAATAGAAAGAAATCTAAGGTAAGAGAGGAGATAAGATTAAGAGAGAGCTTCCTGTGGATTGTTAATTATTTCTAAACTGTCATCGCCCAAATGCCATGGCATGTCGATATTGTGAATTACTTAGCTTGTGGAGTAGCCCTCTGACCAGCCACCAACAGAAAAGAAAGCTCAGATCCGGACAAAGAAGTATTGTGACCGGGATTTAATCTAATTATTATTTAAGAGGGGAGCCGATATATGATTATAAGAAGATGTGTGCCGAGGGTGAACAAAGAAGAGCCGGTGAATATCGCATACGAAAAGCATTTTTCCATGAGAACTCATGATATCAATCAGATTCGGTTGTCAACCGCTGTGACCACCAACGGGTCAAATTATGTATAGATACAAAGATTGAAACATCAAGAAGAATGAAATGTCCCTACGAGGCATATCGGTGGTACGGATATAAGATAGACGAGTGGACCCTTTCCACAATCATTTGAAACTGTGATATACCGCTAGCGTGATTTATGTTTTAAATGGGTGGGAAGTACGCTTGCCCAAGGAATGATGTTAATACAATAGAGTTTCCCAAGAAAACGATATTTAGCGTATTTGAACACCCAGACTATCGCGATGGGGAAGCCACTTTGCAAACAAAATTTCGCAGCTTCATGAAAAAAAGAGCAAGATATGGGATCAAACATATAATGAGCCTAGCTTATCATCCCCGTAATTAATGGGCAAGCGTAGTTCCTCCAACCTGGAGGTTAAAAGTGATCCCGAGACTCAGAAGTTCAAGCAGAAGGATCGGGTCTTCCAAACTTGATGATGCACCTCAAGCCTACAGTAATCCCAATCAAAACCCCATTGATGTCCCCATACAGATTGGTATTTGGCAAGCCATGTCACCTCCTCTGAATTGGAATACAAAGCAAAAAATATCAAGAGTTTAATTTGATTTTCAAAATGGCAAAGGAAGAGAGATTGCCTAACCGAATGAATCGGAAGAATTGGAGAAATGAAGCCAAAGATAATATAAGATCTACAAAGACAAGACAAAGAAATGGCATGATCAAAGGATTCTTAGGAAAGACCAGAAGGTGATCAAGTTCTCGTTATTTAACTCCCGATTAAGTGATCGTCTTAGAAAATTGAAACTATGGTGAGCGGACCACAGAGCACCGTGGTGTTATTAACATTTGGAGCAAAGAACACCAAGACCTGATGCCTGGGAGGAATTTAAAGTCACTGGACAAAGATCAAGCATTATCAAAGGTGGAGGAAAGAAAGAAGAGCTACAATCGGTTCATTGGAGAGAAAAGAAAACTAAAACAACAGTGTCCAGTTTAAGGGACTCAAAACCGAAAGCAACATGGGAGGAACACAGAGACTTAATTTCTCAGCTTTTAGACTTTGAATTTTTAAATTAACCTTGATTTTGTTTTCTAGTTGTTTATAATGACAGTTAGTACTAAGAAGTTAATTTTTGTTTAATTGAATCCTCCCAGAATGTCAGAAAAATTCATGGCAGTAATGTCGCACAGCGGAATAAACTCCAAGACAATCTCCAGGGACCGGTAAGAGAACGACAGAAAAAGGAGCATTCCTTTCCATAAATTCTGAAATTTAATAACATATTCCACTGTCAGAAATTGGTTTATTGATAATGAGAATCTATGCACTTGACTAAGAGGGAAAGCCTTCGGAAGATAAATTTTGATAAAATTGTAGACTACGCTATGGCAAAAACTTGGCGTTTATTGTGAATCAAGCCACACCAAAGCTGATGTCAGACCAATAATGTCAAGGAAGAATAATAAGTCGCTGTCAAAAGCTCCTACGTGGAAAGAAATGAGGTCGCTGACAGAATTTTTGGGTCGCACAAGAGTAACTCCTTCAAAAGAGAAGAGGTCGCTATAACTTAACAATGTCCCGAGACGTGATGTCATTAGAGGACTTGTCCTCCCACTGCTGGCACTCCAGGTCACGACAAACAATAATATGTCGCGACAAAGAGGGTAAATCACAACCGCGCTAATTTTAATTTAAATTTAATGACAGCACATTCTCAAATTTCTAAGTTAGGACGACGAGCTTAAATTAAAATGTAGTAATAAATAGTGATTAATGCAACATAAATTTTAATTTAATTTGAACTAATGTTCTATTATAATTCACTTTTAGGAATAACTGAGGGAAATTAATAAGTTCAAGAAAAACTTTCAAAATTCTCTATCAAAAACCACGAACCTCTGTTGGAATTACCAGAAGAGCAAGGTTCGAGGAATCTCACTTAATCCACTCATTGTAAATATAAAAAAGGAATAAATGGTTGTTCCTCCCAAGAAACGAAAAGCACTATAAAAGGATGGGAGAACAACAGAAGAAAAAAAAAACGAACAAAGAAAATGGAGAGAAGGGAAAATGAGAGAAAAGAAGAGCTTCAAGGGTTTGAACACAGGTTTTATGGAATGAATGGAGTCGGAAAACAAATAAATTCCATTCAAGTATTCCATAAAATGTAATAAAAAGAGAATGGCTGGAGCAAGGAATACGGATTAGTTAGAATCCATCAAATCAAGAAGCTCTAAAGAAAAGGGAGAGGCAACCCTAATTTGTTGCAATAACCTTAAGATTTCAATCACTCTTAGAGGAGCCAAGGTCCGTGAGCCAATTTTTAAAGGAGCCGCAACCTTCCTCAAGAATAAGTATGTATTTAGATCAAGAAATAAAGGGTTTTTCTCGAACTTAGATACAGTGTAACTGTAAGAAAACAGATTGTAATAGATCGAAATGTTTTGATATTTGAATAGACTTAGATTTGCAAATTGGTCGCTCATACTGAATTTATTTGCTTCATTTTAGTTTCGATTTGTAATCACTTAATAAATTTAATCAATGCGCATTAAGAGCTAAATGACAGTAATTTAATTGAAACATAAATCGTAAATTTAGTTTGAATTTCAACATGTCCAGATGTTGGGCAATAGCTATACGATTGAAGGAACAAAACAATTTTCTTAAGTTTGTGGTATGAACAAAGGAGTCAAGGAACCCGTTGAATAACACCATCAAATTCCCTATCCACCGATATGAGTCAAGAAAATCCTCGTGGTTAGTCATGCTTAATCAACCCAATTTCAGAACCGGTTAGATTAGTGATCAAGGCGAAACTTAGGTGATACAATCAATGTGAAATGATGGCGCTGGCCCTAGAGAGCTTTGTTTCATTCTAGCCATCCTATTCATTATGCTAATGCATACACTTCCGCCCGTAATCGAGCCAAACAAGCCCTACTTTCAAAAATAAACCAACAGATCCAACCCATCCTAAAGAATCAATCCTCCAAAGGAACCCTTATCGTCAAAAGAATTCAAAGAGAGAGGAAGAAATGAAGATTGGGAGGTAACTTTGAGGAACTCAAGGAGAAAATACGTAGTAAAAGGAATGAAGAGAAAAGATCTACACGAAACATACTGAAAAGTGAAAGCTCAAGGGAATAGGTTTGTCTGGTGGCCCCGACTCTCTTGAACAATTAAGTTCTTAGGGGTGCTTTAAACACCTAAGACCTAATGCCATATGGTGAGAGCACTAACCCAAAGTTCGCGAAGAGTGCCAGAAAGCCTAAGAAGACAAAACATCGCACTATTCCGAATGCTTACGTAGTTAAAATCCCCGCTTGAATTGGCAATGAGAAATATGAGCACATGCTTTGAATAGAAGAAAAATAAAGGTGGTATCCAAACACGGCCTGGGGAGTTAAGGAAATTACAAGGAGGAAAAGGGGATGTAAAGAGATGAGTAAGAAAGGAAAAAGGAGTATTGGTAATCTTAACCTAAAAATTCCATCCATCCAATTTACCCAAGCATAACATTAAAAAGCCTAAAAGAATTGGATTGATCTTGAAGGTTGTAATCACCTACATTAGTGGAGACTAAATATGAACAAATGAAACTATGAATTCTGGGAAAATCAGAAAAGATCAAAACTGTGAACATCCTCTAAGGGTTAATTGACTCCATGGAGAAAATGAGAAGAAAACCGACTTTACATTTCAAATAGTAATCAATTAACTATAATTACAGAAACAAATTCAACAATTTCCTCGTTATGTACACCCGATTGAGTAGAAATTAACCTTTATCTCGACTTGGTCGAATACGTAAAACGAATGCAATTTTAGTCTTTCACCAAATTGGTTACAACCGCAAAATGTAATGTAAAATGTCTTTGGTTTCGAGTGAGGACAACAAATCTTTTCTTTTTCTGGGTTTACAAGCAAAATTTTGGGAGCTGTGTGGGAGCTCGACAGTTTAAAAGTCATCTCAATTTTAGTCCATTTCTTAAGGATTAATTTTTGTATAAAAAGACTGATTTATATGCAAGAACATGGAATAACTTTCACCAACCACAAGTGTGCCAGAATTCAAAGAAAGACTTTGCAGAGAAAAGTGATAATGTATTTGTTAAAGATCGATATAATTGAAGCTCAAGGAAGTTGCAAATAGAGAAGTACAAAAGGATTAAAGAATTTGATGTCATGAAGCTTTTACGTAAATCAAAATGACAGATTCTAAAGTTGCAACTAAAGCTCCAAATGCAAATAGTTAATTGAAGACAAACGAAATGGGCGGAAAGAAACTCAAAGGCAAGCAAACCGTAAATTGATGAAGAAGAAGACATGATGTCGCTACATCCTTCGTGAGGTCGCGATAAAGTAACTGATAGTGGATAATGAGGTCGCTGACACCAATAAGAGGTCGTGATGTAAGATAAAACAATGGATCAACAAGTATGTCGCGATGACCGATGTGGTCGCGAAGACGCGATCGCACGCACGCGAATAACGCTCGCAGAACTAAGGTCGCGACAACAAAGAAATAAAGAGAGAGATTCGCCGACATCAACTACACGTAGCAGTCGCGACATCATTCAAATATCGCGATAACAATACGGCAGGGTCACATTAACATCTACCGGTTTCGCCGACATCAATTGTAAAGACTGGTGGTCACGACACGAAGAAGCGATGTCGCGACATCTCTAGCCGCGAAAGACCAAAGGGTCGCGATAAATATCCAGAGGTCGCGATAGCCACTACAGAGCAGAAGGAGGTCAGCGACATTTAAAGCTGGTCGCCACATCAAATGCAATACGCTAAGGTCGCGACGCCCCAGCCGTCGCGACATCACGCATATTCAAAGACACGCCGCAACAAATGTAAAGACTCGCTGACATGACCAAGACAATGTGAGGTCGCGATTAAGAATTGATGTCATGGACATCAACAACCAATCACATTTTAGACTGCAATTCAAAAAGAAGTGCATCGAAATTAAAAGCCCAACTTCTCGTGAATCCTGAGTAAATAAGCTAAATGAATGAACAGCCTTCTCGCGAACGTTAGAGATCTGGTTGCTGGCGCCTGGTGATTTTAATTCTTCTTCTTTCTTCGCTTTTTTTTAGATTAATTTTGTATTTAATTCAAATTTGATCCTAACGCTCACTCGCAGTTAGTCGAATGCGCATTCATATTTCTTCAAATTATCATTCCGTTGTTTGAACTCCATACAAATTCGAATTGGGTTCCCAAGGCTTCCATTTACAAAGGGCTTTCTTGATCATCAAGCCAATGTATGGTGTAATCTAGTGATTTAGATTCCCAACTTCCATTGAATTGACGCTATCGTCAGAAATTATCTTTCCGCAAATTTTATTCAAAGGTTGTTGAACCCGCTTGCAAAGCTACTGATGGCCTTGTGTATTTTCCGTTATCGATCCCATCGTCGGTTCATACCAGAACAGAATCGTTCTGGCCGACAGGAGGCCCTCCGAGGACACAGAAGGAATTTAGAGTAATGAACAATTTCAAGGGAAGGGTATGAGAACCAACAATGGTGATCACCAAACGTGTGTAATTAAATCGATAAATCTCTTCTCACTCGAGACGAACGAGCGAGCAATTTATCAATTTAGGGCACACAGAGTTCACCTCGATTCGATTAGTAAATCCAATCCCATGTTAGCAGAGATCTAATCAAGGAACGGATGAGCTATTCTAATTTGGAGGAAGAGGAACCAGTATAGTGTAGATCTGTGCAATGATTATATCTTAGAGCTCGACATACCATGTTAGGTAAGGAAGTACTGGAAAAGAAAAATACCCAACAAGGCAACCCATATTAAAGTAGTTATTTAACACTGCCTTCAGAGAAACAAAGGAGGTTTAGATAATGAATCAGGGGGTTTGGAGAGATCCATCCAAATACACTGGTTATATTCTCGACTGGTTTTAAATCATGGTTCAATAAGCTAAAGATTAAGGTATCATTTAATTGATGTTTCACGCAGCATTCTTTTCAATGTCTTTCTTGCAGAGAACTGCTCGGGCCTTAATTTGTTATTTTTGTATTTCAATATTCAATTCCTTTATTATTAATTGATTTTTCAGTAGGGTTTTATTATTTTAAGTTGTCAAAGCTAATTCCAATTGTCTATCAGAGTCCAAATAAGGTAGATTTCGAGTAGTTCGTGGTAGTTGATCGAGAATTCTAAGATTCTATGGATCGGAGATTCTGACTTAAATCCATAATTTACTACTTGTTCGACCAGGCACTTGCAAAGATAAACTTTAGATCAAAACCACTCAAGAAACAATTTACTCCAATCTGAAACAATCTTGAACTAATCAAATAGCTAAGACATATACTGGCCAACAAAGTTTTACGGCGCCGTCATTGGGATTACAATAGCCTGGCAATAGTGTTATAAATTTGTACATGTCTTTTGGTCCGGTCAACAAGTTTTATGGCACCGTTGCCGGGGATTAGACAATAGTCTTTTGGCAATAGTGTTATAAATTTGTACATGTCTTTTGGTCCGGTCAACAATTATGTACATGGTAAAAATGTATATAGGAAAAGAGGAACACTAGGGTTAGAAAACATAACCTTAGGGGTTCGGACAAGAACGAATGGGATAGTTCGGGATGTTGGAGTCTATTAGTAGTTGGCACATGATCTACTAGTTAGACAAGAAAAAGGAATCTCAATTTTGTATTTGATAATGTGTAGATGGCTAGACGAGGAATAGGATGTAGAGGCGGTGAACGGGGCAACAACCAACCACCACTTTCATAGAGGCTGTTTTAGTGTTGCTACTGCTATCATTGCGTAGGCGAGTGTTGTTGCGACCACCATTACACAGGCTAGTGCAAAATGTGGGCCAAGGAGGACCAAGTAACCTCTAGAGGTTTAAGGCGCATCATCCTCTAACCTTCAAGGGGGAGGGGAATCGATGGAAGCTGATCATTGGTTTTAGCAAGTCATAAGATTCGAGGCGCCAGATCACCTCCGATGCCAATGGTGAATAAGGCTACGTATTCCAAATGCAGAGGGTGAAACGCTGGCACAGGGACTGGTCAAAGCCTCGAGGAACTTGGAGGCAATGACATGGGAAGAGTTTCGTGAGCTCTTCATGGGCAAGTATTTCCTAGAATTTGCACGACATGCAAAAGTTAGGGAATTTCTAGAGTTGAAATAAGGAATGATGACGGTGCTCGAATACATGGCTAAGTTCACTGAATTAGCAAGTTTCGCGGATGATTATGTGGCCACTGACATGGCTAAAGTGAGGAAATTTGAGGATGGTTTGAAATTATCCATTCGGGGTAAAATTATGGGACTCCTCCTGCAAGATATGGACTCGGTGGTTAGGACAACTATGGCCATAGAGAGGGAAGTGGATGACCCACAAAGCATCCGGGATGCGAATGCTAGTGATACGAGGAAGGAGAGCCAACTCTCTTCTTCCAGCTCGGGAAAGAAGCAGAGGACTTCTTCTCCGCAAGGGTTTTAGAGATAGGGTCATGGCTACTAGGGCCAAGGCCAGGATCAGTCATCCTAAGATGAGAGACACTTCAGGTCTCTTAGCCAGCCATGGAAGAGAGTGTGTTTCCAGTGCACCAGCCCGGACACTTGAGACGAGATTGCCTTTAGAGGCATGGATCTTAGAGTTATGGAACACCATAGTCCCAGTCATAAGTGGGGCATGCACAGATGCAGTTTATTCATTCCTACGACGCCATGGGCTAAGGAAGACAAGATTCGCCCGTATGTCGCGACAAGCACCTCGCTTTCACGATGTTACACGGGTCGGGTAATGGATCAAGGTCGAGGACAGGGCTCACAGGTCTGGACTTCAGGAACCTAGGGCGTGTTTACGGCATCACACCTCAAACTGAGCTTGTAGATTAGTCGGTCATTCAGGGTACATTTCTACTCTTTTGCTTATGGGTAAGAGTATTGTTTGATTATGGTGCATCTCATTAATTTGTTGCTGCATCATGTGTGAAAGATTTGGGCTTAGAGGTTGAAACCTTGGAAGAGTTGTTGCATGTGAGTTCTCACCTGGGAAATAGGGTGAGAGTTGATAAGATATGTCGGGATTATGAGTTGGAGATCTCAAGGATTCTACTCACTATGGACCTAAGGGTCATGGACATGTCGGAGTTTGATGTCCATTAGGATGGACTGGTTTACGACACATCGAGTCGTCATTGATTGTGATCGTAGGAGGGTTACTGCCTACACACTGGATGGTACTTGTGTTATGTTTCAAGGGGATAAGCACACGCTTACCCTGCCGTACAACCCAAAGTGGCACGAAAGAATCGATAGTGTGGTGGCCGGTCGTAAGCCTTTACCTTGTAAGACGAGGTGAAATAGGATTTGGATCTACCTAGGGTGATTTGTGAGTACGAGGATGTTTTTCATTATGAACTACCAGGATTACTTTTGTATGGGGATTACTGAGTTACACCCTGGTACAACACTTATGACCCCGCATAGAATGGCGCCTACTTAGTTATAGGAACTTAAGGTCCAATTGCAGGAATTGGTGGATAGAGATTTCATTAGACCGAGCACTTCACCTTAAAGCACTCCAGTTCTGTTTGCCAAGAAGAAGGACAAGACTCTTCGGCTTTGTATAGATTATAGGCAGTTGAATAGGGCCACTATCAAGAATAGGTACCATTTCCCGCAGATTGATGATTTGTTTGATTAGTTGAGAGGGGCGCGAGTCTACTCTAAGATAGATCTCCACATTGGCTACCAACAGTTGAGAGTTAGGGAGGCGGATATCCCTAAGACGACGTTTAGAACACGATATGGGCATTTCGAGTTCACAGTAATGCACTTCGGATTGATGAATGCTCTAGCGGCTATTAAGACCAGATTATATATACAAGTTTATGACACTGTTATCAAAGGACTATTATCTAAGTCTTGGCAACAGCGCCAAAAACTTGTTGACCAGATTTTCCTTATGACCAAAATGTGCAAACAAGGTTATGACTTTGCTATCAAGTTATGACCACATTTTTTATTGGTCTTAATCACTACAAGTGCACAAATCATACAAGTAATAAAAGTGGATTTTTATTAAGTCCAGATATCGTTCCCACGGGGATAAAGGATGAACCACAAAATCAACTATCCTAACTACTCAAGATCCGTACTATTTGAACTCCAATATTAAGATGATTGGAAAACAAATAAAATAATACTAAAGTAAAATAATTAGTGTACATAGAATATTAATAAGAATAGAGCTGAGTGTTCACTGAGTGAGACAGCACTGGATCATAGATCAATGAATAATAGTCAATTTCTGCATCATTTTGAATATTAGCTAAGCCATAAGTTGGAAAGCTAAATTTGTCAAAGATGCATTGTGGTATAGTTTGTATTTCTCCCTTAACTATACATTTCACTAATTAGAGATTCATGTTCATTTCTGATTCATGAATTTAATCAATTACTTGTAATATATAACCCTCTTTCTAAGATTTAAGTATTTTTCCTTTTCAATACTTCATACCTAGATCTTAGGATTGGAGAATTCTTGCTCCTATAGACAGGATATTGCAAGCCTTCTCCAATTTGATTGACACCTCATCCTTCATTTTTGATGAAAATTTCCATCTCCTTGATTAGATCCTTGCTAACATGAGATCAGAATCGGTTCATCAGAGAGAGGAGGATTTGCGTGATTTAAACTGATACTTCATTCAACTATCCTCAAACCATGAGTAGGTTGGTGATCTATTGGAGTAACCCATCAAATTTCATTAGTTCCATAGTATTAGTATACCATACCCACAAAGAACCGCTCTATACTCTCAGGATTCTCCATCTCTGTGTCACGTAGAGGGCCCGGAAATCGTGAGCAGACACAATACTTTGCTTGGGTACACGGTAGTAGTACTGGGAACAATTAAGTTCAGAAATAATACCAATAAAATAAATTCAAGAATTCTAACAAAGGCGTTCTTTCATTTTGTGCAGAACAATGACGATCATCATCGACCCATTCCCAAAGGGAGCTCAACTCTTCAAAACTGGTTCACTCACACGTGACTAACCGACGTAGAAAATTCAACGTAGTGTAAACAAACTGAAATAAATGAAATCCAAAAATTTTCTAAACTCCATTTTATTCAAGAACAGTAATGAAAGAGAAAATTAAACCAAAAATTTCAACTTGAAGCTGCACTACAGTTCATCACTCAACTCCGTAAAATAAATAGAAAGCTAACTAAAAAATACGCTAAATCAAAATCTACTAAAACGGAAATAAAAGAAAAATAAAAGAAAAAAAATTAATATACAAAGAGTCTTCAGCTACCCAAAATTCCTGGATTGGCGGAAGCTACGCACAGTGCCCTAAATGCGTATATTTATAGACTTTCCAATGTTGGGCCGTACTTCAATACTTGTGTTGTGGATCCCCAAAATTCTGGCCCAATTTGGTTGCTCTGTCGCGACCTAGAAAGTTCTATCGTGACCGAGTTTTAAGTCTTTGTCGTTGGCTTATGTCGCTACTTGTTGTTTTCTATCGCGACCTAATTTTTGAGCACTTTCTTGGACTCTATGGCGACAGACTTTGATAATGTCGCGACAAAATTTTGATGCAGCAGTCTTGTTCTTGTTGCAACAGGAATGTCTTGTGACGTGACACCAAATTTGTTGCAACCAGTTCTTTTTACACTCATACCTTTGGAAAATATCGCGACAAGCATTTTTCTTTTTAGCTTGTCTACTCTATCGCGATAAACTCTTCTATGTCACAACATGAATTCTTTGGTTTCTTTACAATTTCTGTCTTGACAGAATTCTATCAACCTGCAGCTTTTATTATCACGACAGAAAACTACTTTGTCCCAACAAAGATTTTGCCTTCAATATTTCACCATGTCGCAACATAAATTTCTTTGTTGCCATTCCTCTTATATTGCTCTTTAACTTCTATGTCGCGACAGAGAATTCCTTGTTGCGACAGAATTCACCTCAACCTCATGTTTTGTTTTTCGCGACAGAAATAATCTTTGTCGTGACAAAGATTTTGTTGCTCTTTGTTGTGAATTTTGAATGTAATTTCGTGATAGGATTTCTTTGTTGCAACAAAAATTCTTGCTTAAGCTGGTTCCATGCTGAAAACTTTGTCGCAACATACAAACACTTGTCTCAGCTGACTTGTGTTGTATTGTTGCCATTTTTTGTCGCGACAGAGCTGTCATTTGTCGCGACAGAATTCATTTGATAATCTTCAACCTTTTATGTTGCGACAGAGGAAGGATTGTTGCACAAAGTTCCTCTTCCATTTGCCTTGATTATTGTTGCGACAAAGTTAAGGGTGTCGCGACAATCTTCTTTTCATTCTTCTTTAGTAATGTAGCGACATAACTCTTTGTCGCAACAAAAATGCTCTTTCAGCCTTGAGTTTTACTTGCTGCTTTGTTGCGACATATAGCTGCTGGTTGTGACATAGTTCTTTGATTTGCTTGAAATTTTGTCATGACAGACAAAAACTATTTCACGACAAAGACTGCTGCAATTTCCATTTTTTTTTGCTTCTTTTCTTCTGGAATTATCTCATTTTTCAATTAACACCTTGAAAACACAAAGTTTGTGAATATTCCATAATTTGGCATAAAAATAGATCTAAAATTGTTAAAAAGATGCCAGAAAAATGGATTAAAAATAGATGAGTTTAAGACTCATCAGCGACATTCATGGATCTTATGCATAGGGTGTTCTAGCCCTACCTAGATCGGTTCGTTGTGGTTTTCGTGGATGACATCTTGATTTACTCCAAATTTGATGAGGATCATGAGGGTCACTTGAGGGTCATTCTCTAGACCTTGAGAGAGCATCAGTTGAAATTCCAAATTCAACAAGTGTGAGTTATGGCTTACCGAGGTGAGATTCTTGGGGCACAAGGTATTGGCTTCGGGGGTATCCGTGGACCTAGAGAAGGTTGAGGTAGTTGTGAGTTGGGAGAGACAGAAGTCAGTCTTTGAGATACGCATTTTCTTAGGATTGGCAGGGTATTACAGGAGGTTCATTGAGGACTTCTCCCGATTATCTGGCCTATGAAGAGGTTGGCCCGAAAGGAGGTCAAGTTTGAGTGGAATGACTTGTGTGAAAGGGCATTCCAGGAATTAAAGAGGAGGCTTACTTTAGCTCCTATTCTGATAGTCCTAGAGACGGGACAGAGGTACACAATGTATTGTGATGCCTCTAAGGATGGATTGGGATGTGTTTTGATGCAGTCCGGGAGGGTGGTGGTGATGAGTCCTAAACTCATCTATTTTTAATCCATTTTTCTGGCATATTTTAGCAGTTGAGATATTTTTTTAATGCTAAGTTATGGAATATTCACCAAATTTGTGTTTTGCAGGTTTTCATTGAAAAATAGATGATTCCAGCAGGAAAGAAGAAAAAAGTGGCAAATACAGGATTCTTTATCGCGATATAGTTTTTGTCTGTAGCTACAGAATTTCAAGGAGACCAGACGAGCTATGTCGTAGCTAGCAGCAGTTTGTCGTAACAAAGTCCATGTAGAATTCAAGGAGGAAGAAGAACTTTGTCGCGACAAAGAGTTTTTCTATTGTGACATTGTTGGAGAAGAATGTGAAGAAGACCGTCGTAACACTCTTTACTCTGTTGTGACATTGAGCAAGGAAAATGGTAGTGGAACTTTGTCGTGACAATCCTTACTCTATCGCAACATAAAAGGCTGAATATTAAAAGATGAACTCTGTCGTGAAAAAAGCCAAATCTATCGCGACAGAAAATGGCAAGGTATAAACACAAGTCAGCTTTGACAAGTGTTTTTATGTTGTGACAAAGTTTCCAACATGGGACCAACTCAAGGAAGAATTTCTGTTGCCACAAAGAAAACTCTGTCGCGACATAATAGTTAGAGTTCACAACAAAGAGCAATGTGACTTCTCAGGTATAAAGATCACTATGCCGCGACAACAAACATGAGGTTGAGGTGAACTCACAGATGGAATTCTTCACGCGACAAAAAGTTGAAGAGTAATACAAGAGGAATGACGACAAAGAAATTCATGTTGTGACATAATGAAGAATTGAAGGCAGAATCTCTGTCGCGACAAAGAAGTTTTTTGTTGCGACAATAAAAGATACAAAGTGATAGAATTCTATCGTGACAAAAGAAAATTCGATCACCACAGAAAGAGAACTGAGATTAGCCAAGTCAAGTTTGTCGCAACAAAGATTTCTATGTCGCAACAAATAACTCATCCAGTGAAAGACTAGAGAAGAAAAGTTTGTTGAGACAAAAGAAAATTTTATCGTGACAGAGGTTGTTGAGTAACCAAAGAAGTTCTATCTCGACATAAGAAAACTTTATCGCGACAAAGTTGCCGGGCAACAACAAACAATGTCGCCGACGCTTTTAAAATGTAAGCATGAGAAGCCGGATGCGGTCAATGGCGTCGCGACATAAGACATCCCGCTTCGGCGCGTCGCGACGTAATCCAAGAAAGCTCGTGAGAACCGATTGCGACGGTAAAACTACACGCCTATGACGTGGCCGAGACAAAAATTAAAAGCTATGTCGCGACATAATTTTCTATGTCGCGATAGACCGACTAATTTGGGTTAGAATATTTGGGGATCCATAACGCAGTTTTGAAGTGCGGCCCAACATTGGAAAGTCTATAACACGCGTCTAGAGTATCATGTCCACTTCCAAGAATTCCAAGTATTCTCCGGTAGTCAAGACTTTTCAGATATTATTTCCTTCATTTTTATCTTTATTTCCCCTTTTAGTAGATTTAGTTTGAGCGTAGTTTTTAGTTAGTTTTCTTTTGATTTTATGGAGTTGAGTAATGAACTGAAGTGCAACTTCAAGTTGGAATTTATTGTAAAATTTTCTCTTTCATTACTGTTTTGAATAAAATGGAGTTTGGAAAATTTCTGAAGTTCATTTATTTTAGTCTATTTTCAATTTCTCAAAGGAATTTTTTCTGATTAGTTAGTAAATCGAGCAGGAGGAATTCCATGAAAGGTCGAGCTCTCCCCACGGGAATTAGTCGATGATGATTGTTATTTTTCTGCACAAAGTGGAAGAACGCCTTAGTTAGAATTCTTGAATTTATTTGATTGGTATTATTTTTGAACTTAATTGTTCCAAGTACTAGTACCGTGTACCCAAACAAAGTTTTGTTTATTGCTTTGATTTTGATTACTACCCAAAAAGTGTTATTTTATACCTTTAACACTATGTTTTGAGCACTTTTTGTGTAGTAATTGGCCTAATTAACCCAGTTTGTATGTTTAGGACCTAGCAATGCTACTAATCAAATTATGGAAAGTTTGGTTGTTTTTAGGGACTTTATATCTTGAGGACAGGGATTCAAGTCAAGGCATGAAGAATCCAATTGCAGTTCAAAGTTGAAAAGCATAGAAGAAGGCAAAAGCAGAAGCAGAACATGCAGTGCAAGCCTTATTAAATTTGTAAGGGTTGGGAATTTTCATAACCCTTTGAAATTTCGCAAGGGTTGCGAATTTTCACAACCCTTCGAAATTTCGCAAGGGTTGTGAATTTTCGCAATTTCGCAGCCCCTGTGAAATTTCCTGTGAACCTTCCTACTTTGACTTTTTGATTTTTGTGTTTTTCCCACTTTATCCCTATGTAATAGTGTGTTATTTGTATCTTTTGGTAATTTGTAATGGGTTTGGTGGTATGAAACACCCCAAACAAGACTTTGTAGACATTTGGTTTTTTAATTCAGTAAAGCTTGCAGCAAAAGCTTTCGTATTTTCTCTCTTTTTCTCTCTTCTCTTTCTCTACAGCCAAACAACCTTTGAGAAGAGGAGGAGCGGCTAAAACCTTCGTTTCCTTGGAGTAAAGGAAACTGTGTGTGAAGGCTCGATGAAAAGGTGGGGGTTTTGCATGTTTTAACGGAGGTATTTTCCCACCATTGTTGCTTCTTTCAAACATTAGTTTTAATCCTTTCGGTTACTCTCAATGATCTCAGATTTGATAAGCTTAGGTTCATCGATGCTTATCGCTTAGATCCCATTGACATTCGTTAGTTCTTCATCGGGTTATTGGAAGGCGATTCAAGGATGTTTTTATTTCCTTCAAATTCTAGGTTCGATCCCTCTGACCCACCTGACGGTTAGTACTCGTGTTTCCTGTGGCTTATCGATACTTATCGCTAGATCTAGTGATGTTCGTCAGTTATCATTTATGGACCATTGGAAGGTGAGTCAAGGAGATGTTCTTCACTATCCGAGACCATTAATGGGAAGCAAATACCAATTTTCAAAGATATTTATTTAGGGTAAGTTATTATAGCTAAACCAGAACCGATTTGGGAGATAACTATATGTTATCCTCTCCAATGCTAGGAAAAGACCCGGAAAACCCCTCATTTGCCTAAGGAACCTAAAATCTAGTGACCTGACACTCAAAGGGATTTGTTTTCATGTTTTAGTAAAATTTGATTTTTAGTTTTAATCACTAAAATCCACTCTTTTTATTACAACCCAAATATTCAAAATGAAATCACTAGTATAAGCCTCACTGTCAGTCATTTCCACGAAGAAAACCCATCTCTATGGACGATCCTAGAACCACTATACTATAGCAGCTATGCTAAACTAGTATGAGATATTAGGTTATAAATTTTGTTGATTAATACCCTACAGGCGATGAACTGGATTTCTAGGAGGCCCTCTACGTGACACAGAGATGGAGAACCCTGAGGGTATAGAGTAGTTCTTTGTTGGTATGGTAGACTAATACTTAGGAACTAATGAACTCTGAAATATTACTTAGATAGATCACTAACTTACACATGGTTTGAGGATAATTTGATGAAATATCAATTTAATCACTTAGAGGTTTCTCCTCTTTCTGATGACAGGATTCTAATCTCGTGTTAGTAAATATCTAATCAAGGAGATGGAGAATTTTATCAGTATTGAAGGATGAGGTGCCATCTAAATTGGAGAAGGTTTGCAATATCTTGTCCATGGGGACAAGAATTCTTCAGTTCGAAGATTTGAGTGTGAAGTACTGAAAAGGAAAAACACCCAAATCTTAGAAAGAGGATTATATCTTACAAGTAACTGATTAGATCCATGAGTAAGAAATGAACATGAATCTCTAATTAGTGAAAGGTATGGTTAAAGGAGAAATCCAAACTATATCACAATGCATCTTTGACAAATTTAGCTTTTCAACTTATGGCTTAGCTATGATTCAAAATGATGCATAAATTTACAATTATTCATTGGTCTATTTCCCAGTGTTGTCTCACTCAGTGAACTGTCAATTCAATTCTTATTAATATTTTTATATATATATATACTAGTGAAATTACTTTAGTATTATTTTATTCGTTCTCTCATCATCTTAATATTGGAGTTCAAATAGTAAGGATCTTGAGTAGTTAGGGTAGTTAGTCTTGTGATTTATCATCAATCCTCGTGGGAACGATATTTGGACTTAATAAAAATCCACTTTTATTACTTGTACGATCTATGCACTTGTAAAGTAAGTGATTTAATTAACAAAATTCTTTTAATGAATTGGGGGCTTACAAAAAGGACAAACACATGGAGCCAGAGTTTTCAAAACCACAAGTTTTCGTGTCATGACTGATTAGATAATAGTCCTTGGGTGGCGTGAGTCATAACTTTAGCAATAATTTGGTCAATTAACAAGTTTTTGGCAACAATGCTAATTACTGCAATTGTCTATACAAACCCATCAACAAGTTTTCGTGCCGTTTGCCGGGGAAAGATTGATGAATTTGCAAGATCAATATTTTAAACCGAAGAGAGAATTTCTAATTTGACATTTTTCTTTTATTTTATCATAGATAAATGAAAACGTAAAAATAGTTTTAATCAAAGAGCTTAATAAGCTACTTAAAAGATTTATGAGCCAAAACCTATTATAATGCCTTCCCACATATTTATTTGATCTCGTGTGTTTCTATTTCAGAAGATAGTAATGTGCATAAAACCGTATGTGATCACGCCTCTTGGATACAGTAAATAGAGAGAACATTGAGGAACTGAGAAGAAAGGCAAGTGCTGATTCTAAAAGTATGGCAAATCAAAGAGAAAGACTGCAATCGATTCCAGAAGAAACAGAAACATAAAGACCTTAAAGGCAAATGACTATGTAAGACTTTTGGAGGCTTGTTATTCAAGATGAATATTCCGTGGAGATGTTCCTACCATAGCTTTCTAACAATTTTGAACTAAAACTAAATTTTTGATCACTATGGTACAAAGAATACTCACATCGTCATCCTTCGAAGACCTACAATGAGCATATGGGAAGATTCATGAGGATGGCTAATACAACAAGTTAAATGGGTGAGACCAAATGATCAGCCGCAACCTTTCCCTTTTTCACCGAGAGATGCGGCAACAACTTATTTGATCACCGCTGGATCAAAGGACAAACTGGGGAAGAATCAGCGGAGGCCTATATGGAAGATTTTTCCCGTACTCGACTTCTAAAAGAAGAGGAGAAATTATAGTCTTCAAACAGGGGGAGGATGAAAGTCTCGACAATGCATGAGAGAGATACAAAAGACTACTTAAGAGATGCCCTATGCATGGAATAGATCTGACCACTTAGATGGATATATTCTACCTTTCCATGAATTATGCCTTAAAGGGTATAACTTTTCAAAAGAAGAAGTGCAGAGGAAGCAAGGCAGTTGGTTGAAGACCTTGCCAAATACAACTACAAAACTCCATCTGAAGCTTCAGGGAGCAGCAGCAGACTAAAGGGGTGTGGTGTAATAGAGCTTAATCGAATGACTACCATTAAAGCAAAGTTGGATGCATTAATGAACAAGATGGGAAACAATGAAAGAAGAATGCATACTGCACTTGAAGTGGGGACAGTAGATGAAGGAGAGAGAAGAAATAGTGCTGAAGAGGGACCAAACCATGAGGGTCCCTATCAAGTTGAGAAGGCACAATACCTCAATGCAAATAGAGCTACACTTTCAAGCCCAACCTCAACTTGCCCACTCATTACACACTAGCACTTAGGAACCATGAGAACTTCTCATACGGGGAGAGTACAAAGAAGGTCAAGACCCGGGATTAATCGTAGCAATATCATGCCTCACCTGGTTCCAAATAAATAAATAAATAACAACAACAGCAACTAGCAGGAAAGAGAGTAGAAAATTAGGGGCAGAGGAGATCTAATTCCTTTGAGGACTGGATGCTTGCTATCATGGGGGAAAATAAGAGGCTGTTGAACATACATGAGCAGAAGTTTGCAGAGTTAGCAGCATTCTAGGCAAACAAAACTGTGTTTCAGGCCGATACCAATGCCTCTTTGAAGAATCGAGACTCGTAGGGCAACAAATTCTAGCCATGTGAGTTGCCAGTCAAAGATGCATTCCTATGACATGCGAAGAATCCAAAGGATTAACGGGCCGTGATTCACAAGAAACAGCAAAGGAATTGGATAAGCATGAAATAAAGTTTAGTTATAGATTTTGAAGAGGGAATAAAACTTTCATTAAAATGAAGATATTCTACAAAAATGCTCCAAATTTAAAGATAATAAACTGAAAAATTTTCGGGGAGGCAAATTCTAAGCAGACTTTAATTTTTATGAATAGATTAATTTTGTTAAATTTCAGGTGTTCGGGGTTATAGTTTTAATTGTGTTAGAAATTTTATTTGTTATTTTGTTTATTTTTCAGGATAATTAAGCTATATTAAAGATGAATTTTATTTGGAAGCATTCTTTCTCAAAAATCACTATGCAGAAGTGTTACAAGGGGGAGTTTTCTTTGTCCCAAACTTATTCTTTAATGATAACGCATTAAATTGCCTGGGGAATGGACTTTAAACGCTTTGTTATGCCCATTCCTTGGATGCATTGTGAATATCTTGATGAATGATATCGAGTGAAGAGAATGAAAAGTGATTCTTCATACTTGAATTAAGTTTTCTATAATGTTGATGTGTTTTCACAATAATGTTCTAATTGGAATGAGTGAATACACCTTGCTTTGAATGTGGCTTGATTGAAAAAAAAAGAAAAGAAATTCTGCAATTCTGCAAAATTATGATTCAATGTCGTGACATGCTTTCTCTCTATTCGATATTATGGCCAAACTCGGTCGCAACATTGTTTCTTTATGTCACAACAAGAACTAATTTAGGCGTTTGAAAGTCGCAGGTAGGTTTGTCGTGACACAATTTATCTATGTTGCGACGGAATTGTAAATGACCTATGTTTCTGGAAGAGAAAAAAAGACATTGTCGCGACAATATTTTTGTCTATCGCAACATAGATTTATTTGAGCATCAAAATTTTTGTGTCGCGACAAACTTTCTCTGTGTCGTGACATAATCAACTTTAGACTCAGAGATTGGAATTAAAGTTTCTGTCGCGACAAATTTTTTCATTGTCGCGACATAAGTACTCATGAACATCAGAAAGAATGTCGCAACATTTCTCATAATGTCACGACATAAGACTGACCTAGCTTCCAATTAATTGCAAAACTCTATTGCGATAATTATTTCTGTATGTTGCGACATAGTATTAAAAATGGAACAAACCCTAGGTCAGTTGTTGTCGTGACATTTAATGAAGGCATAACAAAACAGTTAGCTTTTAAATAGAGAATTTTTTAAAACTGAAAGGCCACCTTTCTCATAAACCATCAACCCACTCATCTTCCTTCATCAAATCTCTCTCATTTTACCTTCTAAAACCCTAAAGTCCCAAAACCCTATTCTAACCATGTCTGAGCTGTCGTACCTCATTCCGAACCTGAACGAAATGATGGAAGCATACACAGCAGTAGAGGGAGAGGTTGTTCAAGAAAATCAGTCAAGGGAAATTCAAGAGGAAGAAAGAGCTGAATCTATAGTAGAACCTGAGCAGCTAGAGGAAGAATCAAGAAAAATGAAGAGGGGAGCTGAAGAAGCCGAAACAGAGTAGTGGAATGAAAGAGTAAGAATCTTAATCTCAGACAAAGCCTTTGCTTTAATGAAAAAAAGTCTGAAGGATAGGGGTTTCATAGTTGAAAGAGGATTCAACAAACTCACCTCTCCTTTCTTTGAAATGCTTGAGAAGAGAGGATGATAATCACTAGGCAAGCACAAGGCACCTGGTTGTGCTGCATGGGTTAAAGAATTTTTTGCTAACATGGTGGAAGAGGAAGGAAAGAAGGTATATGTCAGAGGAAAATGGATAGATTTCAGCAAAGAAACAATAAATGAATTGTTCAATCTGAAGGTGCAGAAAGATGGATCAAAATTCAAGAGACTGCTAAAGGAGCCAGAGCACAAGAAGATAGTGGACCTACTGACAGCCGGAAAAGGAAAGTGGAAGGCAACAAAGAAAAAACTTTATGAATCCATTGCTAGAGGTGATTTAATAGAAGAAGTTAATGTATGGTTATATTTTATTAGCTCGGTCCTTTTGCCATCAAAGCACCTCAGTACAGTAAGAAGGAACGAAGCAATCCTCCTTTATGCATTGCTGAAAGGGTACAAAATCAATGTGGGGAAGATAATTGAGAATTCTATCATGAGTTACTCCAAAAGAATACGCAAAAATGATTCCACACCCACTCCAATCACACTTTGCCTTCAGTAGTAGATGGTGTTAATGGGGAAAAGAAGAAACATAATCTCTGTGGCATCCCCTCCTCGACCTGACCGAGTGACGAAAGGTCCTAAAAATAGAGGAAAAGAGAAAGAAATAGAGATAGAAGAAGAAAGGGGGAACAGTGATGCAATGAGCCAAGATAAAGAGGGAAAGTCCACCTAAAAGCAAAGAAGAATTTTAGGGAAGCTTAAGCCCCATTTGGAATGTATCTCCAGACCTAAGAGAAATCCATCAGGAACAAGCTGAAAGTTCAGGGCACAAGGGTAATAACACAGAACTGATAGAGATGCTGAAATCTATGAAACAGGAGATGCAAGAGAGGGATAATCAGCTAAAAATCCAACTTTAGCTCAAGAATGAATATATGGATGCAGAGCTCTGAAGAAGGGATCAGAATATGGAAGAAGCCCTAAAGCAAAGAGATGAAGAATGGAGAGCAGAATTGGAAAAAAAGGATACACAATAGAGAACAGTGATAAGGGATAGAGAAGTGGCTTTTTGGACTAAAACAGGAAAACATGAAGCAGGGTTATTAAAAATGTTGGAGGATAGAGACAACGCCTTAAAGGCATGCCTAGAATCAATGGACAAGAATTGGTTGAATAGTCTGGCACATTGTAAAGAAAGTTTTTGCCTAATGACTTATGAGCAAGTCAACAACAGGACACTCTTGGAATCATTAGCAAAAAAGGCAGCGAGCTGGACAGAAAGTAATGCAAAGATTTTAGATTGGGCTATGAAAACAGTCTTAAGCAAGAAGAGAGTGCCACTACCACAAATCAGAATTTCAGACTATGTGCCTTACACAATAGTCCCTCAAGGTGTAACAAACCCACTAATACCCTTCTCTAACCCGACTCCAGAGGAAGAAAGATCTTCTTAACCTTGTAAAGCACCAGTTCAAAATAAAACCCCTAGTGCAATAGGAAAAAAAGAACTAACTCCAGTAGAGGAAGTTGAAGAATATTTAAGAATGGAAGAGCCATGGAAAAGGCTTCAAAAAGTAAAAAATGAATATTGTCTTCTTTCCCCTTTTCCCTCTCTGTACCTAATATCTCATCCTTGAAAAAGTCAAGAAAATAGAAAAATTCTTTGCAAAGCTTGGTGTTCACTCTTATTTTTTCATTTCTTGTTTGTTTTGTTTAAATTTTCTTTCCTTTGAGTTTAATAATTTGAAATTGTTGACTTGTGGTAAATAGCTTAGTTGAACAAATGAGAAACCAAATTTCCTGGTTTGAATTGCTAAATAAGTTGTAAATTGTTTGATGGAGCTGAATTGTTGATGGAATTGAGTTGTTGTGTTAAATTTCTCCGAACTGAATTGTTGATCTAAATGAACATTCTAACTGTTAAATAACATAACAAATTGAAAGGGAAAGTTGTAAGAATATTAATAAAAATGTTGAACTTCAAGAATAAAGAAGATTGCAACAAATTGATGGAACAAGATAAGACCTATAATTTTGTTTTGAAAACAGTTCAGTTATTTAAGAATCCTGATAAGCCTTGCACATGGTCAAATTTAACTCTGAAACAAATTGTGCCAAGATTAGAGACATCTTATGGGATGCATAATAGTTAAGTCTCCAAATTTCCTATAACTTGTTAGATTATTAGTCAAGGCGAAATCCTAGGCAATACCACTAATAGGAAATGAATTAGGCCATCCTTGGAAGTTTGAGCCTTTCAAAGCCTACCCATATGATATGCATCAGCATACACACCAGTTCCTTATTTAAGCTAATAGCCAATCTCATCATCAACCAGCAAATGAGAAGCCCAATTCCTTTCTTAAACATAATCCTACAGTAAAGAACCCTTATTTGCCCATATTACAAGACAAAATACATCAGTGACAGAAAAGGATAAGTTTGGGGGAATATTATTTTAAGTTGTAAATAAGGATAAAAGGGGTTGAGAAAGAAAAATTCATTGAGATGAGAAGAAATTAAGAGAATTAAGAAAAGAAGCTATTAAAAAAAAAAAACATCAAGGAAGAATGAGTTTGGTCTTGTAGCCTTCCTCCCTTGAACAATTAAGTTCATAGGGTTGTTCAACACCTAGTACCCTAATGCCAAATGGTATCTGAGTTACTGACCTAAAGTTCGTTAAGGGAGGTAAAAAGCTTAAAAATACAAAATGTTGCACCATTCCATAAACCTTAGTGAGGGATGAAAAGTGAAAAAGCTTCTAAAATAAGGAATAGAAGTTATATTTTGAGTGTGGTCAATGAAAAGAGAAAAAGATACCACAATGGAGAATATGTAGAAAGATGCACAAAACTTGACGGGAAGGTTAGAAACTTGAAATCAAAAGAAATCAAGGATACACAATGAAGTCTGGGTAAAATTGAGCCTAAATTTTCCAATTATCTACCCAATTACCCAAGCCACACATTACAAGCCTAAAAGACCTTTTTGATCTAGAAGGTGGTGTTATGCTTACATTTCAGGGAGAGATTAATATGACAACAAGCATATCTAGACTTAAAGAATGAGGGAGGCAAAGAACCGAGTATTATCCCGAAGATTAACTAATCCGTCAAGGAAAAGAGAGATGACCATCACACACTCACAAATCAAGGTCAATGATTGAAGTGTTTACAACATATATGAATTATTCGGGTCGCTTAGGGGTGAACTTAATCAAAATCTTCCTGATTTTAGATTGGAAACATGTTTAGAAATAATTTTATAACTAACTTATGTTTACTGCCCAATTGTGGTTTAAACGGAAAAATGTCCTTAAAAATAAAAGCTAAATTGTTTGAGGATAAACAAAATTTTCTTTCTTTGCTTGGGGACAAGCAAAACTTTAAGTTTGGGGGAATTTGATGAGTCCTAAACTCATCTATGTTTAATCCATTTTTCTGGCATATTTTAGCAATTGAGATATATTTTTAATGCTAAATTATGGAATATTCACCAAATTTTTGTTTTGTAGGTTTTCATTGAAAAAGAGATGATTCCAGCAGGAAAAGAATAAAAAAGTGGCAAATGCAGGATTCTCTGTCACGACATAGTTTTTGTCTGTAGCGACAGAATTTCAAGGAGACTAGACGAGCTCAATAGTTTGTCGCAACAAAGTCCAGGTAGAATTCAAGGAGGAAGAAGAACTTTGTCCCGACAAAGAGTTTTTTTGTCAAGACATTGCTGAAGAAGAATGTGAAGAAGACTATCGCGACACTCTTTACTCTGTCGCGACATTGAGCAAGGCAAATGGCAATGGAACTTTGTCGCGAGAATCCTTACTCTGTCGCAACATAAAAAGCAGAAGATTAACAGATGAACTTTGTCGTGATAGAAAATGGCAGGGTATGAACACAAGTAAGCTTTGACAAGTGTTTTTATGTCATACAAAGTTTTTAACATTGACGCCAAGGAAGACTTCGCCGCTGACAAAGAAACTCACGCGACATAACATTCAGAGTTCACAACAAAGAGCAACAGGACTTTGTGGCGACAAAGATTATTTCTGTCGCAACAAACAAAACATGAGGTCGAGGTGAACTCTGTCGTGACAAGAAGTTTAAGAGAAATACAAGACGAATGGCCACAAAGAAATTCATGTTGCGACATAGTGAAGAATTGAAGGTAGAATCTCTGTCGAGACAAAGCAGTTTTCTGTCACGACAATAAAAGCTATAGAGTGATAGAATTATGTCGCGACAGAAGAAAATTCGGTCACAACAAATATTGAAAGAGAACTGAGATTAGCCAAGTCAAGTCTGTCGCAACAAACAACTCATTCAAAGATAAGGACTAGAGAAGAAAAGTCAGCCGTGACAAAAGAAAATTCTATCGCAATAGATTGTTGAGTAACCAAAGAAGTTATGTCGCAACATAAGAAAACTCTGTCGCGATAAAGTTGTTGAAGAACAACAGGAAGAATGTCGTGACAAAGAAATTTATGTCACAACAGTTTCCAAAAATAGAAAAGCATGAGAATCTGGATGCAATAAATTCTATGTCGTGACATAAGACATCTTTGTCGTGACAAGAACAAGACTGATGCATCAAAACTATGTTTGCGACAATGTCATCATCCAAAAATGAACCCGAAAAAGCTCAAGAAGAATCGGCCGTGATAGAAAGCGCATCTTCTGACATTGGCGTAAAAAATTAAAAGCTCTGTGGCGACATAATTTTCTATGCATTGACGAAAGAGACTAATTAGAATTTAGAATATTTGGATCTAGCAAGTTTAGTGAGGCCCGACACATTGGAAGATCTATAAATAGTAGCATCAGACACACCGATCAAGCTTTTCGCAATTCAGGACTTTTGGTGATTGAAGACTCTTTGTATATTATTTTCTTTTCTTTTATCTTTATTTAACTTTTTGTAATTAGTTTTGAGGATGGTTTTAGTGCGTTTCTCTTTTGATTTACAGTTGGAAGTAATGAACTAGTAATGCGACTTAGTGCACTGGAATTTATTGTAAAATTTTCTTTTCATTCTTGATTTGAATAAGTGAGTTTGGAAATTTTTTGAGTTCTGTTGCTTTTCAGTTCGTTTACACTTTGTTTAATTTTCTTGAAGTCAAGTTAATTATTTGCTACTAATTAAACCCAGTTTAGAAAGGTTGAAACTCACCGAAAATTAGTGATAGTGAGTTGTATTTTTGCCTACAAAAGTGAAGAAGCATGTATTATAATTCTTGAACTATTTAGTTATTATTATTTTTAACTTAATTATTTCAAAGTACTATCACAATGTACCCCAAGCAAAGTTTTATCTTGCTCCCAACTACGAGAGGCCCTCTACGTGACACAGAGATGGAGAAACCTGAGGGTATAAAGTAGCTCTTTGTGGGTATGGTAGACTAATACTTAGGAACTAATGAACTCTGAAAGATTACTCAGATAGATCACTAACTTACTCATAGTTTGAGGATAGTTTGATAAAATATCAATTTAATCACTTAGAGGTTTCTCCTATTTCTGATGAAAGGATTCTAATCCAATATTTAGCAAAAGGAATCCCAATCAAGGAATGTGTGGAGAATTTCATCTGACTGTGAAGGATCGTTACATCTAAAATTGGAGATGACGCAATATCTTGTCTATGAAGGGTAAAATTCTTGATCAGAAAGAAAGATTTGGTGTAATCTTGAAAAGGAAAAATACCTAAATCTTAGAAAGAGGATTGAATCTTACAAGTAACTGATTAGATCCATGAGTTTAGAAATGAGACCTTTGAATCTCTAATTGTATGTGAAAGTATGGTAAAGTGAGAAATCCAATTATATCCTGTGCATCTTTGACAATTTAAAGCTTTCCAGCATGAAACTAGCTATGATTCCAAATGATGCATAAATTTATTCATTGGTGTACACCGATTGTTTGATATCTTTCGTTGAGCGTGATTTCAATTCTTATTAATATTTTTGCCATATATCTTAATTGAAATTACTTTAAACCTTACTTTATTCGTTCTCATCCATCTTAATATTGGGTTAAATAGTAGGATCTTGAGTGATTGGTAGTTAGTCTTATGATTTATGATTTATCACCAAATCACTTGTGAGAGCGATCTCTGGACTTAATAAAAATCCTTTTATTACTTTATGCGATCTGTGCGCGGTGATTTAGACCAATTAAAATTTTTAATGAATCTAGTTTCAGGACACACATGTTTCTCAAGAAATCTAATAACCAGTTTTGGTCTGATTGTGAGGGGATTAGATAATAGTCAATGATTGATGAGTCATAACTTTTTATACACAGTTTGGTCTGATAAGTTTTGTGGGAATGCTAATTGCACCCAGCAATTTGGTCTATCTGAAAATTGGTCTCTCAGTGGCATATGGTTTCTCGTGGTTGAAGAACCGAAGCCCAGTTAACACCCACTGACATGAGGTGGCGTATTGTCTTTCATAAAGGAACGGCACCGTATTTATATGGTGAGTAGTTCTGGTGTTTCCGACCGCGAAGTTTGAAGTACATTTTAAGCAGAGGGACCTCGCGAGGCCTTGTAGTGGATCGAGTATCACGGAGGATTATGATTTCACTATGCATTACCATGCCGGTAAGGCAAATGTGGTGGCTGATGCACTCAGCTGGAAGTCACGAGGAGTGTTGGCTAGTATCTTCTTGAGGTCGCGAGGATGCTCGTGAGCCAATGAGATGGATCGGACTATGGTGCGATTGATCGGCTGGGAGTACACCTTGGGAGTTTCGTCATTGTCTGCCTTTACTATTGGGCGTGGTTGATTTACGAGCTGGGACCTCAAAATCTGTCCATGAGGCCGAGATCTGATCAGGTACACAAGTAATGAAGAAATTTGACCGCTACACTCGGATGGTAGTCTTTGGTATGGGGGCGAGTTGTGGTTTGACCGAAGAAGCGAAAGAGATCCTCGGGAGTTCACCTCTGGTGTTCTTGGCGTATCGGGTGGCCTGAAGATGTATCATGTCTACGTCGATGTGCTAGTGGGATGAAGAAACTTAGGGACTGTTCGGCGATGTCTCATGTGTTAACCGTAAAGAAGTGAGCATCGGATGCCCAAGGATTACTCCCGACCATTGAGAGTAAATGAAGTGATGGAGGCACATCTTTGATGGATTTTGTGACTCACTTTCAACGGACATCGCGAGCGCTTGACTCGGTGTGGGTGATAGTGGGCTAGGCTCTGAAGTCGACACACTTTGCATTGAAGCGAGTATTACTTCCTCTGGAGGAGTCACATACTGTTTATTATATGCAAATTGTCGGTTGCTTCAGGTGCCATTGTCCATAGTGTCGGATCCGGGATCCTAGGTTCACGGATCATTTTAGAAACTTCCAACGAGCCGCGCTGGGACCGATTTGTTGATGAGCACAACTTTTTCATCCTCGGATGGACATGTTCGAGAGGACCATCGAGACGATAGAGGATATCTTTGCGAATGTGTCCTGGATCTCAAGGGTAGCTAGGAAGAGCATTTACCCTTGGTGGACTTTGCCTACAACAATAGTTTATCCAAAGCGAAGCATACAAACATAAGCACCTAACAGGAGCGTGCTATGCTGGGAGAGCCATCGTAATCTCTGGTTTGTTGAACGGAAATTTAGGAAAGAGAACCACCATGGTCTCGCGATTCAGTTAGAACATATGAAGGTGGATTTGATGGGCGTCTTTCCGA
Organism: Tetrastigma voinierianum; assembly: GCA_016808115.1. Taxonomy (NCBI): domain Eukaryota; kingdom Viridiplantae; phylum Streptophyta; class Magnoliopsida; order Vitales; family Vitaceae; genus Tetrastigma; species Tetrastigma voinierianum. The sequence continues at coordinate 553,243 of JAEQBH010003414.1, forward strand.
CTTGATGACTAAAACTGTCAGCGACAGATGGTGAGTGGCCTCAAGAGTTTAGGGGTAGTGATCATGTCTTCTTTCTTGAAGGTGTCTTAATGAGGACCCAGGCAGGATACTCCCCGGATTCCAGGTGGTCACTTAATTGAAGTGCTATATAATCCTAGGGAAGATACGGTGGAACCCCACCTGGGAAGAAGATGTACCATGTGATAATTTAATACTGATGCTCCATAAATATATAAAACCCATGACAATTATAAATGAGGTCTCGTAAAGTTCATCGAATAATTCACAAGTATTGTAGTAGGATTTAGGGTACAAGTAATGAATAGTCCCGATCTGACAAACTGAATGAATGAAATGCTACTAGGAGTCCCAATGAACATGTGGCGGAGAAGCGATCACGAATCTTTGGCGAATGAACCCTACAGACTGTGGACCTAGGAATGAATTTAGCTGCCCCAGTAATGGGGATAATAAAATCCTACATTAGATTTAAATAGTTTATAGGAAAAATAACATTTTATATTTCAATAGGTTTTCTCCTCTGAAACCTTGGTTCCTCTGCCTTAAAGTTTGGGTTTGAGAAACATTTCCACAAACCCGACTTTTACCCCAGGTCCAAACATACAGATCCTTGCTCCAAGCAAATTATGCTTGATCTAATATAGAAAACATAATGACGTACCCTGACATAAGCCAGAGCCTGAAACCTTATAGTCATCAAGTGATAAAAATAACAGAATGCACCGAACCGTAGTGTTAAAATAGATTACTACCACATTGAAAATCAACAAATGTCTACCACATGCAAACCAGCGTTATCTGTGCCATGTACTCATCACAAACAAATCCGGTAAACCGACCTCAAGTCACAGTGGCAAACCCGAAATGCACCCGAACAGTCAGGGTCAAGACGAGCCTCAGTCACCATGGCAGGCCAGGAATACCATGTCAGCGGGCCGACCTCACGATCAGTGGTAAAACCAGAACCACAAACACAGTGATGAGATCAGGCGACCTCGCGGCGTCAGCGTGGTAAAACCCGAGAATCACCACGACCGTCGGGGATCGAGCGATCGCGTCGGCATCGTAAAAAACCGAAATACTGACCGCCGGATCAAACCGACCTCACTTCGCGTGGTAAAGCCGAGAATACCCCGGCGAATGGGATCAAAGCCGACCCTCACGTCGCGTGATGCAACCGAATACCCAGCCGTACGAAGGATCCGGCCGACCCTCACGTCCATGATGGTAAACGATACGACGTGAGGTCGCAAAACGACCCTCCGTCGCGTGGTGAACCAAATACCGCCGTCGGTTCAGCCGACCTGAACGCGCGACAGCTAACGGCGTCGAGGTCGAATGACCCTCGCGGTGCCGTGCCAACTACTAAACCTCGGGTAAAACCGACCATCGCGTGGCGACCAATATAACCGGTTCGCACCTCTCACGCCGCACCGACAACCGACGCTGGTCGGTTCACAAATCTCGATCCCTTTTTTAAAACAATAGTTTCCAGATGATTTAACTTCAATCTATGTACCCAAAATATCCAGCACCACCAGACTCATCCACAAACTGATAAAACTTTCAAATATTTAAAATGATGACAAAACTCATGAAATAATAACTTATTTTCTGAGCCGAAAATCTGTGTTTAGTCTGACTACTTCATCTATCAAACAATATATATGTAAGTATTTAATCCCACCGATAGACTATATCAACACAATACCCAAATCATTTAAAAACATATCAGCCACTCACATTCTGACCAACAGTCTGCTCCTGTAGGATGGGTCCTCTGCGCGTGTAAGATCATAGCGCCTGTGATAAAATCCGGCAAATATGCTAGACAGGCAACCTTTGAATTTGAAATAACCAAGATAAGCTGACCATTGTAAACCAATGAAAGTGGACTCCGGCGAGGTCAATTCTGAAGTGTGCCCACTATAGGCGATACCTAAAATTAAGGGCTTGTCACGGGAGCTAATTCCTCAAAGTGGAACCGTCGATAATTTTCTAAAAATATCAATTTCACTAATACAACTTGATTTTCCAAATTTGACCAATCAATTACTCTATTTGATCCCGGAGCTTCTCATTGATACCGAAACAGCCTAAAAGCCTGAAGCTAACCAAATTATGATTGCAAGCCATATCAATAGAAAGCCAAAGACCAGACTCATTGGTGCCATTCATGAGTCCAATATCCAATATAATAATGATGAAGAAACCAGATCTAAGCTTAGGCAAATTTGTTTTCAATGTAAACTGAAAGGTCTGAAATCTTAAAAAAGGTTGCATAGACTAGTTCTGAATTAAAATGGATGAGAATGACATATGAACTATTTGATTCATGGAGAAAATGGTAGGAAATCTCAAGCTCAGGTGAAAATGGATCTGAGCCTTGTCCAGGTTCATGGAGGCGAGATCGACAGTCAAGGCGCGGGTTGTTAGTCAAAATTTCAAAGCGACATCTGCCTTTTCCAGTGGTGGCACCTGAGTGAGTCAGTGCATTATGCAGTCAACTCCGGCCGGTGGTCTTTCCATCACAGTCCGTTTCTCAATGCGCGGTGACTCCATTTAAGGTATTCGGGTTTGGAGGATTTCTCATAGGTTTTGGAGCTCAAGTGTTGTTTTGTTCAAGTTTTTCTATTGTTATCTACAAACTATCTATTATATAGAGGTCTGAGGTGCTTTGAGTAAAAATCCCGGAGACAGAACTTGGATATGATAAAGTCTTCTTATTGAACTTCCTAATGGCGTAGCTTTTTATCGAGTCAGTTGACGATTAAGCTGATCCTATGAACTGGTATGACCAGGCTGACGAAATGTCGTGTCTTAGTTTGACTTCATAAACTATTCCTCTATCAAGAAAAAAGTCAAACTTAGTCCATTTTGATCATTTTGATTGACCCAGCAGCTGGTCAAACTCGTATTATTTGATGGGATTGATTGAAACCTACCCCATAAAGAAAATTTAGTCCACGAAGTGCATTTTTGTGTCTCATGAAGGGTGAGGGATGCGGCTCATGTTTGAACTCTTCCCGGCTCCAGTCGCTTCCTCGACTGGTGGGTTCCTCGAAAGGACCTTCACTAAGGATATTGTCTTGTTCTGAAGCTCTATACCTCTTTTCTACCCAGAGTGCACTAATTTGCTCCTCCATAGGATAAGTCATCCCTCAAGCTCGATCTCGGTGTCTCCCGACACGTGTGGGGATGGAATATCTTAATACTTTATGGAATTAATGAACACCTTCTGGACTCAGAAAGCTCTGGGTAGGTCTGTCATAAACCCTTTGGACCTACCCTCTCATGATCTCAAGGTCCGATATGGCGGGGACTTGAATTTCTAAACTTCAAAAGCAGTCTCTGCCCTTCGAGAGAGAGTTTTAAAGTGCTGATCCTAAATACAAACTAAGTCCTTGAAATATCACATAACCCTAAATAAACTAGCATCAGCGTGGCTTTCGACCTGACAAGCTAGGTTGGCATAAAATCTTTCCACCTATAGGTCTAACTTTCATGTCACGCAGTTGGTCTCTTACCTACATCTAATGTGGAGGGAAACAATGGGGATGAGTTCGACAGCTCAGTAGTGAATCCCCTAAGAAGTCATGCTCATGAAAACATTTCAATTATACATAAATATAATCCCTAGTGAAGTCCCACTGTATAATCCCTAGGGAAGATACGGTGGAACCCCACCTTAAGGAAGGGAGTAACACCATGTATTAATTTAATACCCAATTATACATAAATATATATAAAAACCACTTACTTGATTATAAATGAGGTCTCGTAAAAGTTATACGAATATCAAAGCGTTAAGAGTATTGTGGATTTAGGGAGTGGTAGAAATGAATAAGTCGATACAACAAACTGAGAATAGATAAATGCGATAGAGTCTGACGGTACGTCAGGCGGAGAAGCGACGTCAAATCTGGCCTTGAATAGACCTACTCTGACTATGCGGACCTAGGGAACAGATTTAAAACAATGTGAGATATCATCTCAATGAGTGGCGTAGTTTATAAGGAAAAATAACATTTTATATTTCAATGGTTCTCCTCTCAAAACCTTCCGTTCACTCTTTGTAAGTTCCCCGTTTTGAAACATTTCACAAAACCCAACTTTTACCCCCGAGTCGACATATGTGCGAGATCATGCTCAAGCAAATTGGCGATCCCGATGTTAGAAAACATAATGCGAACTGTACACAACCTTAAAGCCAAGCACAAAACATGTATAGTCATCAAGTGATAAAGTAACCATGAAATGCACCAAAACCATGAGTATTTAAAATAGTTATGCCATTTGAAAATCAACAACGTCCATACCACATAAACCAACGTTATCTTAGTACCATGTACTCATCCTAAGCGATCGGGTAAGCCGACCTCACGTTACAATGGCGAAACCCGAAGAAATACCAAGCCGTCGGGTCGAGCCGGCCTCACGTCATATTGCGAGCCCATAATACCAAGCGGTCGGGTGAAACGACCTCACGTCAGCGATGGTAAAAACCCGGGAATACCCGGCCGTCGGGATCAAACCATTCACGTCAACGTGTTAAAAACCCGAGAATACCCAGCGAGTAGGGATCAAAGCGGAGCCTCGCGTCAACGTGGTAAAAACCCCGAAATATCTGTGGAGTAGGGATCAAAGTGACCTCACGTCAGCGTGTTGAAACCCGAATGCCCGGTAGGTCGGGATCAGAGCCCAGGCCTCACGTAGCGTGGTAAAAGCCCAGAATACTTGGCTTAGAGTAGGGATCAAACCCAGACCTCAGTGAAGCCGTGGTACAAACCGACCTCACGTCAACGTGGTAAAAACCCAGAATACTAACCGTCGGGGTCAAACCGACCTCACGTCAACGTGGTAAAAACCCCGAAATACTTAGCCAGTCGGGATCAAACCTTAAAGCCTCACGGTAGCGTGTGACTAATAAACACGTCGGGGTCAAAGCCGACCTCACCGATGCCCAGTGGCAACTACTAAACCTCAGGGTGGCAGGCCATCACGTGTGACCCGATATAACCGTTCACTTTCTCACATGTACTTTTCGACAATATTAGAGTCGGTTCACAAAATCTCACGATCCCTTTTTTAAAACAATAGTTTTGAATGGTTTAACTTCATCCCATGTACTGAAATATCAAACACCAAACTCATCCACAGTCTGATAAAACTTTCAAATATTTAAAATGACCAATAAAACTCACATGAAATAATAACTTGTTTTATATGAAACCGAAAATCATGTTTAGATACCTTTAACCATCTTATCAAAACAATATATATGTAAAAGTATTTAATCATGATAGATATATATCAACACAATACTAAATCATTTTAAAAGCATATATAAACTACTCTATAGGCGGCTGGAGTCCACGCTCCCCACAATAGGATCGTCTCAGGCCGGCGTGAGTGCACGTAATATAGATAAAACTCCGGCTTAGGCTCCCAATATCTGAACCTTGACAACCTTAGGATGCCAGAAGGCCTTAGAATAAGCGGTAGAACTATGGAAACCATCAAAATTGGACTCAGACGGGTCCCGATTCTGAGTGTGCCCTATGAGCTGATAAGTGGGGCTTTTCACTAGGGAGCTAATTCCTCGAGAATTGAACCATCCAAACTAATTTCTAAAAATATCGATTTCACTAATACAACTTGATTTTTCCAAATTTGACCAATCGGTACTGTTCGGAGTCCAGAGCTTCTGGTAATTAGAAACAACCTAAAAATGGAAGCCCAAGCAAACGTGTCCAAAAATTACAAACCACATCAGTAAAGCCAGACCGGGAACTCATTGGTACCATTACCTTGAGATCAACGGTCGCTGTGGTGGTCGGAGAAAACCGATCTAAGCCCGTAGGTTGCGTTTCAATGTAACTTCCAAACGGTGCGAAATATGCAAAAAGGGACCACGTAGATGAGTTCGAAAGGTCCAAAAATGGTGGAAAGGAGCTATGGGGTGGCCTGAAGTGGCCGGAAAATGGCCGGAAATCACAAAACTCAGGTGAGAAAACGGTGCAGCCGCCGTCGGGTTCGCCGGCCAGATCCCCGAGCCCGTCAGAACAACGGTTAGCCGTAAATTTTATGCCGGCATCGTCGGAAGTGGCGCTGGTGGTCCGGCGCATGTCTGTTGATAACTTTCCGGCGGTGGTGCACCGATGCAGTCCGATTTCTCACGAGGCGGCGCGGGTGGCTACTTTTACTTGAGTGTTCCGGTTTGGAGAGTTTTCTCTTAGGGTTTTGGGAGCTCAAGTGTTGTTTTGGGCTAGGGTTTTCATTTGGTATCACAAGCTATGTTGGTCTAGGGTCGCTTTCGGGTAAAAATCCCAGACAGAACTTGGACACTGATAAAGTGCTATTGTTGAACTTCTAATAGCCGTAACTTTTTATCCGTAAGTCGGATTGTGACGTTCCGCCCGTCTATGAACTCGTATCGACGAGGCCTACGAAATGGTGTCTTAGTTAACCTAAAACTATTCCTCCTCGAAAAAAGTCAAACTTGGTCAACTTGGTCAACTTGGTCAAACTTGGTCAAACTCGTGTGTGTGTGATGCGAATTCGTTACATGATGCCTACAAGAGATGAGTGGTCGAGGTTCTAGGCGAAGGAAAGCTATCGCCCAGGAGTATATTGGGCCTTGAGTACTTTCGAGAGTAGGCAAGGTTGCATACCGGTTGGCTTTATAACCGAGTTTATCGAGTGTACATGCGGTATTCCATGTCTCCATGTGGTGGATTAGGGAGAGCTTGTGGTTGATATAGATAGAACCTTCGAGGAGGGACCTATGCATATCATGGATAGCTAAGATCAGGTTTTGCGAAGCAAGACCTTGAGGCTAGTGAAGGTGTTGTGAGCGGCACCATGTGGAATGGGAAGGCAACATGCTGGGGCAGCGAAGACGCACCATGCGTGCAAACTATCCGCTTCTTGTTCGAGGAAGAGGTATGTTTAGTCATTCATGCCGTGACTATTGCATGCTTGCGTGAGATTATGTGTCTTTGTGTGTAGAATTTTAGAGGGCTGAAATACTTTTAAGGGGGAGAGAATGTAAAACCCGAGAAAAATTGAATTTTTTTTAAAAAAATGGCAAAACGGTAAATTGCCAAAATAGTACAGGTTGAAAGCCTGAAAATTTTCTAGATCTCGGATGATGAAACATAACTCACCATTCGATTTGTCTCACAAAATCTAGTTACCCAAACGAATTTCATCAAATTTCGCGAATTTTCACATTTTTTGGGGTGATGGGTGTCCAGTGAATCCTGGGTATGAGATTGTTTACAAAAATCTCAGAAGTTGGGAAATGACTTAAGTTAAGTTCATAGGATATATTTGAACGAACGGAGGCGAGAAATAGAATTACTTAGGACGAGAATCAACCGGAAACCGAGGGTGGACACGTGTACGGCGTGAACACACATCCAGCAAACTTAAGTTGGGACAAAAGAGGAATTAGGGCAAGAAGAGTAATGAGTCATAAACTCATCTATTTTTAGTCAATTTTTCTGGCATATTTTTAGAAGTTTATGATTCATTTTAATGTTGAATTATGGAATATTCACCAAATTTGTGTTTTGCAGGTTTTGAATGCAAAAGAACCAAAAGAGAAAAATTTGCTAAGGAAGAAATGTCGCGGCATAAGTTCACAATGTCGCGACATAATATCATAATGTCTCGACACAATCTCAAGATAACCAGCAGATCTATATCGCAACAAGCAATGATATGTTGCAACAAAGATAAGCTGAACTCAAGTTAGAAGCGAAGCTTGTTGCGACATTTCGCAACTTTGTCGTGACATAATATGAGTGGGATTGAATGATAAATGTTGCAACAAAAAAATGAATGTTGCGACATAATGGAAATCAGAAGACAAAACTTTGTTGAGACAATGGATCTTTATGTCACGACATTGTCTAAGAAGTCCATGAAGAAGAATGTCGCGACATTCCTTTGTTATGTCAGAACATTGATCTAAGCAAATGGTAGTAGAGAAGTGTCATGACAATCAAACCTATATCGCAACATAAAGAACTAAAGAGGGAAGAAAGAATGTCGCAACAAAACAAAACTATGTCGCGACAAAAAATGACAGAGTAATGAAACAAGTCAAGACAAGTTGGTCGTGACAAACATTTTTAACAGTGTGGTCGAGGCGGAAAATGGCCGAGACATAAAGTTCAGAAGGCAGCATAGCAAGGCAAGAAGGCTATGTCGCGACAAAGAAGTTATATGTCGAGACAACCACAACAAAATGCCGAGGGAACAATGTTGTGACATAGAATTTTATTGTTGCGACAAGGGTTGATGAGAACTAAAGAAAGAATGTCGCAACAAAGAAGAATTATGTTGTGACATTAATTAAAGAGAAGATCCATGAAGAGAACTGAAGACTGTCGTGACACAGTTAGAGTAAAAGAGTTAGTTTATGTCACGACATTCCAAACTTATGTCACGACATAAAACAAAACTGAAGGTTAAGAACTCTATCGCAACACAGAAATTTATGTCGCGACATACCATTCGAGTATTCAAGCTGCAAGGTACCAAAGAAATGTCGCAACACAAGACACTTATGTCGCGAACATTACAAGAAAAATTTAGCATAACTTTGTCGCGACATTTTCAAACTATGTCATGACATAATTCCAGAAAAAAGGCACAGAAGAATGTCGCGACATAACACTGCAAGCCACGATAAAAAAGCTGGAGGACAAGTAAAACAATGTCGCGACATAATTTTTTATGTCACGACAAAGAAGATGCCACTTGGGCCAGTTTTTGGGGATCTACAATTTCAACCTCAAAGTGCGGCCCATCATTTGAAAATCCATAAATAGAAGCACATAGGGCATTATGCCCAGCTTCTGTCGAACCTTGAACTTCTAGGTAGCTAGAGACTCCTTTGTATATTATTTTATTTTTATTTTTTCTTTTATTTCTTTTCCATCAATTTAGTTTTAGTTTAGCTTTTTAGTTAGTTTTTCTTAAAATTGAGCAGTGATCCAGTGCGAAGTTTCGCGTTGGGTTTATTGTAAAATTTTAGTTTTCATTACTGTCTGATTTGAATGGAATTTGGAAATTTTCTATAGTTCATTTATTTCAGTTCGCTTGCAATCTCAGTGAATTTTCCTGATCAGTTAGTCACTGTTATTTTCCTGATTAGTAGCATGTACCTCGAAAAGGACTATATCTTGCTCTGATTTCTAGGAGGCCCTTTGAGTGACACAGAGATGGAGATTCCTGAGAGTATGGAGCAGTTACTTAGGGGGTATGTTACACTAATATTATGGAACTAATGAACTCTTAAAGATTACTTCGATAGATCATTAATTTACTCATTGTGTGAGGATAGTTGGATGATGTATCAATTTAATTGATCAGAGGTTTCTCCTCAGTTTGATGAAAGGATCTTGATCCCGTGTTAGCAGAGATCTAATTAAGGAGATAAAGAATTTTATCATATTTGAAGGATGAGATACCAATTAGATTGAAGAAGGTTTGCATTATCCTGTTTATGGGGGAAAAAATTCTTCAGTCCTAAGAATTGGGTGTACAGTACTAGAAAGGAAAAATACCCAGATCTTAGAAAGAGGATTATAATCTACAAGCAACTGATTAGACTCATGTATCTGGAAGGAACATGGATCTCTAATGAGTGAAATGTATGGTGTATGGAGGAATCCAAACTATACTACCTTGCATCTTTGACAAGTTCAGATTTCAATTTAATGGATTTTCCCAGTGTTGACTTACTCAGTGAAATTTCCAATCCAAATATTTTTAATTCTTTATGTATAGTTATAGAATTTTAATTAGTCTTACTTTCTTTTAGTGTAAATAAATCACTTTTAAACTTTGGAGTTCAAATAGTAAGGATCTTTAGTAGATGGGGTAATTGATCTTTAGATTTCCTCAGGCTGAAATCCTCGTGGGAATGATATATGGACTTAAATCCTATTTTTATTACTTGTATGACACGGCTGCACTTGCGTGATCTGAGCGAAAACAAATTTTTAAATAAGCCTTCTCATATAAGAGCCAAAGCGACATATTTTATACCTTGAGTCAAACAAATTTTTTGGTAATGGATTTGCCGGGGGCCCGAACATATTCTTTGGTAGCTGTGTTAAAGATTTGGTTGATCACACATTTTGGTCATAAAAAATCAAGTTTATAGCGTCGTTGTCGGGGATTGAATAGTTTTGTGGCAGTGGTGACAGAAATTTGGGTAGTTTATAGAAAAAGGTCTAACAAAGTTTATGGCGCCGTTGTCGAGGATTGAATAGTTCTGTGGCAGCAGTGATGGAAATTTGGGTAGTATATAGAAAAAGGTCTAATCAAGTTTATGACACCATTGTCAGGGATTGAAAGGAGAATTTAAATATCAATATTCCAACCAAAGAGAGAAATGCTAATTTGGACATTTTTTTTATGTTTTATAAAAAATTTCAGAAAATTATAAAAATAGTTTTAAATGTAGTAGCTGAGAAAGCTACTGAAAATCTTTTATGAGCTTAAAAGATATTACTGTTTTCCATGAATTTCATTTGATCTTAGTGTGTTTTCATTTCAAGAGGATCTTACATGCATAGAAAACCAGAAGCAGAACTGTTGCCTTTGGACACAGAACTGGAAAGAACACCTAGAAATTTGAGAAAAGTCAAAAGTGTTGAATCAACAACTATGGCAGAGTAGAGAGAGATACTACAACCTATTCCAGAAGAAACAGTAGTAGAGATACCTCAGAGACAAATGACTATGGAGGATTTCTAAAGGCCAATCATTCAAGATGATACTCTGGTGTGAGACAACCTGCTATAGTGGCCAACAAGTTGGAGCTAAAGCCTGCTTTGATCTCAATGGTGCAGTAGCATCAATACACTGGACATCCTAGTGAAGACCCCAATGAGCATATGAGAAGATTTTTGCAGATGGAAAACATAGTAAAGCTGAATAGGGTGAAACCTGAGGTGATCAAGTTGCAACTTTTCCCTTTTTCACTAGAGATATGGCAACCAATTGATTTGAATCATTGCCTTATGGATCAGTGAATAATTGGGAAGAGTTGGTAGAGGCTTACATCTCACTTCAGAAAGGAGAAGGGGATTCATAGTGTTTAAACAAGAAGAGGATGAAAGTCTCTATAATACATGGGAAAGATATAAGAGATCGCTGAAAAGATGCCTAATGTAAGGAATAGATTTGACCACCTAGATGGACATCTTTTATCACTGTATGAACTACACCTCCAAAGGTATAATTGATGCAACCTGCTATGGAGCATTCCAAAGGAAGAGTGCTAAATAGGCAAAACAGTTGATTAAAGATCTTGCCAAATGCAACTATAGAGCTCCATCTGAGACTTCAGGGAGCAGCAACAAACTGAAAGGAAGTGGGGTGATAGATTTGAACAGGATGACTACTATAGAATCAAAACTTGATGCATTGATGAACAAGATGGGAAACCATGACTCACATGAAGTAGGAATAATTGATGGAAATGAGCAGAAGAGTAGTGCTGATGAGGGACCAGCCCATGAGGATCCCTATCGAGTTGAGGAGACACAATTTCTCAATGCTAATAGAAGCTATAACTTTAAGCCAAACCTCAACTTGCCAACTCATTACACACTAGCACTCAGGAACCATGAGAATTTCTCACATGGAGGTGGAGCATAACAAGGTCCTAGATTGGTGCAGAATTTTCAACAATAGTATGCTCCACATGGGTTCCAAGGATAGCAGCAACAAGGAAGTCAGAGAGGAGAAAATCAAGGACAAAGGAGATCTCTTTCCTTTGAGGATCAAATGCTGACATTCATGGGAGAAAATAAAAGGCTGCTAAATATGAGTAGAAATTTGTTGAGCTAGCAACATTTCGAGCAAGCAAATGTGTTTTTGAGCCCGACACGAATGCACCTGTAAAATCTAGAGACCTGAGAGTAGAGGCGGTGGCCACCCCAGCAATGCGAATCCCGGTCAAAGGATGCCTTCCCAAGAGATACAAAGAAGAATCCTAAGGATTGTATGGTGGTGACTTTAGAGTGGCAGAGAGATATAAAGAAGAAAAGAAGAGGATAAGAAAAAGACTGAAAAATGAAAGAATAAAGGAAAAGACCCGAGTTTAACGGTTGAACTTAATTTGAAGAAATGAGAAAAGAAGAGGTGCGGCGACGTAGGTGAAGAAAGGAGAATTGAAAAAGAAAGAGGAAGAACAAGCTTACATGCCTGCTATTCCTTTCCTCAGAGGCTTTAGAAAGCAAAAACGGAGGAGCAGTTCTCTATATTCTTGGATGTCTTTAAGAAGATAGAGATTAATCTACCGTTTGCAGAGGCATTGACTTAGATGCCTAACTATGCTAAGTTTCTGAAGGACATTCTGAGTAAGAAGAGAAAATTTGATGAAAAAGGAGTGGTGAATTTGATAGCCACATGCAGTGTAGTGATCCAGAGGAGCTTACTAGAGAAGATGCGGGATCTTGACAGCTTCACCATTCCCTACACCATTGGGAATTTTGAATTCAAGAAGGCTTTATGTGACTCAAGAGCTAGCATCAACTTGATGCCATTATTAGGGGTAAAGAGACTTAGTTTGAGGGAGCTTACTCTCATAGCTATAACCTTGCAAATGACATAACCAAAAGGAGTCCTTGAAGATGTACTCATCAAGGTGGGAAAATTTATTTTCCCTATGGACTTTGTAGTTATGGATATGGAGGAAGATACACAAGTTCCACTACTACTTGGAAGACCTTTCACGGCCTTTGGGGCGCCTTGATAGATGTTAAAAGGGAGAACTCCTCTCAAGGTGGGAGAAAGAAGCTATACACTTCAACGAGACAAAAGCTGAAAGCAGTTTGAATGTGAAAGTCTGGTGTAAGACGCAAAGCAATGGATTCCATAAGTCTGACGTGTTTTGGTTGTAATTTTCAGAATTCAATCAATGAGGATATGAATTTCCAGTACTGTGATGATCTTGATTTTGGATTTCTGAATTCCAGTTTTGATTTAAAGGAAACAGTCTTAAGTGTGAATGAGAATAGTACAGAAAAATGCAGCAATGAAGAGAAGGCAAAAAAAAAAAAACAGAAACAAGTTCAAAAGGGTTAACCTTGAAGGAATTACCCAGACATTTAAAGCATGCTTTCTTAGAACTAGAAAAAACAAAACCTGGTATTATATCAGTTTCATTAACCGAGCTTTAAGAACAGAAACTACTAGAGATTCTCAAAAAATACAAGGAAGCAATTGCTTGGTCAATAGAAGATTTGAAAGGAATTAGTCCTTCTACCTGCATGCATAAAATCCTCTTGGAGGATAAGGTAAAGACCTCTATTGAACATCAAAGAAGACTAAATCGAGTAATGAAAGAAGTTGTCAGAAAAGAAGTACTAAAATGGCCGAATGCATGTTACATATATGCAATCTCAGAAGGTGAGCCCAGTTCATGTGGTTCTCAAAAATGGTGGATTCACTGTGATCAGAAATGAGAAGAATAAATTGATTCCTACAAGAACTGTGACAGGATGGAGGGTGTGTATATACTATAGAAAATAGAATATTGCTACAAGAAAGGATCATTACCCTCTACATTTCATTGACCAAATGTTGGATAGGTTAGCAGGACAAGCAAAACTTTAAGTTTGGGAGAATTTGATGAGTCCTAAACTCGTCTATTTTTAGTCCATTTTTATGGCATATTTTTAGATGTTTATGATTCATTTTAATGCTGAATTATGGAATATTCACTAAATTTGTGTTTCACAGTGTTGCAGATAAAAAAGCAAATCCGGCAAAGAAAGAAGAAAAATTGGCTAAGGTAGAAATGTCACGACATAAGTTCATAATGTCGTGACATAATATCATAATGTCGCGACACAATCTCAAGATAACCAGTAGAGCTATGTCGCAACAAGCAATGATATGTCGTAATAAAGATATGCTGAACTCAAGTTAGAAGTGAAGATTGTCGCGACATTTCACAATTTTTTCATGACATAATATGAGTGGGATTCAATGATAAATGTTGCAACAAAGAAATGAATGTTGTGACATAATGGAAATCAGAAGACAGAACTTTGTTACGACAATGGATCTTTATGTCGTGACATTGTTTAAGAAGTCCTTGAAGAAGAATGTCGCAACGTTCCTTTGTTATGTCGTGACATTGATCTAAGAAAATGGCAATAGAGAAGTGTCACGACATTCAAACCTATGTCGCGACATAAAGAGCTAAAGAGGGAAGAAAGAATGTTGCAACAAAACAAAACAATGTCGCGATAGAAAATGTCAAAGTAATGAAATAAGTTGATGAGTCCTAAACTAATCTATTTTTAATCCATTTTTCTGGCATATTTCTAGAGTTTATAATTCGTTTTTATGATGAATTATGGAATATTCACCAACTTCTTGTTTTGCAGGTTTTAAATGAAAAGGAGATAATTCCAGCAAGAAAAGCAAAAAAATTGGCCCTAGCAGAATTCTCTGTTGCGACATAGTTTCAGAATGTTGTGACATAATCCGAATAGAACCAGTAGGAGTTATGTCGCAACAAGGATCAAGTTGGACTCGAGCTAGAATTGAAGATTGTTGTGACATAATTTTAGATAGACTGATTGATTTCTGTCACGACAATGAATTTTTATGTCACGACAAAGCTCGAGAAGTTCATAAAGAAGAATGTTGTGATATTCCTAACTCATGTCGCGACACTGATCAAGCACATGACAATGAAAATCATGTCGCGACATCTCACAACTCTGTCGTGACATAAAGAGTTGAAGATAGCAGAAAAGCTTTATCACGATAAAAAGACAAGCCATATTGTATAAAATCCTGATCAACTTTGAAGGAGCAAGAAAGACACATGCATGAAGAAATTTTAGAATGACAGAAAATAGCAAAACAATGAGATAGATCAAGACAAAGTGCCTGAGACAAAATTTTCCATGTTGCGACATACATTTTAGCTTATGACAAGACGAAGGCAAATTATATGTCACGAAAAAAGAAAACTATGTTTAGGCTAACATTAGTCGTGATAAAGGATAGAAGACTTTGTTCATGACGAGAGAATTTAAGTCATGACAAACTACAACATGAGGTTGAAGTGAACTCTGTTGCGACAAAGACGACTACTGTCATGACAGAAGTTGAGAAGAAAGACATAGAAACTTATGTTCGACCACCTGATAAAAAGAAAGCAAGGTAAAAAATCTACTATCGCACGACGAAAGAATATCATGTCCGCAGCCAATAAAATTGTTGGTAGAAGTACTATCGAGACAGAGAAGTTTTATGTTGTGACAGAAAATGGAAGAGATAAGAGACCAACCAAGACAATATGTCGCGACAAAGACTTTAATGTTGCAACAAACAGTTCAACCAGCGACTGATGAGCTTAAAAGTCATCCATTTTCAGTCCATTTTTCTGATTGATTTCTATCTAAGGAGAGTGATTTATATCTTGAGAAATGTGAATAACTCTTAATTGCTATCTAGGCGAAATTCAAGAGAGAAGAGGATATTGCGAGTAGAAGGAATGGAAAAGTGTTTGAACAATAATGACGGAGATTTGGTGAGATGATGTCGCCAAGGAGAGGTGCACGAGGAAGAAAGGACCCGATGTCGCGACGCCTTGATAGTAATGAAGAATCACATCAAGGTCGCAACCACAAAACTCCAGTCGAGACATAAGGGAAATTAAAGCGAGAATAGGCAGTGTAAATCAGTGAGGCAACTATAAATTAATGAAGAACAAGACATGATGTCGGGACACCATTTCGAGGAGTCCATGACGGGAGTGAAAGCGGTATTAGACATGGAGGTCATGACACAGAATAGAAGTTGCGACACAAGATTTTCAAGAGACTGAACATCGAAGTCGCGACATTTAGAAAGAGGTGCGACATCAACGAATAAGAATTACTCCTAGAGTGGGTATCGAGAGACAACGCAAGGAATTAAAAAGATTCGCGGCGTCATTTAAGTCGCGACCAGAAGATGAACCTTCTTTGGGAAGAATGGATGAGTGATTAGATAAATGATGTCGCGACACCATTTCGAGGTCGCGACAAAACGGAGGTCGCGACAAATAATTGAGGTCGCGACATAGGAAGAGCCAAGGGATGCTAAAGGCAAGTCGCTACCAAATAAGCTTCTGCGACGTATGCTGAGTAAGTGAGGTCGCGACAAAGAATCGAGGTCGCGACATTAATAACCAAATGGGCCAGGAAATCCACAAGGAGGCGCATCAAAGTTAGGGCCCAACTTCAGAACCCTATAAATAAGCAGCTGCTACTGAAGGAAAGCAGCTCTTGGTGGCTCAGAACGAGAGATCTGGGTAGCCTAAGGCTCATGTATTTTTATTTTCTTTTCTTTGTTTTGTCGTTATTTTAGATTAGATTGTTATTTCTTTCAAATTTTGGATTTGAATGTTAGTTGTTAAAGTAGAAGCTGAATGCAGAATTCTATTTCTTTCAAATTACTTGCTGGATGAAATGCGAATTTTGACAAATTTTGAGTCGGATTCGATTATCGATCTGATGGTTCTCTTGATGAAGAAAGCCATTGTAGGGTGCCAATAAGTAATTTAAACCGACTTCCATTGAATAGACTCTGTTGTTAGAATTTATCTTTCACAGCGAAATTTATCGAAAACTCTGAACTTCGAGTTTATAAATCTACTTCTTGGTTCGAAAATTAAGTATCGATCCCAATATCGGTGTCCCATGCACGCAATAGAAGTTGTTTCATGCTCTGATTTCCGGGAGGCCCTCACGGGTGACACGAAGGCATTCACGAGGAGTAGTGAACAATTTCTCAAAGGTATCAGGCGATGTGGAGATCTAATGAGCTCTGTGGATGTAAGTCGATAAATCGTCTTCTCACTTGAAATCGAGATTGAGTTGAATGACTTATCCAATTTAAAAAAAGCAGAGAGTTCACCTCGATTCGAAGCAAGTCAGTTCAATCATTGTTGCTTGAGGATCTAATCGAGGAAAGGATGAAGCTTGTTCCAATTTTGAGAGAGAGAAACCAGTAAATTGTAAACCATGCTATACATGTCTTAGGAGCTAGGTTCTGAGTCCATATTACAGGTATGAAGTATTGAAAAAGAAAAATATCAGAACAAGAGCCTTGAATTAAAGTAGTTATCTAATCCTCTGTCTTAGAAAGAATCAGGGAAGATTAGATGATGAACAGTGCCGTAAGGAGAGATCCAACTGCACTACCATATTCCTTGGACAGATTTTAAATCTGTGGTTCATGAAGCAAAGGATTCTGGAAGTGCGAGGTGATGTTTCACAATAGCGATGTACTAATGCTCCCTTTAAAAGATAAGCGATTAGTAATTTGTTATTTTAGATTTCAGTTTTAATTCATTTAGTTATTAAATCACTTTTCTTAGTTTTTATTATTTTAAGGTTTGCTAAGAATATATCAATTTATATCAAAGTCGGAAATAGTATAGAGTTTGAGTGTCAGGGTAGTTGATTGAGAATTCTTGAGATCTCTGTGGGATCGATATCTGGACTTAAATCTAATTTACTACTTGTTCGACTTGTACACTTGCAGCATCCTGGATCAAAACCAGAAAGAAAATGATTTACTCTTAAGAAAACAGCTTTTAATCAGTACAATAGATAATGAACACAACAAACAAGGTTTGCAAAACCAGGATCAAAGACGATTAGGTCGCGACAAAGAAAAAGTTTGTTGCGACAATAGACCCAGGCAATTGTGAGAAACTTCGTCGCGACAATGTTTTACTCAGTAGCGACAAAGAAAAGAACCCTGAAGAAATTGCGACCTGCTGCTACGTCGCGACAATGAATGAAATTCTAAGGAAAAATTATATAAAAATTGGAAGCTAGGTCGCGCGACATAAAGAAAGTAGAAGACTGAAACTACGTCACGACACAAAATTCTGTCGCGACACAAAGCGTACTTGAGAGAAACTTCGGTCGTGATAAAGAATTTATTCTCATGACACACCATTCATGTATTCCAGCTACAAGGTATCTAAGAATTGTCGTGACATTGCCAACTTATGTCGCAATAGGATTCAAGAAGAAAGCACAAAAATATGTCGCGATAGAACTTTCTATGTCGCGGCAAAGTTTCTAATTGGGCCACAATTTTAGGGGATCCACAATTAGTGTCTAGAAGTGTGACAGCCCGCACTGCCATGGTCGACTCGACTAGGAGGCCAAACCCAATTCGGGACATGATCCTCTTTTCGAATCTAATTCCTTTTCTTTTGTCAGTAAAACACATTTCCAATACTCATTTTGTAAAGGATATTTATTTTTATGAAAATATATTTGTATATACTAATTCAACTTAAAGGGCCCATCATTTTGTTTTCAATGCACATTTTCCATTAAAAATGGCATTACATGCCCATTTGGTCCATTTACCACCTTTAAACATTACAACATTATAAGCCATTTTCAATACCAAAATATTTACAAAATAAAATCAGAGTTTGTACAAAAGTGTCAAATATATTTAATGAATGCATGATTGGAGCTTTACTTCAACTTCGTGAGGCCTTGACGTTGACTCACGAGATCATTGCCGGTCTTTTCGCTACATCGTGTTGGCTCGATGCACTAGCATGATGATAAAACAACCGCGCTAAGCATTTTCATGCTTAGTGGTTCTCTCACATTTCTCACTTTATTTGAGTTTTAGTAAAAATTATCATTTTTCTAAATCAATGCCTTTGTATAATTTTTCAATCTACACCCGATGCTGATGCCAATGTATATGTATATTTTCATTTGTGTACATTCAAATTAAAATTCATTGGTAATTTCCCGATCATGCGAGTTTCATATGCAATAAATCATTATTCACAAATGTAGATTTCAATATTTTCTTTTCATTTTTCCCTTAAGAGAATTTAACCTATGGTTTTGATGCACGGGATGTGAATTCTTTGACAGGTCTCAGCAGAGCAAGGTCGGTATAAAAAAGTTTATAACAGTCTGGTCCTACGAGAGTGCGATTAGATATTAAAAATCATTTCATGAACACTACCTATATTGTCCCGCTGGGCTACGGATCGGAGTGACACATCATTACGTTAGGCACAGTACTACTCATTTGACCCTTATTGGTATATGATATATCATAAGCGTTTAACGGTTAACATTTTTATTAAAAAGTTTTCAAATCGATCGTTGACTTTAACATTATATATACATTTATATCCAAATACTTGGTTTTAATACTCATGCAATTTTTCATTTGCAATTCATTTCTGTCCAGTTGTATCAAAATCAGTTTAAACAAATCAATATCTGAATTATATATTCGTTTAATAAATCTTATTTTAATCCTTCAAAATTTTGAAAATAGAGAGAAGTGGAGAAAGAAACCAATTCATTTATGGCTCCAAGCAGACACATGCATATTCATATAAAACCAACACCCAGATTTGGTTGTCAAAATGAAAACATATTCTTTGAAACAAGGAAAGAAGTGTGAAGAACAAACCCAAAAAGGTTATCTGCTCTTCAATTCGTATTCTCAAAATCTTGTTCTTGGGTCAAGCTTCCTCATCCACCAGCACTAAATCAACTAAAAATATAATGTCCTTGCTCAAAAGAACATTAAGGAAAAAATATTGAACTGTTACATTCTGGATTTTGGTTTGGGTTGATGTCTACCCAATACTCCTTTACTTGAAAAATTTAGACCATGACATATCATTCATTCTTAAAATATAGTATCTATAGTCTGTTTAAAGTAGGAATTGGAATCATCTCATTTGGATCACTTAAACTCGATTCGACATGTTTCATTGCCAAACTAGGTTGGTATACCCAACTCACTCGATTTCTACTGTTATTCTCAATTTCTAGGGGTCTCATACCTCTATAATTGAGTAATATTTTTATATGTTTATGTTGACCTTCTACTCGTTCTAAAGTTTATTTCTCCAATTGGAAGCATCCAATTTGGATCTGAAACTCAAAGTTATTGCATTTACATCCAGACTACTCCCAAATTTGCAAGCGAAAATCAGTTGTTCTTGCACACAGCTCAAGTTAAGCGGATTTCTGGGAACTTTAGGGTTACAAATCACATACCCTCTACTTCAAGTAAATTATTCCCTAAATTCCTAGTTTACCCATAAATTTTGAATCACTCAATTTGATTGATCAAACTCAACTTACAACAAAACACCACAACTACACCCAGCAGATGGCTTGTAACTACCCGAAACTCACCTTTAAGCCCATATTCGGAAGTCTTAGAGCTACAATTGGCCCCTGGTCCCTTCTCTAAATTTGTATCTCTAGGTCGGATGTGTTCTATGTATAAGTCAGAGCCACTCAGTTGGATGATTATAGCAACTTATGTCCAAAACAAAAACAAGGGTTTAGAAATTTTGATAGCAACTCCTGAAACTATCATTCTTACATACCAAAAATTCAAAAATAAATCCTAAACCAAAAGCTTACTTTGAAACTTAACTTAAAAAACTCAAGAATTGATCTGTAATCAAAATCACCTTTACATAAGGTTGAGGTTTGACCCTAAAATTAAATCATCAAGAGAGTTAGGGTTAGTTTTCTTACTTATCTCTGTTGAAATCTTTTCTTTCTTCTTGCTTGAACAAAGATAGACAAAGAGCTCTGGAAGCTTACAAAAATACCTTATTCTCCCAAACCTTATCATACTCCCTTGCTCCTCTCAAACACGCGATAAATCATTTCATGTTCACACGGTCTTATTCTCATGTCATGTGTAAATGCCATGTTTGGCTAGCACAGTGGTGGATTTATTTCTCATTTTCTCATTTAAAAGCCTCATTTCACTTTCATTTTTCCACTTCATTTCATTTCATTTATGCTGGCACTTACATTACTCATTTATGACCCTTAGGTCATCATTTGACATTTTTACCAAATTTATTTGGCTCCTGTAAAATTTTCGGGTTTTTATCATTATTATTATTATTATTATTTTATCAATTTAAACGCCAAAAAAATACAATTTAAATTTTTTATACCTTAAACATGTTATCAAACTGTTAGGGTATTTTCAAGGCGTTACAACTCTTCCCTTCTTAAAAGAATTTCGTTCTCAAAATTACCTTCATTGAACAGTTGATGGTATTGTTGCCGCATAACTTCTTCACTTTCCCACGTGGCTTCCTCAGTCTTGTAGTTTCTCCACAACACTTTGACCAATGGGATTCGCTTTTTCGCAACTCTTTCACTTCCCAAGCCAAGATCTCCATTGACTCTTCTTCATATGTCAAATCCGGTCTAAGCTCAATTGTCTCTGAAAAGACTACATGTGATGGGTCTGACCCGTACCTCCTTAGCATTGACACATGGAAAACATTATGAATCTTTTCCAACTCTAGAGGTAAAGCTAATCTGTATGCCACTGGACCCACTTTCTCTATCACCTCATATGGCCCAATGAACCTAGGGCTTAACTTGCCATTTTCCCAAATCTCGTTATTTTCTTCCAAAGGCGATACTTTCAAAAAATACTGTAGATCTCATATCGAATATCCTTTCTTCTCATGTCGATGGATTTTTGTCTATCATCAAGCCTTTTCAATCTTTCTCTAATCATTTTCATTTTTTCCTCAGTTTCTTGAATCAAGTTGGGGCCAATTGTCTTCTTCTTACTTAACTCTGTGTTCTGCATTTTCTTCCGTAGAGAGCCTCATAAAGCGCCATTCCAATACTCTATTGGAAGCTATTGTTGTACACAAATTCAACTAGAGGTATATGTCTATCCCAACTACCCTCATATCTTCCAACACTTAGATCACTCTCTCTGATTGTCCATCCGTTTGTAGGTGGAACGCTATGCTGAAATTCAGTCGAGTGCCTAAAGCCTCTTGCAATTTTCCCCAAAATCTCGAGGTAAACCTCGAATCTCTATCTGAAATGAACTATATGGGAATTCCATATAACCGAACTATTTCTCTTATGTAAAAACTCACATACAAACATAAAGTGCATAGTCGAGGTTCTTGCAATTTAGTGAGTTCGACTTTTCAATCGATACACCATAACGAACTAAATCATACTTTCTTCCTGTCACTAGTAACCCGACCACAAAATCCATTGTGATTAGGTCACATTTCCATTCGGGTATTTTAATAGGTTGCAATAATCCCGAAGGAACTTGATGTTCTGCCTTCACATTTTGACACACCATACACTTGGTCACAAATTTTGATACATCTCTTTTCATTCACGACCACCAGTTTGAAGTCTTTAAATCCTGATACATTTTTGTGCTACTAGGATGCATAGCAAAAGATCCACTGTTGCCTCTTGAAGTATGGATTTCTTCAATCCATTATCATTGGGTACACAAACCCGATCTCCATAGTACAAGAATCCATCCTCTTTCGCTATAAACTCAGTTTCTTTCCCCACTCTATTCTGATTTACAATTGCAGTAATTTTCTCATCATTCTTTTATGCCTTTAGCACTCAATTTAACAAATCCGGTTTTGCTATCAGTTTCGCTACTATTGCGCATTCGTGCGATATTATGAATGAGCATTCAGCATTTCGACGTATTGGCACCTACCGGAGCGTGCGCCACTACGGTAACCTTCGGAGTTGATAATCGATCACACAATCCATAATCCTTGATCAATTCCATCCATCTCGATTATCTCAAGTTAAGTTCTCATTGTGAGGCAAATACTTGAACTACGTGATCGGTGTAGATGAACCTTTTCTCCATAAAGATCTGTCTCCATATTTTCAGTAATATTGAACACAATAGCGGTAATTCTAAATCATGCGTGAGGTAGTTCTTTTCATTCGACTAAGCGCCTTGAGCGTAAGCTACCACTTTACCCTCTTGCATAGGACACATCTAAGTCCATTCTTGAAGCATCACTAAAAATCACGTGTTCTTTCTTGTAAGTCGGCTGAGTAAACTAGGTGCCCTCGGTTAAGAATACTTTAAACTTTTCAAAACTAGCTTGACACTTTTCCTCAATTCAAATCACATTCTTTTTGGAACAATCTTATCATCGAGTCGTGATCATGAAAACCCCATACTTAGACCTTCTATAGTAACCTGCAATCCCGGGAAACTCACGCATACATGACATTTTCTTGGTGGTTTTCCATTCAATAATCACCTCTATCTTCTTTGGGATCCCTTTCGAATTCCTTCTTACAATATGCGTGTCAGAAAGGACACTTCTCTCAACCAAAATTCACATTTGCTCAGTTTTGCATATAATTGTTCCTTTCTCAAGGGTTCTAGCATTACCAGAAGGTGCGTATCATGATCTTCCAGATCCTTTGAATACACAAGGATGTCATATATAAAACCACGACAAACTGATCTACATTGATCGAAAAACACGATTCATTAAGTCCATGAAAGCCGCGATTTATTGTCAACCAAACAACATTACAAGATTCATCACATTTACCTAGGACTCATCGCGTTTAAAAATGCATTTTAGCGCCGTCTGCTCTTTTATCTGCATCATAATCCCTTAGCGATGATACCCAAATCGCAAGTCAATATTCGAAAAAGCACTTGCACCCTTCAACTGGTCGAACAAGTCATCTATCCTAGGTAACAGATATTTGTTCTTCACTGTCATCTTATTCAGTTGCCTATAGTTAACACGCCTAAGTGTACCATCTTTCTTCTTAACAAAGAGCACTGAAGCTCCCCATGGTGATACACTCGAACGAAAAAATCCCTTCTCTAACAACTCTTGCAACTGAAGCTTCAATTCTTTTAACTCCACTGGAGCCATTCTATACGTTGTAATGGATGCCAGAGTGGCACCCGAAACAACGTCAATTGCAAACTCAATCTCTCTATATGGAGGAAATCCTAGAAATTCCTCCGGAAACACGTCCGGATAATCACTAACTGTAAGGATGTCCGATAAGCTAGGCTCTGCCTTTTTCGTATCAATCACATACGCCAAGTAGGCTTCGCACCCCTTTCGAACCATTGTTCTAGCAGTAGCGGCGAATATCACATTATAGAGGTGGTTCGACCTCTCGCCGATAAAAATCACTTCCTCGCCAATTGGTGTCCTTAAGGTCACTCTCTTCATTCTACAATCAACTACCACTTGGTGTCGGGACAACCAATCCATCCCCAATATCACATCGAACTCTCTGAATTGTGCTTCGATTAAGTCTCCTGGAAACTCATACTCTCGTATTCTTATGGGACAATCTCTGTAAACTCTATTCACAATGACACTATGCCCTAGCGAATTTGTCACCAAAATATCATACTCGGTTTCATTCTTCGGTAAACTACCCAAACTCAGAATGGAAGTACGAACATAAGCAGGGCTATTTGGGCGACTTCTCGAGTCACCTCTGACTGTCTAGAACCATCTATGCTTACCTATTAAGACCGATAAGATCCACATCAGAGTCACGTCATCCTTTAAATGCAAATGCAATGCATGTCACAAACAATTTCAAAAATAATTTTATAGAACCACACAAACCTTAACAAATTGCCACTAAAATGGCGTGCATAAATCTTTGGACCCGACCAGAAGGCGAACGGTGGGACGCGGTCCTCTTTTCAAATCCAATTCCTTTTTCTTTTGTCATTAAAACACATTTCCAATGCTCATTTTGTAAAGGATATTTATCTTTATGAAAATATATTTATATATACTAATTCAACAAGAGGGCCCATCATTTGTTTCAATACACATTTCCATTAAATATGGCATTACATGCCCATTTTGGATCCATTACCACCTTTAAACATTCACATTATAATAGTTTCCAATACCAAAATATTTACAAAACAAAATCAGATTTTGTACAAAAAGTGTCAATATATTTCATTAATGCATGGTCGGAGCTTTACTTCAATTCCGTGAGGCATTGACGTTGACTCTGATTCATTGCAATCTTTTCCTTCTTACCTGTTCACTCTCGGTACATCGATGATAAACAATCATTCGCATTTCATACCTAATAGTGGTTCTATACATTTCTCACTTTATTTCAGTTTTAGTAAATCGTGCATTTTTCTAAATCAATGCCTTTGTATAATTTTTTTTTCAATCACCAATGCGGTACAATACATATATGTATATTTTCATTTCGTATACATTCAAATTAAAATTCATTAGTCATTTCAATCATGCAGTTTCATATGCAATAAATCATTCTTCCCAAAATCATGCATTTCAATATTTTATTTTCATTTTTCCCTTAAGAGAATTTAACCTATGGTTTTGATGCATAGGATAACGAATCATAAACACTGGTCTCATTTGAAACGTAGGTCGGTATAAAGAAGTTTATAACAGTCTGATCCCTTTTGGCTGTTGATTGGTTATTAAAGGCATTTCGTGAACACTCAGATGCGTCGAGCTACGTATCGATTGCTATCATTACGTTAGGCGCGATCTTTGCTCTCATTTGACCCTTGTTGGTATACCCGATCTATCCTTAACTTCGAATTTAATGGTTAACATTCATTAAGAAACTTAAATAATTCATAGCAACTTACAATAGTGTATATACATTTATATCAAATACTTGGTTTCCAATACTCATGCAATTTTCATGTGCAATTCATTTCTGATCAGTTGTATCAAATCAATTTAAAATAAATTAATATGCAATATCACAATTCATTTTCAATAAATCCACTTATTTCGCAATCCTTCAAACATTTTAGAAATAGGAGAGAAGTGGAGAACAAGCCAGATTCATTTTATAGCTCAAGCAGACACACATTTATATTCATATAAAACCTTTTAGATTTAGTTTGTCGAACAAAACACAAAACCGAAACAAGGAAAGAAGTGTGAAGAACAAACCCAAAAAGGTTGTCATTCTTCGATTCCTATTCTCATAATCCAGTTCTTGGGTCAAGCTTCCTCGTCATCAACCCCTAATCCATCACAAATATGTAACTATCAAAGAACAACCTAAGAAAAAAAATTCTAGGATTTTTGGTTAGGGTTGATGTCTACCCAATACACCTTCAGTTGCAAAATTTTCTGGGGAAATAGAAACAAGCTCAAAAGGGTTAACCTTAAAGGAATTACCCAATCAATTAAAGTATGCTTTCTTAGAACCAGAAAGAGCAAAACCAGTTATTATTTCAACTTCATTGACTGAATCTAAAGAACAAAAACTAATTGAAACTCTCAGAAAAATACAAGGAAGCGCTTGGTCTATAGAAGATTTAAAAGGAATCAGTCCTTCCATCTGCATGCACAAGATCCTTTTAGAGGATAATGCAAAGACCTCTATTGAACATTAAAGAAGACTGAATCCAGTAATGATAGAAGTTGTCAGAAAAAAAGTACTGAAGTGGCTGAATGCAGGCTTCATATATGCAATCTTAGACAACCCTTGGGTGAGCCCGGTCCATGTGGTTCCTAGGAAGGGTGGATTCACTGTGATCAGAAATGAGACAAATGAATTAATTCTACAAGAACTGTGACATGATGAAGGGTGTGTATAGACTACAGAAAACTAAACACTGCTACCAGAAAGGATCATTATCTTCTACCTTTCATTGACCAAATGCTAGACAGGTTAGCAGGACACCCCCATTACAGTTTTCTTGATGGATATTCTAGTTATAGCTTGAATTGCCCCAGCCCTTGAGGATTAGGAGAAGAACTACGTTTACATGTCATATGGAACTTTTGCTTTCCGGAAGGATGCGTTTTGGATACATGTAATGCTTTCTGCAAGACTTTCAAAGAATGCATGATGTAATCTATGTTTTAGACTTGGTGGAAGAGAGGCTATGGAAATGTTTATGGATGACTTCTGTTGATTATATGGATCTAGTTTTGAGAATTGTTTGGAAAATTTAGAAACAATACTTCAGAGATGTCAAGACAAGAATTTGGCCTTAAATTGGAAAAATGTAATTTCATGGTAATAGAGGGTATTGTCTTAGGAAACAAAATTTCTGCAGCTGGATTAGAGGTAGGCAAAGCAAAGGTTTCTATCATAGAAACTCTTCTGCCACCTATAACAGTCAAAGGGATAAGAAGTTTCCCAGGACATGCTGGTTTTTACAGAAGATTCATAAAGGACTTTGATAACTACCCAAATGGTGCTATTTTACACCCTTATTAATACAGGTCTTGAGCACTTTTTGTGTACTAATCAACCTAATTAACCCAATTGGCATGTTAAGGACCTAGCAAAGTGATTCCTTTATGCCAAGTAGGTGTTTGGAATCAACAAAATTTATATCCTAGGATTCCTACTCTTGGCGTAGCAAAAATTTCACTGCGGTATAATTAATAAATTGAACAAGGGTGAGTTTTCTTCATGAGAGAAGAGTTGCAGTGCATTGAAAATGGTGTTTCCTCTTTGGATTTTTAGGATTTGTGTGAAAAACAGTGTGTGTGAATGGTTGAAAACTGGAAATAACTGAAGTAAAAAGTTAAAAGAGAATTCCTTGAAGTCTCGGGCCAGTGAAACAAGGGTTCTAGGATCATAGGCTTGTGTCCTCGGGTCTTTCCTCACGTTGGGAGCATGACAATCATTTCCCGAACCGAATCTTCATTTAGCTTTAAAACCCTAAACCTAAAGTTTTCCTCTTGAAAGATGGCATTTTAATGAGCATAAATGTTCCCCGAATGGTGAGAACACACCTCTAAACCTACCCTTCAATAACTAATAGGAGGCAAATGGCGGGCATGGAGTGGATCCTAGTGATAGTATCGCCCGAACCCCGAACACCAAATACCACGTTAGGGAGAGCATGCCTAAATTTAACCTAAGAGTGAGAATAAGGAACCTGAAAATACCCTTAATACAAACATGAAAAGCATGAGAACATGCAACGCCTCAAAACCAACACCGGTGGCCTTCCCTTTGAGGATGAGGGTTTAGCCGAGCATCCTGATTTGTCATCATCAAGGGTGTTGGCTGGTGAGAAAATGCAAGAAAGTGAAGAAGGGAGAGAAAATCACAAACCCGGCGAGGAGGAGAGGAAGCTTCGTGCCAAGTTTTTCTGATTGATTGATGGAGTGAAAGTTAGTTGGTTCTGAAGCAAGGCCCGAGCTTATAGGTGCTTCCCGGTATAAGGAAATTACAAAAATGTACCGTGAACCAAGAAGAATTACATCAAGGGCAAACTTGTATAAAACCCGCAGGCGAATTAGCTTGGAGTCAACGGCAGTCTGAGAGGAGCGGTGTTGAAATTTGTAACCTGAAATTTACTATAAAATTTCCAAGCGAGCTCCCTTCTCTTGACATTTTGCTCCAAATTTCCTCTGGTTTGATCATGCATCTTCGAATTCGGCTCAGGTTCATCATGTTTGAATCAGATGGAAGATAATGAGGCATTTGACTTGCAAAACTACTAAAAATAGCTACAAAATGGGATCAGTAGCAAAGTCGGGACCCCAATGTATCAATTGAGTTATTAAAGTCGATTAGTACACAAAAAGTGTTTAAAACCTGCATTATACAGGGTTCAAAATAGCACTATTTGGGTACTAATCACGAAGCTACTAATCAAATTTTGTGGCAAGTTTTTTTGTTTTTGCAGGCTTTTTATACCATAGATAGGGATTCTGCTCAACCATGGAGAATCCAAGTTCAACTCATAGCTGCAAATCAAAACCGAGGAAGAAAGGAAGACGGAAGAAAGGAGTAGGGTGTGAAGTTTTCTGGCACAACGAAACTAAGTAGGTTGCGAAAATTCGCAACCTGCGAAATTACCCTTTCCTGCGCCACTGTTCACTTATACTTTTAACTTTTTGACTTCCTTTGTCCCTTTTTGGTTTTCTTCCCGTTTTGTCCCCTATAATAGCTTTTGCTTTTGGTTTTTTTTTCGTATTTTGTATTTAGGGTTTAGCTATAAAAGCCCCCAAATAAGACTTTGTAAGACAGCTTTTTAATTATTGTAATTTTTGGTTTTTGGGAAGCTTGCAGCACAAGCTCCTGGTTCTCATTTTCACTCATTTTCTTTCCACTTTCTTACTAGCCAAACACCCTCTGAGGATGACAACTCGGAGGATGAGTGGCTAGAACCTCTTTCTCCTTGAAGAAGGCTGCGGGTAGGGTTTAAAGGCAAGCGAGGTTTTCCATGTTTTTAACGGAGGTATTTTCTACCATTTATGGTTTCATTCAAATGTCGGCTTTAATCCCTTCGGGTTGCTTTGAATGATCGATGTTTGATAAGATTTTAGGTTCATTGGATGCTTATTGCTAGATCCATTGACATCCGTTAGTTATTATCTATGGGTAATTGAAAGGCGATTCAAGGATGTTTTTATTTTCTCCAAATTTTAGGTTTGATCCCTTCGGTTCACCTTAAATGGTCAGTACTTGGTAAGCTTTTAGGGTTCATTGTATGCTTATTGTTAGATATAAGTGTTTGTTCCATTGAACATATTTATTAGTTGTTGAAGTGAGTGAGGTGATGTTATTCACTGACCGAGACCATCAATAGAAAGAAAATACCAAAATTTCAAAGATATTTATTTAGGGTTCAGTTTTTATAGCGAAATGAAGATCCGGTTCGGGAAATGGCTATAGGTCATCCTCTCCAACGCGAGGAAAATGGACCCGAGAACCCCTCAGTGACCTTTAGAACCCAAACTAGTAGGCTAACACTTCAAGGAGACTTCTTTTATATTTTATTTTATTTAACTTTCAATTTCCAAACATTACCCCTCACTGTTTTTATCAATCCCCAAAATCCAAATTGAATTCACCATTTGTGTCTTCTTGACTCATTTGTGCGAACCCATCATTGTGTTCGACCTAGAGCCACTATCTTTACTTGATAGCCATGCTACGGCTTGATAGGAGGAATTAGGTTACAAGATTTGTTGATTAGGACCACTCTTCGTGTACGAATCAAATGGCGCCGTTCTTAGGGATGGTGCTAAAGTGCGATGACAAACATAACTAACACTTGATTCTCATCACAGAGTTAAATTATTTTCCTTTTTCGATCTTTGATGTGTATACGGTTAGTTTTTTTTTTTTTTTCATTTCACTATTAAAAAAAAAAAGTAGGATTGTTTCTTTGTTGTCTTGTGTTTGCCCTATTCTTGTTGCAGGAGTGCATGTTCCAGTGGGCTTGAATTGTGATCAAATGGAATCCCCACATGAAGAGCAGCATAGTTAGTATCCAGTGGAGAGAAATCCAAACGCATATAGGTCCATGAGGGACTATAGAAACCCTCCATGGGTGAGTGCACCCTCCTACATGGTGCCTCCAACAAATGCACCATATGGAAATGCTTACAACCCTAGTTGGGGGAACCACCTAAATCTCTGATGGGGACCAAAACCTCCACAATATGCACCTCCTGCACATTCACAGTATGCTTCTTCATCTCAGTCTCAACCACCACAGTCAACCTCTCCAGTTGAACAAGCCATTTTGAACCTTAGCAAGCCGATGGGTGACTTTGTGGAAAAGTAGAAGACAATCAATGCTCAATTAAGTTAGAAAATTGACACTGTGGAAAACAACGTGGACAAGAGAATTGATGGATTCAAAGCGAAATTGATCAGAAATTTGACAACTTGTAGAAATCAATTTCAAGGCTTGCAAATTAGCAACATGTTTCTCTAAAGGAAGAGAATCCAGAGGAAGAGTGCCTGATTGACACCTTGGTAGAGGAGCATTGTCAACGGCGACTCTGAAGTGATAGAGTTTCTTTGAATATTTTGAAGGGTTTTCTGAATCCTCAGACATTGGTGTTGCTGTTTGTCCATGGGAAAAGAATGAAGCAATCTTCCCATTGTTGATTGAGGAGGGTAGTGGAAAGAAGTAGTGGAAGAGCCCCAAAAGCACAATTTACACCCACCCTCTCCTGACCAAGTGCACATCCTGCCTAAACCTGCAGCACATGAAACACATGGAACACCTACTGCTAAGCCATCCCATCTGCAGTGCCTGTGCAATACTTTAGGAAGTTAATAACCTATGTTCAAACTTTTGCCACTACATCAAAGAAATTGTAATTTTGCTCATGCTACATGGCCTGGTGGATGAAAATTTTTCTTACGTTGTTAATTTGGAACATCTGGACCTCGACAATTCCACCCCGACTCCACGGTTCCTCGACACCACGAACCAGGCTGAAAAATTGGTTTGAGTGGACTCAGTCTCCCCTAAGATTGCAAAGTTCACTCACTTTTTGTTTTAATTTTTATTTTATTTTATTTTTCTTTATTCAATTTTTCTCTTTATATTTTCTCTAATTTTAAGTTAATCTTTGTTTCTAGCTTATTTTTCATTTTTTTGCATTTTTTAAATTTTTTCCTGTGTTTATTTTTGCAGTTTGTGTCAAATTTTTGCAGTACGGGAGGTCCAGAGTTTAGAGCAAAGAGGCTAAGAAATTTCGCAAGGGTTGCAAAATTTCGCAACCTGTGGAATTTCACAACAATTTCGTAGGTTGCGAAATTTCGCAACCCCACTGTAGCCGCGTACGGAAAGGAAGAAGACAAAAATGACAACATTGTAGCAAAAACAATGTTTGTAAAATAAAAAAAATTTATATTTATATATTTAAAAATATATATTTCAAAAAAATTGTATCTCAAAATAAAAAAAATTTAAAAAAATTCCGATTCTCGAGAATTTAACATGCTAATGAAAATTCGCGAGTTGCGAACCTACGCGTTCGTAACCTTTTTATGACTTCCTTTTTTTTTTTTTTTTTACCCCTATTTTGTTTTGGTCATAACTTTTTCATCCGAACTCCGTTTTGGGCGATCTTGGTATCATTGGAAATCTTTGAGAGTGTAGAATTAAATATAACTTGAAAGAACATTTTTGAGATTATGATAAAGGCATAATTTTCAAAATGCTCCAACTGGTCACTTTTTTCCTCTCTTTTCTTCTTCCAACTTGTTCTTTTGAAGCCCAAATGGAGTGAATAAGGTCTTAGTGGAAAGCTTGCAAAGTCTCCTATCTAAAAACGGGTACATTTCATCAAGGAGGTATCACTTTCTCCCATAAATTTCCATTAAAGCCACATTGAGGACAATGTTAAGTTTGGTTGGGGGGAGAGCTAAGGAAGGAAGTGTTGATTTATGTTTTGAGCAAGTCTATTTTGTTAAGTTGAATGGCTTGGTAGTCAATTTTTTTTTACAATATAATGCATGTTTTTTTTTTTAGTTTCTAGGTCATGCTTTTAGTTTTTGATTTTCAGAAAATATATATTTATTTTTTGTAATGCTCAGCTTGCAGTATGAGAAATTGAAATTTTGTTCCAATGATTGTTGAAATTAGAATTGTGTTATGCTTAGTGATTCTTGTGCCAGCAGGTTGGTCCGGAATCAACAAAATTTATAAACCTAATTCCTCCTACTGCCGTAGCATAGCTCTTTGCGATATAGTGGCACCCCAGGGTCGGACATAGGGATGGGTTTCTTCGCACAAATGATTTGCGTTAAGGCGAAATGGTGGTCGATTTGGATTTTAAGGTTTTTGATAAAAACAGTGGGGTGAAATGTTTGGAAACTGAAAATAAAACAAGTTATAATGTAAAATAGAACTCCTTTAAGTGTTAGGTCACTGGGGTTGGATTCCTAGGGCAACTGAGGGTTTCTAGGGTCCTTTCCTCGCGTTGGGGAGGATGACCTATAGTCATTTCCCGAACCGGATCTTCATTTAGCTATAAAAATTGACCCTTAATAAACAACCTTTGAAAAATGGCATCCACTGGCCATTAGTGCTCTCGGTCATTAAAACACGAGTCACCTTGACTCACCTTACAATGGATCATAAATGATAAACAAACATCAATGAATCTAACATTAAGCATCCAATGAGCCCAAAATCTTACCAAGTAATAACCATTCAAGGTGACTCAAAAGGGATCAAAACCTAAAGTTAAACAGGGAGAACAGTAACGGTAGTGGATACCTGTGTGAAAAACATGGAACCTCCAGTTGCCTTCAGATCCTGCACCCAGCAGCCTTCTCCTTCAAGGAGGAAGGGTTTCTAGCCATTCATCCTCCAAATTGTCATCCTCGGAGAGTGTTTGGCTGCCCAGAAAGTGAGAGAAAAGAAGAGAAAATTAGAGAAATTGGAGAAAGAGCGGGAAGTGCTGAAAGCTTCCCATCCAAAAATTTTATTAATGAGCAAAAGGTCTCCCTTTACACTGATGGTTGGGGCTTTTATAGCCAAACCCCCTTTACAAAATACCAAAAAAACAAAAACAAATACTATTACAATGGGGGTAAATTAGGAAGAAAGCCAAAAAGTGACAAAGAAGTCAAAAAGTCAAAAGCAGGACAAGTGAACAATGGCACAGGGAAGGCAATTTTGTAGGCTGCGAAAATTTGCAGCCTGCGAAATTTTCGTAGGTTGCGAAAATTTTGTAGTCCTGCTCCATTTCTTCTGCTTTGCTTTCTACTTCTCTTTTCTTCTGGTTTTTGATTTGCAGCTATGAGTTGAACTTGGATTCTCCATGGTTGAGTTGAATCCCTATACAATATAAAAGCACACCCAAAAACAACAAAACTTGCCACAAAATTTGATTAGTAGCTTTCCTAGGTCTTAACATGCCAATTGGGTTAATTAGGTTGATTAGTACACAAAAAGTGCTCAAAACACATGTGTAAAGTGTAAAATAGCACTTTTGGGCGTATCCACACCCCAATGACACATTGCTGATCATAGCAATGAAGAAAAGAAAGCGATCAAACGAGATGAGCTATAAATATATCTATATAAAACCCAACCTGCAGCGTAAGTTATCAAAGCCTTATCCAATGACCATCTTAAGAAGAGTGTGTGCTATGCAAAATCAAGTGTCAAAACAGTGTCAACTCCTAGAGAACCAACCTAAAACCTTCCACAAAAACCTAAGTGTTAACTTGATTAGTTTTCAAAAATAATATGTCAAACTATCCTCTCCCCCTAACCTAGCTTTAATCTAAACCCTATGAGGATTCTTGACCTCGATAGATTAGGACCCACTTTTATTCCTGACTCCTTTTTTGATGTTGGGGTGCAATGCGAGAGATATCGAACTCACAAGTGTCCATGCTTGGTCCGCAGGTGACTCCCAACCAATTAAGGTTTAGGGCATCAAGTCATAGGATCTTTTCGACCACTAACTCTTCAAGATTTCATCCGGGACTCTTAGCAAGTTCAAAACTCCGGCGTCACACAATTCTTCAAGCTGCCATCCACCCATGTAGCAATGAGAAAGTCGATGACTCAACCCCGAGTTAGTTTAAGACACCCAGGGCTTTAAGACTTTTGCCATATACCCCTCGGACCGTGCTCGGGTTTTAAGGCAAAGCGTCCCAATTTTTCTTTTATTTTTATTTTTATTTTTTATTTTTCTTTTCTTTTCTTTTCTTTTCCCTTTTTTTTTTTTGAAAGACTCATTGGTCTTTTTATTCAGGGGGGTCCTGACCTATTAAAGGTGGTCAAAGGTACTAGGTCGGCCTTTTGTAGGGCTTAGAAGGCAAGACAGTTTTTCAGCTTATAAATGAAAACTAAGGTGCATAGTGTGTGGTTAGTTCAGCGTGGAAGAAAAAAGGTCGAATACCATAAGAATTTCAACATGTTATCAACTCAACTAAGCATAGCACCATTCTAACATCAACAACATTGGAACAAAATTTCAATTTCTCACACTGCAAGCTGGGCATTACAAAATTTTTTTTCCTGAAAATCATAAACTAAATAAAAAATGCATTATATTGTAAAAAAAGAAGAAACTAACTAGAAAGCCATTAAATAAACAAAAAGACTTGCTCAAAAACATAAACAACACTTCAACTCTTAACTCTCCTAACCGTTCAGCGTTGTCATCCAGTATGTTCTGTAATTTAAAGGGAGAAGTGATACCTCCCTTTGATGAAAATGTACCCGATCTGGATATGTGAGACCGAAAACTTTTCACACAGGCTCATATTCACTCCGTTGAATTCAGTGGCAGAAGTTGGAAAAGAGGAGGAAGAAAAAGGCATCGACGAACAATTAAAACTTACATCTTCATAATAATTTAAAAGTGTTCTTTCTAGCTAGATTTGGATTCTACACTCTCCTACTTTCCAACGGTACCAAAATTTCCCAACGAGTTCGAAGATGAAAAAGATTATGGTAAAAATGGGGCTACAAAGAGTAGGGAAATTTGCAAAAAAAAAATTTCTCAGTGCAAAAATTTGCAATGTGCCTTGCAGAAATTTTTATTTTATAATAAATTTTGTTTTTGAGACAATTATATATATATATATATATATATATATATATATATATATATATATTTTTTTTTTACAAAATACAAAACTGCTACAGTGGTTTCTATTTGTCTTCTTCCTGCTACAGTGTTGTTGCGAAAATTCTTGGACTCCTTCCTAGACCTCCCCTCCTGTAGAAATTAAGCTCAAACTGCAAAAATAAACACATGAAAAATTAAAAAAAGTGCAGAAAAATGAAAAATAAGCTAGAAACAAAGATTAAATTAAAATTGGAAGAAATCTAAAGAGAAAAACTAAATAAATCAAAATAAAATAAAATAACACAAAAACAAGAAAAATCAAAACAAAAAGTGGGGGAGACTGAGTCCCTCGAACTAGTTTCTCAAGCCTTTTGGAGGTTCTTTGGGCCAGATGGAGCTAGTGGAATGCGAGGTCGGTGCTCCAAATGCGAACTAACACCCGAACCATCCATTTGTGTCATACCGGTATGAAGCGATTACTTGAAGTCTTTGATGTAGTGGCACAAGTTTGAACAGTGGTCGCTAATTTCTTGAGGTTTTGCAAGGTAGGCAGTGTAGATGGGATAACCTTTGTAGGTGTTTCAAGTGTTGAATGTCTTTGCTTGAATTATGAAACCGGGATGTGCATTGGGCCGAGGAAGTCTTCATTGGCAATGGGCCTTTGGTGGCTTGGGCAGTGGCACTAGGATTCAATTTTATGGGAATTGGTTGAAGGATAAGCTTTTTTGGCTCTTCGCCTACTTCTTTTCCACTGCCCTCCTCAGTCAGCATTGAGGAGATTACTTCTTTCTTTTCCCATGGACAGACAATAGCACCAATATATGAGGATTCAGATAACCCTTTAGAATATTCAACAAATTTCTCTGTCAGCCCTTCTTGTAGCTACTGTTGACAATGCTCCTCCATCATGGTGTCAATCAGGCACTCTTCCTCTGGATTCTCTTCCTCACAAAGTAAACATGCTGGCGATTAACAAACTTCTCGAAGTGATTTCTACGGGTTAATCAAATTTATGATCAGTAGCTTTAATTCCATCAGTACCGACAATTGAGCATTGATTGACCGCGCTACAAAGTCTACCGGCTGCGAAAGGTCCCGGAATGGCTTGTTCCGGGTGGAGAGGGTTGGCTGTGATTATTGGCGGCCCAGTAAGCATGCGGCAGTGTGCGGAGGTGCATATTGTGGTTTTGAAGCTGCCCATGAGAGGGCCCAGGTGGTTCCTAACAGGAGTTGTAGCTGGCCATATGTGGTGCATGCTGTTGGGCGCCATGAAAGTACGCTCACCGTGGAGGGACTTCTATGGTCTCATGGACTATATGCGATAGAACTTCTCCCTTTGAGATGCGACTATGACCGCTCTTTCATTAGAGTTCCATTTGATCACAATTAGCAGGCTATCACTCTTCTGCGACAAGGAGCAAGCACAAGACATGACAACAATCTGGCCCTCTCTCTCTTTTTTTTTTTTTTTTTTTAACAGTGAAATGAACTAACTAAAAAAAAAATGACAGTAAAATGATAAAAGAAAATTCACCAGAACTTGTGATGAGGATCACAAGTGTTCAATAACTCATCAAATGCACTAAAGCACCATCCCCGACAATGACGCCATTTGATTCTTGGTTCCAATAGGTTGGTCCGTAATCAACAAAATTTATAAACCTAATTCCTCCTACTGTTGTAGCATAGCTACTGCAGTATAGTGGCTTTAGGGTTAAACACAGGGATGGGTTTTCTTCGCACAAATGATTTGCAGTTAAGGCCAAAATGGTGAATTCAATTTGGATTTTAAGGTTTTTGATAAAAACAGTGGGGTGAAATGTTTGGAAACTGAAAATAATACAAGTTAAAATGTAAATGGGAACTCGAGAGTGTTAGGTCATGAGTTTGGATTCCCCAGGGCAGCGAGGTTTTACAGGGTCCTTTCCTCGCGTTAGGGAGGATGTCCTATAGTCATTTCAGAAATTGGATCTTCTTTTAGCTATAAAAATTGACCCTTAATAAACATCCTTTGAAAATGGCATCCACGGCCATTAGTGCTCTTAGTCATTAAAACCTGAGTCACCTTGACTCACTTACAATGGATCATTAATGATAACTAACAAACATCGATGAATCTAACATTAAGCATCGATGAGCCCAGCTTACCATGTAATAACCATTCAAGGTGACTCAAAAGGGATCAAAACCTAAAGTTAAACGAAGGAGAAACGATGCCTTGATGGATCTTGTGTGAAAAACATGGAACCTCAGGTTGTAGCGGATCCACGCACCCGACCTTCTCGAGGAGGAAAGGGTTTCTAGCCCTCATCCTCAGTTGTCATCGCCGGTGTTTGGTTGCCAGTGAGAAAAGGAGAAATTTAGAGAAACTGGAGAAAGAGCGGGAAGTACTGAAAGCTTCCCGCCCAAAAATTTTATTAATGAGCAAAAGGTCTCCCTTTACAGTGATGGATGGGGATTTTATAGCCAAACCCCCTTTACAAAATACCAAAAAAACAAAAACAAATACTATTACAATGGGGGAAAATTAGGAAGAAGCCAGAAGTGACAAAAGTCAAAGTCAAGCGGGACAGAGTGAGCGGTGGCGAGAAGGGAAGGCAATTTCGCAGGCTATGAAATTTTCACAGGTTGAGAAAATTTTGCAGTCCTACTCCATTTATTCCGCTTTGCTTTTTGCTTATCTTTTCTTCTAGTTTTTGATTTACATATATGAGTTGAACTTGGATTCTCCATGGTTGAGTTGAATCCCTATCTACGGTATAAAAAGCCTGCAAAAATAACAAAACTTGCCCTGAAATTTGATTGGCTTTCTGGGTCCTTAACATGCCAATTGGGTTAATTAGGCTAATTAGTACACAAAAAGTGCTCAAAACTTGTATTAATAAAAGTGTAAAATAGCATTTTTTGGGTAGTAATCACTTAGTTGAGTTGATAACCCATTGAAATTCTTATTGAATTCAGCCTTTTTTTTCATCCACATTGAACTAACCACACATTGTGCACATTAGATTTCATTTATAGGCTGAAAAACTGCCTTGCCTTCTAAGCCCTGCAAAAGTCCGGCTTAGTACCTTTGACCACCTTTAATAGGTCGGGACCCCCTGAATAAAAAGGGGACTAATAAGTCTTTCAAAGAAAAAAGAAAAGAAAAGAAAACGTAAAAGAAAAATAAAAAGAAAAGAAAAACTGTGACACTTTGTCTTGAAACCCAAGCACGGTCCGAGGGGTATATGGCGAAAGTCTTTAAAGCCCGGTGCCCTAAACCAACTGGTTGGGAGTCACCAACTTTGTGCTCGTTACATGGGTGGATGGGTAGAGCTTAGCAAATTGTAGGTGCTGGAGTTTTGAACTCATTAAGAGTCCGGGGTGAAACCTGAAGAGTTTGTGGTCGAAAGATCCTTATGACTTGATGCTCTAAACCTTAAATGGTTGGGAGTCATCGGTGGACCCCC
The DNA here is from genome assembly GCA_016808115.1 of Tetrastigma voinierianum. Lineage (NCBI taxonomy): Eukaryota > Viridiplantae > Streptophyta > Magnoliopsida > Vitales > Vitaceae > Tetrastigma > Tetrastigma voinierianum. The sequence continues at coordinate 591,925 of JAEQBH010003414.1, forward strand.
GTTACATGGACACTTGTGGGTTGATACCTCTGTTGCACCTGCAAAGTGGGTCTTTGTCTATTGAGGTTGGTTAGTGCGCGAGTTAGGCAAAGGCTGAGTTGGGGGAGAGGACAAATTGACATATTATTTTAGAAAACTAATCAAGTTAACACTTAGGTTTTTGTGGAAGGTTTTAGGTTGGTTCTCTAGGAGTTGACACTATTTTGATACTTGAATTTGCAGTGCACTTACTCTAACGAATGATCAGCAGGTAGGATTTTGATGACTCTTGTTGAAGGTTGGGTTTATCCACACTCCTTACTTTTGAAAAAAAAAAAAACTTTTGTTTGCGGTCTTCTATAGTTCATCTTACTTTTGATTGCTTTCTTCTTTTTCATTGCTAAGGGACTAGCAATGTGTCGGTTAGGGGTGTGATTCTTGCCCGAATAGTGATATTTTACACCCTTATTAATGCGAGTTTTCAGCACTTTTTTGTGTACTAATGACCCTAATTAGCAATTAGCATGTTAAGGACCTAGCAAAGCTACTAATCAAATTTTGTGGCAAGTTTTGTTGTTTTTGTGACATATAGATAGGGATTACTGCTCAACCATGGAGAATCAGTCTGACTCATAGTATAAATAAAAACCGGAAAAGAAAAAGAATTAGAAACCAAAATTTTCGCAACTGCCAAGCTTTACGGGTTGTGAATTTTCACGATCACGAAAATTTCACAACCTCTGAGGCTGCCCTTTCTGTATCCTTTGTTCACTTCTCTTGCTTTTGACTTTTTGATTTCCTTTGTCCCTTTTTGGTTTTCTTCCCGTTTTGTCCCCTATAATAGCTTTTGCTTTTGGTTTTTTTGGTATTTTGTATTTAGGGTTTGGCTATAAAAGCCCCTCGATAAGACTTTGTAAGACAACTTTTTCATTATTGTAATTTTTTGTTTTTAGGAAGCTTGCAGCGTAAGCTCCCGGTTCTCATTTTCTTTCCACTTTCTCACAAGCCAAACACCCTCCGAGGACTCGAAGAGAGATGAGTGGCTAAGGCTCTCTTTCTCCTTGAAGAAAATTCTTTGGGTAGGGGATATAAGGCAAGCGAGGTTTTCCATGTTTTAGCAGTATTTTCTACCATTTATGGTTTCATTCAAATGTCGGCTTTAATCCTTTCGGGTTGCTTTGAATTATCGATATTTGATAAGATTTTGGGTTCATTGGATGCTTATTTCTAGATCCATTGACATCCGTTAGTTATTATCTATGGGTAATTGAAAAGCGATTCAAGGATGTTTTTATTTTCTCCAAATTTTAGGTTTGATCCCTTTGGTTCACCTTAAATGGTCAATACTTGGTAAGCTTTTAGGGTTCTTTGTATGCTTATTGTTAGATACAGTGATGTTCATTAGTTATCATTTATTAGCTATTGGAAAGTGAGTCAAGGTGATGTTCTGACCGAGACCATCAATAGGAAGCAAATACCAATTTTTCAAAGATGTTTATTTAGATTTCAGTTTTTATAGCCACATGAAGATCCGGTTTGGGAAATGGCTATAGGTCGTCCTCCCCAACGCGAGGACAATGGACCCAAGAACCCCTCAGTGACCTTTAGAACCCAAATCCAGGAGCCTGACACTTCAAGGAGACTTCTTTTACATTTTATTTTATTTAACTTTCAATTTCCAAACATTACCCCTCACTGTTTTTATCAATCCCCCGAAATCCGATTAGATTATCATTTGGCCTTAATTAACTCATTTGTCGCGAAAACCCATCATGTTCGACTCTCGAGCCACTATCTTTGCCATTAGCCATGCTACTACAGTAGGAGGAATTAGGTTTACAAATTTTGTTGATTCCGGACCACCCTCCATGTACACGAATCAAACTTCTCAAAAATCTCTAGACCATTATGCAGATTACTTGGAAAAGATGCAAGGTTTGATTTTGATGAATTATGCAAAGTTGCATTTGATGAAATTAAATCCAGATTAATTACAACACCGATCATGGTAACATCTGATTGGAACAAAGAATTTGAAATTATGTGTGATGCTAGTGATTATCTGATAGAATTTGTATTAGAGACCGAGAATAGAAAGATATTCAAAGGCCATATACTATGCTAGCAAAACCTTCAATGAAACTCGAGAGAACTACTCACCTGGCGAAAAATGTTGGCCATGGTGTTTTCTTGTGAAAAATTCAGGACTTACATATTGGGGTCCCATGTTATAATACACACTAATCATGCTGCAATTAGATATCTGATGGCAAAGGAAGATGCCAAGCCAAGACTTATAGATGGGTATTATTACTGCAATAGTTTGAGATGGAGATTAAAGACAAGAAGGGTAGTGACAATGTGATAGTTGATCACTTGTCTAGATTGGAAAAGACTACTAAATAAGAAAAAGGAAGTGAATTAGAAGAAAACTTTCCAGATGAATGGTTGTTGTGTTAGCAATCGAACACACGATATCTTTGATATTGTGAGTGCCTAGCCTATGGAATTATGCCATATGACTTCAGCTACCAGCAGAAAAGGAAGTTGAAGACTGATAGCAGGTTCTATATCTGGGATGATCCACTAATTTTCAGAAGAGGAGCAAATATGATTATCAGAAGATGTGTACCAGAAACAGAACAGGGTGAAATCATTGATAAATGCCATGCATCACCATATGGAGGACATTTTGCAGGAGACAAAACACCCATAAAATTCTCCAATTAGGTTTTTAGATTGTTTTGAATGGGTAAAACATTGTGATAAATGTCAGAGAATGGGCAAAATAAGCAGATTAAATGAAATGCCCCTCGCAGATCACAGTGGTCTGGAGTACATGTTTGGGGAATAGACTTTATGGGACCTTTTCCATCATCATTTGGAAATCTATACATTATCCTAGCTGTGGATTATGTTTTCAAATGGGTGGAAGCAATAGCTTATCCCAGAAATTATACTAATACAATTGTTAGGTTTATTCAAAGAAATATTTTGAGCAAATTTGGAGCACCCAGAACAATCATTAGTGATGAGAGAAGCCATTTGAAACCAAAGTTTTGCAAACTCATGGCTTGAGATATGGAATAAGACATGTAATGGGATTGGCTTACCCTCGATCAAAAGAGCGACCAGAAATTTCCAATAGAGATTAAGAAAATTACGGAGAAAGCGTCGAATACAAGCGAGAAAAATGGTCAATAAAGCTAGATGATGCATGGTGGACTTATAGAACTGCTTACAAAACTCCCATTGGAATGTCCCCATACAGAATTGTATTTGGAAAACCTTATCATCTCCCTCTAAAACTGGAATACAAGACTAAGTGGGCCATCAAGTGATTGTGACTTCAAAATTTGCCAAAGAGAAGAAAGATTACTCCAATTAGTAGACTAGAAGAGTTGAGGAATGAAGCTTATGATGTGCCAAAATCTCTGAAGATAAGACAAAGTGGCATGATCAAAGATTTTGAGGAAGGAAATTTAAGCGAGGCAAGTCCTATTATATAATTCTAGGCTCAAGCTGTTTCCAGAAAAACTGAAGTCAAGATGGAGTGGTTCTTACACAGTAGTAACAAGTACACCCTTTGGAGCAGTGACACTAAAAACTAATTCTAGATGTGAATTTAAAGTGAATTGTCAAAGATTGAAGCATTACCTTAGAGGTAACATAAATGAATAGTGAACCAGATTTTGAAGAGAATGAAGAGAGTTTGCTGAAGAGAAAGCATTCTGCAGTAAATGTCTAGCTAAAGACATTAAACTGAGCAGCTTCTTGGGAGGCAACCCAAACAATTTGTAATTTTCATGGCTAGCTTGTTTTGGTTAAGTTTTGTGTGTTTGAAGTTAGTTTTACTTTTGTTTGAAGTTTTAGTTGGTGTTGTTGTTGATTTTTCAGGGACATTATAGCTGAATTAGAAATGGATTTTATTAGAAAGCACACTCTCTCAAACTGATAATGCAAAAATTACTACAAGGAGGAGTATTTCGATTTCCCTAACTTGCTTTTAAATGATAATGCATATTTGAAGTTTGGGGGAATGTAATTTTGTTTAGAGCAGAAAATGAATAGTAGCTTTGTTATTCTCATTATTTGAATACTCTGAATATCATCTTGTTGAATCATTTTGAGTGAAGAAATGAAATGTGATTGTTCATACTTGAATTGAGGTTCTTTGATGATTAAATGTGTTTTCACAAGTATGTTATGATTGGTATGAATGAATGCATAGTGATTTGAATGTTGCTTGATAGAAAAATGTGAATTGTGCAACTCTGAGAAAATTTTTTTTTCACTGTCGCGATAGTATTACCAAAACTCATGTGCAACATTGTTTCTTAATGTTGTGACAAGGACCAATTTAGTCTTTTAGAAGCCGCAAGAAATTTTATCATGACACAATTTTTCTATGTTGCAACATAATTTAACTGGAGGAGCACAAACTGTGTTGCGACAATGTTTTTATCTGTCGCAACATTATTACCAAAACTCATGTGCAACATTGTTTCTTAATGTCGCGACAAGGACTAGGTTAGTCTTTTAGAACCCGCAGGAAATTTTATCGTGACACAATTTTTCTATGTCGTAACATAATTTAACTAGAGGAGCACAAACTATGTGGCGACAATGTTTTTCTCTGTCACAACATCTTTTGATTTCAACTAATCCTTGTCTTTTCTATGTCGCGACAAATATTCTCTATGTCGTGACCAAGTTGGCTATAAACTGATATTGCAAAGAGATTTTTTGTCGCGACAATATTTCTCTTTGTCTCGACATAAGTACACTTGAACATCACATTTTATGTCGCAACAATTTTTTCTCTGTCACAACAATGGACTGACCTAGTTTTAATTGATTTCAAAAAAAATATGTCACGACATTACTTTTCTATGTCGTAACATAAGATTAAAAAGGGAATAAACCTTAGGCTAGTTTTTGTTGCGACATTTAATGATGGTACAACCAATAGTGAGCCTATAAATAGATCTTGTTTTAAACCTGAAAGGCCACTTGCCTCATCAGCCAATCAATCCACTTAGCCTTCTTCACCAAATCTCTTCCCCTCCTTTTGAAAACCCTAGATCCCCCAAAACCCTCTTCTGACAATGTCTGAGCCTTTGAACCTAGTTTTGAACCTAAACGAAATCATGGAAGAGTATATTGAGAGGGAGGAAGAAGCAGTCCAAGTGACTCAAGCAGAAATAGAAGAAGAAAAAAGAGTTGAAGTTAGAGCAATCAATGGAAGAAACAAGAAAAAGGAATATCGGAGCTGAAGAAACTGGAGCAGAGCACAGTGAAGAAAAAGCAAGCGATTGGGTTTTAGAGCTAGCTTATGTTGCCTGGAGAGACAAATTGCAGCATAGAGATTTCATAGGCAAAAGGGGTTTTAGTAAGTGGATCTCCCCCTTCCAAGAAATTATTGAGAAGAGAGGATGACTTCTCTTTTATGAGCACAAAGACCTTGGTTTCGTAGATGTAGTAAAAGAATTCTACACTAATATGGTGGGTATGAAGGACAAGACAATTTATATCATAGGTAAATGGATCTCTTTCAACAGGGAGCAGATAGACCAAACCTACAATCTGAACGAAAGGAAGAATGGTTCAAAATTCAAGAAACTGGTCAAGGAACCAGACTTCCAGAAGATTGTAGACTTGCTGACTGATGGCACGGGAGGTGGAATGCAACAAGGAAAAACCCACACGAGTCCATTGCAAGGGGGTCGTTGACTGAACAAGCCAAGGTTTGGTTTTATTTCATTTGTTCAGTTATTTTGCTGACCAAGCACTTGAGTACAGTTAGGGATAATGAGGTAGTACTATTATATGTCATCCTGATGGGATACAAGTTAAGTGTGGGGAAAATCATAGGAAACTAAATTTTGAGTTATTATAGAGGTGGATACAGGGGACTGGTACCTCACTCAACACTTATCACTAGGCTGTGTATCCTTGGAGGTGTGGAAGAAGAAAACTATCATAGAACCTCACCCACGACAGCGGGAATCCGCAAAGGAGCCTAGAGCAGGGCGAGAGAGAGGGGAAGCAGAAATGATGTAGAAATACATCATCCTGAGTGAAAGTGAAGCTCTAGAGCAACAACATAGGTAGAGAAGTGTGAGCCCAATTTTGACCCTCTCCCTAGAAGTGAGACGAGTCCATAGGAGCAAGAATTTAGGCTTCGAGCATTAAGGTAACAACTGTGAGATTAATAGATGAAACGATGAAGTAAGAAATCTGAGAGAGGCAAAGATAGCTGCAGATCTAACTCCAACTGAGGGAAGAATACATGGATGCAGAGCTTAGAAGAAGATCATAATCTAGAAGAAGCCCTAAAACAGAGAGATGAAGAGTGGAAGAGCAGATGGGAAACAAGTCCAGATCCCGGGTTCTATCCTTCTGCAGTTGGTTACAAGTTTGAACCAGTGAATCTGCATTCCTCCTATAGGCATGATAGAAGAAGAAAATAGCTTGCCCTGTAGTTCTTCCCATTTTCCTTCTTTGTAACTAGATGCCTTACACTTAAATACTTCAATAAAATAAAATAAAAAATTTCTTGGCAAAAACTGGTGTTCACTCTCATTATGCATTTCTTGTGTGTTTATTGTCTATTTCCTTTCCTTTGTGTTCAATAATTAGAAATTGATGAGATTTAGTGAATAGTGCTGAATAATGAAGAACCCAGTTTTCTTAGTTTAAATTGCTGAATAGTTGTGAATTGTTTGGTAGACTTGGAATGATTGTGGAATTGAAATGTTGTTGTGTTAAGCTTCTACGAGATCGTGGTCTAATGTAAATAAGCTTTGCACTTGTAAAATAGCATAGCAGCATATTTTGGTACCAAACAAGAATTTGATAGATGAATTGGGGGTAGGATTCATTGAACTAAAAAAGAAAATTATGATAATATTGATGACTGTGTTGAACTTCAAGAATAAGGAAGATTGCAAGCAATTGATGGAACAAATAAGACTTGTAATTATATTTTGTAAACAACTTAGTTATTATGAACCCCGATGAACACTTTACATGGTCAAAGTATCTCTGAAATAGATTGTGCTAAAGATTAGAGAAATCTTCTAGGATCTATCATAGTTAAATCTCCAAACGTCGTAGAACTTGTTGGATTATTAGTCAAGGTAAAATCTTAAGCAATACCACTTAGAGGAAGTGATATAGGCCATTCTTGGAAGATTGAACCTTTCAAAGGCTACCTTATTAATATGCATAAGCATACACCTTAGTTCCTTATTTGAGCTAATATCCTACCTCATCATTAACCAGCAAATGAAAAGCCTAGATCCTCCCTTGAACATAATCCTATAGTAAAAAACCCTTATTTTCCCAGATTACATGACAAATACATGATGATGGAGAGGATAAGTTTGGGGGAATATTATTTCAAAGTACAAGGAAGGATAAGAAGGGTTGAGACAGAAAAATCAATTGAGATGAGAAAAGATGAAAAGAATGAGGACAAGAAGCTATGAAAAGAAAAGTGTCAAAGTGGAATAAGTTTGGTCTTGTAGCCTTCCTCCCTGGAACAATTAAGTCCTTAGGATGTTCAACATCTAGTACCCTAATGCTAATTGGTATGAGAGTTACTGACCCAAAGTTCATTAAGGGTGGTAGAAAGCTTAAAAGGGCAAAACATTGCACTATTCCAAAAACCTTGATAGAAGATGAAAAGTAAAAAGCTTCTAAGATAAGGAAAAGAGTTTATAGTGTGAATATGGTCAAGAAAAACACCACAAGAGAGAGTATGCAGAAAGATGCACCAAAACAAATAGGGAAGTTATTGTAACACCCCAAACATTTTTTTTTTTAATGATTTTTTCATGGAATTTAAGTTTTAGGTGTTTTAAGGTTCATCATGAATTTATAATAATTTTAGGAAATTTTTCTCAATTAAATGAAAAGGCGTTATGAAAATAATGGTAATTCAAATAATTAATTAATTACCTTAATGAAAAACGTTATGAAAATAATAATGGTAATTCAATTAGTAATTAATTAATTACCTTAATGAAAAGAAATTAAAAAGGTAATTTTGCATCGTCTGCTAGTATAAATTGGAATAAGAGAAGGAAATCC